>CM052441.1:143530660-143543611 GCA_028533085.1 Varecia variegata | reverse complement strand
TGGCGTCAGCCTAGCTCACAGCAACCTCAAACTCCTGGGCTTAAGCAATCCTACTGCCTCAGCCTCCCGAGTAGCTGGGACTACAGGCATGCGCCACTATGCCTGGCGAATTTTTTCTATATATATTTTTAGTTGGCCAGATAATTTCTTTCTATTTTTAGTAGAGACGGGGTCTCGCTCTTGCTCAGGCTGGTCTGGAACTCCTGACCTCGAGCGATCTGCCTGCCTCGGCCTCCCAGAGTGCTAGGATTACAGGGGTGAGCCACCGCGCCTGGCCTATTTTTTTTTATTTTTTTATTTTTATTAGACCATTACTACAAGTCATATTGAATTCTCTTTTCATCTACATGCTTTTGACAGTTAAGACGTTTACCTTTGGCTTGTGTTTTTGGAATTATTGCTAGTGACCAAGTATTTGTTTGGAAGTGATTTTCCAAGACAGTTATTATTAAAAAAGCAGTGAACCAGACGTTAAACTTTGGTTGTGGGCTCTTTCCAGTAAAACAGTGTGTTAAATAGTGCTGAGCTGCTTATGGAATGACAGTGGAATTTTAGTTCTTTTTTTATTTCTTTTTGACATGGGGTCTCACTATATCGCCCAGGCTGGTCTCTAACTCCTTGGCTCAGGCAGTCTTCTGGAGTAGCTGGGACTATAGGCATGTACCACCATACCAGTAGAATTTTAATTCTTAATGAATTAGACCTTCTAAGTTTTTTTTTTTTTAGAGAATGCCAGCCTAGTTATTTGAGTCTTTTTGTTAAACATATGCATAGGAACTGAAATTTTTCAAAAAAGAGTTCTTAATAGCCTTTTTTTTTTTTGTCTATAGGCGTCTTGGTGCTGAATTGGGGAAGTCTGTTGTATACCAAGAGACCAACGGAGGTAAGTTAAAATTATTTCTTAAATATCCTTTCTTGTCTAAATTGTTGGATCAGCTGGCATGTTTTTTTTTTTTTTTTTTTTTTGCTCGAAGCAATCTTAGGCAAAAAGCTGGCATGTTTTTTAAAGGCAAACATCACTCATGTTTAACACAAACATTTTGTCTATAACATAAGAGGTGTACATCATCACTCTGTGCTTCCCTTTAAATCTTGACTACTTAGTTTTCCTCCTTAGTGTCTCCTTTCCTTTTTTTATGAGGACACAAATATCCTGTCATTTTAGAATGAAAAGAGAGATGTATAGAATAAGTTTTTTTCTTCCGCAGTTGGTTGTTATTTGATAAATACATTTATTTGTCTCACCAGGTCATCAAGTGACATCAAGAGTGACCTGGTACTAGATATAAAATAGTAATGACTTATATAAACATCCTCTTTTAAGTCTCTCCATCTTTAATTTTTTTCTAAAGTCTCTTGCAGATTCTTACCCTGGGTTGGTAACCTGTGTTTGCTGCCCCGTGGGTTTATGTGGAGAGCTGTATTATCACATAAACTGATAGTGCTTGAAGGCACTTTGCTGATAGCCAGTGTCCTGAGAATGCTGTGTCGTAAACCTCCTAGTGGGGCCACATATTGCAGGTTATAAGTCTATTCATTGCGAAGGCAAATTAGTATAGAATAATTTGGTATTACGTTTGCAAAATTGAAAGCCTGGGTTCATAATTTTGTGCTTCCTTTTCTTTTTCTAAATTGTAACTATCTATAAGTAGCTAGAGGAGGTGCCTCACTGAGACATAATGATGTTTGGGGATCTGCAAAAACAAAGTATCCAAGAAAGGAAAGGTGGTTTAATGGATAGTTGAATGGAATATACACATTCCCAAGGTGGGTTTAAGGTACATGTGTTATAATTAACCCCCCAGTATCCTTCATCCAGCTTCTACACTTAGCAACTTAGTGACTGACTTTAGATACTTTACTATCTACTGCCAGGGGGGTCAGGAGATGGTTGTATTAAAAACCTGAAGCTAAATACAGATAAGTGAGGTACTCTATTTAGCAGTCACTAGTTTAATTCATAGTGATGCCTTTGGGGATCTCATGAAATGGAGTGCTTGAGGAGGAAGAGGAGAAGGTGGGGAAATGAAGACCCTTTTCTCCCCCTTCCATTACTGCACTAGGCCTCAGTATCTCTCTCTCGAGCTGTGGGAGTAGCTTCCTAACACGTCTTCCTACCTCCATTTCCAACCTCTGTAATCCACTGTACTCACCTTCACCAGGATATTTCTGAAATGCAAATGTCTTTTACTTGCTGCTGCTTCCTTACTGCTCCCTCTAGGCTGGAGTCCAGTCTCCTTAGCAATCACGTGGGGCCTGTGAGGCTCCAGGTTTTTCCCATTCACCTGCTTCATCTTCAGTCACCACATCCTGTGCACCCGGCTTTGGATTGGAATGCTCCTTAAATCTGACCGCTCACTGTGTCTGCTGCTGCCATCCCAGTCCAGCTAGCCAGTTGCTGCTTGCTGGACCCCTTCAAAAACAGCTGCCGTAGCCTCCCTGGGGCTACTCCTGCTCTGCTGCAGTTTCTTCACACAGTAGCCAGTGATCTCTTTAAAACACATAGATCAAACTCCTCCCAGTCTCAAATCCTCTAGTCCTGTCACACCTAGAATAAAATCCAGACTCCTTATAGAACAAGAAGTAAAATCTGGAGTCCTGCATAGTCTGGTCCCTTTTGGCTCCCTGACCTCCTGTCTACCTCTTCCCGCTCATTCACTCTGCTTTCCAAGTGGTTTCCAAGTGGACTAACTGCCCCTCTGCTTGGCACACTCTGCCCCCACATCTTCCCATGTTCCATGCTCCCTCCCTCATCGCACGTTCCAGCTTGCAGTGAGGCCATTGCTCCCAGCCCCATTTTTCTCTCTCCTTTGTCACAGCTGGTCTGTCTCTGGCACGTTGGGCAAACGCCAGCCTTTGGTGTTGTATCATCTCTCCTGGGTGAGTCTCCTCCCCTCGGTCCAGGTTCACCACTCTGGGGCTCCAAGCACAGGGCCTGGCACAGGGGAGTCCTCAGCATTTGTTGAAAGAAAAATAAGGAAGTTAACCTTTGGTCTTTTTATTTGCTGTAGACTCTTCTCCAAGCATCTTGGCTGTACCTTTATTTTGGTGATGGGTTGTTTTTTGTGGGGTGGGATCCCTGAGACTTTTGTAAACCTGTTGGTTAGTTTCGTTTTCTATTTTTGGCTTATTTCCTACCAACTTGACTTTTTTCCCCCCCCCTTGAGACAGGGTCTTGTTCTGTCACCCAGGCCAGAGTGCAGTGGCCCAATCATAGGTCACTGCAGCCTTGAACTCCTGGGCTCAAGTGATCCTCCTGCCTTAGCTTCCCGAGTATCTGGGACTACAGACACATGCCCCCACGCTTGACTAATTTTTTAAAGTTTTTTAGAGATGGGGTCTTGTTATGTTCCAGGCTGGTCTCAAACTCTTGGCGTCAAGCAATCCTCCATTCTCAGCCTCCCAAAGTGCTGGAATTGTAGGCATGAGCCACTGCGCCTGGCCTATTTTTAATATGTGAACATGTCATTCTGAAATCTATTCGAGAATTTATTTTGTTGTACCAAGTGAAGCATTGGTTTTGATTCTTCTTTACTTCCTCCAAATGCTATCTAATTATTGCATCACGAAGTGCTTTTCTTAAAACTTCAGGACATTTTTATTTTTCAGAAACAAGAGTTGAAATAAAGGAATCTGTTCGTGGCCAAGATATTTTCATTATACAGACAATACCCAGGTAAGAGGACAACTTTATGTATCCTTTTTCCTCTAAAAACCTTAGTTGAGATAATTCATTATCTTTTCATATGAATAACAATTCAGAGTTTTTTTTTAAATTATAAATTTGTTTACATGTTAAATGTTTCCCAAAATATAGTTGTAGTCTTCTGGAATCCCTACCCTATTTGTCACATGCACTGTTACCTGGTTACGTGACCATCTTCCCCAAGCTCTAAACTCCCAAGAACAAAATTCTTTATCATCGTGTGCGCTGAGCCTAGGCCAGTGTCTTGTCACTCAGCATGGCTGAAAGTTTCTTGTTAAGTGCCATAACTGCTCCTGGTTCATACTGGTCAAGACAGGTTTGTGCACCGCATTTTATTTTGCACAGTGGCCTGTGTATAGCTGGTCTCTATTTCAGATAGCATCGCCACTCCTTCGCTTACGGCAGGAGGGCTGGCCCCAGGGGTTTCTGGCCTACTTGGGTATGTGCTTCCATGTGGGGTTATCTCCTCTCATTGCCTCATAGGGAGTGGGGCAGTTAGACCTTGTGTCTTTGAAAAGTCCAAACCTCCGTGTCCTGATCAATCTAGATTCCTGAGGCTGTATTAGTGATAAGAATGGCATTGAGTGCTACCAGTGTGCTGGGCACTTTATGTGTATCATTTAAATCCTGCAAGGTAGCTACTTTCGGCTCCTGTTGGGAGTATTGGGAAAACTGGATCTGAAGGAGATTGAGGACCACAGGTCATGGAGTGAGTAATGTATGTGCAGACATAACAGAGTCCCCTATGTGGTTTTACTCATAGATACTAAGTATTTTATTTTTAATATTTTTCTATGATTATAAAAATGTTTATCACAAAATGCAGGCATTATAGAAATGTGTATCAGAAAAAAACAACAAAACAAACAAAAAGAAACACATATCAGAAAATAAAAGTTCCCCTACTCTCCTTATCCACTTCCTATTCTTTTGAGATAACTAAACAGTTATTTATTCCTCCATATTGTTTATATGCATATGCAGATTTAGGCTCCATAACTTAGGTGATCATCAAAACCAAAATACAGGTAATTTTAATTTTTTTAATTTAAATTTTCCTTATATGATAAATATCTACATGGTTTAAGTGTCAGAGGGCATGGAATTATGTCTCCCTCTGACCTCTGCCCCCAGCCACCTGATTTTCTTCCCTGGAGGCAACTGGTACTATCAGTTTTTTAGTTACTCTTCCGGAGACTTTACACATATTCATGCAACTATTAATGTGTATGTTTTTCTTAATTTTTACATGAAAGAAGTCTATAATATGCTCTGCTGAACTTTTTAAAATAAAACAATATATCAGTACATAAAGAGCTACCTCATCTTTTAGAAATTCTTGGTTTGAAACAATCACAAACTTACAGTAAACTTGCATGTATGGTGCAAGCATTTTAGAGTAAGTTGCCAACCTGATGCCTCTCTACCGCCTGATACTCTAGTATATGATTCCTACAAATAAGGCCTTTCTCTTCTGATAACCGCAGTGCGGTATAACTGAGAGAATTGGGATGTTAACACTTACACTTGGTCATGGAATCCTCAGGCCCCATTCAAGTTCTGCCATGTGGCCCAGTGATCTTTCTAGCAGAAGGAGCTGGTTCAGGATCTCAGATACCATTTGGTTGTTGTGTTTGTTCGGTCATCTTCAGTCTAGAATAGTTCCTTGACTTTCAAAACATTGATGCTTTTGAAGGCTTTTTTTTTTTTTTTAAGACTTTGACATTTTTCCAGTTACTTTGTCAAATGTCCCTCAGTTTGGGTTTGTCGGATATTTAACTGTGATGAGATTCAACTTATGCATTTTTTTTTTTTTTTTTGAGACAGAGTTTCGCTTTGTTGCCCGGGCTAGAGTGAGTGCCGTGGCGTCAGCCTAGTTCACAGCAACCTCAAACTCCTGGGCTCAAGCAATCCTCCTGCCTCAGCCTCCCAAGTAGCTGGGACTACAGGCATGCGCCACCATGCCCGGCTAATTTTTCTATATATATTTTTAGCTGTCCATATAATTTCTTTCTATTTTTAGTAGAGACGGGGTCTCGCTCTTGCTCAGGCTGGTCTCGAACTCCTGAGCTCGAACAATCTACCCGCCTCGGCCTCCCAGAGTGCTAGGATTACAGGCGTGAGCCACCACACCCGGCCAAGATTCAGCTTGTGCATTTTTTTTCTTCTTCTTTTTGATACTTCTAAAGGCTTACAGGTTGTGCATTTTTGAAAGGAATATGCCAGAAGTGCCACTGTGTTCTCCTCTTGGCTTTTTGCTGCTTCATAATATACAGTATGGATATACCAGTGGCATATCAGTTTCTTTCTAGACTTGTGCTAGCACAGTGGTGCTGCAGCGAACATGTACGTCATGTTGTCCATGTTTCAGGTCTATCTGTAGGAAGATTCCCCAGAAATGGAATTACTAGGTGTTTGGATTTGTGCCTGTAGTATTGAGATATGTGAGGATATACTTATTCACATTTCCTCCAGCAAGTTTCATTTTGTATTGTTTGCCTCCTGGTGACTGGAGTCTTTTTGCCCAGTGGTTTCGTTTGACACTGCATCTTAGAAGTGAGGGGAGGACCAAAGGGGCTTGCCTAGTGGTAGAATGCGAATCCTGGTTTTTGTTGGTAGTGAATGGTAAGGTTGAATTGTCATCACTATGTTTTCTGCATTCCTGAGTTCCTTAGGGCATAGAAGAGAGCCACATGTGACCCTCGATCCTGGGCTTTGTCAACTTACACTACTAAAAGCTCTCTGCTGGTTCATTGAGGGGTGGAAAAGAGCAGAAACTCAGCCTTCGTAGCCATAGTGGGCCAACTTTAGTCACTGACCCTACAGGAAGTATGGGCGTCTAATTCCCAAGGCATAATGGTTGGTAAATAAAGTCTCTTTACTACCCTAACTGAATTTGCAATAGCAAAAGGATGTGTGTCTGTTTATCTTTGAGAAATCTTGTTAACACTAATTCACTGGTCTGCCTTGTAACCTGGAATTTGAGCCCTGACTTTCAGCTCTTCTCCAGGAAAAGACTTACTCATTTGGTGTGTGACCATTTGGGGGTGGTTCTCGTGCTGGCACGCACAAGCTGTGCTCCTGGTACCTGTGTTCTGTTACCTGTCTTTAGGGATCATCCCTGAGTCAGGGGAGGAACTAAGGTTATGACCTCCTCATGGCAGAGACCTCATTTTGTTAGATTATCCACACAGCATGGGTGACATTAATGACCGAGGAGTTTATGACTTCCTGCTGTTTATAGACCACTGAAGTGCAGCTATTGGAGAGCCAGGAGATCAGTAAGTTTTTCATTTTGATGATGAATTGGGAAAGTTGAGGCTTTGATGCCTCATGAAAGTGAGGCCAGGTGGAATGGCTCACTACCTGTAATCCCTTTGGGAGGGCAAGGTGGAAGGATCACTTGAACCCAGAAGTTCAAGACTAGCCTGGGTAACATAGTGAGACCCAGTCTCTACAAAAAAAATTATTTTTTATTAGCTGGGTGTGGTGGCAGGTGCCTGTAGTCCCAGCTACTATGGAGGATGAGGTGGGAGATTGCTTGAGCCCAGGAGTTTGAGGTTACAGTGAGCTATGATTGTGCCTCTGCACTCCATCCTGGTGACAATACAACCCTGTCTCTCTAAAAAAAAAAAGCATAGGCCAGGTGTAGTGGCTCACGCCTGTAATCCTAGCACTTTGGGAGGCTGAAGTGGGAGGATCGTTTGAGCCTTGAGCCCATGGGTTCAGGGTTGCAGTGAGCTATGATCACAATACTTCACTCCAGCCTGGGCAACAGAGCAAGACCCTGTCTCCAAAAAAAGGGGGAGGGATAATCTTTTTAAATACATTTCTTAATCATATGATTGACCTAGTAAGACTGAATGTTTTTGCAGCACATTTCCTGAGGCTATCAAGTATTCTTTTTTATTTTGTCATAGTGTTAGGAAGTAGGGGAGAGAGAGAGTAATAGAAATTGGTGACGTTGCAGGCTGGTCTGTGCCTCTGAGGGCTGCAGGTGAATTCCCTCATCCAGTCATCCCCACCTGCCCTCTGAAGCAGATGTTGTCATTGTTCCCCTCTTATGTTCTCCAACCAGAGTCCTTGACTTCTACAGTTTGTATGTGTGGGTTAGCGTGTATAGGGCAGAAGGGCAACCATGCTGTTTCCCTTTGGTTATAGCACGTCTCCCTCCATATCCCATTGGAACATGAGCTCCCTGCTGTGTCAGCACACACAACAGTGCCAGACCTGTAGTAGGCTCTCAATGTATTTTTGTTTAATGAATAAATGGATCTTGACCATCTATGTCACTAGAATATGTAGTCTCTCAAATGTTTGCAGTGAATTACTAAATACTACACACAATTTTTTACATTTCCATCTTTTCTGCATCTTCACAAAATAATTGTGATTCCTCTCTGATGTTCTTAGATCTCAGTGAGTCCCTACTTGATACTACTTTCTCCTCACTGGATCTCACCTAAAATTGAAAAGACCTTTGGGGTTCCTGTCTATACTTTGAAATTCTTGGTTTTAGTTCGGACTTCCCTTAACATGTTTTAATCAGCATAAATTCACAGCCTACTGTCATGGGAAAGTAATATTCACTGTTAACAGCGTTAGCCTCTTGTGGTCTCTCCTCTGTGTCTGTGGTCATCGCAGATAAGTCAAACATAGAGACAACATGTTAGTGTCCTTTGTGGTAAGAAGTTGCATTGTATACAATTCTTGGTTTCAGTATCTCATGGTAATGAAGAATGCTCAGCATGAATGTTTGATACGTGCAATCTAGAGTGATACTGGGAGTGAAACAGACTAAACTTTACAAAGCAGAGTTATCAGGATGCAAGTGTCTTCCAGGAAAGGGACAAAAGAAGTATGGAGAAATGAGTTGGTTAATGGCTAATTGGGAAATATTTGCAGTTTTTTTTGCTTGCACTTAGGATATTAGAAAATTTGACCAAAGGAAGAAGTAAGGAGCACTTCGTGGACTTGTAGCAAAGAGTGAATCTTACAGAGAAACAATGACAATTTTACATATATGTCTTAACATATGGAAAGGCCCCTTCCCTTTGAAAAAGGAATGTGGGTATAGATGGGCACTTTTGAAAACCAGAACCCCGTCCTGAAGATGGTGAAGTTCCTGTGTGTGTACTTGTGTTGAGATTATTTGGAAGCCACAATTCTCTTCCCAGTGGTACTATAATAAAGCTGATTTTAGACAAACAGACCAAGGCTTAGACGTTCAAGTAAGCTTAGTTGCCTTCAGAGCTGTTGTCCTGAGATTCAGTTTTTTTGGTGCTGTTTTGCTCAGAATAGCTTTGGAACAACTGAAACCACTTTCCAAACTTGTAACATATTTCTTTGACTACTCTAATGATAGTAAATTATTTTTGGTTGTTGAGGATGGATTTAATTTTTGGACATGGCAAAAAGCCATTCTGAATGAAATGATTATGTTGGATAATTGAACTGTTGTGGTACTCAAGGAAATTCCAGATATACCATATTGTACTTAAGTAAAATATGAAGCTTACAAAGTATACTTTAAAAGGTATTTTTCATGTTTATGTACAAGTTCTTGTATTTGAGGTAAAGTAAGAAGACTCATTAAAATAGCATTTATAATTTATTTGCTGCCGATGATTAATTGTTGGAGTTAGGGGCAGGGTAATACTTACCCCATTATGTTCCCACGACGTCCAACTATGGTGTTGGTCTATCTTTTGCAAGCCTGGACAGTTTAATTAATGTATTACCCTGCCTGTTTCCTCACTTCACATTAGATTTTACCTATCCAAACTGATAGAGCTGTTAAGTTCTGAGTTTAATGTAGGGCGTGATTACCTTAGGGGAAAGAAAAATAGTTGGTAAAGCAATTAAGATTGTCCTGCTTAGATACAGACTACAAGAACTAGCCGGCTATACTTTGGAACATTGTTAGGAACCCATAAACAAAGCAGACTGCCAGCCAATTTCTCTTCACCCTGCTGGCTTACAGAGTAACTGCCTGGTGTCCAATTCGTCCAGTGTCTTATCAGTGAATGGGTAAAGCCAGTGTGACAAAGCCCCTTCTGTCGCTTTCCTGACCAATAAGGGGTGGGGGTGGGGGTGGAGATGTGGGGGAGGATTTCCTTAGCCTTGGGCTGGAGGATGTTGAATCCCTTGGCATAGGTCATCAGGAAGAAGATTAAGTGGAAAATAAAAACCTCGTGTGGGAAATTGGTCATTAATGAAAGTTACCCTAAAATCAAGACTTATCAAAAACTGTTCATCTTGTTACATAAATATCTGATTATCTGGGCCTCCCTCATGGTGTGTTCTCCAAACCTCATGATATACACTTGTGTATTACAAATGCTTTGACAAAACCTGCTAAAAGCCTACTATTCACACAGATATACTTTCAGAATCTACCAAATTAACTTCAACACTCAGCGTATTATTGTCATTGGGATCTGGTTTAAGAAGCCACATCCAGGCAGGGTGTGGCAGTTCGCACCTGTGATCTCAGCACTTTGGGAGGCTGAGGTGGGAGGATCACTTAAGGCCAGGAGTTTGAGACCACCCTGGCAACATAGTGAGACCCTGTCTCTAAAAATATTTTAAAAATTAGTCAGGTGTGGAAGCACGTGCCTGTAGCCCAGCTACTCAGGAGGCTGAGGCAGGAGGATTACTTGAGCCTAGAAATTCAAGGCTGTAGTGAACTATGATTGGGCCACTGCACTCCAGCCTGGGCGACAGCAAGAAGCTGTCTCAAAAAAAGCCATGTCCAGCGGAGCTTTTGTAGTACCACACAGTATCATACAAGTGAAAGGTTAAGATATGCTTTAATTTTATTTCTAAAGTTGATCAGCAGTCCTTAAATGGAAGAGAACTTTTGCTGTAGTATGTATGATGTCTGCTGTTAAATTTAGATTAAGGACACCTGAGTTAATGATATGCCGTCGTCTGAGTGCTATGCAGGATTCCAGTTTAGCATTCAAGAGCTCACAAGGCATAGATGTAGATGATCTGACGTGGGAAGGGGACTGTTCTTATGTGAGTCAGATGGGCTCCTTCTTGGGATGAGTGGTTACCTCCTGAGGGGTCCCAAATGTCTCTGGCCTCCCCCAGAGGTGGTGTGCTTTGCTTACCCTTTTATCCCCCCACCCACCACAGTGTATGACTCAAGTTGCTCAATAAATATTTGTTGAATGGATGATGAAATATTTTTTGAATGGGGGAGCACCCTCCAAGGTAACTTGGCCCTGTATCCCAGGCTACAGTCCTCAACCTTGACCCAGATAAATTTTATATTAATTTTGAAAAAAAAAACTTACTGAATGGAAATTGACCGAGTATTATGAATTCCCGAGTACCTTGAAAGTGTTTCATAATTGTTGTCCTGGTTACACCAAAAGATTTTATCTTCTGACCTTTTGATGCCAGACTTGGCATTGTTAATTTGGAAATATGAAGAAGAAAAATGCTCCAGTTTATTTCAGAGGAAAAAAATATGATAACTGGAAAATAATGGAACTTATTAACAGTCCAAAAGGAATGTCTTAGTTGTCTTGAAGTTGAGCCCTGAATCAATCATACCTATGTTTTTATCACAGAACCCTGCAGTATTTGTGAGAAATCCAAATTACAAAGGTGAGGCTGCCAGTTCCAGGAGTTGAACATGGGGGAGGGAAACACTGTCAGGTGCAAGGATGTCCTTGCGGTTGCTCACTCTCGCATACACTCTGCCTTACGGAGAGGTGTAAAGATAAATTGGAAGAGAATGGGAGGAAGTGGCTGTTTATCATTCAAGCTAGAAAGCATCTCTTGATGAGTGTTTCATTCAGCCACTTACTCAGCAAGCACTGGTCTCGGCCACATAGATGGCGGGCTCTGCATATTGCTGTAATCAGGGCAGCATCCCTCCTGCATGTCAGTTCCAGAACCGATGCCTGGAGAACCTGCTCCTCCTGTGGGAGTGAACTGACGACATAGGGAAGGGAAGGGAGACACAGACCCTCAAAGAGCGGGTGTTTGAGGACATGTGGACAATCCAGGAAGGAGCAGGAGGAGGCTAAAGTGAGAGGTGGGGCGTTGGAAGAGCGTCCTAAAGGATTTCAAGGCTCTCGTCCTTTTTATAGACAGAGCCCACCTTAGGTTTGATCAGCCTTGGTAAAAGCTAGCAATGCATATTCATTATCATTGGAAATAGTTTTCTTTTGAATAACTTTCAGATGCATATTCCATTTTTTGTCCATCTGGGTAATCTTTGTCAGGAATCTGTATTATCTCAGGGAAAGAAGGGACAGGGGAGGTTTTTGAAAATAAGTTCCAAGACCACTTCCCCTCCATGAAAAAAAGAGTACCAAATCTTTTTGTTAACGGCAGCTAAATAGAAGGGCAAGTGGGTTTCCCTTGGCATTCATGCTGGCCTGAGCCTAAATTCCTGGAGGTTGCCAGCGGGGGTTGACTGACCCTGATCATCAGCAGTTGCTTCATATGCCACTGTAGTAACTGGATATGATACAGAGATCCAGGCAGAGGGAGAGTGGGTTAACTGTGCTGTGTATGTGAGTAACCACAGATGAAAACTGGAGCTTACTCAGCTAAAAAGAAGACTTGGTAAGCATTCCTGAGGCACTGCCATAAGCTAGTATGCTGGTAAAATGCCTGTAACACCCATCTAGACAGCCCATGTTAAATTACTGAAATTGAAATCTTTTCTAGGGGTTAGTAAATGGAATTAATGCAAAAACAAATATTTTAACTGTTTCAGAGATGTGAACACAGCTGTGATGGAGTTACTGATCATGGCTTATGCACTGAAGACTGCCTGTGCCAGGAATATTATTGGAGTCATCCCTTATTTCCCCTACAGCAAGCAGAGCAAGATGAGGAAGAGGGGCTCCATCGTGTGCAAGCTCCTGGCGTCCATGTTGGCGAAAGCAGGTGGGTGTGGACGGAGACCCGGGGTTCTAGCACTATCATTCAGGCCTCTTTCCTAGTTGAGATTAGTTCATACCTCAGATACCTACTTTGGGACCCAGTTTCTTTACATGTTGCTCACTGATTACTTTTTCCTATCTGTTTCTGTTTTCTTTTGTACAGTTTTGGTTAGGGATATATGTGAGCTGAGTTATAAATTTTTTTTTTCTGTTTGTCTTAAGAATGCCATTGTTTCGTGTTTTCTACTTTAATCATGGACTTTTTTTTTTTTTTTTTTTTTTTTTTTTTTGAGACAGAGTCTCACTCTGTTGCCCGGGCTAGAGTGAGTGCCA
>CM052441.1:143506581-143523977 GCA_028533085.1 Varecia variegata | reverse complement strand
TAATCCTAGCACTCTGGGAGGCCGAGGCGGGCGGATTGTTTGAGCTCAGGAGTTCGAGACCAGCCTGAGCAAGAGCGAGACCCCGTCTCTACTAAAAATAGAAAGAAATTATATATGGACAGCTAAAATATATATAGAAAAATTAGCCGGGCATGGTGGCACATGCCTGTAGTCCCAGCTACTCGGGAGGCTGAGGCAGGAGGATTGCTTGAGCCCATGAGTTTGGGGTTGCTGTGAGCTAGGCTGACGCCACGGCACTCACTCTAGCCCGGGCAACAGAGTGAGACTCTGTCTCAAAAAAAAAAAATAAAAAATAAAAAAAAAAAAAAAGAAAAAAGCAGGGGCATCTAATGAACCTGAAAAGATAGTGTGTCGGTGGTTCCACTAAAGACTCTTCTAGACCAGGTGCAGTGGCTCATGTCTATAGTCCCAGCTACCAGGGAGGCTGAGGCAAGAGGATTGCTTGAGGCCAGGCATTCAACGCTGCAGTGAGCTATGATCATGCCACAGCACTCCAGCCTGGGTGACAGAGCAAGGACCTCATCTCTTAAAAAAGAAGAAAAAGATTGCCAGCCTGAGCAAGAGCGAGACCCCATCTCTACTAAAAATAGAAAGAAATGATCTGGCCAACTAAAAATATATATAGAAAAAATTAGCTGGGCATGGTGGCGCATGCCTGTAGTCCCAGCTACTCGGGAGGCTGAGGCAGTAGGATCGCTTAAGCCCAGGAGTTTGAGGTTGCTGTGAACTAGGCTGACGCCACGGCACTCACTCTAGCCCAGGCAACAGAGCAAGACTCTGTCTCAAAAAAAAAAAAAAAGAAGAAAAAGATTGTTCTATATTTTCCACAGTGGTGGAAGTTAAGAGTTTAGATTATAAAAGTGAGAGGAAGTCACCTTTTCTGGCTTGCTTTTCCTGGCTTGTTAATTTTCCAAGTGAAGATGTGGTTTTCTTGCATAGAACTATATACAGCACTTATACACAAATAACTGTACATATAACCAGTGACATTTGAGTAAGTTCTGTGGATTATGCCAATGTCAATTTCCTAGTTTTGATATTGTACTACAGTTATGCAAGAGGTTAACATTAGGGGAGGAGGATGATAAGTGCATGGTACTAGCCTGTATATTTCTTTTTAACTTTTTGTGAATCTTAACTTCAAAATAAAATTTAAAAAAAAGATGTGGTTTTCACCACTAACGTGAAAACAGGCATTAGCTCCTCTTGAGCACCTGTTAAATGTCAATTTTGACTTGTTTGCATGTAGGTAGGGTTGTGAATTCAGTTCTAGCTCTCCTGTAGACCTATATCTCTTTTTAACATCTGTTTATAAAGCTTGGCATTCCATTGAACCAGAAAAATAGACTAAGATCAAAATGGGTAAGGAATGAATGATTCCCCGTAGTCCTTTTTGCTGTTTATTTTAGCAGAGGAAGGTTTGGTTAATTGATTCCAGGAAAAGAGTGAAGGTGTGCACATGCTTGTGTGCAAGCATGCTTGATCCTTTTGTAATCTAAGGATGGTTGTAAACGCAGCACTATTTTACTTGGAAAATGCTAATTTTAAAATCAAAAAACAATTTCCTACTTCCTTCATAAGAACATTAGAATTCAATGAATTGAAGACATTTTTACTGCAGTTGATGTAGTTTTCACAGTGTTGCGTAATTCACTTTATTCATTTTGTTTGACAAGATGGAAAAAGAGAGCTGAATCTAAACATAGTTTTAGCACCCTTTATTCTTGACTGTTAGTACATACATACTTTTATGAAAAACTGGAATTTTTAGTGTTTTGCTTTTGGGGTAAGCTATTAGAAAATTGTTGGCCTGTGAGGGACTAGTCATTTTCCTCTACCCTGTAATAAAGTCTATGTTTTATAATAACCACCAAATTATGTGTTCAGTTTTATCCAGGTCCTAAAGACAGGGATGAATATACTGGGGAGAAAGGCTTTCTTTTAGCTTTTGTAAGCCTCGATCGTAGCCATGCCTAGGTTTTCCATTTCAAACTAATAGTTTTGGGAGAAGGTAGGGTTGCAGAAAAGTAAACACAAATACTACGATGTTTTCTGCATCAAACTAGAGCTGAATTTCTGTTGATCTTTGATGAGGGGTATTGGCTTGCAATCTTTTTCTTTTTTTACAGAGGAAAATGGTCAAGAAAAGGGACCACACCTCTTTAAGAAGCGGGTAGGTCAACATAGCCACCTACCTACATGGTTTAATTTAAAGATGAAATCCAAGGAAGCTGCTCCTAATGTTTGTTAATCCCCTCACTCCCCTGTTATGTGATTTTCTATACAGAGCCTTCTCGACTTGCCCACATTCAAGAAATTGCCTGAGTTTCTAGGATGCAAAACCAGGAAATACACGTCCCTTGAAATTTCAGCTGAATGCAGTGGTTCACACCTATAATCCCAGCTCTTTGGGAGGCCAACACAGGAGGATTGCTTGAGGCCAGGAGTTTCCTGGGCAACATAATGACCCTGTCTCT
Source organism: Varecia variegata (assembly GCA_028533085.1). Lineage (NCBI taxonomy): Eukaryota > Metazoa > Chordata > Mammalia > Primates > Lemuridae > Varecia > Varecia variegata. The sequence continues at coordinate 143,521,479 of CM052441.1, read as the reverse complement.
ATAGCCAGGTGTGGTGATGCATGTCTGTAGCCCTATCTACTTGGGAGGCTGAGGCAGGAGGATTGCTGGAGCCCAGTTTATGGTTGCAGTGAGTTATGATTGTGTCACTGCACTGCAGCCTGGGCAATGGAGTAGACTCTGCCTCCAAAAATAAATACAATTTTGGAAGAGCCCAGGCCACAGATGCTTTTGTGGTCTGTGCCTTTCCCATAAAAAGAAAAAAAAAAAAAAAAAAAGAAATTTTCCAGTAAAATAGTGCTGAATTTCAAGTCAACTAATATGCTGGTAAACAGAAAAAAGCACCTATTCTTTGAGGTATATAGTGCCTACAGGTGGTAATCAGCTAAAATGGATTGTTTGCTGATAATCACTAAACTTATAATTACCCTGAATTTTATTCCCTTTCCTCTCCCCATTGCTAGTTTAATAAATATTTCAGAATAATCAAAAGCTTTCAAAAAAAGTAGAATACTTAGCCTATTCTTTAGAAATAGTCTTTGGTTTTCCTCTCAGTTTACTAACCTGCTTTTGAGAGTGAGTTCTTGTTTCCTTTCTCTTTCCTGTAGTTGCTTTGTAGACTGATGGCCTTTTCCAGATGCAGATTTTGTAGTGAGATAAGAAGCCTCTACTTTAAGAACCAATTAAATTAGGAAAACATGATGGGTTTGTAGTTGTCTTCCTGTTCCTGATTTTGAAGAAACTCTGATTATGAGTGGAGTGCAGTTATCTGATAATAAGGTTACGTTGTCAAAATAAGGTGACTTTGGAAGAAAATGAAGTAAAACCATCTCTTGATCTGGCACCCTTTCCTTATTTAGTTTTCTGCAGAGCGGCATTTCTTCTGCATGTCCCGTCAGCCTCAGCAGGAGCTGCTCCACCTGTGGCACTGCAGTGCAGCTTCGTCATGTTGGCAGAACCTTCTGCGTTTCGCTGCTCCGTCTTTTCAGCCTGTGCTGTGCACTGTGGCGGCTGCCGAGCTCGTGAAACGTGCTCGTCTCCACTGAGAAATGATACACACACCAAATAGCAAAGACTTAATAGTAAAAAAATGTAAAAGTATCTCAATATATTTTTATATCAGTTACATGTTGAAATAATAATATTTTGGGTATATTGTGTGAAATAAGATCTATTTCTTCTGTTTGCTTTGACATTTTAATGTGGCTACTAGAAAATTTAAAGTGACACGTGGCTCACCTTCTATTTCTATTGGCCAGGGCTGCTCTGTTTCTGAGACACCCCTAGATCCTTGAGGAGGAATCTGCATGGTTTTTTTCTGTCTGTGCAGTGGTTTTGCCCACACTTCCAAGGAGTGAGGTGGTGATGACATTTATCCTAGTGATACATGAATAACTGGGATCTTGTGGTTTGTTTTGTTTTGCTAGTGATGATGGCCAAAGAGAAGCCACCAATAACTGTCGTCGGAGATGTTGGAGGCCGCATCGCAATCATAGTGGTATGGTTACGTGTCGTCCCTCACGTGCAAAGACGAGCCTACTGGCGATCAGTCAGTGGGTTGTCCACTTTGGGATTGTGTTTCTAGAAATGATAAATTTAAATGGATCCATCTATCCTTCCTCACCCAAACTCCCTCAGGACAAGAAGCAGAAATTTTTATATAGATAACAAGGATTAAAGTATAACCTACACACAAAATGAGCACAGTACCTCCCATGAGACAATTCAGCGCCATAACTGTCATCTTACGGGTTCTAGGTTCCCTCGTGCCTGCGTGCTTCATCATCCTGCAGCTTTAGGGCCACGAGGTGAACTAAACATGAGCTGTCCATTTTTACGAATAAGAACAGGTGACCCCACACAGACTCATTTTGTGCTTTGGCATATGTTTGCTGGCTGGAGGGTCACTGGTCCTTTGCAGTAGCTTACTTTATTTCAATTTTCCCCTCAGGTCACTTTCTCTTGGGAAAAAAAATAAATGGACACTGGCTGTGTGGGATTAATTAGAAATTTGAAATAGGGATATGAATCTTGGCAGTCCTCAACTCTAGCTGTAATGTCACAGGTGCTCGACTGTAAGGTGTCAGGGCACTTCTCTCTGACAGACACACACGGTGCCATCAGGGCACTTCTGTTGCCATTTCTGGATGTTCAGTCTTTGACCCAGGCACATAGGTCTGATCTTCCATCAGCAATCCTTTGAAACCAAGTGCAGAAAAGAGCAGAGAGGTATGTGTCTTTATAGACTGGGATGGAGGGTGTTTCCTTCATACAGACTCATGCTGTTCTCTCAGGATGACATTATTGACGATGTGGAGAGCTTTGTGGCTGCTGCAGAGATCCTGAAAGAGAGAGGTGCCTACAAGATCTACGTCATGGCCACCCACGGCATCCTGTCTGCAGACGCCCCCCGCCTGATTGAGGAGTCCTCTGTTGATGAGGTCTGGTTTTTTTTGTTTTTCTTTTTTTGAGACAGAGTCTCACTCTGTTACCCGGGCTAGAGTGCCGTGGCGTCAGCCTAGGTCACAGCAACCTCAAACTCCTGGGCTCAAGCAATCCTACTGCCTCAACCTCCCGAGTAGCTGGGACTACAGGCATGCACCACCATGCCCGGCTAATTTTTTCTATACATACTTTTGTCCAGCTAATTTCTTTCTATTTTTAGTAGAGACGGGGTCTCGCTCTTGCTCAGGCTGGTCTTGAACTCCTGAGCTCAAACGATCCGCCCACCTCGACTTCCCAGAGTGCTAGGATTACAGGTGTGAGCCACCACGCCTGGCCGATGAGGTCTGTTTTTAAAGGGCTTGAGTCAACATTTGCTACTGTATTTTCTGGAAATAATATAATGACTCAGTCAATATTAAATTCCTTAATCTCTCTGGAGTACCTATGAAATGTTGCTTTTGCTGGGTAGCAGTTTGTTGGGGCAGATGTGTATTTAGAAATACAGACCATCCCCAAATTATGTTCAGCTTAACGATGGTGTGAAACCATTGCAATTTCGAAGTAATGTACAGTATTCAATAAATTACATGAGCTATCTAACACTTCATCATAAAATAGATTTTGTGTTAGATGAAAGTGTTTGGAACACATTTAGGGTAGGTTAAGCTAAGCTCTGCTGTTTGGAAGGTTAGATGTATTGAATCCATTTTCAACTTATGATGGGTTTATCCAGACATAACCCCATCATAAGTGGAGGAGCATTTGTATATGTCTATTTACATAAAGATTTGCTTCAGTACTTTAATTTACACTGTGGTAGCATTTCTCTTAAGACTTGAATCCTTCCCTGATAATATGAAAATTTGCACAGTGCTGGGGCTCACAGTATTTCTGCGTGTAGACCATGACATTCATAGAATGTGAGTCTTACGTTCTGAGCCATGTAATTTTTCCCTTGCATAAAGTTGGTTAGGTTTAGTTTATAAAAACTATACTCAGTGGAACAAGGTTTTCTAGTTTGGAACTTAGGTTGTGGGTACTACTAAATGTTAGATAAGCTTCTCTGAGCAACCAATTTGGGGCACACATCAGTAACAGCGTTTACTTTCTATTGCTGTACAACTAGGTGGTGGTGACGAATACTGTCCCTCATGAGGTACAGAAGCTGCAGTGTCCCAAGATCAAGACTGTGGATATCAGTCTGATTCTTTCTGAAGCAATTCGAAGAATCCACAATGGAGAATCCATGGCTTACCTTTTCCGAAACATCACTGTGGATGACTAGCTTTCACTAGCCTTGATGCTGGAACACCTAAGGAAAACATGTAAAAAGCAGTGCCATCAGTTATGTACACAGTTACGTGCAAGGGAGGACTGGAAATAGTCTGGAGTTAGATAGTCTCTGTCACCAAGATTGGTGGGTAGGAGGCATTAAGATAGTCAAGAAGAAGACAGAGCTAATGGATAAATAACTTGGCCTTAAATGTCTGCCATCATCATCCCAGTTCCTTAAACAGAAGTTATAGACGCTTTCTTGAAAAGAATCTGAAACTCTTGTTGATACTGAAGAGAAGTTAAAAGCAGATAAAGTCTTAGCTCTGTACTGGTCATTCGGTTGTTTCAACTGCAGGGAAGCGCAAGTGTTGGTGTTGAACCTGGTTAGGGAAGCCGAGTGCCCGCACTGTTTCTGTCAGTTGTCCTCTCCCCAGTCAATTTCACGTCTTTTATAGAGAATCCTGTTTTTCTTTCAGAAACTGCTGTGCCTACAGCCATTAAACAACGAAGCATTCATGTTGTTACTCCTCCCAAGGACATCAGATTAGAAAATAGTGTCCCATCTCTGGGTATCTGTGTGGCTCTGAAGTTGCAAATAAAAGAATTTCTTGTCTCCCTGGTGTCTTCACTACACTGCAGACCTACCTGCTCCACTGAATGGTGACTGTCTTACGTCCAAACTGTGCAGAAGACCATGGACAACAGAATAAAAGGTGGTCAGCTCTATGGCTGGTCAGTCTCATTCTCCAGGTTCTTTCCCCTTCCTGAGCATTGAAGTTATTAATAAATCCTTGTTCAATAATATATTTAAAATCTAAATTTAAAGAAAAAATAGAATGATTGTCCTTTTTCCTGTGTGATAGATGACACTCATGTTTATTATATTATATTTAGGGCTGCACTTGGCCCTTCCCACATTTTTTTTTAATTTGTATTTTTATTTTTTATTAATTATTAGAACCTGCAACATTTTAAATTCCATCATCACAGTTCTAGTTTGCACTGCCTTTGCTAGGGAGGCCTTACTGCAAATGTAGAATTGCTTTTTATACCTTTGAGCCTGGCCCAATTCAGGACCAAATGTCATAGGAAGGAGGAGTGTCTGCTGGGAAATGAACTAGAGTTGCTTATTGGTTCTGTTTGCTCCTGAGAGGCAGAATTCTTCTATTTGTACAATTTTTTCTCTGTGGGGCAAAGAAAAGTTTACTTGCGCTTTTTATCCCTTTCCTAATGACAAGAAAAGCTCCCAACCCACAATCAAGATTTTTGAGCACATTAGGTTTTTTAAGCACACAAATAAGCCAGCTACTGTTAGAAGACCAAGTAAGGGAACTTGAGCAAAGAGTTCAAACATTCAGATAATTAGTGTGGTAGTAAAGGAAGAGATGCTTCTTGTTTGTAACATCAGGCAGGTGACTGGTCCTTCTGGGCCTCTGTCATCAGTTGTGAAAAAGGAGGTTTGGAATTGAAAACTGAGGTCCTTTTCAAGTCTAAAATTCCATTTATACCTCCAGCTAATGTTTTCTCTCCTATATCTCCAAGAGTAGAAATTTTAAAATGTACTTAATTAGCAAAAGTATTTAATAGAATATATATTAGTTCCTGGAATTAGAATATGCTACCATTTCCTTTGGTATTTAGTGAGTCCTGATATGTTCCTGGCAAGATACTAAGCCTCAGGGATATAAAAATCAACATGTGAGGACTCTGGGAGCTGACATTCTGGTCATAATGTAGTAATGTGGCTGCTGGCATTATTCTGGAAGGTCACTGAACTTAGAAATGAGAAAGTATCTTTCTTATCTGTAGGCAGGCCTAGCACGTCAGCCTCCAGGACAGCCAGTTCTCCATCCCACGGCTTTAACTTTGGGACCTGTCTTTACATATTCTAAGGTAAGAGCGTAAGTGCATAAAAGAGTACAAAGAACAATTTGTTCTCCCCCTCCCCACCCTGAGACAGAGTCTTTCTCTGTTGGTTATCATAGCTCACTGCAACCTCAGATTTCTGGGCTCAAGGGATCCTCCTGCCTCAGCCTCCCAAGTAGCTGGGACTACAGGGCACACCATCATGCCCAGCTAATTTTTTTCCTATTTTTGCTAGAGACGGGGTCTCACTCTTGTCCAGACTGGTCTCAAACTCTTGACCTCAAGCAGTCCTCCCACTTTGGCCTCCTAAAGTGCTAGGATTACAGGCGTGAGCCACCTCTCCCCACCTAGAACTTATTCTTTTGATGTTAATCCTTGAGGGCCTATTGTGCTCCAGGTATTGGGAATATAATGAACAAAAATCCTCCAATTAAATAAATGGTACCAACTCGGACTAAACTAAAAATCTGAATTTGACAGGTTGTTAAAATAATAGTTCTTTCTCAGTATCTGGGGGGCGGGGATTAGATCCAGGACTCCCTTGGATATCAAAATCCATGGGTGCTCAAGTTCCTGCTTAAAACAAGAGTAGTATATGCATGCAAGCTATGCGCATCTTCCCATGTATCTTAAATCATCTCTGGATTACTTATAATATGTAACAAGGTAAACAGTTGTATTGTTTGGGGAATAATGAGAGAAAAAGTCCACATGTTGAGTACAGACAACTGTCTCTCACCCCAGCCCAGCTCTCAAGGGTGCAGAACCCACAGATTAGGAGGGCCAACTACAAAGTACAGCCGAATTCATAGTTTTTCTGTGAGTAACTTTGCTGCATGTGAACCCTTGTTATGAAGTTTTATTTACACATTTTCTGGAAGAATTGGGTATGGGGAAGTCGTGCCTCAATTATTGAGGGCATCAGATTCCTCTAGTCTTGCCTGTAATGAGCTGAGCGCTGACACTTGACTAAAATGAATGTGTTTTGAGATCAGACTAGGGCACCACAAGAAAGGATGGTCATCTTGTGGCTAACTGGAAACACCTGGAGAGTGGGGCATCTTTTCCAAGTTGCCCCAGCTTTGATTGAACAAAATAAGGGATCTGTCCCCAAGGGGCCAAGGCCCCAGGACTGCATCTTTTAGACATGTGCTACTGCCCTATGTAATGGGCACAGCTAATGCCACAAAATGTGGTTGCTATGATACCCTTAAATCTATCCTTAAGTGGCCCCCCAGGAGTGGGCAGTTCTTTCTAGGTTAAGGGGATGGATGGAGTCTAGCTGAATCTTAGGCCCCCCCTCCCCAAAACATGCATCACTAATGCAAATGCCTGGGCACAGCCCTTTCACACCTTTTTCTGGGAGCGTTTATTTTATTTTTTATTTTTATTTTTTGAGACAGAGTCTGACTCTGTTGCCCAGGCCAGAGTGCCGTGGCGTCAGCCTAGCTCACAGCAATCTCAAACTCTTGGGCTCAAGTGATCCTCCTGCCTCAGCCTCCCGAGTAGCTGGGACTACAGGCATGCGCCACCATGCCCGGCTAATTTTTTCTATATATATTTTTAGTTGTCCAGCTAATTTCTTTCTATTTTTTTTAGTAGAGACAGGGCCTCACTCTTGCTCAGGCTGGTCTTGAACTCCTGAGCTCAAATGATCCTCCCACCTCGGCCTCCCAGAGTGCTAGGATTACAGGCGTGAGCCACCGCACCTGGCCTGGGAGCGTTTATTGAGAATAAAAAGTAGTGGTGCCTTGGGCCATGGCTGAGGCTCCCCTTGTGACTTTGGGGGTCGCTTTGAGTATGGAAGGCCCCCGCTTGTGGTGGCCTTTGCTCTCCCAAGGCTCTTGGCGAGGGCGCGTTCTCAGGCAGAATCCTCGGGGCACGCGGGGGGCCCTCACAACAGGAGCGCGAACGAACGGGGCCACTTCTCGTTCCAAACGTCCGCCGGCGCGAGGGGGTGGGGGGCCAAGGCTCGAGCCTGGAGACCGGCCGGCGGCCGGGCAGACAGCGGAGGGTCCCCGTCCCGGACCCTGCCGGGGAGGTGGGGGCGCTGATTCCCCACAGGTGGGAGTCGGAAGTTGGCCAGGCTCTGTCCTGTGACTGTCGGTTGGGCGCGGCTGAGCCCAGGGGCCTCGCAAGGCCCCCGAAAGGCCCCAAGGCGCGGTATGGAGTGAAGGGAGCATGGTCGCCTGTCCCCCCGGGAGCCTGGACCGCTCCTGACTGGTCGCACGATGGCGTCCGCGATGGCCGGGCCCACGGTCTCCCTCCGGGAGCTGGCCGACCTCGCCATCGGCACCCCGGAGGTGGGTGCTGTCAACTTCACAGCCCTGCACACGCTCATCGTGGCCATGCTCAAGAACCTGAACATCCAGGAGACACGGATCAACTTCGACTCCGTGTCGCCGGAGCCGAGCCGCTCGCAGGAGTCCGCGCGAGTCTCGATCAGCACCCAGCAGCTGCGCAAGCAGCCCTCGGCGACCTCGGCGACCTCGGCGACCGTGGCCGCGCTCCGGGAGAAGCGGCGGAGCATAAGCAGGCCCGCCCCACAGGCGCTGGAGAGCCAGGTGAAGGACCTGAGCAGCCAGGTGCAGGACCTCGGCAAGCAGCTCAAGACCATCGGCAGCCAGGTGCAGAGCATCGTCGCCCACGTGCAGCACATGTCCCAGGCTGAGGGGCTGGACTTGGAGTGGCTGGAGGAGAAGAAGCTCTCGGCCTTGCCATTGCAGGAGATGTCATTGCAGAAGAGGCCAACTCATGCGCAGGTGAGGCCATCGCAGGAGAGGGCAGAAATTGGCCTGACGAAACCCATGGAGGACACCGCCATGGCGGAGATCAGCCCCGCCAAGGTGAGCACACACGGGGGCCCCTCCAGGCCGCCCTCCAGCCCCTGCCGGAGCTGAGTCCAGACCTGCCTCCGAGGGGCAAGGGGCGCCGGGCGGAGGGGGCGCCAGGCCTCGGTGCAGCCTGGTCCCACGTGGCCCATGCTTTACCTTGCAGGCCATGGGGCTGCTTGGGAAGGTCATAGAAGACGTGAAAGCCCTGAAAGCAGCACAGCAAAACGTGTTCTCTGAGGTGAGGCCCCAGGTGGGGACACCAGAGACCCCACCTTGGGGAGCCCAGTGGCTCCATCCCACACCCTTCTTTCCTGGCCCTGCTTACTCTGGGTCACCCACCGTTTATCACACACCCAAGGACCCTCAACTGCCCCAGAGGGAAGCTGACAACTTCTCAGAATGTTCTTAGAGTGAATTCCCTTTTTAAAAGAATAAAGAAATAAGAAGATTGTGTTAAAAGACAAAGGCCAGTCCAAGAGCAAGGGAGTCAGGATGGAGGGTGAGACCCCAGCTCCCTGTGGTTATGACACAAGCCCAAGCAGGCAGGGGACAATTTCACCTGGGCTTTTAGGAGAAGTACACACAAATCATTCAGCATAAATATCCTCCAACAAACAGCAGGCAGCACCAAACAGGCCAGCTGGACTCAAGGAGGTAACGGGCACATGCGCATATCTCAGAGCCGTGTTTGCCAGATGGGGGTTTGGACCTGGAAGAAAAAGGAGGAGCAAGGAGGGAGAAAGTCTGGGGGAGTCTGAGAAGCAGGACAGGAGGGAAAAGAGGCCAAGCACCCAGGGACACCTGGCCGCTGGTCCCATTGGCCTGCATCGCCCCGCGGCCTTGCGACCCCAGTACCACACACTTTTGCTCTGGGAAACATACCTGCTTTTCTTTTCAAACTTTAAAGTGTGGTGGAGTTTTTGTTTTGTTCTTTGTGTTTTTTAACTAATCTTAGATTCTGGAGGTTTGCATAAGTTATAAAGAGCAATTTAAGTTTTAGCAATTTGCTTTGGTTCTTTTGAGGTGCTTTTCTTTTTAAACAGCACAGACATTCAGACGCTGTTGAAGTACCTGGTACCTTTTTTTTTCTTGAGAGACCAGGTGGGCATCATCCTGCCGTGCTTGAGGTTTTGTGAGCGGTAGTGTGAACGCATCCCAGGCCCAGAGGTTCCCATCCCCGCAGCGGCATTCACTCTGGGAAAAGAACTGAGAGCCTGACTTTACTGGCCCGGTGGAAACGCTCCCTTTGCTCACTCTCGAGATGAGCCTGCGTGTGTAGGGCCACAGGCAGAGCTGCCGGGTCCCCCACCCCTGAACTCTTCTTCCAGGAGCTCCTCCAAAAGGTCGATGAACTAGAGAAGCTAATCAGAGAACGGGATGAATTCCTGGTAATATCAACCAGTCCTGTGGGAAGGGGCCCTGCAAGGGGTTGGGGGATGGTTGTCCTCAGGGCGTGTCCAGACTCCCCCTCTGGATGTCTGCATCCCTCCAGCGTGGTTCTTTGCTCCTGGGTTGAGGGCGAAATCCTTTCCATTCCTGCCCAGAGCTCTACTGGGGGTCCACATGGGAAAAAGCACCAATTGCCCAAGATTTGCTGGTCATGTGAAAGGCAATGAGTTCTCCTTGGGGCCTGGGCCATGGAAGGACCCACCCAATCCTGTAAGCCCAGGTCTGTCCCTAAAACTTGCTGGGATTAAACTAGGGGTGTGTGTGTGTATTATCTGTGATTGCCAGGAAATAGTGGGCCGGAGGCTGTCTGTGGTTCCTGGTGAAGAAGTCACTATGGTCACCTGGGAAGAGCTGGAGCAAGCGATCGCTGACGGCTGGAGAGCCTCACAAATGGTGAATGAGCGGGTCTGGGTGGCGGTCTTGGGTGGGGCTCCCCAGAACCTCTCCTTTTGTACAACGGCACAATGTCCTGTTATATGGGCATTCATAATTTATTTCACAAATTCCATATTACGGTTATTTTAAATGTTTCTTCCAATCTCATAACAATTGCTCCAAGGCGACATTCACATATGTGAGTAGGATAAATTCCTAGAAATGGAATGTGCACTTGTGAACTGCCTTAGCTGTTGCCAAATTGTTTTCTGTGGATGTTGCTTCAGTTTAGACCCCACCAGCAGCACAGGAGAGAACTTATTCCTTGACATCCCCCCAGCACTGTACGTCAGTACCCAGTTTTCTGAGCTTTGCCTACAGGCTGAATGGAAGATGGTACCTGAGTGTAGTTTTAATTTGCTTTGGTGGCTTTTGAGACTTCTCTTACAGTCTGCCCCGAAATGCATGAGTCCGTTCACTATTAGTGGACCACAGTGACCCACCCTGGAAATAAAACCTGTATAGGGGCCCTTTGCTGATGGTGATTTTTGCACATGAGCTCACTGTCCTGACACAGTTCACAGTTTACCAAATCGTTTTCAAATCCCCAACCTTTCTTCATCCTCGATATTTTCAAGTGGCCCTTCAACTCGAGGCTTAGCTGCTCCTTTGGTCTTGACACACCTTCCCCTGGATTTGTGCAACTGGGTGACTCAAACAGGATCAGCAAGGGGAAGAGTAAGCCTTTTGGTGCCACCAAGTGGCCATCTTGGGGAGCGCCAAATATTATCTTGGCACAGAAGGCACCCTGCCAGTTTCCAGGATGGTTTCCTGGATTCAAGGCCCATCCTCAGAAAGAGTGGCAAGAGGACCCTAAACACAAAAGGCAGGGCCTAGAAAAAGGTGGCCTCTGCTTTCTCTGCCTTTTTTTAAGCCAAATCTTTACGCAAACCACAATCGTATTGTTTTTAGTGAGCAACACATTTTCTCAGGGTGTGGGCAGGAGACACCCATGAGACTTATAAATAAACACTATTAGACAGTCTTTACTTCTCCATATGGTAGAAAGCATCAGTGTTTTGACCATTGCTCATAATCATGAACAACTCCAAAAGCAAATGAGAATAAGTATAAATATTAGAAGACTTTTGAGAAGCAAGACAACAAGCTCTGGTAGTGACCAGTTCATCCAATGCAGAGACCAGGATGAAAGCAGCAGAGAGTTCTACTACCTCTGGTTGAGAACATGAAGTACACCTGGGACTGCATGGTTGTGGGCCCTTTAGCATAAATATGAAATCAGGACTTTGTAACTGGGTGTTGTTGAGGTCAGTTATGGGTTTTGGCAGATGGTGGTGACTCTGGCAATCGTGAGGTGTACCATCTGCCTGCGTCACGAGCAGAGAGCCAGGATTGAAGGGAGGGTGGTGAGTCCGGGGGTGTGGTCAGTACAGAGAGGGGTGACATTCCACATCTGGCTAACCAGACGTGGGAGAGGAGCTGGATTTTGATCTTGAGGAAGGAGGCTGCAACTGTACTTAGAGCAGCCACAGTTAAAGGAGTTTAATATTAAAGTGGTCGATACCTATTCCAGGACTTGAATGTCCAAAAGGACACAAACCAGCTCTTTCCAAGGGTGCACTCCAACAGGCAGCCAGACAGTTCCCCACCACTTCGTTCATATGCCCAAAGATGATGATGCTTCTACTCCTCCTCCTCCTGCCCTGCTTCCCCTTTGTCCCCCGGCTTGTGCACAAGAGTAGAATGTATTCTGTTGTTGGGTGGAGAGTTCTATAGATGTCTGTCCTAGCTAGATTATAATGTTTTCTAATATGCCATATCATATCAATTCCCTTGTTTGTTTTACTATATTTTTTGAGTTATTTTCTTAGCGATTTCCCTCGGGATTAACATTAACATCTTAACTTAAAACAGTCTAATTTGGATTGATATCAACTTAAATATGATAGTATACAAAAACTTTGCTCCAGTATAGCTCCATTCTCTTCCCTATTCTTTGTGCTATTACTGTCATACAAAAATATTTTTATATATTATAAGCCCATCAATATCATTTTATAATTTTTGCATTATGCAGTTGTCTTTTTATCATATGGAGAAGAAAAGAGTTACCAGTAATAATACATTTATACTAGCTTTCATATTTACCTTTACAGGTGTTCTTTATTTTTTTCCTGTGGATTCAAGTTACTGTCTATGTCCTTTCATTTTAGCCCGAAGGACTCCCTTTTGTATTTCTCTTAGGACAGGCCTGTTAGCAATGAATAATTTCAGTCCTTATCAGGAAATGTCTTAACTTCTTCATTTTTCAAAGCTAAACATATATTTTGCTGGATAAAGAATTCTTGATTTTCTTTCAGCTCTTTTGATATGTCATCCCACTGCCTCTGTCTGCCATGGTTTCTAGGGAGAAGTCAGCTGTTAAACTCACTGAGGATCTCTCATACACGATGAGTTTTTCTTCTCCTGATGCTTTCAAGATTCTCTCTGTCTTTGGTTTGTGACAATTTGACTGTGTTGTGTCTAGGTGTGGATCTTTTTGAGTCTATACCACATGGAGTTCGTTGAACTTCTTGGATGTGTAGGTTAATGTTTTTAATGTGTAGGGAAGTTTTTGACCATTATTTATTCAAATATTCTTTCTTCTCCATTCTCTCTCCCCTCTCTTTCTGGGGCTTCCATTATACGTATGTCAGTAGGCTAAACAACAGCCCTCCAAATATGGCCATGTCCCAGTCCCCAGAACCTGTGAATAAATATGTCATCTGTCATAGTAAAAGGAACTTTGCAGTTATGATTAAGGATCTTGAGAAAGAGATTATCCTGGGATGCCAATGTAATTATAGGGTCTTTATAAGAGGGAAGCAGGAGGGTCAAAGACGGAAAAGGCAGCATCTTGTGGTTTTGAAGGTGGAGGATGGGGCTACCAACTAAGCAATGTAAGTGACCTCTAGAAGCTGGAAAAGGCATGGAAACGGGTTCTCCCCCAGAATTCCACAACCCTGCTAATTCATTTTAGACATTTTATATCCACAACTATAAGAGTATAAAATTGTGTTGTTTTAAGCCACGAATTTTCTGGTAATTTGTTGTAGGAGTAAAAGGAAACCAATACAGTCAGCATGCTTGGTGGTAACCCACAGGTCTCTGAGGCTCTGTTCATTTGCTTATTTTTTCCTTCTGTTCCTCAGACTGAATACTCTCAATTGACCTTGCCAGTTCAAATCTACTGTTGAGCCCCTCTAGTGAATTTTATTGTGCTTTAGAACTCTAGAATTTCTAATTGGTTCTTTTAAAATTTTTTTTATATTTTGTTATTTATATTCTCTGGTGATAAATCATTTCCATGCTTTTTAAAAATTCTTTGTACATGGTTTTCTTTATTTCTTTGAACATATTTATAATATATATTTATAATAATAATATATTTATAATAACAGATTTAAAATTTTTGTGTAGTAAGTCCAACATCTGGACTTATTCAGGGAATGTGACTACTTTTTTACCCATGCATGGGCCATACTTTCCTGTTTCTTCGCATATATTATAATTTTTTGGTTGAAAACTGAATATTTTAAATAATATAATGTGGCGACTCTGGATATCAGAGTCCCTGGCATCCTCATTTCCCAGATCTCCTTTTAAGTTTTTAGCCAGTCTCTTGTTCGCTCCAACTCTCATCACTGTCTCAGGCAGCTGTGATGTAAACAATTGCCACCAGTAGTATTGGACAAAGGTCGGCGGGGGCAGGGGGACAGGTTTTCTTACTGAGTCAGGTTAAAGGTAAGTCCTTTTCTACAGAGCTGGCCAGCAGGTGAAATATTGACAATTCTCTGGGAATGGGACTTTTCTGGGGGAGTTCCAAACCTGCTCTGCCCCCTCCAGTGACCACCAAGCTGTTAGTTTTCACAGCTACTGAGTTTATAAGGCTGATGTTTTTCAAGGCTACCACAGAATTGGGAAGAGGGGGATGGGAATAGGGCAAGTTGAAACACCATGTAGCTCAGCTGTTTTCTTTGAATAAATGTTCCTCAGATTGTTGCAAGCCTTTGGTTAATTTCCAGAATTCAGAAAAAGTTGGTTTCAACCATTTTTGCCAATGTGCTCATTGTGTTTATGAAGGAAAAGTTTTCAGAGGTCCTTGTTCAGCCATTCCGAAAATCCTTCTTGCCTTCATTTTAAAGAATTATTGATTGATTGATGGGATGTTGCTCTGCTGCCCAGGCTGGAGTGCAGTGGCACAATCATAGCTTACTGTAACATTGAATTTCTAGGCTCAAGCAATCCTCCTGCCTCAGCCTCCCAAGTAGCTAGGACTACAGGTATGCACCACCACACCTGGCTAATTTTTAAAGTTTTTTGTAGAGACAAGGTCTCACTATGGTTCCCAGGTGGGCTTCCCTTCATTTTTTTTTTTTTTTTTGAGACAAAGTCTCGCTCTGTTGCCCGGGCTAGAGTGAGTGCCATGGCGTCAGCCTAGCTCACAGCAACCTCAAACCCCTGGGCTCAAGCAATCCTCCTGCCTCAGCCTCCCCAGTAGTTGGGACTACAGGCATGCACCACCATGCCCGGCTAATTTTTTCTACATATATTTTTTAGTTGTCCAGATAATTTCTTTCTATTTTTAATAGAGACGGGGTCTCACTCTTGCTCAGGCTGGTCTCAAAATCCTGAC
>CM052441.1:143371703-143500833 GCA_028533085.1 Varecia variegata | reverse complement strand
CCTCCTGGTGCAGGTCAGCCTGGCTTGGTAACTCCTGGTGCAGGTCAGCCTGGCTTGGTCCAACCTGGTGCAGGTCAGCCTGGCTTGGTCCAACCTGGTGCAGGTCACCCTGGTTTGGTACCTCCTGGTGCAGGTCAGCCTGGCTTGGTCCAACCTGGTGCCTATCAACCTAGTTTGGCACAACCTGGTACAGATCAACACAGTTTGGTCCAGCCTGGTGAATATCAGTTTGAAGTGGTGCAACCTGGTATAGATCAGCATGGTTTGGCCCAACCTGGAATGGATCAGCGTGGTTTGGAACAACCTGGTGCAGTTCAGCCTGATTTGGTGCAACCTGGTGCAGATCAGCATGGTTTGCTCCAACCTGGAATGGATCAGTCTGGTTTGGCACAACCTGGTGCAGACCAGCGAGGTTTGGTCCAACCTAGAATGGATCAGCGTGCTTTGGGACAGCTTGGTGCAGATCAGCATGGTTTGGTCCAAGTTGGCATGGATCAGCGTGGTTTGGCCCAACCTGGCGTAGATCAGCATGGTTTGGTCCCAGCTGGAGTGGATCTGCGTGGTTTGGTGCAACCTGGAACGGATCAGCGTGCTTTGGTCCAACCTGGAGTGGGTCAGCGTGCTTTGGTCCAACCTGGAACGGATCAGCGTGCTTTGGTCCAACCTGGAATGGATCATCAGGGTTTGGTGCAACCTGGTATCTATATGCCTGGCTTGGTTCAACCTGGTGCATATCCTCCTGGCTTGGTACAACCTGGTGCAGATCAGCATGGTTTAGTGCAACCTGGTGCAGATTCACGTGGTTTGTTTCAACCTGGTGTCTATCCTCGTGGTTTGGTTCAACCTGGTGTCTATCCTCGTGGTTTGGTTCAACCTGGTGTCTATCGTGGTTTGGTTCAACCTGGTGCATATCCACGTGGTTTGGTGCAGCCTGGAATGGACCAGCGTGGTTTGAGACAACCTGGTGCAGATCAGCAAGGCTTGATAGCACCAGGCACAGAGCTTCGTGGCTTTCCACCATTCCATGCAGATGCTCAGAGTTCTTGGTCACCACACCCATATCAGCATGGTGTGGTACCTCCTGGCAGAGAACAACATGACCAGGTGTCACCACTACTAGCCAGTGAAGGTTTGGCATCATCAGGTATAGACCAAAGGGGTTTGGTACCACCAGAAACTTACCAGAAAGATTTGTTGCATCCTGGCATGGAGCAGCATGGCCCCACACCATTAAGCACAGGTTTGGAATCTGTACACCCAGATCAACAACATTTGGTATCACCTGGCCCAGGTCAGCCTGGCCAGGTAGATACAGGTGCATATCAGCGTGGCCAGGTACGTTTGTATCCAATGGATGCCTCACGCCAACTTGGAGTTTCTGCCCAGACTATCCCAGGCCAAGATGTCACCTTTTTCAGGCGTCCAGACTCCTTCACCCGACTCTCGTCAGAAAGGAGTGAGACCCAGACTGAGGTCCTGAGTGACCGACGTGATTCCATAGCTCCCAGTTTCCCCATAGCGATGGAAACATTTCGTCTGATGGGAGAGCTCATCGGCCTCTATGTGGAGCTGAAGGAGAATATGAAGAATCTGAGTGAGGAGCTAGCTGGCCAGACTGATCTGGAGAAGATACAGCACATGCTGGCGCTCATGGGTGAGTACCGCTTGCCCACGAAGGGGGGACCATTGTCTTAGGTTTGAGTTGATTTCATCCTTTCCTCCCCTTGGCCTGAACTCCTGGCTGCTGGACCTTTTCCTGAGCCCCTGAAAACAGCATTTTCATTTGTAGTCATTCCAGATTCTCCCATAGCCTTCAGGGTCCAAATGACTAGGTAGGCAAAGGGTAGAACGAAACCAGTAGCACTGAAGGAGCCTCCAGAGAGGAATGAAGCAGGTTCTTACAGCTGTGTCAGCCTCTGGACAGCAGCTGGGAAAGCGTTGGGGTGAGGGAAAGCATTGGCAGGTAGACGGGGAGAGAGAACACTGAAGAATTAAACTTAATATTTGCTCCTTCACAACTCTAGACCCAGAAAATAATTAAGATTATAGCTGGGTACAGTGGCTCACACCAGTAATCCCGGCACTTTGGGAGGCTGACAGGGGAGGATCACTTGAGACCAGGAGTTTGAGACCAGCCAGAGAAATGGTGAGACCCCCATCTTTACAAAAAAACTAAAAAAATTAGCTGGGCATGGTGGTTCAGGCTGTAGTCCCAGCTACTCAGGAGGCTGAGGCAGGAGGATCACTTGAGCCCAAGAGTTTGAGGTTGCTGTGAGCTGTCATCACGTCACTGCACTCTAGCCTTGGCGAGAGCGAGACCCTGTCTCACAAAAATATATAAATAAATAAATAAATGTAAGATTTTAGAGGTGAATGGAAGTCAGTTGTCCCAAAGCCTGTTAGGATGTCAAGCATTAGGTGGGTTTTTTATGGGCTAAGAACAGTTCTCTCTTCCTCTTTCCAACCCCTTTCCCCAGTCACCAGGAGAAGCAGGACGAAGTGATATGTCCTGTTGTTCTCTGGGGAATCTTCATTGTTATGGTGGCTAGAAACAGAAATCTAACTCCAGATAACAAGGCCTCCATTTTCCACAGTCAAGAAGACCATACCAACTGACCTGCAAGAACAGCTGAAGACATTAAAGACTTTGACCAAAGAAGTTCGGCAGGAAAAAGCAAAAGTAAGAAAGGGAGGGTTGACCTACTTTGCTGTTTAATGCTAATAATAGCACTTTCCATTGTATCTTGATGGGTTATACCGTCCCTTCCCGTACATTATTATGTCACTGGATCTTGCCATCCTGTCAGGAAATGCACCTCAGATTATCATTGTGTTCATTTTCTGGATCTAAAAAATGATGCTTAAAGCTGTTAGAATTCAGCTGAGCCAAACAACAAGGGCTTTGCTCTTTTCATTACATGTGGCAGCCTTCCAGCCCAGTTTGTGGGACTTTTGGGGGCCCAAGGTCATTGCAAGGGGCTGCTAGACCTTCAGTCACTCTCTCAATGCCAGCTTTCTACATCAGTGGACAGATGGCCTGGTGTCCGCGAGGACCGTGGCTCTTGTCAGAGGGGGTTGGGTTAGGATTAGGGAATAGGGGAAGCGGGAACTGGGGCCACCTGACACTCCCTTTTGTGGGGTTTGTAGCTGGACAGGTTGCAAAGGATCGTGGAGGGCGAAGGGGAGCAAGAAGTGGGGAAGGAGTCGAAAACTGGCCAGCTGAGCTTGCAGCTGGGTGTCCTCAGGTAAAGTGCCCCAGCCAGGTGCAGCTGGTCTCCTGGCATCACATACTCTCAGCCAAGGAGGTGATGGCGGCTGTTGGCTCACTTGTGCCCCTAAACTGACCACCATCTTTGACCTGGATTGTTTGCTCCTCAGGTCGCCCATGTCTAGTTCAAGGGACTGGTAGAAACTCCCCAGGTTCCCACAACAGCTCAGGACCAGGGCTTAGAAGGGAAAGGAGAAGCTCCTTAGACTGTCCCCAGTTGGAGGCTGGAGGACACCACTTGCTGGAGCCCCTCAGAGCTCTCTTTGTGATGCCCAGTCCCACCACCTAGAAGCCTCCAGGCCAGCATGCTAGCCGCACCCCCCCGCCAGGACAGGGCCCATGGGAGGGTGGCACAAACCCTTCATCTGCATCCTCCCGCGTCCCTGACAGCCAGGGCTCTGCGCTGGTGAGCCGGGTCTCTGGGCTGGCCACAGAGCCAGGTGGTCTCTTGTCATGTACTGCAGAGTCTCCGTGGCTGACATCGAGAAGGAGCTGTCCGAACTGAGGGAAAGCCAGGAGCGGGGCAAGGCTGCCATGGAAAATTCGGTCTCCGAAGCCTCCCTTTATCTGCAGGAGCAGGTGAGGATTTCACACTCCTCAGCTCCCTTCTCGGAGTGGGCTGCAGACAGTGGGGCAGCCCTGCCCTCCCGCCGCAGTCCCCCTGTGTGTGTGGAGGGATGGGCCACTGTGTCTAGGATTCAGCCCCTTCCTGACCCAAAGCCGGCTCTGAAGCCACAGGTGCATGGGTGACTGCAACCCCTGTGGCAAGGGAAGAGTGCCCCTTTGAGGTCTGTCACCTTCCCATTAAATCTTTGTTCTCTTTTTTTATTATATAAGTCACATATCATAAAATTCACACTTTTAAAATAAACAAGGTAGTTTTTAGTATATTCACAAAGTTATCCAACCACCACCACCATCTAATTCTAAAGCATTTCATCACCCCAAAAAGAAATCCTGTACCCCTTAGCAGTCTCTCCTATCCCCATCCCCTGACAACCACTCACCTGCTCTCTGTCTCTGTGGATTTGCCTCTTCTGGATATTTCATATGACTGGAATCATACAACATGCCTTGTGCATCTGGCTTCTTTAACTGGGCATGATGTTTTCAAGGTTCATCCATGTTGTAGCACATGTCAGTGCTTCATTTTACGGCTGAACAACATTCCATGTTGTGGCTGTACCACCATTTGTCTATTCATTCATCATTGAAGGATGTTTGGGTTGTTTCTACCCTTTGACTATCATGAATAATGCTGCTATGAACATTCATGTACGAGCTTTTATGTGGATCTGTTTTCATTTCTCTTGGGCATATGCCTAGGAGTGGAATTGCTGGGTCATAGAACTGTCTAGCTATCCGAGGGACTGCCAGACTGCTTTCCACAGCGGCTGCACCATTCTTCATTGCCACTGGCAACGTATGAGGGTTTCGGTTCCTCCACATCCCCACCGACACTTGTTAATTTCCTTTTTATTTTAATTTTTAATTTTTTTCTTTTTTTGGACACAGGGTCTTGCTCTGTCTCCCGGGGTAGAATAAATTGGGGCATCATCACAGCTCACTGCAACCTTAAGTTGCTGGGCTCAAGCGATCCTCCTGCCTCGGCCTCCCAGGTACCTGGGACTACAGGCATGCACGACCACGCCTGGCTGAGTTTTCTATTATTGTAGAGATGGGGTCTCGCTCTTGCTCAGGCTGGTCTTAAACTACTGGGCTCAAGTGATCCTCCCGCTTTGGCTTCCCAAAGTGCTAGGATTACAGGGGTGAGCCACCGCTCCTGGCCAATTTCTCGTAAAAAAAAAAATTATAGCTATCCTAGTGGGTGTGAAGTATCTTATTGTGGTTTTGATTTGCCTTTCCCTAATGACTAATGATGCTGAGCATCTTTTCATGTGCCTTTTAGCCATTTGTATACCTTCTTTAAAGATAACATAGACAACTAATCAAATCCTTTGTCCATTTTTAAATTGAGTTCTCTTTATTGCTGAGCTGTAAAGAGTTCTTTATATATTCTGGACACTAGACTCTTATCTGATATATGACTTGCAAATATTTTCCCCTACTCTACAGGTTGTCATTTTTCTTTCTTGCTAGTGTTTGCCTTTACATCTTAAATGATGCTATCCTTGGTCATTTCCCAGTAAGGAGTGTCTGCTCCTAACTGCTCACAGATGGAGCAGTTAGGAAAAGCCACTATAGGCATGGCCAAGGGCATCCATGTTAGGAATCTCTTTGTGCTTAAGCTACTTTCTGGGCTCCTCCCGAGTTGCTGGGACAGTGGTGTGCACCACTTCATGACTCCAAGCCAACTGTCCTGCTTGAGAAGCAGTGGAGAGCGTGCAAAGGTCACCTGTCAGTCCAAGCTCATGTCTGAGCTTAGCAACCCCACGGTCTCGCTGCTCTCCCTGGAAGGGATTTGTACCACTCAGACCATGAGAGACACCTGTGGTAGTGTTAGCACTTGTCACATTCTTTTATCATTAGTTATTTACATGCTAGGTGGGACGGAGCAGGTGCAAGCCCACCCTTCCCAGTCTCTGTGCCCAGAGCAGGGCCTGTGTGTCATCAGGGTCCTCTGAGTGTTTATGGGTTGACTAACAGGCAGCAGCACTTTAGGATCTAGCGAGAGGAGAGAGGTTCTCACACTGGACCAAGGGGCTGGCTAGAGAAAGGTTCAGAGACCTCCCGCTTGCAAGGGCTTTGTTTGGCATTAATACTGCACTCCCTGAAAACCCCACTCACTACTTAACAGATAGAGTGCCTGCTATGGGCCACATGCCCTGTGAGACACAGGATGCGGTGTCTGCCCCAGATCACAGCAGGGGAGAGGCAGAAAGTACCACACTAGTAGTGCTAGTGTGGCCAGAATGTGGCTGTGACTCGCCTCACTGCCCTGCCCCCAATGTCTCTCCTGCACCCAGCTGGACAAGCTCAGGACGATCATCGAGAACATGCTGGCCTCCTCCTCCACGCTGCTATCCATGAGCATGGCCCCGCACAGGGCCATGATGAACGTGGCTCCTGGCCAGATCAACCCTGAAGCCACCTGTCCAGCCTGCAGCCTTGACGTGGGCCACCAGGTCAGCATGCTGGTGCAGCGCTATGAGCACCTCCAGGACATGGTCAACAACCTGGCTGCCTCCCGGCCCTCCAAGAAGGCCAAGCTCCAGAGCCAGGTGAGCCTCCGCCCACCTTGCTCCTGGTGCAGCTGGACACAGCCCCGTGGGGAAGAGCTACAGCGCTGGAGGCCTACAGACGGAGTGGCCGCCACAGCTCCCCAGGAGGGGGTGTTTGGGCCTGAGGGTTAATTTTCCATGGTGGCGCCCTTTAGTCAGATCCATGAAAGTCCCTGCTCCTTCCCCAGGGTCACAGCAAGGGTGGCAGCAGAGCTAGTTCTGGGGACAGGAGACTATGGGGTGGGATAGCACAGGCTGGCCAAGGGTGGAGCAGTGCCATTCCCGTGCCATGGGGACACAGGAACAGCTGTAGGAGACAGCTTGCATATCAATCTCCCCGACCCTTTCCCATTCCCTCCAAAGGGTAGGCTCACTGGGGGGGTTGGAGACAGCCACAAGTCCATGAGTCCTGCCCCTTGGACTGAAGAATTCAGATTTGGCCCAGGGGAGGTGAGGAGACTGAAGCCCACACCCCAACTCTCAGGGGCCGTGGGGCAGCGTCACTCCTGAGCCTCCATCACTCTATTGATCGCCCGCACCGGCAGGCCAGGCTCCCCTGAGGCGAGTCCCTGGGGATGTGGGTGACTGGTGCTCATGTCCCACTGGAGTGGACACACAGAAAGGGCAGAGAACCTTCTCCACCGTTAGTGGGAAATTATGAAGGCAACCGAGAAAAGCCTGGATGGGGTCTGAAGTCAGCTTCTCTGCTGGGCAATGATTTAAGGCCACCTTATCAAGGGGTGGCAATACTGTGGTGGGGGCAGGCGTCACCCCAGCAGCCTCAGAGATCCCTCCTGTCCCTCCTGCCGCAGGACGAGGAGCTGCTGGGCCATGTGCAGAGCGCCATCCTGCAGGTGCAGGGCGACTGCGAGAAGCTCAACATCACGACCAGCAACCTCATCGAGGACCATCGGCAGAAGCAGAAGGACATTGATGTGAGCGGCCGGCAGGGCAGCAGGAGCGGGCGGGGGCTCGACTCTGCCCCCTGCCCTTCAGCTCCTGGCTCTTCATCTCTGCCCGCTCGGCCCCCAGGTGCTGTACCAGGGTCTGGAGAAGCTCGAAAAGGAAAAGGCCAACAGGGAGCACCTGGAGATGGAGATCGACGTGGTAAGTGCCAGGCCCTGGAGCCACTCTGTCCCAGGGGGTTCTCGCTGGCCATTCTTGGAGAGGCCACGAGTGGAGGGGGCAGGAGGATCGTGGGCTCTTGGAAACCCCGGGGGAATGGGGCCCCTCCGTGGCTCTCTCCCAGGTGGGGCGCTGCCTCCTCTCTCTCCGGGCAGAAAGCTGACAAGAGTGCCCTGGCCGCCAAAGTGAGCCGTGTCCAGTTTGATGCCACCACGGAGCAGCTGAACCACATGATGCAGGAGCTGGTGGCCAAGATGAGTGGGCAGGAGCAGGACTGGCAGAAGATGCTGGACAAGCTCCTTGTGGAGATGGACAGCAAGGTGTGGGGCAGGCGCGGGCTGAGGGCTCTCCATCGCCACAGTCCTGCCCCTGGACCGGGACACCATCACCCTCTCTGGGGCCAGACCCCCACCTGCTGCCTTAGAGCTCACCTGTCGCCCCGGCCCCTGCAGCTGGACCGCTTGGAGCTGGACCCACTGAAGCTGATGCTGGAGGACCGGTGGAAGTCACTGCGACAGCAGCTCAAAGAGCGCTCTCCGCTCTACCAGGCTGACGAGGCAGCCGCCATGCGGAGGTGAGGCCTGGCAGATGGGGAGGCTGGCACGCTGTGCTGGTGAGGGAGGGTGCCAGGCTCGAGTCCCAAGCAAGCAGCTCCCACCGCACACAGCTGAGCCTGCCCAGGACCATCCCGTGGTGCAGGGACAGGATTTTGGAGCTCAACTCTTCTAGCTCAGGCCCCTTCGTCCCACAAGAGGAAAAAGGGAGTGCAGGCGGCATGAGGCTCTCTGGCCTTGGGTGTGCTGTGCCTTTGGGTCAGGGAGGGGTCCTCAGTCCCCTGAGCTGAGACAGCTCCTGGGGGTCTGGCCCGTGGCAGGCTTGAATCCCAGGATTCCCATTCTTGGCCGCCAGAGGGCCCCCAAGGCTCACACAGGGCACCCTCGGGGGCCCTTGGGAACCCGCTGGCCTTGGATGAGGACAGGCTGATGTGGGACGTGAACCTGGGAGCAGGGGGTTTCTGGGAGCAGGGCCGGGATCTGCCACCCTGGAGGGCTGAGCGCCCAGCCTGCAGAGGGCCAAGCCCTTCTGGGGACCTCTGGGCAGAGTGCTCACCCTCCACGTGCACCCCTCCCAACAGGCAGCTCCTGGCACATTTCCACTGCCTCTCGTGCGACCGCCCCTTGGAGACACCTGTGACCGGACAGTGAGTGCCCACGCCCGGCCCACCCAGCAGGGCTGTTCCTCCCCTGCTCCCTGCCACCCCTCCTTTCCTTCTCAGTCCTGCACTGTGGCCCAGCCTGGGTGGTCCAGAAGGTTCTGGAGGCAGGTGGAAGGTGGGGAGTAGGTGGTAGGTGGACTTGGGTGATGGGATTTCTCACACTCTGGCCCACCCCTTTCCAGAGTCATGCCCCTCACACCTGTGGGTCCGGGCCTGCCGGGGCACCGATCCATGCGCCCCTACACGGTGTTTGAGCTGGAGCAGGTCCGGCAGCAGAGCCGCAAGTACGGGCAGCGGGGTCCCAGGGCCAGGGCCTTGGAACGGGAAGCCGGGGCACAGAGGGCTGAGTGCCACAGAGGGCACCTCTGGGGGACGGTGCGGAGGCCCTCCTCCCCGGGGTTGGGACAGCAGGGGCCACTAAACTGATTTCTGAACTAGCTCCCAGCTCTTCCCCAGGTATGAGCGTTGGAGGAAGATGGGAGTTATGGTGGGACATTAACAAGGGTAGCAGCTGAGAGCTCCTCTGCTTCCCACCACCTCCCCCCTCCTTCAGCTGACTCAGCAACCTGGGGATGGGGGGAGAGGATGGGGCAGGGGCCGGCGTGGCTCAGCCTCAGGGTTGCTGGGGGTGGGGAGTTGCACAGGCCCTCCTCACCCCCTAGGGATGGGGGGGTTCATGGAAAAGAGGACTTCAAACCTTCAAACTGCTCTTGGAGCCCTAGGGGTTCCAGGTATGCAGGGCCAGGTGTCGGGGTCTGGACCTGAGAGGCCAGTGGGAGTCGGCTCCTCCACCCCTGTGGTCAGAGGCTTTGCCCAATGGCTCGTCTGTACTTTTCCACTGGAGGAAAACCTCTGGCATTTCACGGGACTCAGGGCTGGCTTGGCCCACATAGGACCCTGCGCAAAAAGGGGCCTGGGGCCGAAGGAAGCGGCTCTGGGGTCCTGTCCCATCATGGGCCGACCCTGCCTCCGTCCTGCTCTGTAGCCTCAAGCTGGGCGGTGCCTTCCCTCGGGGCGACCTGGCACAGATGGAGCGGAGCGTGGGGCGCCTGCGCTCCATGCACTCCAAGATGCTGATGGACATCGAGAAGGTGCAGATCCACTTTGGGGGCTCGGTCAAGGCCAGCAGCCAGATGATCCGTGAGCTGCTGCAGGCCCAGTGCCTCAGCTCCCCCTGCTACAAACGGTAAGGGCGCAGGCGGGCCAGGGTCCGAGGGGCACGGGCCGTGCTGACTGGCATGGCTTCTGCCCAGCCATGGCCACGGGAACAAATGCCTCACCTCACTGCTGGCAAAAGCCCCAGGAGACAAGGAAGCATGTGCGAGAGTGTGTGTGTGTGTGTTGTGAGTGTGCGAGTGTATGTGTGTCGGTGTGTATGTGTGAGCATGAGTATGTTACGTATGTGTGTGAGCATGTGAGCGTATGAGTGTGTGCGTATGTGTTGTGTTATGTGTGAGCATGTGTGTGTGTTCTGTGTGTGTATGTGCATGGGTGTGTGTGTGTCAGTCTGAGCATGCGTGTGTATGGGAGTGTGAGCATGAGTGTATGGTGTGAGCGAGTGTGTATGTGCATGAGTGTGTGCAAGTATTTGAGAGTGTGTGAGCACATGAGTGTGTGCTGGTGAGTGTATGTGTGAGCGTATGAGTGTGTGTGTGTGTGAACACGGGTGTGTATGAGAGCATATGTGCGTGTGCACGAGTGTATGCATGTGCCTGAGTGTGTGTACATATGAGCGTGTGATTGACAGTGGGTGAATATGTGTGGTCTTCAGGGTGGTCCAGCCTCAAGGTTGCTTGGCTCACCCGCCGCCTGTCCCGGGGCCCCTGCTCTGCCCTGACTCCTGCAAACCCTGCAGAGAGATGCCCACTTCCCTGTGGCAGGCCCCATCATGGGTGGGTCCCAGGTCACGTCCCTGGTGGCCTGCTCCTGATACTTGCACACTGTCCTCATCACAGGGTGCCGGATACGGCCGACTACACCTACTCGACAGTGCCCCGGCGCTGCGGGGGCAGCCACACCCTCACCTACCCGTACCGCCGCAGCCGCCTGCAGCACCTGTCCCAGGGCCTGTGTCCCACCGAGGAGATCCAGATTGCCATGAAGGTAGGGCCCTGCTGGGAGCCACCAGGGAGGAAGGCCCTGACACGGCTCCAGATTCCCAAGTCATTCCGGAAACACCACCACAAGTCGCCTCATCCAGCCCTCTGCCTTGAGGCAGTTTCTTATTCAGACCCAGTTAAGGCCGCAGGTTCTCATCTTTTGTGGGGAAGAATCCATCCTGGCTACCTCCGGCCACCGGCCCTCAGAGTGATGCCATTTCCACCTCCCTTCACTTTGTCTCTCTGCCCTGGTGCTGCCCTGAGTCCCCCAGGAGGGTTCTGAGCACTGTTTGGTGCCAGAAGGCAGGAGACAGCAGTGCTCTGCACCCCAGCCTTCGTGGAGGCAGGGCCAGAGGGAAGGCTCTGCGTGCTCCCATGGTAACGGATGCGTGTCCACCTCTGCAGCACGACGAGGTGGATATCTTGGGCCTGGACGGACATATTTACAAGGGACGGATGGATACAAGGCTGCCAGACATCCTGACCAAAGACAGTGAGTGTCCAGGTGGCCCAGGGGCCCCTCACTCTCCTTGCTTGGGTCCCACAGGGACGCTCATCTCTTGGTAGGCCAGGCACTTCTTTGGGCCATCAACCCCTGGCTGCCTTCCTCCTCTACCTCCCTGACTCCAAACGTTCAGATCTGTCTCAAAGCCACCAGGTGAATGTTTGCAGGGGGAAGACAACTGTCCAGCCTCAGCCAACCGGCCAGGATGTGGGCCCCATCTTTTCTTGCTAGCCCTCACCCTCGTGCAGCACCACTGTGCTTTCCTGCCTCGGCCCCTGCCCACGGCACATCCTGGCCAAGTCCCACCCAACCCCTTCTTCAAGACTCAGCGCGATGCCCTCTCCTGAGCCCCCCACCACTTAGTGATCTCCTGTCCTCTGAATGCCCACTTCCAGTTGCCCACCCCCAAAGTGTGCTGTTTCTCACGTCCCACAGTGCGTCACAGCCACGAATGCTCCTTTGTAGTCACTTCCCCTCCTGAACTGGAAACCCCGGGTCAGAACTCACCTACACCTGGCAGAGACCATATGAGTGACTGGATGGATGGGCGGACGGGTGGCGGGATGGGGGGGAACATATGAATGAGTGATGCATTGCTTCTCAGGAGCACAGCCACGAATCCAGACAAAAAGGGACCCCACCACAGCTGAGGCTGGCTGTGCCCAGCCCTGCAGCCCTCTCCCCACCCCATGTGTTCCCATGGAGCCCTCACTTGGTGTCTCAGAACTGGCCCTTCCCTCCACCGCCCCCATCAGCCGCAGGGATCTCAAAGCACAAGTCCAAGCAGTCCCGGCCCCACAGGCAGCAGTCCCTCAGCGACAGCAGCCAGCTCCCCTCTCGGTCTCAGAGTGCTCAGATGTTGGCCGGCAACAACTCAGGTAGCTTCCTTCTGGATGGAGTGTTCTTCCAGGTGGCCTTGGCTCTGCCCCAGGCCTCTCCTCCTTGCCCCACTAGCCCCCTTTCCTGCCCGTGCTGGTTTATACCTTTGTTTCCCTGGAGAGGAAGGGCCTGGGAGCTGAAGGATGGGATGGGAGGAGAAAGAGAGAAAA
The DNA here is from genome assembly GCA_028533085.1 of Varecia variegata. NCBI lineage: Eukaryota > Metazoa > Chordata > Mammalia > Primates > Lemuridae > Varecia > Varecia variegata. The sequence continues at coordinate 143,488,389 of CM052441.1, read as the reverse complement.
CCCCTAGTGACTGAGTGCTTGACATGCACCAGGTCTGTGGGGTAGATACTGTTGCTGCCCCATTTCACAGAAGAGGAACAGGAACAGAGACAGGGTCTGCCACCCACGTTTCTGGCTCCAAGGCCACGTCCTTCCCCTGCTCACATGTGCTGACTCTCCTGGAGCTAGTGCTCCCAGGCTCTGCATGGTGGCTGGTGGGCATGGGGCCACGACCAGGTCTGGAACGTCCCTAGGGTCCCTGATCCCCCACCCCCAGGAGCTAAATCATGCCTGAAGAGGAGGGAGCTAAGGGCCCCAGGGCTCGGCCACACAAGGGCCTGGGGATCTTACTAGGAGCCACTGGCCTGGAGCCAGGAGGCTGGATTGCTACCAAGTGACTTTGAACAAGTCTCTCCCTCTCCAGACCTCAGTTTCCTCATCTGTCGTCAAGGGGTTGCTGGATTAGTGCTTCACAGAGTTAGGGCCCCTCCATGAGGATCTAATAAAAGGTGTCAACCTTCCTCCTCTAAAACAGTTATGGACCCAATCTGTAAATGCTTGCAGGAGGTTCAGGGGTCCCCTGGAGCCCCCATACCACCCCCAGCTCCAACATTACCCTAGATCAGTAGCCCCCAACCTTTTTGGCACCAGGAACTGGTTTCATGGAAGACAATTTTTCCATGGACTGGGGGTTGGGGGGATGGTTTCAGGATGATTCAAGCGCATTACATTTATTGTACAGTCAAACCTCTCTGCTAATAACCTGTATTTGCTCCCCAGAGCTAGCATCACCGCCTCAGCTCCACCTATCACCAGGCATTAGATTCTCATAAGGAGTGTGCACCCCAGACCCCTCCCATGCACAGTTTACAGTAGGGTTCACATGCTCCTATGAGAATCTAATGCAGCTGCTGATGTGACAGGATGTGGAGGTTATGCAGTGACATGAGTGATGGGAAGCGGCTGTAAATACAAACGAAGCTTTGCTTGCTCGCTGGCAGCTCACCTCCTGCTGTATGGCCGGCCCGGTTCCTAACATGGACCAGCACCAGCCGGCAGTCCGGGGGTTGGGGACCGCAGCCTAGCTGCTCTCCAGCATCCCTTCCACCCCAGCACTCAGTGAGGGCCTGTGGCTGAGGGAGGGGGATGCAGAAACAGCGTAAGTGGCAGTGGTAGTGGTGACACCTGTTTTCATCATGGACTCCTCACCAGCCATGCAGTTTAGGAGCTTCACACATATGAGCCAATTTTAACCACATGCCAACACTAAAAGGTAGGGACCGTTGTTAGCCCTACTTACAGATGAGAAAGCTGAGGCACAGAGAGGTTAAGATAATTGCCCTAGGTCACACAGCTAGGAGATGGCAGAGCTGGAATTCAAAGCTGAGCCCTCTGCTCCCAGAGTCAGTGCTGGTAACTAAGGGGCTGGGATGGAGGGTTTCAGAGGTGGACGGTGAGCACAGGACTGTCTCCCAGACCTGTTTTCTTGGGGATACTCAGCTTCCTTCCCCTTGTCACCCACTGTCTGCTCCAAGGGCACTTAAAATGTTATGGAAGCAGGAGAGAGGGAGATGAGAATCTTAGGGAAAATTCCTGTACCCATGTGAATGTTGCCTAGCCCCCATGTTAACAGAGGGAACATTACCCAAGAGGCAGACTCGTGGCCCCTGCAGGAGGGCTTGCTTACATATTTGTTTTTCATTCATAAAGATATATAAAGGGGCCTTACGTGTTTGCTTAGGAGCTTGCACGGAACACCCCAGCCCCGGCCGCTCCCGCCTCTAGCGTTATGCCCCATCTCAGCCAGGCTACCGGGCTGCTCCCGACTTCCCTGGCTTTGGGCAAGCCGGGGCGGGGGGTGGGGGGGCTGTGGGCGGCCCTGGCATGCGTGGAAGTTGAGGCAGAGCAACCTCAGCTCCTCCTGTCTTGCAGTTTCTACACGTCACAAGAAAGACAGACCCGTCTCCTCTGAGGGCCGTCTCACCCAGCCCAATATAGTCCACCCGCCCAGCCCCATGGAGACGGCGGACCTGCAGGGCAACCCCCTGGGGCTGGAGATGCACATGGATGTGCCTCCAGGGGAGGGGATCGAGGAGCCCACCCGGGGGCCGCGGTCCACCACTGTTCACCGACCAGAGCCATAAATAAACGTTCAGGAAAAAGTTCAGGTTGGGCGAGGCTTCTCTGGCAGTGCTGGCTCAGGAAGAGGGAGTGAGAGGGCGGTGCCCGCTGCTGGCCGGGCAGCCAGCCCCCTGACACGCCCCCAGACACCCCCAGGTCCACTTGGCAGACCTCTTGGAGAGAGGGTCTGGTCTGTAGCCTGAGGATTAAACCTACAGCCTCTATTCTCTGAGGTGCTGGGGCTTCAGGAGGGCTGGGCATTGCACCCCGGGCAGGGAGGGTGACACAAGCCAGACCCCAGGCTCCGGGCCTGGCCCTGGACTGGCTGATCCTGCTCTTACCCAGCAGCTCTCTCTTGATCTTGGCTAGACCTGGGGTGCTCCTGCCCGGCCTTCTGGCCTGAAGGGCACCCTGCCTGCTGAGGCCCTCTGGGCAGGTTGGGGCCTGTGCTACGGGTGTCATGCTGCACCTTGGAGGTGAGGGTGACAGCTGCCTGCTGCTCTCCCTGCTGCTGGCTCAGGGCAGCTCCTGGCTCCTGGCACAGGGTCCTAGAGAAGCAGTGTCACCAGCCAGAAGAAAATCCCTGGAGCCAGCTGGGAAGGTCTCTGTTCGCCACCCTCTACTGCTCAGCCTTGAGTGGGCTCGGGCCAGGAGTTGCCATTGCTAATGCCCACTTTCCCCATTCCCTTCCTCCCCAGGGAGATAGAGCACAAGAGTGTCTTGCCAAGGGGGATGGAGAGGGGGGACCAGCACTGGCCCAGAGGCCTGTGACCTCGTCCTTGACCTGTTCGGCTCAGTGTGCTTATCTCTACGCTAGCCCCCAAACCTGCAAGCGAGGACTCCCTGCTCCCCACCCCGACCCCCTGACCCAGTCTTTGTGCTAAAGGTCTTGGTGGGTGGGAGGGGACAGATGAGCTCAGGCTGGTGCAGCAACAGCAAGGGACAAGCCCCGCCACTGCTGCAGCCAGGACTGAGGAATCTCCTGACCTCCTGAGCTTGGACTTCAGCCAGACCCCAGGGGCCCCGGTGAGATGGGAGAGCTGCCCCCTACCAGGCCTGTAGGGCCCTGAAGTCAAAGCAGTTCTGTCTGCCTCAGGGGTTCCCACCCAGAGAAGGAAGTGCCAGATCAAAGATGGGACGCCCCCCACCCCCAACAAGGGAAAGGGATGTCAAGGGCAAGAGGCCCGCTTTCGGGTGTAAAGAGGAAAGGAAAGAGTGGCAGGAAACAGCCCAGAAACGGGTTTCTCACCCCTGACATGGCGTGGGCAAAGGTGGGTGGGCCTGGTTGGGGGTGCTGTGGGGGCGGCTGGGGCTCCCTCCTGATCTGCGGAGAGCCAGTGACTCTTTAGGTAACAACGTAATGCTTGTGGCTGGACGGGGAGGAGCCGCTTGGACAGTGGAGTCCTGGGTGGGCTCCCCGGGCCTGCGCCCCTCTGTGCCCCTCTTGCACGCAGGAGGCAGAGCCAGGGCCGGCCCCTCCTCCACCCCAGCAGGCTCCGGTTTCTCTCGCTCAGGCCCCACCCCGGCTGCGAAATGTCAGAAGGTCGGCTCAGTTTCCCTGGTCTAGAAGCCAAATTCACCACCAGCTTGGCAGGGAGGAGCAGCCTAGCCCTCCTCACCCACAGAAGGGCCAGGAGTGACATTCCCAGAGCCAGCCAGGCCAACCCCCACCATACTGCACCTGGGCACGGCCAGCAGGCTCTCTTGCCAGGCTGGGCCCTGAACCCAGGCAGACTCTAACCCAGGCCCCGGCAGCCTCTGGGGATGTCAGAGCATGACCACCCACGTGCTGAGGGGCTGCCCCTTGCAGCCTGGGAAAGCACAGGTGGGCAGGGGAAGGGGTGAGGGTGGGAGGGGTTTCAGGGGTTTCCAACCAGGAAACAAAACTGAAAGGACAAACCCAGCTTCCAAGCACATGGGTATGTCACATGCAGAGGAGGCAGAGCAGCTGGGTCCACGTCCTGCTCCACTGAAGGAGGGGCTGCCCCACCACCAAGCGTGAGAAGATACGAGAAGGCCCAGAAGCAGGATGGGGTGGCTGCCGGGCTGGGCCTGCTTAAGTTTCACTTCACTGGGCCTGAACCTCCAACCCCCAGTCCAGGTCTGTGTTCTAGCAGCAGTTGGTCCCTCTCAGACCCCACAGAGAATGAGCAGCAGGACAGCAGGGCAGGAGAGGGTGCCCCCACCACCCGCAGTGCCCTGGCTGCCCAGAGCGTGTGTTGTGTAGGCCAGAGTTCAGGGAGGGATCAACATGTGGCCTGTCACCCACTTTCACAGCCAGGCGGCCTGCCCCCCACCCACCCACCTGAGCACCTGCACTAGAGGACAGTCTGAGAAAGGTGTGCTGGTCAGGAATTGCCAACACTGCCCCATTCTAATGCCTAGAGGGCTGTGGGGAGGGGGAAGTGGAAGCAAGTGCCTTTGGGGACCCACCTTGTCTCATGGCTCTGATAGCTTTGGTTGACCTTTGGGACACGGCCACACAGCAGGCCCAGAGACACATGGCACTGGCGGGAGCTGAGGGCAGGAGCGGACACGGGCCAGCTGGAAGGTGCCTGTGGGGCCAGGCAGCGGGGCAGGTGGCATCAGGCCACCAGGTGAAAAGAGCAGCTCTCCCCGCCGCAGATGGAAACGGCTCCCAGGGCTGAGCCCTGAGGGCCCCCCAGGCAGGGGCTATACAGCTAGGGGCCCAGAAGAGGGTTACAGCAACCAAGTCAGGACTCGCCCCTGCCCTCCCCACCCCAATCTGGATCCTGCCTGTGCCATCAGAGCCCCTGGTGTGAATGCCCCACATCAAACCATCCAGACCAGCCAAATGGCAATGGCACCCCACCCAACCATAGCATGGCCAAGAGCCCCACTGTCCCTCTTCCCAAGGAGATGGCTTTCCCTACCAAGGCAAATAAAAGCACCACAAACCAGGGAAGTTAGAAAAGTCTCTTTTTAAGCTTTTAAATTAAGATTTCACCCTGGTGAGTGAGGCAGGATTCTGACATGGGAACTAACCCACGGACTGGACGTGCAGCCCGAGGGGCAGGGCGCCCATGGGACAGACAGTCAAGTCCCCACTGGGCAGGGCCTGGCCTTTTACCCAAGCCAGCTCTTCAGTGCCCTATCCACCCTGCACAACCAGCTGCAGACAGGGGTGACAGCCAGCAACCAGGGGTGAGGGGGAGGAGATAGGAAGGACCCCTGGGCCCAGAACCCTGGGGCTGGCAGCGGGGAGAGCCCATGAAGCTCCAGGCCCTTCTGCAGCTGCTATTGAGCTGCCCCCAGGCCTGGAGCAGTGGGGTCTTCTTCCTGATACCAGAAGGTGAGACTTCTGAAAGGAGGCAGCTGACAGAAGATCGTTCCATCTGGCTTTGAAGCACACCCCTGCCCCACAAGACTGGGGCAAGACTGGGGCGGGGGAAACGGTGCTGGCCCAAGAGAAGGGTTGTCTTGGCCCTTCCCCTCTGACCCCAGCACCCAGGTGTGCCCCATTCTCACATACATTAGTTATATTTATATATTCATATATATTATAGTTATATATTAAAAAGGAAAAACCTTGCCTGAAGAGAAACTCCTGAAGGACCCAAGTGGCCCAGGGAGTTTACTGTCCCCCCACCCACAAAAATTCTTTTATAAAATCTTCCAGTGCGATCTTCAGGAAACCCCCCGCCCTTCCCAGCCCCCCTCCCTGGCCCTCCTGTGTCTCCACAACCCTGAACTGCCCCCAGCTCCAGCCCAGCGCCCGGCGGCACCCAGTCTCATCTCTGGCCATCCACAGCCGCCATGGCTTTCTGCTGGGCGCCCCCCTGCTGCGCTCCGGGGGGCCACGTGGGCTGTGGGCAGTGGAGGCGGTGGAAGGTGGTGGGCGAGGAGGGTGGGAGCCAGGGCACCTGGTGGCCAGGTGGGGACGAGGCCCAGAAGTGGCTGAAGTTTGAAGGGGGGGAGCAGGCCCCGGCCGTCATGGGGCTGTTGCTGCTCTGCAGGCCCTCGGAAGCTCGAAGCTTGGAGAACATGGCCAGCGCGTCGGGGAAGTTGGGTGGCGTGGCAGGTGTGTTGCTGGGAGTACACATCTGCTGGGAGAGAACAAAGGTGTGCGGAGGGCCGCTCGCCAGGGTCCCAGAGCCTTCCAGGCGGGGCTCACCCAGCTTGGCCCCTCCCTTACTCCCATTTTTCAGGCCACAAGCAGCTCCAACAAGATAAACCCCTCTCCTGAGCCAATCGAAACAAAAGGGACAAAACCCAACGACTTTATCAAAATCAAGAGCATTTCATGATGCCTGGTAATGACCCCAAGGAGTACCCAAAGTCAACGGTTAATTCCAACCCGAAGCTCAGGTGTCAGATTGAAGTGGGAGCACAGGGAGCAGGGCAGGACAGCGTGCTCAGCGCCTCCCAGGTGAGGAAACCAGCTGGCTCCCGCCACAATCACCCTCACATGTTCCCAGATTGTCGCTCAAGGGAGAGCAGCCAAATCCAGGGTCCCCTCCTGTGCCAGCCATGGGAAAGTTACACTGTCTCGGTGTGTGGGCTCACTCCCCGTGACCAGGGCCACCAGGCCCTGCAGCCTTTGCCTCCCTCTTACTTCTCAGTGATGCTTGGTGGTTTCAGGCATTCTCTCCATGTTACAAATGCGGAAACTGAGGCCCAGAAGTCAAGTCACTTGCCCAAAAATGCAATCCTAGCAGTGCAAGTTGAGAAGATAAATTCCCAGGCTCCCAGGTCTGCAGGCCCAAGCTCTTTAACTGCCACCCTGGCCACACTAGGCGGCATTCACAAAGTCAAGCACATTTTGGTCTGGGCTCCCTGAGGACAGAGCCCAAGGATTTCTGTTTCCCACATCTGCAGCCTAGGCCCCATGCCCTCGGCCAGAGGCTGGCAGTTTCTCAGTCTGTCCAGCCCCTCAGCCCTCTTCCTGGGGCTCCCACATCTGCTGTCTTCTGCCACCACTACCTCAGGGAGCCCCTCACTGGGGGCGGGGGCAAGAGGCACACAGAGAACAAGACCTACACAACGCTGGTTCAGACCTCAAAGCTGCTTTTTCCTTTCCCAGGAAGCCATGGGAGTTCTTTGAATTTCTCCTAATTTTAGCAACACCGGCCCCTCCCCCAGGCACAGAAGTGGGGGGAGCAAAGACTGCCCACAGTAAAAGAGGGAGCTTTCACAGCTCTGCAGTTAAACCCAGGCCAGAAGCAAGGTGGGGACACACCTGGGAGGGGGACAGCAGCCAGCCCTGTTCACTTAGGCCTATACCACATCAGCCCCTGGGGAGCTCTGACCAGTCTTCCTAAGGGCCTGGCCCCACCCAGACCTTTTCCCTCCTCTCTTTGCTATTCCCTGCCCCACCCCCCAGGGCTGACTTCTCGGCAGCAGGAAACAATGAATGGGGGGTGGGGGCCAATTGCATCACAGCATCGTGACCGACTTCCCCACATCTCCCCAAGCCAGCCAGGCTTGTCTCCTCAAACAGCCACCAGAGAACAGCCTTCATGGCTAACAGGCCTGGGCCGGCCAGCAGGCATGAGCCAGGGTAAGTTCCTGAACCTCTGGAGCTTCTCGCTGCTTTCATAAAATCAGGGGTTGGGACCAAGTTCTAAAGTCCCCTCCTCCAGCTCTCAAGTGAACCCAGTGTCCACGGCCACCTGCCAGTGCCCTCCTGCTTCCAGTCTGGAGTGCCTTTCTCCACTTCTGGGCCCCTCCGAATCGACTCAGGGACCTTCCTTTATCTGGGAAGCTTCCTCCAACTGTGGGAATCTACAGTAATCAATCATTTATCAGGACAATCATCTATCAGTAACTCAGGCCTTGGGGTCACTTCTGCCATTGCCATTTTGCTATTACTGGTCTCCAGTGTTTTTTAGCTTTTCCTCTGATTTATTGTGTCTAAAAAAATTGCCAACTCTTGAGAGCAAGGATGGTGTTTTCCACTGTTCTAACAAAGTGCTCAATACTTGTTATAATGTTACAAAACCTGCCACCTCCCTGAGGGAAGCTTCCAAAGGGGACTGCAATCCCCCTGGGATTTGCAAGACAAGGGGCAACAGGAACTAGACAGGATGCCAGTACCAGCTCTTCCCAGGGAGCCTCCCTGTGCCCAGCCCCACAGAATGGCTGCTGGAACAGCCACAGCTGGCAGGAGCAAACTTCAAGGCCTTTGAGGAGGAGATGGCAGGGAGCTCCCAGGCTCAAGTGCAAGGTGGGAGCTGGAGATTTCTCACGGTGGATGCAGGGTGGGTGTCTCTGGAGACAAACCCCTTTTGGGTTTACTAAGAGCCCCGTGGCCAGCACCGTTCTCCCATCACACTCCAAATGCCATTTTTGTTTGATTTATAACTGGCATAAGCCACTGCAAGAAACAAGCTAGTTAAAAAGGTCAAAACGGACCCTTCTCTACTTGTCCTTTGTGAGTAAATGAAAACAGGGAGCCAAGGACAAGACACAACAGAGGAACCATTTGCAGGCTCTGCTCTGGAGGGAACCATGGGCAAGGACACAAGTGTTAAAAATGCCAAAAATGTACTCCAGAAGCCACAACAGATCTGGGAAATAATGTTTTACAGTCTCTATCACTGAGCCCAGCCCCTCCTCCCCAGCGGGCTAATAGGTAACTAGGCGGGTGGGGTGAAGAAGGGATGTCCTGGGCCTCAAGAAAGCAGGGTAGGCCGAGGCCAGGAGGGCAAAGGCTTGGGCCTGGGGATAGGCTGGAAACGAGAAGAAAGCAAACCTTGATCTGAGGCTGTATGTATCCGAACATACTGAGATTCAATGCAAATTCTTGGCCTTTTCTTGGGTCAAAAGTCCCTGTGTCCTCCATGCTTGGGGTATGTCTTTTTTCCGGGCTTCCCAGTCCCCTTGGACTTTAGAAGGGTGAACATACCTTTGTGGGTACAGCCCAGCTTCCTGAGCCATAGTGGATTTATGCCTTTCCTGTTCCCTGTAGCGCTGGGCGTGTATGCGCGGAGCGGGGGAGGGGGCTGCCACTCAACAGCAAAGGGAGCTCCCACAAATACAAACACCCCAACTCCCTGGCCGTGGGCCCTTCAGTCGAGCTCCCCAGTTGCCCAAACGCCTGGTGATCATCCGAGCCCCGTCCTCCTCCCCAGCCAAGCCCCTGAGCCTCTGGCTTGTCCTCTGGCCATCTCCCCCTCGCTCCCACCCCCCAACTTTGGCGCCCCTTTCCCCAGGGAACGGAGCCAGGCACAAGGCCTCGGGCCAAGAGGCAGCAGCCCAGGAGGCGGGCCACAAAGTTCGAGGAGCCAGCGCCGGCCTGGGAGCCGCTCTTTCCTGGAAGACATTTTGGCTCTTTGTTTACATTCGCGGCGCGGCGCTCCCCGGCAACATGGCTGTCACCGCCGGGGCTGACAGCGGCCCCGGCCCGCGCCCCTCGGCCCCCGCCCGGCCCCGCGCCCTCCGGCCCTCCGACGACACTTACCATCTGGTGGTGGTGGTGACTGTTGGGAATGTTGGTCTCCTGGAAAAACGTGCTCAGGGCGGTCTGCGGACAAACACGGTGGCGGAGCGCAGGTGAGCGCGGCCCGGGCCCGGCGGAGGGCAGGAGACCCACCGGCCGGGCCTCCCCGCCGGGCTGCACCCGGTCTCCGCGCTCGGCCCACGGTCCCGGCCGCCGCGCCCCATGTGCAGGGGGTGCCGGCCCTGGCCCCGCGCGACAACCGCTCGCGGGCGCGGAGCGCCTGACCGGCCGACGCTAACCCGCCCCGCCGCGGCCCGGCCCCGGTCCCCGGCCCGCGGCCCCCGCCGGGGCGGGCGCGTCCGACGGGGCGACCCGCACGCACCTCGAACTGCCAGTGGGCCGCCTGCAGCAGCTGCTTCGCCTGGTCGGCCGCGCAGCCCGCGGTCAGCACGAACTGGTTGATCATGACCTGGTGCCGCAGCTCGTCCGTGTTCACCGACATGGCGCGACGCGGCGCTCGGCGGGCGCGGGGGCCGGCCGCCCGGGGCTCGCGCTCGGCCGCCGCCGGCGAATGTTGTGGTCCGGCGCCCGCGGCCGGCGGACACCACAAACAACAGCGCGGGGCGGGGCCGCTGTCCCAACGTTCGAGGGCCGCGAGCCGCCGCCGCTGATTGGCCGGCGCGCCGCTCCGCCAGCGCCCGGCTCCCGGACGGACGTTCGATTCGAATCCTGCGGCCTGCCGGGCCGCACTGTTTCTCTTTCGGCCCGGCCGCGCCCATTGGCGGAGCTCGGCGCCGTGGGGCTCCCGGGCATTGGCCGGCCGCTGTGTTTTGGCTCATCCGGCCTCGTGGTTGGCCGCGGCCGGGAGTTCGGGGCGGGGCCTCGCGCGCTGATTGGCCTCCCGGGGTCCTGTTTGAACTCAACTTGAAAACCTTGAGTGCCTGCTGATTGGCCGAGGCCCTCTGTTTGCTGTTGTAGGCTTGGGGGTGGTGCGGCCAAGTTCATTCATTACTTCATTCAAACTGAACATGCTCAGCTGGAAAAGCAAGACAGAGTGGCTTTGACTCACTTCCTCTGAAAGATGTGGTCATCTCGAGAAACAGAATGATCAAAATAGAAAACAGAGCCTTTGCAGCTGCTCAAGTCTCAAAAGCATTTAATTTTTTTTAATAACTTTAAAGTAGTCCCATTTTTTGAAATCTTTTATTGAAATATAACGCACATAAGGAAAGTGCGGATGTCACAGGTTCTGCTCGCTGACTTTTCACAAAGTGGACAGCCCCCACCCAGATCAATTAACAGAACATTACCTGCACCCCAAGAACCTCCTCCCTGCCACCTTCTAATCACTACCCAGCCCCAAGAATCGAGCAGTCTTTTCCTAGGTTTTAAACCAAAGACTTTGCTCTCTGGAGATGTAAGTCAATATTAATGTACAAGGAAAAAAGTGAGACTTTCTTGGTGACTAATATCCCAAGACGAGGTTGTTTTTTTTTTTCCCCCTCCCCAGACAGGGTCAGGCTGGAGTGCAGCAGCATGATCATAGCTCACTGCAGCCACCAACTCTGGGCTCAAGGGATCCTCCTGCCTCAGTCTCCCAAGTAGCTGAGACTGTTAGTGAATGCTTGGCCACTTGGTCCTAGAGGCTGCATCAGAAGAAAGAGAACAAGTGGTTTGAGAAGGAGGAAAGAGAAGTTTTATTACTTTGCCGGCAAAGGAGGAGGATGGAGGCTTCTGTCTGAAATGCCATTGTCCCAATAATAAGCAGAAATACAGAGCTTTGAAAGGATAGGTTCTCAGCTGTAGGCAATTACTATTCAACTACGGTTGATTCTGATCTCCCACCTCTGCTCCTCTACCCAGGACCTCCCTTTACCAGGTCCACACTGAGCCATCTCCTTTAGCACAAATAACAAAAGACTTACCCTGTCCCTCCCAACCACTGGCCTGAGGAAGGGATGTAGGATTTAGTTCTCAAAAAGGAGTAGAGGATGTTTTAAAAAAACAGAAAATATTTTTTTGCCATTTTCTCAGGTCATTCTCTCTGCTACATATTCCCCACTCTCAATATTTCCCTCTCATATCTATGGGAGGAGGGCGACTACTCTGTTACAATACTAGCTCTCAACAATAGCCCTTTAAAATCCTTCATAAGTGCTGAGCTTCCACCTTCTGGATTAGGATTTGACCTTCAGGGCTGTGTTTAGGAATCATGGGGGTAAGAAAAGAACTAGGAGTCTCAGCAGATTGGGGAAGGGGCAGAAGAGGTTAGGAAGGTAAATATTATTAGGGATTCACTGTTAGAGTTTCTGTTTCTGGAAAACATAGTAAGTTTTTTTTATCTGAGCTACTAATTACTGAATATATTTTAACTAGTTAAGGGTCTTCAGACTAGAAAGAGGCTAATAATAAGAAAGTAAGCCATGGTTCTGTTTTGACTTTGCTTAATGTGGATTTAACTCATCATCTAAGGAAACTTGTCTATATATATTTTTAAGTATATAAATAAGGGAAAGGTTACATCTAATGCTTATGTACCCATGAAAAACAGCCTTGGGCACTATAATGAGTTAATTCCACTTGGTTAGTCTTTTTGTTTGCTTATTTATTTTGAAGGGGTAGGAGTCAGCTTTTTCCTGTGCATGGGCTGAGACCCAGAGTGTGACCAGAGAGTGAAGAACAGCTTGCAGCCCTTCCCTTCCAGTAATTACACAGTGAAAACAAAAGTGAGCAGCCCGAGGCTTACATTGCCAGGGAGCTCAGGCCACAAGCAGCCCCAGAACAAGGAAGTACTGCCATTGTGTAGTGCCAGGTTTTCACAAGTACATACAGGTGTCAAACATGCCAGGGCCATGAGTAGTAGGGTCTACTCTGGGCAGAGACATTTCTGGCTGCAGCAGAACAACCCCCATGACCCTCTAGGTCTTAATTAAGAAGTTCTCAGGGAAGATAAGGGTCCCCAATTGGCAAACCTGTTATTTCCTAGATATCAAGGCAGTTTATCCAGAAGGTTTGTTTAAAGTTTACCATTTTTAGGGCACAGCAGTGGGCACCTTAATGAGGCAGAGAGGGCCAGGCCTTCAGGCCAGAGGGACAGGGTTCTGGTTATCTTCTGTAGGTATAAGGTCACTCTGGGAACAGGGAGGGAAGGCAACAGAGCCTGTGATTTGTGGTCCTGAGAGGTAGAAGTGCTTAATCAATACTTTGGCTTCTGAGAATCTAGTTGGAGATGAATGGCTGAAACGTGGGAGTGCCCCGCTCCCGGGAGCGCGGGGAGGATGAATGAGGTCATGTTTGTAGAGGGCTTTGAGCTGTTGGGATGAAAGCAACTTCCCAAGTGCAAGGTATTATTAACTGAAGGTATTATGATTTTAATTGGAGAGGACAATGTATGGCAGGTGAAACAGAGCAATAAATACATGGCCACTAATAACAAATAAAACAGCACAGCCTCAGAAAGAACCAAATCCTTGTTGCGTCAGTGGTCTAGGCTACAGAATAAGCAGCGATGCAGCAACTGAGAAGAGAAACAATCTTGGCCAGTATTTCCTCAGTGCCCAGACAACAAGGGTGTTGTGACTGCAAGTCATCGAGTTAGCCCCGAAACAAGCACCCACTAGCTGGACCATAAGAAACAGCTGCCACTTACCAAGCACTTCCTGTGAGCCAGGCCCCTAAGAGTTTGATGTCCATTAACTCATTTTAATCCTCCCAACAATCCAGAATCCCATTTCACAGGTGGGGCAGCTAAAGGACAGAGGAGGGGAGGAGTTTCCCCGAGGTCACACAGTAGTAAGTGGTGGAGTAAGGCAGTGGTTAACCACTACACCCTACTACCTCCCTTAATGCTTAAGTTGTCACCTCAGTGGCACTCATAAGGGGCCGCTTTCCAAGCAAGAGCTATCAAGGGCTCTGAGATTTCCACTGGCGATGCTTGAAATGAGCGAGCCACCGATGGGAAAGAAGGGCACCAGCTGTCCTGGGAGAAGATGGGGAGTGGTGGAGAACTGGCCTTCCCTAACCCGGTTACCGCACCGCATTTGATTCCTATTCCCTTTTTCCTCCTTTCCACCTTTTACTCCCCAAACAAACAGACCCAACAAAGCTGAGAGAGGGAACTTGAGGACTCTGGGAATTCCCAATAGGCCCGAGGCTCAGAGAGGGCTGGAACCTACTCAAGGTCAAGCAACACCCTCCCCACCCCCCAACCCCCATGATTTGTAGTAGCACTGGGATTAGATCCAGGTTTTGTTGATCCAAAAGCTCATTTCCTTCCTCCCTCCCTTCCTTTCTTTCCTTCCTTCCTTCCTCTAATTTTTATTTCTTGTTTCCCTACTGTTGCTTGAAGATGCCAGGACAAAAGGACAAGGTGGCCAGGAGAGGCAGGAAGATATTGCAAGAAGGAGAGGGGGAATGGGAAGGGATGGAGCAGACAAACTGCAAACAAGCAGCACCAAGGCCCCCGGCAGCTGGGTTAGGCTGGACCCACGTGCTCCCCGAAGGCGCAGGCCCAGGAGGTGGAGGTATGGCTTCCTTCCCCTTTTGTGGACTTCTAATGGCTACTCTTTGTTTAACACAACCTATTTTTTGCTGCTATTTTTCATTGCAAATTTATGCTGTTTCTACTATATGGCTGGTTAAGTTGACTTTGCCACTTTTAAAGCATTATTATTATTTTTTTTTTTTGTTATCTGTTGCATCAAAGAGGAAGGAGGCTTAGTGCAGAGGGGCTTCCTCTACTCCAGGCAAAGCCCAGTCCTCCCAGGTGATGGTGACAGCCTTGTCTATCGAGGCCATACTAAGAACCCAACTCTGTGCTAAATTCTTACTTGAATGACCTCACATAATACAAGCACCCAATGAGGTGGGACTGTGCATATCCCCAGTTAACAAACGAGGAAAGCAAGGAGGTGAGAGTGGTGAAGTGATTTGCCCAAGGGCACTCCGCCAGCTCAGGGTGGAGCTGAGGTCTGAGCCCAGGTACCTGGTGTCTGCTTCCAGGGCTGGCTGGCTGTCTTAAATATCACGTTCTACTTTCAGGCCCTGCCCACCCCCTGGAATCCCCTTAGCTCTTCCTCAATGACACTGAAAAGACACAAATGCTTATCTGCGTTGTTGGAAGCAGCAGTAAGGTCAAAACCAATCCCCCAGGGATGAATTCATTGCTGGTTTATACCAGATTACATTTTTCACCAAATGTCACATGTCCCACAAGGGACAAAGGCCACACCACTCCCAGCACAGTTAATGACATTTTCCAAAAGCAGTACTCTGGCCGGTAAGTACGCTCTGTTCTGTACCTGCCAGCCCAGTGATAAGGTGGCCCTGCCTCGTGTTGCTAGGTGTGTCTCATGGTAGGTGAGTCCCTGGCAATCCTTTCAAAGGGGCACTTGGCCAGAGACAGGAGGTTGCCTCTTTGCCAAGGGAGGGGAAAAAGGGAGGGACAAAAGGAGGGCAGAGTAAAAGCCTTCTAAGGAGGGTCCTCCTTCTCAGGGGTCCTGGTTATCTGCTTGGACTCAGGGCTTCCAACCACTTTCTGTGGGTGGGACAGGTATTTACAGGCCTGGAGCGGGCCACTCTAGCTTTGCACCTTGTGTCCAAAACACAGGGGACTTATTGGTTTGGCAGCCACCAACTTCAAGGTATGAGGCCGTCTTCCTACCTGACTCACCTTATTTTTTTAATTTGGGAAATATATACCAAAACTATAGGCACGATTGAAAGGATAATAAGCAAACACCTATGTACCCAACACAGAATTGAAGAAGTCCAAGCCCAGTACCTTAGAAGCCGCTTGAATGGCGCTTCCCAGATGCAGAGATCCTCCTCAAATTTCCCTCAATCATTCCCTTGCTTTTCTTTGTCATTTGATCCTATAGGTATGTTTTCCGGATGGGTGTGACAGATTGACTCTATTGTGTAAGAGACCCAGTCTGCTCCCCACTTAACACTGCGGGAGGTGGGGGGGGGGCGCTCAGTGGAGTCCCTTACCAACTAGCAATCCTGGGTCATAAGGAAATGTTCCAGAAGGCTCGTTAGGGCAGGGGAAACAAGCGGGGAAGGATCAGGGTAGACAGAAAGGAGAAGAAAAGGAATTTTTGGAAGAAGGAACAGCAAACCAAAGGCCCATGGGACATCTGTTGGGAGATGGGGTTGGAGAGGCAGTGGGGGATGGGGCTCAGGCTCGTTGCCTTTATCCATGACATCCTTTATCCTTCATCCACGCGCAGCACATGCTTTCAAGTTGGCCCAGAGAGTCGGCAAATTCGTCAGGTTAGGCTAAGCTACACTGAGGTAACATACAATCCTGCCGTTTTACTTCTCACTCATATAAAGGTAGCTGCTGCGACTCAAGAAAAACTGCCTTCTGGGCAGTGACATAATGACATAATGATCCAGACTGTGGAAACTTTCACTCTCTTGTAGCTCTAAGTCGGCAAACTATAGCCCTCAGGCTCCCACCTGTTTTTATAAATAGTTTTACTGATGCCCCCCCAAAAAGTTTTATTGGAACACAGCTATACTTATTTATGTGTTGTCTATGACTTTTTGTGCTACAGCAGAGTTGAGTAGTTGCAATACAAACCACAAAGCTGAGAATATTTCCTATCTGGCCCTTTGTACCATATGGAACATTCCAGCAGACAATGAGAGGGCTGGAGAGTTGAGCATCGGCAATTAAATGCTGTAAGCTGGAAGTACAGTTACACACCTCATGAGGACTTTTCGGTGAATGACAGACCTATACGAGGGTGGTCCTATAAGATTATAATACTCTATTTTTACTGTTCCTTTTCTATGTTTACATACACAAATACTTATCATTGTGTTACAATTGCCTACAGTATTCAGGACAGCGACACGGTGTATGGGTTTGTAGCCGGGAGCCACAGGCTGTAGCATATAGCCTAGGTGTGTGGCAGGCTGCACCATCTAGGTTTGCGTAAGTACACTGATGTTCACACGCTGACAGAATCACCTAATGACACATTTCTCAGAACATGTCCCCATCCTTAAGTGACTCATGACTGCAATATAAACTTTGTTCAGGGTTTACTGTGCAGAAGAATCACGTGGCCTTTCCTATCTTGAAGGGGGCGGCAGAAACCATCTGTGTGCCCACAAGTAGAGGACCAGGTGCAGGTGAGCATCAGTAACCTCTGTCCATCTGCCCAGGCTGTGGGGCGATGACGATGAACCTATTTTCTCTTGCTCATCTCTAAATCCCGCAGTCAGAGAGGAAATTTAAACGGGCTAGGACTCAGCAGAAAGAAAAGAAATGTTAATAGAGGTCTGGAGTTTCTGATGAGATAACGCTTGAGGTTTCAGAAATTTTCAGGAACACAGAAAGCCAGGGTAGGGTGAAAGAAAGAGAGAGAAACAAGTCGTGGAAGAGAAGAATTTGTTTAAAATAAAGTCCCCAATCGTTTTGCAGAAGAGGGCCCCTTCTCCTTCAGAAACAAGGCACCTTCAAGGCAAATGACACACAAGTGCTATTTCCTGAGCCCCAAGAGCCCAAGCCACACTGATCATTCTTTGTGCCAGGGATGAGGTGCTGTTAATAAACGCGGCCAGCGTTCTGCTTAAAGAGGAAGGAAGTATTTACCGAGCACAAGAACACTGGGTTGTATACAACAGAATGGGAAACCACCGGAATGTGCCCCATCACCAACAACATCCGGGCCGGCCGGGCTCTCCACACCCAACATGCCCCGGGGCCTGGGAACAGGCACAGAAAATCCTGTGTCCTCCCCTCAGGGAGCTTCCAGACCAGAGGTGACCCACTGACCAGGCTGCATGGGGAACCCAGTCGTCAGAAGGGATGAGCAACACGACAGGGTGTGTCTCCAGTCTTGAAGGCAGGCGGTTAGAGAAGCACAGGGCTCAGGCAGCATTTATAGGAGGGTAGGTTACTCACCTGCCAGAGCTCTTGGAGGGAAGTTTTAAGGCCAAAAAGGACTTCCATAGTTAAAAGTTTCTCAGAGCACGTTGAGAAAATAGTCCTAAAGCAAAGAGACAATCTAGAAGGAAGTGAGTGGGACAAGGAAGAAAGATGAAATATGGAGAGGGGCAGGGGAAGGTGGAGGTGGTGGTACAACCATGGAGAAGACCCATGCATTGCCCGTCATCACTGGCACCATCCAGAGAGAACACTCTACTGGCTTGGTGGCCCTGCTGGCCACCAAGTCCTGGCACTCACACAGGCTTTCCCCACAGAGGCTGGTGGGACAGACGATCTGCAGATAAGACCTGGTACTTTGGGCTTGGATGAGCTTCAAGCAAATTCCTGCTCCCTGTGCCTAGTTGAGTTTCAGCTTCCTCATCTGGGGAATGGAAACTATAATAATACTTATCTCGTAGGGTTGTTTTGAAAATTAAATGAGATAAAGCATTCAAAAGTGCTTGGACAGAGTTATTGCACAAAAGTGATTATTCCTTTTTTTTGAGACAGGGTCTCACTCTGTCGCCCAGGTTAGAGTGCAGTGGCATCATCATAGTTCACTGCAACCTCAAACTCCTGGGCTCAAGTGATCCTCCTGCGTCAGCCTCCCGAGTACGTGGGACTACAGGCGTGCACCACCACACCTGGCTAATTTTTATATTTTTTGTAGAGATGGGGTCTTGCTCTTGCTCAGAGTGGTCTCAAACTCCTGACCTCAAGCGATCCTCCTGCCTCGGCTTCCCAGAGTGCTAGAATTACAGGCGTGAGCCACCGTGCCCGGCCTCAAAAGTGATTATTCTTAATACATACCTACCCCTTCGGAGAGATTAGAAGAAACATAAGATGGTGTTCTGGTAAACTGGCTCTGGGGAGTGAGAGAAAGCCCTGATTCGTAGCATTTAATGGTTTCTGTGGTGTAAATACTCCCATTATGGCCAATTTCAAGCTACCAAGTTTAACACTTGGCTGGCAGAATTCCTAAACACTCAGCTCCAGACAGCAGGCCCCGACTCAGTGAACTTTCTCTGTAGTGAGCAAATGGCACACAAGTGCGACGCTGGCAATGGCAGACAACTTCCACACACACCAGCAGCCCACAGACGGCGGGTCCAGACTGCGGGGCGAGTGTGCCAGGAGGGGTCCTGTTGGCTTCTGGTGCCGTGACTCGGGTTGCCGCACTTCAGCGAGAAGGAAGGGGCCCGGCTATCTTTTTCTCTGGCCCTTTAGCAGACACCATCCATACGACGGAGGAGACGTGTTCCCAGCATTTTGAGTGCTAACCGGTACGGAGAGATCATGTCTTCGGAAATCCCAACTCCTGGGCTCTCCCTGCACCTGGTAGGGCACGTACCTCAGTTTCCTCAACTGCACGATTAAGACAGGGTCTCAAGTACATATCCTGGCTCTGAAATCCTTTAAATCTGACTTAAAAATTGTCTTTTTGGCATCTAATCACTTTATGCCTTTTTTTTTTTTTTTTTTTTTTACGGCAGGTGAGTTGTTACACACTCCTTAATGGATTCTGACTTCCACGGCCACCATCCTACTTATACATTTTTTTTTAATTTAAGAAAGTTAGCATTTATTGAGCACCTGCTGTGTGCCAGGAACTGTGCTAGGGCTTCACATACTTTGTCTAATTTAATGTTCAAACAGCTTTTTGATGTTCTCATGTTCATTTATGGATGAGGAAGCTAAGGCTCAGAGAGGTCAAGGAACTTTCCCAGGTGCACAGCCAATAATGGACAAGCTGGGTTTTGAACCTTGTTCTGTTTGATTTCAGAGCCTTATAAAGTCGTATCCATGGATTCAACCAACCATGGATAGAAAATGTTTGGAAAAAACACAATAAAAAATAATACAACCAAAACCCTAATACAGTTTAACAACTATTTTTATAGCATTTGTACTGTATTCGGTATTTTATGTAATCTAGAGATGATTTAAAGTATTTGGGAGGATGTACATAGGTTACATGCAAATGCTATGCTATTTCAGGGACTTGAGCATCCAAGGATTTTGTTACCTGTGGAGTCCTGGAGCTAATCCCTCACAGATGCAGAGGGACAACTGTATATGCCTTTTGCCTTTGAGGCTGGGGTCATCCTGTGGCTGAGTACCAAGTTATACAGAAAATAATTCATGCAATAGAAATGAGAAAGAAGAACTGCCTGTGGGCTGCAGTTCTCAGAGCCAGCTTCATGGAAGAGGTAGGATTTCGGCTGAATGGAATTCACCTTGGCAGACAGGAACAGGAAGTGCCCACGTGGATGGGTTTTTCGTGAGCAAAGACATGAGCAGGAATGATAAGCTGCGTTCTGGGTACAAGCAGGGGTTTGATGGGAAGCAGAGGGAGGAAAGGGCGTGGGGACCAAGTGTCTTCTGTAAGGTAGTAGGGAGCTCTGCCGCCCTCACCTTACCTCCAGTTTCAGAGGAGCATAGGGAGGAGGAGGGAGTCTCTAGCCCAGAGGAGCTCTGTGGTTTTTTTATTTCGACTTGAGCACAGTTGGCACTGTTATTATAACAGCTGAACACCCACATGCACTTGTGTTGGCTTTCTGAGCTTTTTCCTTGAGTCGGCCTGTCCTCTTACACCAGCCCTAGGAGACAGCTCACCCTGCAAATAAAAGAACAAAGAAAACCAGTACCACCTGCTTCCCATAGCAAGAACCAATGCACAGGGAGCCAGGGGTCCCTGGGTTCTGAGCCATCACTGCCACTTGTAGGGCCTTGGGGAAGCCACTTCACCCATCCAGGTGGCAGCTGCCTCACCTGTCAGGTGAGGGGGCTGCACTTTTTCAGTTCCTTTCAAATCTGACAAAACAGCCAGGACAGGCATTTTTAAGAAACCCTGGGATTCCTTCTCGAAAAACCTTACGGAAAAAAAAAAAATAAATAAATAAATAAATAAAAAAATAAAAAAGAAAAAAAAAGAAACCCTGGGAGAAGGGAGTAAATTTGCTCTCATTTTCTTCCTTTGATCATCTAAGTAACTGCAATTGAGTATTTGTTTTGTTAAAGAAAAGTTTGGGGCTGTTACCACATTCTGCTTTCTCTAGGTAGCAAGAGACAGATGCCAGGCTTTGTGCCTGCCTGCTCTGTTTCCCAGAGAAGGACAGCAGGGCTGACACGTTAGCAGCACATTCTTTTCACATTGACTTTCCCATGCAGGATGCGCAGCTCAGGCGGGGTAAGCTCAAAACTAAAAGAAGGGCAGGGCCAATGAGGAGGAAAATGCAGGCAGAGTGGACATAGAGAAATGAGCTCACAAGATCTGGTATTTGATGGGAACAAAAAATAGAATGGACTCAGGATCCTAATTTCTTTAAAGTAGTCCTTCAGCAGGAATAATGTCTCAGCACCTCCCCCTCCCCATCTCTCCAAATGCCAGATGCCTGGGCACTGGTTGGAACCAGGGTGAGGCAGGTGAGACACCTGAGAGTGAGGTCTCCTTGAAGTTGACCCCCAGGGTACCTTACTCACCTCCCCCAAGCCCCATCACACTCGGCCACTGATGTTAACATTGTCTTTCATTTTGGTCTTAACTTGAAAAGCAGATTAAGAAGCTGCAAACCCAACTGAAGTTTGCAGCCATGTGAACAGGTCTCCTTTGTTAGCAGCCCACAGCCGAGGATGAAATTAACAAAGAGGAATTCACATTTGGCAAGAAGCAAAATATGAAAGTTCAATTGCAGGTTTCCTAATGGACAAGGTTATTTTCCTCAACAGAGAGAGGGCCTTAGGTTGCCGGAGGAACTGTCTGCAGGGTCCTGAAGCATGTAGGATCAGAGCCCTCTGACGGCATTATCCTAGCCTGCTGATCGGAAGCAGGATGTGAAATTCTCTGCCGGTGGTTTTGGCTTCAGTCCATGGAAGCCACATGCCAAGGACTGAAAGAAGGATCGGCCTGTGTGTTGTTGATTGGGTCCTATCATTTGGAGAGACCCTCTCTGCTCATTCAGAACTGCCAGGACTGTAATCTTCCTGTCCCCACAGCAGGGGCCTGTCTTAGCTCCTTCAGGTCACCTGAGGCATCAGTTTGCCTCCCTCACCCTACTGCCTGGGGAATGCTGTGCTGCAGGGCCAGTGTCTCAGCTTCCACCTGCAGGCGCTCTCACGCCTTCCTGCTGTAAGGATCCGCACCAATGTTGAAATGAGTACATGCGTTACAACAGTAGAAAAGACACAACTGGGCTGAAACCAGGACAACCAAAATGAACAAAATTAAAAGCTCAAAGGGACGGCTAGCTAACCTAGAAATTACTTGTTCTACCCTTAGTATTTCTGAGACCCAAGATTGAGAAGAAGAGCTCGAACCTGATAAAATACTTGGCTTTTACCCCCCTGCCTTACACGGATGTTCAGAGGAAACCCCTGAGACCCCTGAATGCTGAGTTCTCTGCTGGGATTCTTTTTTTTTTTTTTTTTTTGAGACAGAGTCTCGCTCTGTTGCCCGGGCTAGAGTGAGTGCCGTGGCATCAGCCTAGCTCACAGCAACCTCAAACTCCTGGGCTTAAGTGATCCTACTGCCTCAGCCTCCCGAGTAGCTGGGACTACAGGCATGCGCCACCATGCCCGGCTAATTTTTCTGTATATAGTTTTAGTTGGCCAGATCATTTCTTTCTATTTTTAGTAGAGACGGGGTCTCGCTCTTGCTCAGGCTGGTCTCGAACTCCTGAGCTCAAACAATCCGCCTGCCTCGGCCTCCCAAGTGCTAGGATTACAGGCGTGAGCCACCGCGCCCGGCCTCTGCTGGGATTCTTTCAAGGGCTGCATCCACGGCTGTGGAAATGGAGAGGATGCTGCCAGGCTATTTACACGAAGGAAGCACGGTATTTGCATGTAATTTCCCTATGCACACTGTGCAACCCCTCCCTAGACCGTTTTTCAAAGTAAAAAGCATTTTTATGGGTCTCTTGACAGCAGTCACTTCTGGATTTTTCCTCTTCTCTGTGCTGTCTTCTCCCTCAGGCACTGTCCCTGGCCCAGATCTCTGGCAAGCGAACCAAGTGGAACCAAAGAAGAACCAGAGAGGAATGCAGGACTCGGGCCCTGCAGAGATGGCTGCTCCAAGGGCTAAGCTGCTTATCTTGCCTTTGCCCTGGGCGCTGGTGGAGGTTCTTTTTCCAAAACTGTAACATTAGGTGATTACATTATAGACTATGGGACTCTAACTCAATTAATTCACAGAAAGTCTCTCTTCCTTTTATTTTTTATCATTTTGTTTTATTTTATTTTGAGAAAGAGTCTCGCTCTGTTGCCTGGGCTAGAGTACCATGGCATCAGCCTAGCTCACAGCAATCTCCAGCTCCTGGGCTCAAGGGATCCTCCTGCCTCAGCCTCCCCAGTAGCTGGGACTATAGGTGCATATCACCAGCCCAGCTAATTTTTTCTATTTTTTGTAGAGACAGGGTCTCACTCTTGCTCAGGCCTGGCTCAGACTCATTTTGAAAAGAAGTGATGGCCAGCTCGGTGGTTCAGGCCTGTAATCCTAGCACTCTGGGAGGCCAAGACAAGAGGATTGCTTTAGCTCAGGAGTTCGAGACCAGCCTGAGCAAGAGTGAGAGCCCCGTCTCTACTGAAAAACAGAAAGAAATTTGGCCAGGCAACTAAAAATATAAAAAATTAGCCAGGCATAGTGGTGTACACCTGTAGTCCTAGCTACTTGGGAGGCTGAGGCAGGAGGATTGCTTGAGCCCAGGAGTTGGAGGTTGCTGTGAACTAAGCTGACACCACTGCACTCTATCAGGCAACAGATTAAGACTCTGTCTCAAAAAAAATTAATTAATTAATTAAATAAAATGAAACAAGTCTGGATTCACTAAATGCATCTTTGCAATAGCCAGTGAGAGGTGGGCTATTTTCAGAGGAGGAAAGTGAGACACAGATTCTAAAGGTTTAGTCCAAAGTTACACAACTACTTAGGGTCTTGATTTGTCCAATTCAAAGTCTAGTGCTCTTTCTCTGCCTCAGTTTCAACTGTAAAATGGGAGAGTTAATAGCATGTACCAGGCAGGGTTGTTGAGAAGGTTAAATGCTTTAATATGTGCTAAGTGTTTAAAACAGGGCTTGGCACATAAAGAGTATACAATAAATGTCCACTAATATTATAGTGCTATGCCTTGTTTTTCTTTACTATTCCAAGCATTGGACTCATGACTCCTTTGTGGAAGGAGGAACCAACTTCTAGGCTTGAGGAGTGTTATTCAAGTTGGGGGATGAACCCATTTCCCAGGTTCAGAGCAGGCTGAGGTGGGACAAGAACAGATTCTTTGTAAGCAACAGGACTGAGCTGCCTGCCTGAGCCATATCCCTGCCTGGCACTGACTAAGAAGAGGAAACTCTTGGACACAGATAAACCCATAAAGGGGAGGGATGACATCTTTACAAAATGCTGAGGGCAGGAAGAACAAGAGATTCTGAACAGCACCCAAGATTATAAGGCAACATTTTACTCTATGACATGCTGAAGGCCTTCTATTTTGAGGCGGTTCTAGATTCTTCATGACTTGTAGTTTACCTTTACCCACCAATTACAAGGTAGGACCTGTGTGTGGTGAAAGAAGTATGGAGGAGGACGCCAGTTCCCTCCCAAAGGCACGTCTGAAAGCCTTCTAGGGGCTAGGACCAGGGGCTGGAGAGAGAGCACTGAACTCTGCCAGGGAGCTCTGGTGCTTGGGAGAGGCTGCCTGGGGCAGGGACTTGCCCTGTAGCTCAAGCCCTCCTCCGCATCAGCCAATATATACAACAGGGGTGGGCTCCTGCCATCCTGGGACGCTGGAGAAACCAAGGCAAGTGTGCATAGGTACCTTTAGCACCAGGTCTTCTGGCTGCTGCTGAAAAGAGGGTGATGAACGATGCAAAATATAATCAGGAAAGAGCTAGCCTCTATAAAATAGCTTTACAAACCGAATCCAGGGAACTGGAATCCAGGGAACACCCCAAACTGTACTTTGAATGTTGTTGCAAAGTTGTGCAAGTCATGTTCCAGCACTTGAAATTGCTGCTGATCTGTCTACTCTCTCAGAAATAAACACCAGATCCATAAAGAAAATAAAAGGTTTAAAACACAAATGTCTGTAATTAAGCTTTAGAATGACGTCTTCTGCCTGCCTAAGTTTCCTACTGTTGTGTGTTTTTATCCAGAGGAGCCCCCGGTTCTGCCTGGCCCGATTTCCTTTCCCCTGCGTTGACTCTCTTGGCAGGCAGGCCGCATGCTGGCCTTTCCAAAGTTTCCAGGGCACCGTTTCCAAGGTACCGGTGGAGGATGAACGTCTTGGTCTAATGCTGAACTGATGCTCTCCTAACTTCAGGGCCACAGGAGCTGTCCAAGGGAGCCACAAACAGCACGCATAGAGTTTGGAGCGCGTTGCGATGACCTACGTGACAGGGACGGCGACTCTTCCTAGCCGGTCACCAGCATTAATTATTTAGTCTTACTGACTCCTGGGAGAGCACTTGGGACTCAGAAGCTGGGGGCTAGAGAGATGGTAGCGCCCCCTGAACTGCTCTGCCGCCTCAAGGGACCGTGGGGCGCCCCCTCCTTGCCATGCGGTGCGGGGTTTCCGACGGACGTCCGCAGATGCTGAGCGTGTGGGGCCCGGGCCGGCGTCCTCCAGGCCGGGAAGCTGCGAGGGCGGGGACGGCACGCGCTCGGGGGTCTGGGACAATGGCGAGCGAACTCCGGGCCGGCACGGCGGTCCGCGGGACGGGTCGGCTTCCTGCGCCCGGAGGAGTAACCGGGGCAGGGAGAACCAGGCGCCGGGGCCACGCTTCCTCGGCCCGACGCATCCCCGCCTCGCGCTCCGCGCAGTGCGGCCCCCGCCCCGCCGCGAGCCCCCGGGCTGTCCCCGCGCCCGCTACGGCCGCCGCTCCCCGCGCGAGGCCCGCGCCGCCGGCCCCCGAGACAGCCCGCCGCCCATTGGCTGGCCCCGCGCGGGCGCTCCCGCCCCGCCTCGCCATTGGCCGGGGCCAACGCGGTCCCCGCGCGCGAGCCACCGCTGACATCACGCGGCCTGAGGCGGCGGCGGCGGCGCCCCCGGCCCAGCCCCGCAGCCCCTCGGCAGAGGCGCCGCCGCGGTGCCCGGCGGAGGATGGTGCGCGGCGCGCCGGGGGCTCCCCGCCGCCAGAGCCGCAGCGCCGCAGCGGAGCCGGCCGCGGCGGGCAGCCGACCCCCGCACGGGGCGCGGGGCGGGCGGCCGCGGTGAGGCGCGGAGGGCGGCGCGGGCGCCAGAGCCGGGCCGGGCGCCGCAGCCGCAGCGGCCATGGGGGCCCTGACGAGCCGGCAGCACGCGGGCGTGGAGGAGGTGGACATCCCGTCCAATTCCGTGTACCGCTACCCGCCCAAGTCCGGTGAGGGCCGGGCGGGCGCCGCGGCTGGGAGCAGGGGGAGGAGAGACGTGGGGGCTCCGGGTCGGGATGCTCCCGAGCGGGGGGCCCGCGGGCCCTCAGGGACCCGGGGGTCGCGGCCGCTCCGAAACGACCTTCGAGCGTGGAAGGTCTTCGGGGAGGCCGAGGTCCCCTCCGCCCCAGGGGGCTGCCTTAGGAGCCTGGCGGGTCACCGAGGTCACAGAGCCCCTCCACTTGAGGGCGTGACCATTCTCCGTTGTAATCTGCCCTGTGGCGGGGACGTGTGCCCGGCGGGGACTGCGGGCTCCTGAGGAGTGGGGCTGCGCCGTCACAGGGGGGTCGGCGCCCGGCCCGGACCAGGCTAGCCGGACCGCAGAACCCGCTGGCCTCGCAGGGGCTGGCAGCTTAGGGGACGCGGTCTTGGCCTCTGTAACAGGCACCTGGCACAGGTGCTGTCCTGGGCTGCCGCATCCAGGCCTCTGGAAAGGTTAGAATGAGGTTTCTCCTGGAAAAGCTCCCATTGCCTGCTGGAGGATGGAGGCCGAACATGCGTTTGCAATGCGGGTGCTTTACTAGAGGCTATTAGAGGGGAAAAAAAGTGTTTTTATTAGAAATGTTTGAGAATCTGAGTATCAGAGTCTCTGGATGTCCCTTTGCCTGAGTAGCCGGCAAGCCTGGTTTGTGGAATTGGGATAGCTCTGGGACAGGGCAGAGGTATTTAATATGTACAGAAGTGTTTTCAGAAAGAATCATTCCTTCACTTAAAAAGATAAGTGTCTCCATCCTCTGGGTTGTGGCATCAGTATTGGAGGTAGAGGAGGATTTTGACAGCAAAGGAAAGAATCACAAGAAGGGAGTTCAGCTGATTGAGCACCGGCCAATTTGAACTGCTGGCGCATTACGTAGCTATCAGCTCTTTATTTTTAATTGCTATTCTCAAGACTTCTGGGGCCGATGGCTACAACCTTCTCTTTGGCCTAGGACCTGGTGGTGATTTTGGTGATCTTGGAGTGAGGTGTCAGAATTGGAGCAGAGCCATTCTCGTTTTGGTAGAATAAAGACATGCTAATGAGATGAGCTGTTTCTCAGCAGTGTGTCCAGTTTGTGCCAGGTGAAAGCAGGGGCCAGACAATGAACCTGCATCCCTGCAGAGCGTCTGCCAGAGTGTGTTTCTCACTGCTTTTGTGCCAAAGAATGAATCTTTGCAGAGATGACTATGATTAAGAGCTGTTTTAGGAAGGTCTAAGGTAAAGCTGTGGATCATTAGTATCTTAAAAAAGTGCTTGATAATTATAACTACGTGAAGCCAGTGCTAAAGAAGGCATGCATTTTGTTTTTTAGTAGACAAAAATATAGAGCAGTATTTGTGTGATTTTTTTTCTTAAATCACTCAGCTTTTATTGATCAGAATGTGGAGCATGTTTTGCTGAGCTTGGATTTTCAGTAGCATTTGCTGTCTTAGGAGAGTATTCACCCCTCCTTCACATATGGGAATTAACATAGGTAAATCTCTGGGAGGCTGCTCCCCGAAGGATGCAAGTACAAGTATGAATCTTGAATGATGATGATAAAAGGATAATGGGCCGAACTAAAACTTACTGTAACTAACACATTCAATATTTATAGTTTTAAATAATCCTCCCTACCGGTCTTTTAAAAGTTTTACCTAATTGTAATTCGCTTTTAATCAGAGTTGTATATGAGAGAAATCTTTACAGCAAGTGGACCAAATTATTTATGTTGAAGGTAAAACACAGAAAATAGGAACCAGAACGTCCGTGTCCCGTCAGCCTACCCTTGTGTATTTGAAAACTTGTGTGAGCTTGCATATGTGCTCTAGACTAGAGGCATCTCCCACCCTTCATCTGATCTTTAAATGGACCTGACCTGGCTCTTTAGGGAATTATGGTGTTTTAGTCCCGAAAGGAACCTTCAAGAGAATTTGGCCCAGACCCATTCATTTCACCAGTAAGAAAATGGAAACCCAGAGAAATGAATTGGTATGGCCAAGGTCACCCAGCAAATTAGTGCTCTTCTTGCTATACCATCTGCCTGTGCCTTTCACAAGGAATTGGGTTTTGAGCCTATATTGGATGATTTGTGGAATGGAGGCCATTCTGTGTCAGAACTGAAAGAAAACTCAGAGGCCTGTCCCTGTTGAGGAATCAGCCTGGGTTAATTTTGAGAAGTCTCCTTACCCTGGATACCGACAGTGGAACAAAGCAAATAGCAGAGTCAGCTTTCTCCAGGTGATTGGCGGAACATACCTTGTAGTCTAGGTGCTGAGCTGAGATCACCCTCTGGCTCACTGGAAAGTCACTAAAACTATACTGCCTATGGAACAGTTGTTTCAGGAAGAAACACTGTCACCTGTCCCTGTAATCATGGGCATAGCACCCAGCAGAAATTGCTTTTCTTTTTTTGGTATTTTTAATGGAACTTCTTAGTTTTGTATGCACGTTGAAATTGAACCATTTAAAAACTATCAAGAATGTTGATTTTGTATTGGGACTTGGGTTTGTAGATTTTTTCTTTTCTTTTTTTCTTTTTTTAGAGACAGGGTCGTTCTCTGTTGCCCAGGCTGGAGTGCAGTGGTGTTGGTGCAGCCTTGAACTCCTGGGCTCAAGTGAGCCGAGTAGGTGGGACTACAGGTGCACACCACCATGCCCAGCTAATTTTTTAATTTTTTGTAGAGACGGATGTCTCGCTATGTTGCCCAGGCTGGCCTCAAACTCCTGGCTGCAAGCAATCCTCAAGTGATCCTCTCAGCTTGGCCTCCTAAAGCGCTAGGATTACAGTTGTTAGCAACTGCGCCTGGCCCTTTTTCCCTTTTTTTTTTTTTTTAAATAGAGGTAGGTAGAAATAAAATAGCCTAAATTATTTGGAATTATTTATTTTCTGTGTAACTAATAGAGTAATATGGGCCAACGTTTAAAAGAAAAAAAGGCATACAGTGAAAATCTTGTTCTTGCTGCTGTCGTCCAGCCACCCAGTTCCCCTTCCTCCTCGTAAACCTGCCTTCCCTGTGTCACCACTTTTGGTTTCTTTGGCATTCTCCCAGAGTTGCTCATGTAAATACAAGCATAGCACAGTGTTTAGACTGTTCTACACCTTGTTCTCTTCACTTTCGGAGGTATTGGAGATCATTTTATGTTGTCTCATATTTGAGAATTTCTTTGTTCTTTTTAAACAACTGTATTATACTCCTCTGTGCACATCCCGTCATGTTTTTATGTAGTCTCCTATTGATAAACATTTGCGGTTTTTTTTTTCAGTATTTTACTATTGCAAACAATGTAGCAATGAGTAATGTTATGTATATGTTCTTAGGTGATTTTTAGCTGTGTTAATAAATGCATGAATATTAATCATTTAAATAATAAAGTTCAGTGGGAGTTAGTTTTTGTATAGCATTTCTGCATTAGCAGAGAAAGCAATTTAGAGCACTGTTATGCTGCATTTAGTTGTGCCTTTGTAATGTTTGAGTTAGAGGCTGTAGAAGCTTTTAATCCTTTAAGATCTTTCCTTCTTTAAAAGTCTAAGTGGTCATTGTTTAACAAAGGTATGACTTTGCTGAAGTGGTTGTTTTTAATGCATAAAAGCCCATCTTTTGACAGGTGTATCCACATTGATAAAAGCCTGTTTTCTCTATCCAGGAAGAAATAGGCATACTATAATACAAAGACAATTTAATTCGTATAAATCAGTACCTCGTAAATCTAGTTCAGGGGTAATCACTCCATGGTTCTCCCTGTGTACACATTAAATAAATTTGTATGCCTTCTCTCAAGTAATCTTCCTTTTGATAAAAAAAAAATCTAGTTCATTTCCCTCTATGTATTTGAGTAAATTGGAAAATAAGAAGAACTCATTTTACTGAAGTCTTAAGAGGTAAACCTATTATAAAAATTCAGAATGGTAATTAAGTCCTGACCAGCTAACTTGGTTAAACCTGGGTTTTTGCTGTTAAGGCCCTGTACTGATTGGAGAGGCCCACCCACATTATCAAGGATAATCTTCTTAACTTCAAATGATTGTAGATATTAATTACATCTACATCCATCTCCAAATTTGTGTTACCTTGGAGTACACATGTGCTTCTCAAATGGGTCTGTCCTATGGCAAGAGCAGTTTTTAAAAGCATGAGTAATAAATCTGCCTATCAAATAATTATAGAAGTTTCCCGTAGCTTTAGGAGCATCAATTTAATATTAGTTTTGAAACCATGGACTTAAAAATAGGAACTTATTACAGAATAAAGAATTATTTGGTTGGCACACTTGACACTTTAAAATATCCAAAACAACTTTGAAAAAGAAGAACAAATTTGGAGGACTTTCTCTATTTAAAAAATTACTATAAAGCAACAGTAATATATCACATCAAGATAGTGTGATATTGGCACAACAAAACGCATGTAGTTCAATGGAACAGAATTGGAAGCCAAAAATAAATCATTTATTGTCAGTTGATTTTGACAAAAGTGCCAAGACAATTCGATGGAGAAAGGATAGTCTTTTTCAACATATAATGTTGGGACAATTGGATATTAACAAGCAAAAAAAAAAACTCCAAAAATGAACTCAGCTCTTTCTTCATATCACCAAAAGTTATCTCAAAATGATTATAGAGTGAAAAGAGAACCCCAAGAATGGGAGACAATGTTTGCAAATCATATATATGATAAGGAATTTGTATCTAGGATATACAAAGAACTCTTACACTCAATAATAAAAAGACAAGTAACCGATTAAAAAATGGGCAAAGCACCTGTATAGACATTTCTCCAAAAAAGATATACAATGGACGATAAGCACATGAAAAGATGCTCAACATCATTAACCATTAGGGACATAAAAATCAAAACTACAATTAGATACCACTTTACACTCACTAGGCTGGCTATAATCAAAAAAATGAGGCCGGGAGCGGTGGCTCACGCCTGTAATCCTAGCACTTGGGAGGCCGAGGCTGGCGGATTGTTTGAGCTCAGGAGTTCGAGACCAGCCTGAGCAAGAGCGAGACCCTGTCTCTACTAAAAATAGAAAGAAATTATCTGGCCAACTAAAAATATATATAGAAAAAAATTAGCTGGGCATGGTGGCGCATGCCTGTAGTCCCAGCTACTCGGGAGGCTGAGGCAGTAGGATCGCTTAAGCCCAGGAGTTTGAGGTTGCTGTGAGCTAGGCTGATGCCACGGCACTCACTGTAGCCTGGTCAACAAAGCGAGACTCTGTCTCAAAAAATAAAAAATAAAAATAAAAAAATAAAAAAAAAATAAAAAAAATGATAATGACAAGTGTCAGTAAGGAAATGGAGAAATTGAAAGCTTCATACCCTGCTGGTGGGAATATAAAATGATGCAGCCACTTTGGAAAACAGTTTGGCGGTTCCTGAGATGGTTAGTTATTATACGACTCAGGAGTTCCACTCCTAGGTAGCTGCCCAAGAAAAATGAAAAAAATATGTTCACACAAAAACTTGTACATAGCAGCATCACTCATAATAGCTAAAAGGTGGAATTAACCCCCATGTCCATCAACTAATGAATGGAACTACTGATAAATAAAATGTGGCAAGTCTATACAATAGAATATTATTTGGCTATAAAAAGGAATGAAGTATTGCTATGTGCTACAATCTCGATGAACCTGAAAACATTACACTAAGTGAAAGAAGCCAGATGCAAAAGGCCATATATTGTATAATCCCATTTATGGGAAATATCCAGAAGAGCAAATCCATAGAGACAGAAAGTAGATTAGTGGCTGCCAGGGGCTGGAGAGGAGAAATGAGGAGTGACTGCTAATGGGTTTCTTTTTGGGGTCATGGCCATGTTCTAAAATTAGATAGTGGTGAGTAGTTGCATAACTGAATATACTAAAAACCATTGGATTGTACACTTTAAATAGGTGAATTGTATGGTATGTAAATTATATCTCCATAAAGCTATTTTAAAAATGCATCATAGACCTAAATGCAAGAGTTGAAACTATAAAACCCTTAGAAGAAGACACAGGATAAAATATTTATTCGATTTGGATTGGGCAAAGAGTTCTTAGATATGACACCAGAAGCACAATTCCATACAGGTAAAAAAATGATAAATTGTATTTCTTCAAAATTGGAAACAATTCTACTTCAAAAGACATTTAAAAAGTCCGGGTACGGTGGCTCAGCCCTGTAATCCTAGCACTCTGGGAGGTTGAAGCCGGAGGATCACTTGAGCTCAGGAGTTTGAGACCAGCCTGAACAAGAGGGAGACCCCATCTCTACTAAAAATAGAAAATTTAGCCAGGCGTCGTGGCACGTGCCTATGGTCCCAACTACTTGGGAGGCTGAGGCAGGAGAATCACTTGAGCCCAGGAGTTTGAGGCTACAGTGAGCTATGACAACTCTATTGCACTCTACCCAGGGTGAGACTCTGTCTCAAAAAAAAAAAAAAGACATTAAAAAGATGAAAAGACAAGCTACCTTATGAAAGAAAATCTTTGCAGATACAGAAATGAAGGATTTGTACCCAGAGTATATCAAGAACTCTTACAACTCGATATTACGAAGACAAACAACTCAATTTAAAAATGGACAAGAGTTGAATGGATATTCCACCAAAGAAGATATAGGAATGCCTAATAAACACATGGAAAGATGCTCAGCATCGTTATTTATTAGGGAAATACAGTTAAAACTGCAGTAAGATACCACTTCACACCCACCAGGAAGGCCAGAATAGACAAGACAGACAATGTCAAGTGTTGAGAATGCAGAGAAATTGGAATCCCTGTGAAGTGCTGAGGGGAATGTAAAATGGTACAGCCGCTTTGGAAAGTTTGGCAGTGCCTTAAAAAGTTAAACAATAAATTTACCATATGATTCAGCAATTCTACTCCCACGAATCTGTCCAAAAGAAATGAAAACATGTATGCTCAAAGATATGTATACAGATGTTCATAGCAGCATTGCTCATAATAGCTAAAAAACTGGAAATAGTGCAAATGTACATCAGCTGGTGAAAGGATAAACAAAATGTGGTATATTGTGGTATACAACGAAACACTACTCAGCAATGTAAAGGAATAAACTACTGATACATGCTATACAACATGATTTAACTTCAAAAACATGCCAAGTAAAAGAAGCCAGATGTAAGACTATGTATTGTATGAGTCCATTCGTGTGATGTGACCAGAAGAAGCAAATTTACAGAGATAGAAAAGTGGAACAATGTTTGCCTATGGCTGAGGATGAGAGTGGAATTAATTGTAAATGGGCATGATGGAACATTTTGGGATGATGGAAATGTTTTCAAGAGGATTGTGGTGATGGTTACCAAAATCATTGAACTGTTTGATGGATGGATTTTATACTATGTATATTATACCCTAATAAAAGTGTTAAAAAAATAACAGCACATAGAGGTTTATGCCTTTTGAATAAAATAAAGAGAAGAGCTTGATCATTAAAAGGGTGGGGTTCTTGGGCACAAATGGCATTGAAGATAGACTGTGAAGGCAGGTTATAGAACTCTCAAGTAGCCCAATGTGGGGACTAGTATTAGTAATGGCCTGAAGGTTACAAATGTTCTTACTGGATTAGAGAGTAATGAGCAGATTAGTTGGTTGGGTCAGAAAGTTCTAGAAAGGTAGTGAGAAATAAAATTTAGGAGGTGGGTAGGAGCCAAAACTGAGAGGAACCAAATGGTGTTCTAAGAACGATTGATCTCTAAAAACAAATTAAATTATTTTTAAAAATTATGTTAAATTATTTAATCTAAAAAGGGTATCTCTTTTTAAGAAAGGGGTATGGGGGGTTTGGATAAGAGACTTGATAGGAAACTCTTACATGCTAACCCACTGTAATTGAACTTGGAAGGGACTGAGGTCTTGACCAGTGTGCTTCGCACAAAGCACATATTAAAGAGTTTTGTGGCTTTGATGACTATGACGTTTTTAGCCTGAATGACCAGACAAGTGAGGAACCATGGACAGAAATTGGGAATCTGGAGCAGAAACTGCTTTCAAAGTGAGTCCTAAGTGTCAGCTGGTGCCTTACTGTGCCTTGCGATCCAGGGAAATTAGACAAAAACCCACTCCTTCCCCAAAACCGTAGAATGGAGAATTCTAATGCTCCCTCCAAGATTTCTGTGAATTCCCAAGAAAATGATGTTATGATCATCTTGGTTTCTGGGCTCCAGCAAGCTGTTTTTGCCCCTCTACAGATGTAACGTCAGTCCATTCTTCAGTTTCTCCCAAAAATTCCATTCACATGATGTAATCAAACGTAGATTTTACTAAAGATTTGTGGGGAGTGATGAGTTGGAGTGTGCATTGTAGAAATGCAAACAACCCCAAAGGAATAATAAGCATTATTACCCTAATGTTACCTTCAGCAAGGGAGTTTTACTGGCTCATAACTCACCAACCCCAGCCTTTTTCTGTCTTATTATTTTTTTTTAACTTACCCCAGACCCATGAAGGGACTTTCTCTGTCTTAATGTCTTCTTACTTCTCCTTTTTCTGACTCTTCACTCTTCCCTCTTGGAAGTAAAACAAATTACAAAGCAGTTTAGGTGCCATCAAGGAGCAACAAAAGCACCCATACCCTCAGTGTGTTGCTCTCCAGTCTAAGTCGCTCATTCAGGTATATCCCCCAAAAGGTAGTGCCTTCCCTCAGAGGAGTTCTGGTGCCAGCTCTTCAGATAAAATGCTCTCTATTCCTCCTCCTTCCTGAAGAAACCGTTATTCATTGAGTTTGAGGCAAAGATGGGCTATCCAGATGAACATACAGGACAGGTGGCTAAGGATTTGGACTAAAATGCCAAAGAAAAGACCAGGGACAAAGGTTTGGGAGTCAAGTATGGGAAAGGAGAAGCCAGCATTTACTAGATGCCCACTGGGCCTAGCCTGCTGCTATCGACATGTAATCTCATTTGATCTCAACAATAATCCTTTGGCAGAATTATTATTATCTGCATTTTACAAATAAAGAAACCAATGCTCAAAAAGTTCAAATAACTTGTCCCAGGTCACACAGCTGGTAGACAGCAGCATCTGAATAAAGACCAGCTCTGTCTTCAGTCAAAGCCTCTGCTTTGAGTCTATGAGGAAGAGAGCGAGGATGTGAGAGAGGAGAGGGCTCAGAACAAGTCTGTGTTTATGGGCTGTGCAAAAAGGTGGAGCAAGTGAGAGGTAGAAGAGACCGGAACTGTCAGGGCTTTTGGAAGCCGAGGGAAAGAGAGCCTCAGAAATGAGTGTTGAACTCTGCTGAGCGTTCATAGGTTGAATGAGGTGTGAGAAAACACTAGGCTTGGTTGGTGTTCTGGACAACAGTTTCAGTAGAGGGGGGGAAACTATTGTAAAGATTCGAGGAATTATTGGATGTATGGTGGGAGCAGACAGAGGTTGAGTGGTTGGATGGGTGGGTGCGTAAGTGGGTGGATATTAAGCCATGGCAGGTGGAACTTTTCTTGCATTTGTTATGTAAGCTGGGGAGACCAGGATATGCTTGTAGGATGAGGTAAGTAAGAAACCAGTGGAAGGAGAGGAACAGAAAGATGGTTATTGATGGGGTCTCAGAGGAGGTAGAGGCAGCTGGGAATGAGAATTCAGGTGAAGTTAACCTTGGAACAGGGAAAGAAAGAATGCCTCCTTGAGACCAGGAGAACACACGGATAGAAATATGGAGAAGTTGTAAGATGTTGAAATTTCTGTAATGGAGAAAGGTTTTCAGAGAACTCCACAAAGTAGAAGGAGGAAGAGTACAGGGATTGGGGTTGGGAACTTGAGAATGTGGGAAGGGTTTGGATCTGTTGATGTGTGCCTTACTCTAAATACTGTGAAGCTATAGTTGTTAATACTATGTCATACTGGTTCAGAATAGAACAGAGTCCAGATCTAGGTATATTTAGCATGATAAAAAGAGCTTATCAAATTAGTGGGGGAAATGGAATATTTGATAAATATTTTTAGCAAAATTTTCTATTTGGAAAAAAATATCCCACAGAGCAGTCTACATCTACAAATGCCAGGTGTAAAAATAATCAAATAGCAAAAAAAAGAAAAAAAAAGAAAAGAAAAAGGAAGTAACATAAACCAGAAAGAGTAGAGATTGTTTTTCAGTAGGGAAACAGCTAAATCTGGGTATTCAATGGGAATACAGTGTAATGGTTAAGAGCACCCACAGAGGGAGGCTGAGGCAGGAGGATCACTTGAGCTCAGGAGTTGGAGGCTGCAGTGAGCTATGATGATGCCACTGCATTCTAGCCCAGGCAACAGAGCAAGACCCTATCTCAAAAAAAAAAAAAAAAAAAAAAAAAAAAGCACACACAGGCTCTGGAATAAAAATAGCTGGATTTGGGGTCCTGACACTGCCTCTTACTGTGTGACCTTGGACAAGTTACTTGACCTCTCTGTGCATTAGTTTTGACTTCTATAAAATAAAAAGAAAATAATAACATCTTCATAGGGTTGTGAGGAATAACCCATGTAGTACATGTTAGTACAGTGCTGATATAGAGTAACCCCTCAATAAGAGGTTACTATTATTTTGTGACCATTAAAAACAATGAGGTCCAAACGTAAGTATAGACATGGAAAGATGCCTACAGTACATTAGGTGAAGAAAAGTAACTTGCAGATCAATATGTGCAATATTCCACTCAATTTAAAAAACAAAATGAAACAGAAAACTTGGATGTATTTGTATATGTATGGAAAAATCTGGAAGGCCATACCCAATTGTTAGTAGTGGGACTATTTCTCATGGAGTAGAGTTGGATTATCACTTTTTAAATTACGTACTTCTATGTATTAATTTTTTTGAAAGGACCTATATTGTATAATTTTTTAAATAAATAAAAACATGCTCTGGGGGAGAATTAAAAAAAAACACGAATAACAAAAGCATCACTATAGCATTATAGAATTGAATAGTTAGAAGTGTTTGAAAAAAATTTATTTTCTTTTTATTTGTGTGACCTAAAGCTTAAAGTATATTATTAAAATGTCATGTAGATGAAGATTTTTCAAACATAAGAAAACTTAGTAGGATTCCTGTAGCCCATAGGTTCCCACAGAGTTGTAGAAGAATGGAAAATGGGCTCAACTGTCTTTTATTGCATGATGTTATAGTTCATAGTGCTTTGGTGGCAAATGTCACAATATCTCATTGAGGCAGACATAATTTAGGGAATCCACTGACTGATATTTAATTTCACTGTGGTGTTAAGAATATGCACCAAAAGCTTAAATTCAAAATGATTCGGTAAATTATTTAAGATGGTGAATTCTAAATGAACTTTTTTCTTTTTGTTCACATGATGGGGAACAAATAGTTGCGTTTTTCTTTGTTGAAGTCAATTTATTGATTTTGAGTTCTTGCTTAAAAAGTTGCCATTGATAGCGTAGGGTTCCCTCAGAATGACAGAAGTTCCCTTGGCATTGCCCTGAGTTCTTGTAGAGCCAGAACGTGTTTGTAGTGACTAAGATAAAGTCAGGTGTTAAGGAGTAGAGCCTGGAGCTACTTACTCTGTCAGTATGGTAGCCACTCGCCACATGCGGCTGTACAGCACTTGACATGTGCTTGGTCCAGATTGAGATGGGCTATAAACAGTGGAGAAAACACACCAGATTTTGAAAACTGAGTATGAAAAAAAAAAAAAAGAACGTAAATAACTTCTTAATAATTTTTATGTTGGTTGCATGTTGAAATGATAGCATTTTGAATATATTGGGGTAAATAAAATATATTACAATTAATTTTACCTGTCTGTTTTTACATTTTTAAATGTAGCTGTTAAAAAATATTAAATTACATATGTGGCTTGCATTTGTGGCACACATTATATTCTTATTGGACAGCACCAATCTGGAGTAACAGTCGTAGTGGCTAGTGTGGACTCTACAGCTTTTAAAAACATTGTACCACAAAGAAATTTAAGTAAAACAATTGAAACTGATCAGGTATCTAATTTGAAAGCCTGGAACTGTAGGTAAAGACATCAAAGGCCAATTGGTGACTGTCTTGTTATTTAGGATAATGCAAATGCTAAGTTTGATTATTTTGGGGGGAAAAACAATAGGTGGCTTGGTGGATTTTTTTGTTTTGTTCTGTTTTGGTTTTGTTTTTGGGTGGGAGAGAGTGAAGTCTTCAGTTATCTGGATAAATTCTTTGTACATTTGTTCATAAGGGCAGGAAAAAAAAATCCCTGCACAAACTAACTTTATTGAATGTTTATAACTCTGTTTATTTCTGTTTTGTAAGCCTGCTCTTAGAAAGTGACATTTTGATTCCTAATAGTTAATAGTATTGGTGTAATTGAGTTGATTTTACAATTTTTTTCCTTCACATTTGGTTAGAAAAACATGATACAGTTGCTTTCCAGGTAGTAAGTACAACAGTTTTTTTTTTGAAACGGGGTCTCGCTCTGTTGCTAGAGTACAGAGGTGTCATCGTAGCTCATTGCAACCTCAAACTCCTGGGTTTAAGCTATATTTTCCTGCCTCAGCTTCCTGAGTAGCCGGGACTACAGGCATCCACCCCCACACCCAGCTAATTTTTTACTTGGTAGGATGGAGTCTTGCTATGTTGCCCAGGCTGGTCTCGAACTCCTGACCTTGAGCAGTCCTCCCGCCTTGGCCTCCCGGAGTGCTAGGATTACAGGCGTGAGCCACCTCGCCTGGCCCCATATGATTTTAATGTCTGTTATTTCCTTGTATTTTATTTCTTAGAGTTATTTTAGAAGAACAAATGAAGGAGCATGGACAATACCTGAGGCCAGGAAAGTCCTAGTCTTTGCTGATTGTATACTATAAAATATGTGGAAATTAAAGGATTGATTAAAACAAAGTTTGTACTTTGGGTTTTCTGTTGCCACACTCTGCCCCTTGCAATATATTCATTAAGGAAACTTAGTCATTTGTAGAGTTTTCCACAGCCTGAATTTTGCTGATTGCCTCCCTGAACTGTCATTAATCATGTTCTGTTCTATTTCATGTAAATTGGGGTGGTTGGGTCCAGCAGCTTGATCAAATTCATTTTCTTTTTAAAGCTTCAAATTTGCACATATGTATATATTTGGTATGACTGCTTTTTTGTGTTCTCCATCACTGTAGGCATGTATCTGGTTGTCTTTTTTGAGGCGGGGGCGCGGGGGGGGGGCGGCGGTTGGTGATTGATGAGTCACCAAATTATTAATTTAATAAGGGTTATATTCTAATTATGTCATTCCTTTGTTCCTTAGCTGGACTATTTCTGTAAAGAGAAGCTTCCCCTCACCTATTAGTTGTTCACTCACCCAGAGGTGCAGTTCATACAGGAAAGGCAAGCGAAATGCTTCATGCTTTTACCAGTTTTTAGAGTAAAGAATTGGATTACCAACATCCTTCAGTGGTGATTTTTTAAAAAGTCATTATGGGCTCTCGTGGACTTATGCACAATTACTCTATTGTAATCCTTGCCGTTATTATCCTGATGAAGCTCAGTATATTCCATCTTTGCTCAGGGGGAACCTCTTCACATCATCTCTTGGGTCCTTTTGACATGATGCTAGTAGGCTTTGAGAGTTTCCTTGTTATCTGGTGCCCCAAGATGTTCCAGTCTCGTCTTGTGCACTTCCTGCCGCAGACTTGTTCCTGTGAGTGGGAAATGACATGTGGAGACTGCAGTCTGGGTGCCAGAGGTGCTCACTGCCACTTTGCTGGTCTTTGTTTCTAGGCCTTTTCAGTGGACTGAGCTAGGAAACATTGTTTGTAAGGATAAAATACGTCACGAGTTTTTATTGATAGCTCTAATTCAAATTCAGGACCACACAGTTTTTTCCTAACCTTGGCTTTCTTTAACTTTCTCCCAGGTGATTCTCAATGATACCAGGTATGATAAAGTTAAATCACATAATTACTCATTTGCTTAATGCCACATTCTCAGGAAACAAAATACTACTACCAATCTTATGATTACTGTAAACAGTTTGAGATAAATTTTTCAGTTTTCTTCCCTCTTGGTTATATTCCATTAGAGATGTAGAGAAATACAGTTAAATGCAGTGTTTCCAAGTTATTTGGAATAGTTTCTCTCTGTGTGGTTATGCCACTAACTGGACATACACTTAGGTTCATTTGTTTCATTTTACATTTGATTTTTAGGAATTGCTTTAAAATTTTTTTAATTTGACTGGGCATAATAGCTCACACCTGTAATCCCAGCACTTTGGGAGACCAAGGTGGGAGGATTGTTTGAGGCCAGGAGTTTAAAACCAGCCTGGACAACTTAGTGAGATCTCTACAAAAAATTTAAAAATTAGCTGAGTGTGCTGGCATGTGCCAGTAGTCCTAGCTACTCAGGAGGCTGAGACAGGAGGATCGCTTGAGCCTAAGTGTTTGAGGTTGCAGTGAGCTATGTTGGTTGATGCCACTGTACTCCAGCCTGGACAACATAGCAAGACCCTGTCTCAAAAAAAATAAATAATATGTTACTCCCTTGTCTTCTGCCATAAAGTGTTTCTGTTGAAAAGTTTGATGACACAGATTTTCTTCCCCTATATATTATAATTTGACTTTTTGCCTGGATGCCTTTTTTTCTTTAAAGTTCAGTAGTTTTACTGAACTTGTCTTAGTGTTGGTCATTCTGGATTATACCTGTATGTTGTTATTTTTTCTTGATATTTACTTATGGTAAAAAAATAACATTAAATTTAACCATCTTAACCATTTTTAGGCATAGAGTTCATTAGTGTTAAACACATTCACATTGTTGCGCAACAAATCTCTAGAACTTTTTCATCTTGTAAAACTAAAACTCTGTACTCATTAAACACTAATTCCTCCTCCCTCTTCCCCACTTGCACCTTATGGTTTAAATATAATTTTGGAGATCTCTGTATGATGTGGCTTCTTAAAACCTGCAAAGAATTCTGAATATGAGGTGTTTTTTTTTGTTGTTTGTTTTTTTTTTTTTTTTGAGACAGAGTCTCGCTTAGCTCACAGCAACCTCAAACTCCTGGGCTCAAGCGATCCTACTGCCTCAGCCTCCCGAGTAGCTGGGACTACAGGCATGCGCCACCATGCCCGGCTAATTTTTTCTATATATATTTTTAGTTGGCCAGATCATTTCTTTCTATTTTTAGTAGAGATGGGGTCTCGCTCTTGCTCAGGCTGGTCTCGAACTCCTGACCTTGAGCGATCCACCCGCCTCGGCCTTGAATATGAGTTTTGATTAAGAAATTATAGCTGGCCAGGCAGTGGCTCACGCCTATAATCCTAGTACTCTGGGAGGCTGAGGCAGGAGGATTGCTTGAGGTCAGGAGTTTGACACCCGCCTAAGCAAGAGCGAGACAAACCCCCACTACCCCATCTCTACAAAAAAATAGAAGAATTAGCTAGGCTTGGTAGCACATGCCTGTAGTCCCAGCTGTTCGTGAGGCTGAGGCAGGAGGATCACTTGAGCCCAAGAGTTTGAGGTTGCAGCGAGCTATGATGATACCACTGCACTCTACCTGGGGCAACAGAGTGAGATTGTCTCCAAAAAAAAAAAAAAAAAGAAAAAGAAAGAAATTATAGCTCGCTAATAATGGACAACTTTCAGTGTACCTACTAGTGATAAATGTTTTTTCCTGTTAGCAAATAGGCAAAGATGTATTTTAGTAGAGTTCTTTTCCCCATACCATTTCTGATTTTGAAGCACAGTTCATGCTGTTAAGAAGTAAAAATATGCACGAGTTGTCCAAAAGGCATCTTTTTCGGGGACTGTTAATGTGTTTGGTATTAGTATCTGCTGATGTGGTAGCTGTCCCTAACTGTATACCAATTTGTCCCTCTACAAAGACTTAGCAAATAGAAAGCTTTTTATTCAGCCTGCACATGGTTGATTTGCTCTTTCTCGCTAGTCTAATTGAGGACAAGTTGTTAGAAAGGTTCCTTTCAAAGAAAGGAAAAACAAATTTTTAGTTGTCTTAAATTTATTTTTCCTTTTAACTAATGAGGGTTTGGGAAGCTTATTCTATTTTAATTCATAGTCTTAACATTTTATGTATCTTCCACTTAATAGCCAAAAGTTTAGAAGTGTA
The DNA here is from genome assembly GCA_028533085.1 of Varecia variegata. NCBI lineage: Eukaryota > Metazoa > Chordata > Mammalia > Primates > Lemuridae > Varecia > Varecia variegata. The sequence goes on along the minus strand of CM052441.1, from coordinate 143,446,536 downwards.
TGTTGTTAAAAAATTAGTGAGTGATTAAACAGGGTTTCAAGCTAATTTTAACTGAAAGAAGATTTTTGCCACCTTTGCAATTTTGAGGAAATTGTTCCCAGTTATAAGTGTGCAACTATCTCTAATACTTTATTCGCTGTATTTTTTTCTGAAAAGTTGCTTACATTGAATTTTTATAAATGAAGTTGTATTCGTATTTTAAGTGCACCAAGGGAGATCAGCTTTTTAGAGACAGGGTCTCGCTCTGTCACTCAGGGCCCAGGATGGAGTGCAGTGCATGATCATAGCTCACTGCAGCTTCCAAATTCTGGTCTCAAGCAATCCTCTTGCCTCAGCCTCCCCAGTAGCTGGGACTACAGGCACACACCACCTTGCCCGGCTAATTTTTTTATTTTTTTGTAGAGATGGGGTCTCACTCGTTGCCCAGGCTGGTCTCGAACACCTGGTCTCAAGCAATCCTCCTGCCTTGGCCTCCCAAAGTGCTGGGATTATAGGTGTGAGCTACCATGCCCAGCCTGAGATCAGCTTTTTAATTTTTTTAATTTTATTTTTTATTTACTTTTATTTTTAATTTAATTTTATTTTTTGGAGACAGAGTGCTGTGGTGTAGCCTAGCTCACAACAACCTCAAACTCCTGGGATCAAGGGATCCTCCTGCCTCAGCCTTCTGAGTAGCTGGGACTACAGGCGTGCACCACCATGTCTGGCTAAATTTTTCTATTTTTAGTTGCCCAGCTAATTTCTTTCTATTTTTAGTAGAGACGGGGTCTTGCTCTTGCTCAGGCTGGTCTTGAACTCCTGAGCTCAAACGATCCTCTCGCCTTGGCCGAGATCAGCTTTTTAAAGGAACTTTGCATTGACTCTTCTGTTGAAAAGTCCTTTTTTCTTTTTTTTTTTCTTTTTTTTTTTCTTTTTGTTCAGGCTCCTGTCAGCAGCAGAAAAGTCCTTTTTTAAATCTGTGAATTATTGACCCTAATTTTAGATTTTTGTGTATCATTGCTCTTGATATTTAATGCAAGGCAAAACTATAATTAGCTCTATACATATTTCTTGATAATTTCTTTTCTTTTAATATTATGGCAAAAAAGGGCATTTCTAATAGAACCTTGTCACCTGCTTTAAACCTTTAGCCCTCAAGTCAGTAGTGCTCTTCTCTTGCTAGGTTCAGTCAGTGCCACCTGTAAGCCAATTGTCTGTGGATTTCACTGCCCCAGATCCCTCACCTGAGTGCTCACAGGTACTAAAACTCCGTAGTCCCACACTGAGCTCAGCCTGGACCACTTCAGACACAAAACCTGCTTCTGTCCGTTTTTTGTTCATCATTTTGGCAAGATATCCGTAACGTCTTCAACTTTTCCGATTTTACCTAATGTATAATAAACATATAATCCCTAATGCATAGAAAATATATTTTACTAAGGTTCATCAGTAAATGACTTAAATTATTTGAGATGGCTGCCTCTACTTAAGGCAACTAGGCACCTCCCTGCTCTATAAATTATGCACTTGGAAAATAGGGCTAGCAAGTGCTAGACATAAATAATTGATAATTAGTTTTCCTAAATGATGAATTGCGCTGTTGTATCACTGCAGATGGCTGTTCTTTGTGTTTTTAAGTTTTGATAGGTAACTTTGAAGAATTCCTTGGTGATTGCTTTGATTTTGGCTGCTATTAATAGCAGCCAAATAATGTTTTCCTGCATGTTATTTAATTCAAGAATTGCCTCACTCTGTGGTGAGCGATTTTACCCACATTGTTTTGTTTAATAGGTGTTTCTAGTCTAAAGCTTCATGTGTAGAAAATTTTAAAAATGAACATTTGGTTCAGCTTTTGTTAGAATTTTCTTCTCTGTCTTCCTTCCCAGGGCATCTCCACAGGTTCAAAGTGTTAAATCTCATGTTTTTAGTTTGCTGAAGATCTTCAATGAAAATTAAAGTGACTCAGGGAGTTTATGTATATCCTAGCTGTGTGACATGTGAACAAGCCTTTTGCCATTTCATAAATTCTTTGTATGAATTTGAGAATTGGGGTATATGAGAGCGTTGATAAAGGTATATTATGGTGTGTGTGTCCTTTACTTTGGACAGTGTTCTTTCATGGGAGAATTAGATTATAGAAATTTAGGGTTAGAGGCATTCATTTAATCATCAAAGTTAAAATGTGGCCAGTCGTGGTAGCTCTGGCCTATAATCCCAGCACTTTGGGAGGCTAAAGTGGGAGGATCACTTGAGCCCATGGAGTTGGAGGCTGCAGTGAGCTTCATCACGCCACCGCACTCCAGGCTGGGCGACAGAGTGAGACCCCATCTCTAAACACACACACAGACACACAAACGTATTCCCAGGTGGAATTTTCAGTGTTACCCGAGCCTGCCTTGGTGACTTCTCAGTGACATCATATCCTGGCACAGTTCCTTGGTTTGTCTGCATAAGGCTGATGAGAATTCTGACCCCTGACTGCTGATTTCATCTGGGTACTATACTGTAGTGCAAATGTCCCTGCTTCCTGGCTGATTAAGGTGGGACAGAGAGGACCTGCCATGACTGATGCGCCAGCAGCCCTGGCCGTTAGCACTGTCGATGAATTTGAGGCTGAGGGGGTGTGTGTGGCCTTCTTCAACAGCACTGAACTGCCCCCTTACTGAGCACCATTGTCTATATGGTAACTGGTAGGTAAAGGCAGCAAAAGCTGCACTGTGTAAATTCATTTTTTCCTGTGAAACAATCTTATGTTTTGTAGCATGTGAAGAACCTTCATCATAGAGGATTGTAGAGGTGTAGAAGTAGTAGTAGGTGGGTACTGAGACTTCTGTGTAGGTATAAGCTGGCTTATGACAATCTAGGCAAAGAAATGTGTGTGTGTGTCCGAGGATACAGGAAACCTCAGTTTCTTCTGTACTCTCACAACACAATCAACACAGAAGACTTCTGTGATCTCTGGCCATAAAAATGTGTGGGGATTTCTTCTCACCAGCAAGTAATCAATTAATTCTGGGGTGGCTACCAGCTGGGTGTCCTCTAATTCAATTCGATTCTGACACCTGGGTTGCTTCCACAGGGGCTTGGTCTCCAAACCGCTCCCCACGTCCAGTGCACATTGCGATGTGGCCCAGGTTGTTTGGCGTGTGCTTCTGACCAACCAGCTATAATTGGGATTCCCACGACCCCCTCCTTGGGTTCGATTATCTGACTAGAGTGGCTCAAAGAACTAGGGAAACATTTAGGCTTGTTGGTTTATTATAAAGGATATTGCAAAGGATACAGATTTAAAAAATGCATAGGGTGAGGTTATGGTGGGAAGGGGCTCAGAGCTTTCATGCCTTCTCCAGCCTCTCCAACTTCCAGGAAACTCCATTTATGGAAGCTTCACTATGGAGGTCATTTATGGAAGCTTCATTACGTAGGAATGATTGGCTAAATCATTGGCCACTGGTGATCAACTTAACCTTTACCCCCCTCTCCCCTCCCCAGAGGTTGAGGGGTAAAATGAAAGTCCTAACCCTCTAACCCTGCTATTTGTGGTGACCAGCCTGCATCCTGAAGCTACCTAGGGGCTGCCAGCCATGAGTCAGCTCATTAGCATACATAAAGACATCACTTTGGGCCCTGCGCGGTGGCTCATGCCTGTAATCCTAGCACTCTGGGAGGCAGAGGCTGGTGGATCGCTCGAGGTCAGGAGTTCGAGACCAGCCTGAGCAAGAGTGAGACCCCCCATCTCTACTAAAAAATAGAAAGAAATTATCTGGCCAACTAAAATATATATGTGTGTGTATATATATATATATATATATATACAAAAAATTAGCCGGGCATGGTGGTGCATGCCTGTAGTCCCAGCTACTTGGGAGGCTGAGGCAGGAGGATCGCTTAAGCCCAGGAGTTTGAGGTTGCTGTGAGCTAGGCTGACGCCATGGCACTCACTCTAGCCCGGGCAACACAGCGAGACTCTGTCTCAAAAAAAAAAAAAAAAAAAAGACATCACTTTGGAGATTCCAAGGATTTTAGAGTTGTATGCCAAGAAGTGGGGACAAAGACTAAATATATATTTCACGTCACAGTGTATATACGTGCTGATACCTGTAGTTCAGATTCTCGAATACATGGAATAACTACTTCAAGTTTAAAGGAAAAAAGTCAAGAACAAAAACTAGAGAGTCATTAATGTATATCTTTTGACTGGTGGTATTTTAGATCATAAGGTTTCAGTTAAGAATGTTAAAAGGAAAACAATGATCTGTTTAGTATCTTGGGTTCTCCCTGTTATGATTTTGCTTATTTTGTGCCATTGTCCCAAATCAGGAAAAGAAAACACTCCTGGGGTTAGAAATTGCTCTAATTATTTGTTGAAAGCATTAGCATTTTTTAAAGTCAGCTTTTTTACTAGGCTAAGTTTGACTGCTTTCTGCTTGTCTGATATTTTCTGTTTGTCCCTCTCTAGGAAGCTATTTTGCCAGCCATTTCATTATGGGAGGAGAGAAGTTTGACTCAACCCATCCGGAAGGTTACCTGTTTGGAGAGAACAGTGATCTGAACTTTCTGGGGAACAGACCAGTCGCGGTATGGCTGTAATGAATTTACTTCCACATGGGGTTAAGTGACCAATTTAGTCTTACAAAAAATAAGTTTGTGGTTGCTGTTGCAGCAGAGTTTGTAGCTTGGGCTGCGTGAGAGAGGAATTAGGAGCCAGATCGCAGCCTCTCTGGTCGTACTGGGTCTCCTGGCTCTAGAGGAGACCTGCAGAAGGGATCCTAGAGTCCGTGTGAGGGTGAGGGTGACACTGACAAAATTAAGCATTCCTGAGCATGCAGACCTCTGCCTGAAGGGCCCCGGTTCAGACAGCTCTTTTTCAGCCCCGCCCACCTGCACTCACCTTGCTCTTCTTCGGGGCAGTTAACACGAGGCTTTCACTGATTTGCGTTTCTCTGTTTATTGTCTGCCTTCCCCTTTAGAATGTAAATTTCACTGGGTAAGGACTATTTATACTGAGATATCCCAGACCTAGAACAAAGCCTGGCACATAATGATAAGGCCTTAATAAACATTTGTTGAATGAATGACTGAAGAAGTTTCCCTTGATATCTGAGTTGATACGAGAATAGTCTCTCAGTTCCTTCAGCTTAGCCCCTGCACCCAGCATGAGGCTTTGTAGTAACAGCTGTCCGGCAGTTGTTGAGTGGCTGCTCTGTGCTAGGAAGATCATAGAGATTTTTCAGGCATTATTCCTACTCCTTATGAAGACCCACCTGATAGGGTCTTATTATTACTCCCATTTGATAAGAGCGAACTGAGGCTCCAAGAGATGAATGATAGTAGCCAGCATTTATGAAGTGCCTACCACGTTCCAGGCTCTGTTCTGAGTGTTTTCTATACACTTTTGTCAAGGTCACATAACTGGGTTTGCCTGGCCACAGATCAATAACCTTTCCACTGCTTCTCATTGCCTCAAAATATTCTGCCTTCCTCAAGAAACTCCCAGTTTAGTGGGGCAGACGAAACATATAAACAGGAAATATTTAAATAACAATAAAGACCCGAAGCGGTTGGATTCTGTAGGAACTGAGAATGGGAGAAGAGATTGGCAAGGGCAGGTTGCTTCGGGGCTGTGTTGAGAAGAGGAGGAGGGAGTTGAGAGGGGCTTTGAAGGATGACTGCTCGGATGGGTTTTGAGAGAGGAGCTTTCCAGGAGTGAGGCACAGACAGCACAGGTCCAAAAGCATTCACGTTGTCGTTGAATCAGCAAACATTTACTGAGCAACTACTGTGTGCCAGGTACTGTGGTTGGAGCTGTGGATACAGAGCTGAAATGAGCGTGCTTCCTTCCTCCTGGAACAAATAAGGAAATGCGTCTGGCCTGATGGTTGTCAACGGAAAAAAAAGCCAAACTCTGTAAAATAATTTTAAAGAGATTTATTCCGAGCCAAATTTGAGGACCATGACCGGGAGCCATGCCCAAGAGGCCTTGAGCAAGTGGACTTGCTGTGGCTGGGTTACAGTTTGGTTTTGTACATTTCAGGGAGACTGGGGTTACAGGTAAAGTCATAAATCAATACGTGGGAGGCATACATGGGTTTGGCCCAAAAAGATGGGCCATCTTGAAGGGGGCGGGGCTTACAGGTTATAGGTGGGTTTTAAAGATTCTTTGGCTTGTAATTGGTTAAAGACATGAAGCTTTGTCTAAAAGCTTGGAATGTTTTAACATAGGAGCTGTTTATCAGAGATAAGCCACCAGACATGTATTTGTTGTGTAAATTGAAGACCTGTAGGTTTGTCTCATACCCTTAGGCCTGTTAATGGGTTACAAAGGATGTCCCCAAGAAGAGAGCAGGGCATGATAAGGCATGTCTGACCTCCCTCCTCCTGGCAGGCAATTTAGTTTTAGGATATTCCTTTGGCCACATGGGGGTCCTTTTAGTCAGCTGGTGGGGGGGGGGTGAGCCTTAAAATTTTATTTTAGTTCACATGGTAAAACAAGATTGGAACAGTAGGTGGGGGCTCTGTTACCTTAAGAGGTATTTGACTCTCTCCTGTAGGTTATGGGGAATATTTAAGATTTTTAGGCAGGTGACTGACCTGGAGAAATTGTGTTTGTTTGTTTGTTTGTTTGTTTGTTTGTTTATACAGGGTCTCCTACTGCTTGGGCTACAGTGCAGTGGCATCATCATAGCTCGCTGCCAACCTCAGACTCCTGGGCTCAAGCAACCCTCCTGGCTCAGCCTCCCAAGTAGCTGGGATTACAGGCACATACCACCACGCCTGGCTAATTTTTACTTATTTATTTATTTTTGTACAAATGGGGTCTCACTTATGTTGCCCAGGCTAGTCTCGAACTCCTGGCCTCAAGCTATTCTCTCGCCTCAGACTCCCAAAGTACTGGGATTACAGGCCTGAGCCACTGCACCCATCTGAGAAATTGTTTTTTTAGGAAGATTGATCTGGTGATGGTCTTCCTTTGTGAACTTTAATTAAAAAATAACTTTTTTGGCTAGATTTGGTGGCACATGCCTGTAATCCCAGCACTTTGGGAAGCCAAGGTGGGAGGATTGCCTAAGGCCAGGGGTTCAAGACCAGCTTGGTCAACATAGCAAAACCCCATCTCTTCCAAAAATGTTTTAAAATAGCTGGGTGTGGTGGTGTGCACCTGTGGTCCCCCCTACTCAGGAGGCTGAGGCAGGAGGATGTCGTGAGCCCAGAAGTTCAAGGCTGCAGTGAGCTATGATCATGCTACTGCACTGCAGCCTGGGCGGCAGAGCAAGACCCTATCTCTAAAAAAAAAAAAAAGAAAGGAAAAAAATTTTTTTTGTTGATTTTTGTTGTTTTTCTTCCTATCTGGAGTGATCTCTGTTCTAATTTTAAGTCTAGTAGTACCCTTGAAAATACCAAGTCCCTTCTGCTTCAAAGTAAGTTATGACAACTAATACTAAATGTCTACTCTTTGCTTGTGTTACCACTACCTTAGCAATTAGAGTAGAAAGATCTTTCTTTTTTTTCTGAGAGCCAGATAAGAATGTTTCCTCACTCACCAGGAGTCAGCTCATGCTTAGAAAGTGGCCTTTTCTCCTTATGTGGACTTGACGTTGGCATCAGTTTTTTTCTTTTTTTCTTTCCTCTGTTGGCAATAGTTTTTTACATATTTTTTAAAATTTTGGACTTTTCAGACCATAAAGATGATTTAAAAATAAGTATTAATAGGCCGGCGCGGTGGCTCATGCCTGTAATCCTAGCACTTGGGAGGCCGAGGTGGGCGGATTGTTTGAGCTCAGGAGTTCGAGACCAGCCTGAGCAAGAGCGAGACCCCGTCTCTACTAAAAATAGAAAGAAATGATCTGGCCAACTAAAAATATATATAGAAAAAAGTAGCCGGGCATGGTGGCGCATGCCTGTAGTCCCAGCTACTTGGGAGGCTGAGGCAGAAGGATCGCTTAAGCCCAGGAGTTTGAGGTTGCTGTGAGCTAGGCTGACGCCACGCCTCTCACTCTAGCCTGGGCAACAGAGTGAGACTCTGTCTCAAAAAAAAAATAATAAAAAATAAGTATTAATAAATGCACCAGGCACCGTGGCCTATAGTCCCAGCTAATCGGAGGCTGAGGCAAGAAGATCACCTGAGCCCAGGAGTTCTGGGCTGTAGTGTGCTATGCTCGTCGGGTGTCCGCACTAAGCTCAGCATAGATATGGTGACCTCCTGGGAGTGGTGGACCACCAGGTTGCTTAAGGAGGAGTGAACAGACCCAGGTTGGAAACGGAGTAGGTCAAAACTCCTGCACCAATCAGTCTGATCAGTAGCGGGATGGAGCTTGTGAATAGCCACTGTACTCCAGCCTGGACAATACAGCAAGACCCCGTCTCAAAAAAAAAAGTACATGCTTGTTTAGGTTCCTGTTGAGGTTTATCCTGGTTGGCAAACTTTTCCAAAGTTCCCTGTGCAGCTGCGAGTGACTGAGGTCTTCCTGAAATGCTAGGTAGCTGCCTTGAGGCATTTTTCCCAAAGGAGGATGGACTTTGGAGTTTTTGTTGTTGTTTTTATACAGTAATCATTAAGTATGCTTAATGCTGTACAGAGCAAATGTTTTCAAAACACATAATTTCATGCTAGGAAAACAAATCAGAATAACTTCAAAAAGCTACACAGAAATATAGTATACAGAATAAATGTAGCACGTTTCTCTTTTCTTTCCCCACATGTTATTTAATAATAACAGTGGCTAACATCTATTAGTCATTGTAATTATTATAATATTGTATTAGCAATAACACTTGCTATTTTCTAGGCCTGGTTGTTCTAAGCTCTTCATATGTGTTATCTCATTTTGTCCTCACATCATTATGAGGAAGGTCCTCATTTGACAGGTAGAAAACAAGAAGTTTAAAATAAAGATTTCAAAACATTGAAGGGATTGAATCAGGACTTGAACCCAGCAGTCCAGCTCCAGAGCCTCAGCTACTCTGCCGTTTCTGCTAATGAGGTCAGGTGTACACAGGAACTCTGCCCACATTCTGTTCATGAGTCTGTTTGTATAAGTCATCAAATGCAATTTGTGAGATATTGATAGATATCTAAAAGTAGAACAAGTGGCAGTGATATGTTCCTCTTGGAGCACCTCTTCAGAGTGTTTGCATTTGGTGTGTAATTCCATCTGCTGGGCTGACCTCTGGGTTTTGCCATTACTGCACATCACACTTGTTTAGGGGAAGGCCCAGAGACTGAAGATTGACATGTAGCTTGAGTTCTGAAGACTTCCACTCTCTAGTAACAGATCTGGGTGTCAGCACATGAGGTCATGTTACAAGGAGAGAGAACAGCCTTTTAAAGCCATCCAGCAGCATGCACCAAGAGCAGCTTTTTTCCCAAGCAGAATGAATATGGGCAGTGAAATATGTTGAAACCAAGTGCTATGTTAAGGTATAAATGCCGCAGAATTCCCGGCTTCTGGGATCTCTGTCTGGGATTTCCTATCATTTTTGAATGAGGAGACCAAAAAGCCTATCATTTGGCTGAGCAACACCTGGCACTATAGATCTACCACTTAGGATAATCCGTTAAAGGCACATTTATTATTGAGCCTTAAGGGTCAGATTTAAAGATTTTTTTATATACAAAAGGATGGTGGAAGAGAGTTGGAATCAAGATTTTACAGTTTTTGTGTTTTTGTTTTTGTTTTGAGACAGAATCTTGCTTTGTTCCCCGGGGCTAGAGTCCCGTGGCGTCAGCCTAGCTCACAGTAACCTCCAACCCCTGGGCTCAAGCGATCCTCCTGCCTCGGTCGCCCAAGAAGCTGGGACTACAGGCATGTGCCACCATGCCTGGCTATTTTTTTCTATATATTTTTAGTTGTTTGGTTAATTTCTTTCTATTTTTAGTAGAGACGGGGTCTCCCTCTTGCTGAGGCTGGTCTCAAACTCCTGACCTCAAGTGATCCTCCCGTCTCGGCCTCCCAGAGTGCTAGGATTACAGGAGTGAGCCACCGTGCCCGGCAAGATTTCACGTTTTATTTATATCTTACCATTAAACTCTTTGTAACCTTGGTAAGCCTATCACTCAGGCTCTCAAATTGCCTACTTGAAAAGCAGGGACAGTTCTGACTTTAGAGGAATGTAATGCTTGGAAGATGCCTTGGAGTTGTTGGACAAAAAGCAGCATGGAGCAATGTTAGCTACACTCACTAACCTTTCAGTTTGGCTATTTCTGTAGCTACTGAGAGTCCTGGGTGGAGATAATCTACACTGGTTTTTAAATACTGTCTTAAGTAGTGAACCAGGTCTTTCTCGTTTATAGAGAGGAGTTAAGGTGTCTGTAAATCAGTTATAAAATGTTAAATAAAGACCATCCCTGCCCTTCCTAGGTGGTGGAAGAGCTGGTGCTGCTTTTTTACTCCCTTATTGAGTTAGGTCTTGTTTTGTTGAGATAAATTACTGCTAAAGCTGTAGGTTATTTAGAGGCTTAATAAAATTAGGATTGTCAGAGTATCAAGTGATGCCTTGATTCCACCTGCCTTTTGTAGCTAAAAGTTCAAACCCTTCCTCTCATCTTAGAGGGAAAGCAGTGGAGTTTCAGTCTACATCTCGTGTGTGCCATAGTGGAGCCCCGTTGACACAGTTTCTTCCTCTCCGTGCTCCCTGCAACCAGGGCTGCACAGCTGCTGTTACTGGTAAGAACTAAGGTGCATACAATGTGCTTTTCTTCTTTTTGTAGTAGAGATATACCATAAAGTTGTACTTAAATCCAGTTTCTGTAAGTTGAACCCTTTTATTCACACGTGTGCAGGGAGAGCAAGTTATTTAAACTTGGCAGTGTATCCATTTGTGAAGTAGAGTTTTGTACATACGGGGCAGTCATGTGCTGTTTATTCATTCAACAGATATTTATGAAGCAGATACTGTGCTAGGAACTGGGAATGCAAAAATGAAAAGATGTGGCCCCTTCCCTGAGGGAGCTTGTGGCAGAGTGGGGCAGGCAGACTTGCCCCAACTGTAATGTGCTGCAGTAAGTTCTACGAGAGAGAGGACCAGAGTGCCCTAGAGCAATGGTCCCCAACCTTTTTGGCACCAGGGACCGGATTCATGGGAGACAAATTTTCCATGGATGGCTGGGCAGGTGGGGGGTGGTTTCAGGATGATTCAAGTGCATTATATTTATTGTGCAGTCAAACCTCTCTGCTAATGATAACCTGTATTTGCAACTGCTCCCCAGTGCTAGCATCACCGCCTCAGCTCCACTTCAGATCATCAGGCATTAGATTCTCATAAGGAGCTCACAGCCTAGATCCCTCACATTTGCAGTTTACAGTAGGATTCACGCTTCTATGAGAATGTAATGCCCCTGACCTGACAGGAGGTGGAGCTTATGCAGTGATGTGAGCGATGGGGAGTGGCTGTAAATACAGATGAAGCTTCAGTTTCTCATCTACTGCTCACCTCTTGCTGTGTGGCCTGGTTTCTAACAGGCCATGGACCGGTACCAGTCCACCAGTCCACCGCCCGGGGGTTAGGGACTGCAGCCCTAGGGCACATAGCAATGGGGACACCGTCTTTCTAAAGCAGGGGCTTCTGAGAGATGACTCTTGAAGCTGGAGGGATGAGTAGGAAGTCCCAGGTGGGGGACATCAGGAGAGGTATCCAAGGCAGAATAAATAAGCAACACAAGGAAGCTCAAAGATGCAGAAGTGCATGTTGGGTTTTCAGATGGTGAGTAGCCTATAAGGATTGGATTGTGAGGGATGGTGACTGGAGATGAGGCTGGAAAGACAAATTGGGCCTGGGTTTGAAGGGCCGTTCTAAGAAGTTTTTGCTTTTCTTCCTATGGCAGAGAGATCACAGTCATGAATGGCTTCGCCACTGACCAGCTTTGTGGTGTTGGTTAAGGTGTTGGCCAATCACTGAGCTTCAGCTTCACCATCTATAAAAATACCTATCTTGCAGGAATATTTTAGAGACTCAAAAAATGGTAACTATTACAATCTGATTTGCATTTTAGGAGATTAACTCTATAAATTAATTCACAGTGTAGAGAATGAATCAGAAAGACAGGAAATGAGACCAGTTAGGAAGTAATTTATTTTAGTTAAGAAAAAAGATACAGAATACCTGAATAGGATAAGAGCATTAAAAATAAACATGGTGCAGGCTTTCCATCCTGAACTATGGCCCAGTTTGTCTGTAACCTTGCAAAGAAGGCTGCAGTGCCGTGACTTACTCGAAGCCTCGATTGGCCACATTTTGGTCCTAAGCCAAGGTCAAGCCAAATCCTAGAACCCCTGCTGAGATCCCTAGAGCTATTCAGAGCCTTAAAAAAATAGTCAGTAATGCTCAACTTGGTAGCTTCAAACAGCTCGCAGTTAAGGAAGCCACGCTGAATGTGTGGATGTGGTTTTATATCAGAGAGCTCTTAGGCAAGTGGGGCATCATTGGCTATAATGTTTCAAGACCGATCTTTAACATCTGATTGTATTTGATTTATTACTATTATTTATTTTTATTTTATTTTTTAGAGATGGGGTCTCTCTCTGTCATTTAGGCTGGAGTGCAGTGGCAACGTCATAGGTCACTGCTGCCTCGAACTTCTGGCCTTAAGCAATCCTTCCGCCTCAGCTGGGACTACAGACATGTGCCACCACACCCAGCTTAATTTTTTTTGTTTTTTGTAGAGATGGGTTCTAGCTATGTTGCCCAGGCTTATCTTGAACTCCTGGACTCGAGTGATCCTCCCGCCTCGGCCTCCCAAAGTGCTGAGATTGCAGGCATGAGCCACCGTGCCTGGTCCTGGTTTAGTGTTTGAGTGTTCTTGGACCACGTGTGATCAAACTGTTGTCTGAATAAAATAAGAGGTATCAAAAAATAATAAAATAAAATAAACATGGTACAGTTCGAGAATTGTGGGCTGTGTGAGTTGAGGGAAAGGGCATAATTAAGGCAAAGTACTCTCTGAGGAGCAGCCTCTGTGAAAGGCCACCGCTGAAACTGGATGCTGTGCACGTGCTATATTTGGACAGTCATCTGCACCCTGGCCACAGGGTAACTGACTGAGTGGGCCACAGTACATGGACCCTGGCACCTACTGCCCGACAGGCCCAAAGCTCATGGTAGGAATGGGCCTCTTTTTCCTGTGCATGTGTGTGTGTGAGAAAGAGAGAGAGATTGGATTACTTGCCTTTTGCATGCTATCTTCTTTCCTCCTTCCTTCCTTTATAATTGTACTACAATTGTTTTTGGCCTTTAGTTTGGCAATATTAATTAAACTTTTAGCTGCATATACCCTTTGGCCTAGCCATTTCACTTCTCTGAATCTCTTCTACAGAAATACTTTAAAGAGGGTGAAATAATTCCTATTTGCAATGTATGTTGTAGAATTACTTGTAGTAGTACAAAATTAGAAAATATATAAATACAGCTGTGCAAGAGCAAGACCCTGTCTCTGCAAAAAATAGAAAAATTAGCTGGGTGTGGTGGTGCACCTGTAGTCCCAGCTACTCGGGAGGCTGAGGCAGGAGGATCACTTGAGCCCAGGACTTGAGGTTGCTGTGAGCTATGATGATGCCACTGCACACTAGCCTAGATGACAGAATGAGACTCCTCTCCAAAAAAAACAAAAATATATATATAAGTGGCCATTATAGGGGAATGGTTAAATAAATTATAGTGTGTCTATGCTATGAACTATTATTCAGCAAAAAATTAGGTGGATCTGTGTCCACTGAGCTGACAATATGTCCACAACCACATCACTTATGGAACAAAGCAAGTTGCAGCTTATGATGTAGTCTGATTTCTTTTCTGGTAAAAATAACAATATATGTATATGTGTACATTCATGTATACACATTTATAGCTACGTAAAAATACATTAAGAGAACAGTGCATTTTAAACTGTTACAGGGGTAAGTCTTGGGGTACATCAAGCAGAGAGGTATTTACTTCTTCATATTCTTCTGTGTTGTGTGAATTTTCTCCTATGAGCATGTTTTTATTTTTAAACTAAAAGCATTTTAATGTTCTTATAAGATAGAAAAGGGAATACTTCTGAGCAGAGGAAAGAAAGAGGTCTAGAAGAATATATAGAAGTAGAAAAATTGAGAACGTTCACAAAATAATGATTTTAATTTTTTTGGTGAACCACAGGAAAGGTGGGGTCTGCTGGGTGGGTGCCAGGAAGCGGCTGGGGACTTGTGGAGACGGATGGAACCAGGCAGCCTGGTTCTCTTGGTGCCACATGCAGTGAAACACCTTCAGAAGCATTTGGTTCCAAGTGCTGTGAGATTTAGTATGTATGTGGCCTGCTTTCTAACAACCTAACAGTGAAAGAACTAGGGAATGAATATTCATACTTTTAAAATGGTTTAGAGGTTTACAGAGTTTCACTTAAGGACTTTTTTTTTTTTTTTGAGACAGGGTCTTGCTCTGTCACTCAGGCTAGAGTACAGTGGCACGATCATAACTCACTGTAACCTCCAATTCCTGGCCTCAAGGGATCCTCCCGCCTCAGCCTCACGAGTAGCTAGGATTATAGACATGCACCACCACCCCTGGCTGATTTTTGCTTTTTTAATTTTTTATAGAGATGGGGTCTTGCTATGTTGCTCAGGCTGAAGGAATTTTTAAAAATAGCATTCTTATGATAAATGTCTCCCTGCTTCCAGGCTCTCCTCAGGGGACCACGCTGCTCATTGCACATTGTTGTGAAACCAGTCTCCAGAACGCTTTTCTTCTTGCAAAACTGAAACTCTGTCCCCATTGAACACTAACTCCCCATTTCTGTCTTCCACCAGCCCCTGGCATCCACCATTCCATTTTCTGTCTCTGAGTTTGACTACTCTAGAGACCTCATATGTGTGGAATCATTTAATATTTGTACTTTTGTGACTGGCTTATTTCTCTCAGCATGTCATCAGAGTTCATGTTGTAGCATGGTCAGGATTTCCTTCCTTTTTAAACTGAATAATGTTCCATCGTTTGGATACACTGTGTATCCATCACCCATCAGTGCACACCTGGGTTGCTTCCCCCTTTTGGCTATTGTGAATAATGCTGCTATGAACAGAGGTGTCATATTCAGTTTTTTTTGTGTGTGTTTTTTTTTTTTTTATTAAAAAAATAAATATAATCTCTCTGGCTCTTGGAGAGATGTGTCATATTCAGTTTTTAAAGCATATAAGCATACGAGTATTGGGCCAGGGAAGAAATGACTAGTTTTAGGAAATTATGTAGGATTATTGTAGGTTCAATTTTGAAATTTAACTTGTCTTTATGTTCTTACAAAAAAAACTTTATTCTGTTTATATTACTTTTTAGCCTTACTACAGATAAGGAAATTATTTTTCAAATGCCTCCTTCCAGAGAAAGTTGCTTCCTGTCACTTAATGAATAAACACTGAACACACAAAGACTATTTTGCAGGGTGTAGATAACATCATAGTCATACCTCCAAATACCAAGAAAGTATAATAAGATTATAGATTTTATTTAAGAGTTAGTTTCAGCTCTCTCGATTCCAGAGATAATATGAAAAAACTAGTTACTTTCTTTTTCTTTCTTTTTTTTTTTGAGACAGAGTCTGGCTCTGTTGCCCGGGCTAGAGTGAGTGCCGTGGCGTCAGCCTAGCTCACAGCAACCTCAGCCTCTCGAGTAGCTGGGACTACAGGCATATGCCACCATGCCCGGCTAATTTTTTCTATATATATTTTTAGTTGGCCAGATAATTTCTTTCTATTTTTAGTAGAGACAGGGTCTCGCTCTTGCTCAGGCTGGTCTCGAACTCCTGACCTCGAGCGATCCACCCACCTCGGCCTCCCAGAGTGCTAGGATTACAGGCATGAGCCACCGTGCCCAGCCAAACTAGTTACTTTTATAAGGAGGATAGTATAAGGCTTTTTTTTTTTTTTTAGGTATATAATAGCATAAAATACGAGGCTTAGCAGTATGTGTAAAGTTAACTACACTTTTGGAAAACAAGTTATGGCATAAGCAAGAGAACTGTGGAAAGCCAGTCAGGTCCAAGCATTGGCTTCTTGGCCCTAGAAAGGGGATTTTTATGTGGCTTCTGTTTTAGGAGTTTCCTGCCCCGAGACCTCTGTTTTGTGGAGTTGGATTTCTGTGGTAGACAGATCATCAGAGGGACAGGGTCCCAGTGGTGTGAACATGTGGCGGGGGGTGGGTGGAGGCCAGCGAGCTGTGTCACTGAGCACAGTCAGGCTTCACACTGAGTGATGAGAAGGGGTGTTCCGAGAGCAGTCAAATCAGTTTTAGTACCCAGTAGTATTGATGTGGCTATTCCTGCCAGGTGTTCCTAACTTGCTTTTTTGAATCCAAAATATAGCTGCTTTTAATTTACTTTCCATTGTTGTTTTTTCTTTTTACTTTTTTATTGTGAACTATTTATATATAAGTGTACAAGCGATATACCTATAGTTTAAAGAATTATAAAGCAAACACCCTTGTAACCACCGCCCAGATCTGGAAACGGAACATTGCGGCCCCTTAGCTTAGTGGTCCTCCATGTGCCCGACCCTGATCGCATCTCTATTACTTTTTTTAACCATAGCTTCATTGAGATATAATTCACTGTGGGTTTCTCCACAGTAGAGTCGCCATCTTTCCCTTTGTAGTTAAGTATTTTGGAGAAGATACTTTGAAACTACTGCCTGGATTTTTTTTTTTTCATGCAAAAACCATCAACTAAGTTTGCTGCTTTCTTTCTTTAGCTAAAGATGCTGCGTTGGCTGAGGTTAGTGAAGTAGGACGTGAAGTGTTAGATCTTCTGCAATACTTTGAGATGTAAGATGTTATCCCGGTTTTATGTGTCTGGCATGTATACATCAGAGAGTAGTGTTGGGGATTACGGTTATAGAAAGGGGTTGCAGCCCAGGCAAGGTGGCTCACACCTGTAGTCCCAGCTACTCAGGAGGCTGAGGTGGGAGGATCACTTGAGCCCTGGAGTTGGAGGTTACAGTGAGCTATGATTGTGCTACTGCATTCCAGCCTGGGTGGCAGAGCGAGACCCTGTCTCTAAAAATAACAAAACCAATTTGGATTGTAAATGCACTGGGAGAAGGAGAAGGAAGAAACAGTTTCTTCTTTGTTCTTATCTTAATTTGGTTTCTATACTAGCTGAGAAGATAGTTTTCTCTAATAATCGTTAGACCATGCCCACTATTGATCTTCTTCCCCCTGTTAATACAAATCATTGATTGATTCACTCTTTCCTTATTCCCTCATTCATTTAATATTCTATTGAGCACCTCTGGTACTCAAGGCTAATGTTAGACACTAGCGATACAAAGACAGATAAAATGCAATCCCTGCCTGAAGGAATTGTGTAGCTAGGAAACATGAACACGCTGGAGGAGGGCCGAGGAGCAGCGGCACAGGGCGTCTTAACCCAGGCGAGGCCTGTGCACCGAGATGGTCCAGCACAACCAGAGCATGGGGTCCGGAGCCTGCGAGGAGGCTCCGCAAGACATAAGGCTGTGGCGCCAGGCCTAGACCGGGGCCTCGAGTGCCTTCCTGTGAGCTTTGGACTTTTATCCTGTAGGTGTGAGGAACCACTAACGGGCTTTAAACTGTGGGAGGCCGGGGGTCATAGAATACATATTTTGTATTTTGTTGAGCTTGTATGTGCAAACCTGTTAGGACCATACCTAGGAGAAGAATTGCTGAGTCATGGCATGTGCTGCCGTAGGTACTGCTAACCACTTTTCCAAAGTGATTATACCAAGTGTGTTCCCACCAGCAGTGTTTAGAGTTCCCAGCACCTAGTGTTTTCCATCTTTTTCATTTTAGCCATTCGGTGGGTGTGTAGAATTAATTTTCATTTTCCTGATGACTAATGAGATCAGGCACCTTTTCATATATTTCTTAGTCATTTGGATTCCTCCTTTGTTAAGTGTCAGTTCAAATCATTTGCCCCCTTTTCTATTAGTTTATCTGCTTTTCTTTCTGAGTAAGGAAATAGTAAGGTCTATGAGTTCTGTGCCAGATAAGTGTATTGCAAATATCTCCTCCCAGTCTTTGCTTGCCTTTTCACTCTCATAATGGTTTTTAGTTGAACACAGTTTTAAATATTAATGTAGTCCAATGTATCAATTTTTTTCTTATATGGTAGCACTTTTCATATGCTATTTCAGAAATCTTTTTATTAGCAAAATCATGAAGATGCTCAGGTTTTCCCCTAATCATGTTGTTTTACCTTTCACGTTTGGGATTGCCATCCATTTGGAACTGATTTTTTGATATGGTGTGAAGCAGGAGCCAAGGTTTTTGTTCTTTAATTGACCCAGCACCAATTATTGAAAAGACTGTTCATTCGTCTCCCACTGCATTGCAGCATTGCCTTTGTCATAAATCAAGTGACAAAGATTTGGTTTCTCCGGTAAAGAATCCTCTCATCTCCAGCCTGGGGGAGTGGGGGGCGGTGAGCAGAGGCAGGTGGACAAGCTAGACTGATTGCCAGCATCCTGGGCGATTAGTAGGGCAGGGGACTGAGAAGACCTCACCAAGCCCTTCCCCTTCAGCGGTACCCCTCCCTGTCCCTGGGACAGATCCCCTGGCTGGGAAGGCCATGGGTCTCCTGGCTGCATGGAGTCTGGCAAAAGATCTAGGGGCCTAATTGCCGTTCACGACGACTTTCCCAGTCTCCTCTTTCCAGCCTCACTACGCCCCACTTTTAGGAGGACCCACTACCTGCTATTCTTAAGCCTTTCCAGGGTTCCGTCGCATGAATATGTTTCTACTGTTTGGGGTTTCAGCCTTTTCTGTTCTCCCAAATCGTTTTCAACTTGTCAATGTGTGTCTCAGCTTCTAAGTTTTTATTATCGTTTCCTCTCCCATTCTCTCTGTTCTTTTGATTTTGCACTTTCCTTTTCTTTTTTAATCTCTTTACTATCATTTCAGTAGCACTTCAGAAGGGAGCAGAGATAAATACATATGTTTAATCTGTTTTTACTGGAAGGTATGTCATAAGCCTTTAAATTCATTTTTTCAGATTTTCAAATCTGTGCAGATGGGAGCTGAGAAGCACTGTTTGAATTTAAATTTTCTGTCATTTCTCCAAACTATATCTTAAAATTTGATAACTAATCCCATATATATCTAATATAAAATATATAAATAATTTATTGCATAAAGTAGAAAGGGAATGAATAAATGATATAATTTAGGCTTTCAAATTGTAGGACAAGGATTTTCACTGGGCAAAAAAAATTTAAATTTTACAAAATAATAGGTGTAATGTGACCTTCTGTCATGCTGAAAAGTAATTTGCAATTACCGTGGCTTTCGATTTGCCACAAGGCTCTTAGTTGTCCCTCTTGGGCATTCACAAGTTCTGTATGCTTCCCTTTATGGCAGCCTGAAGTTGTGCAGGAAGCTGTTGAGTGATTCTTGCAGTATTCAGTAAGACGTGATTACGTGATTATTTCACTAGGCACAAAATAACTCGCTGTGGGGTCTAGCCAAATCTGACAGGAGCGAGTAGAATATTCTATTGAAACTCGAGCTTTTTAGCTTAACAGAATTTTCTTATTAATCTATATTCAGTTCCAGCTACAGTAATTGAAGTTTTCTTTTAATGCCAAAAGTTCATCTAAACTGGAAGGAAACCTAATTGTGCCTAGTACAGTATTCATCATGGAAGAGGATACCAGGCCATTTCTGTAGGAACAGTTCAACATGAGTTCTTTGTCTTTGGATTTAAACTGTCTGCTCTGCGGCTCACTAAGAAGTGTCCTGCCCTCAGGGGCTTCGAGCAGAGCCCATGAGTCATCTCGAGCTGTAGAGAATTTGCTGGCTTCCCATCCCTTGGCTTCCGCTAATGCGTGGTGTTCTGTGCAAGCTGAATGAGGCTTTCAACTGTTTTTTTTTTTTTTTAAGCATTGTAAAGAGTGTTATGTCATTCTGGAAAGAGCAAAACTCTAGGGATTGGAAACAGATCCATGGTTGTCAAGGACTGAGGTGCATGGAGGGGTCGACTAGAAAGGGGTACGAGGGAATGTTGGGGTGATGGAAATGTTCTTTATTTGGTTGTGATGGTGGTTACACAGTTGTGTGTGTTTGTCAAAATTCATAGCACTGTACACTAGAAAAGAGTGAATTTTACTGTATATAATTTATACCTTGGTAAACCTGACTTTAACAACAACAACAAAAAAAGAATGTGTCTTGGAAAGGAGTGGCTAATGGAAATGCGGTTGCTCTCTCTCTGGGGCCTGGTTTCCATGTAGTCCGGGGAGTCCCTGTTTGTGGACATGCAGCACTGAGAGTGGTCCACATGTCCCCCAGAGGCTGTGTGTGGGTGTGGCGGTGGGAGGGGTGGCCGGGCAGCACCGCCTCTGCAACCGCAGCCCTCAGCCCGAGCCGCTAATCCCGGGTCTCAGCCCCGCTGCAGGACCCCTTGCGCTGAAGAGCGGCTCAGACCCGTGCTTTGTTTGCTCCATCAGCTTATTCTCAGTTGTGCTGCAGAGTGTATTTGTTAGAACATCAGCGTCACAACAGACTAGAGGAGAACTTGCTCAACTCTTATTTTAATTTAGACAGTGTCTTCCATTTCTCTTCTTGTCATAAACCGAGAATATCGAAGATCGTTTGAGTCACTGTGGTAGAAATTTATGTGTCTTTATGGGGGACGTGGGGAGGCTTGCTGTTCCCAAGGTGTTAAATTCCAATAGACTATGGGGGCAGATTTATAATAATTCTCCCAGGTCACAGCAAAGTGAGATACATCCTAATTGTATTTACTCCAAGTGCTTTGGGATTTATAGGTAAGAGATACTTATCAAACTGCTTATATTTCGTTTGTACACTCTTTTCGCCAAGCCTCCAAAATGGTATTACAAGTAGAGTGCTTTGATGAAGATAATGTTATCACTAATGATAATCACTAATGATCACTAATGATAACCTGTATTTTCATAGCACTGGATGTTTTCAAAACATTTTTACTTATTTTTATTTATCTTAATGACCCTATGAGACAGGGGCTATGAATCCCATTGTATAAATAAGAACATTGATGCCCAGAGTTATTAAATTACTTGCCCAGAGCCTTGGGTATCAGGTAAGTGGGAAAACTGAGGAAAGACACTGTATCTTCTGGCTCCTGGTGTCATACTCGTTTTATTAAATCATTTCCTCTTCATTCTTAAGTCTGCATACAGCTCACTGCCAGGACCAGAGAGTTTTAGCTCTTAGTTAAGCTTAATACATACTGTTTCACAAATCCTTAATTACAAAACACGTGGTGGTCTGTGTTTTTTCACTTATTTTGTGAGCATTAATTGTGCCAAGTCTGCCTGTTAGTCTGGGGGGCCAGACATTCAGAATCTGGGGTCACCACGGGCACATGCTGTACTCTGCTGAAGATCTTATTGTTCATGTATTCATTCTACAAACATGTATCCTCTACATGTACCGATCTAATCACCAGGGATGACACAAAGATGATTCCAACATGGATTTTCCCCTCAAGTTTATAACTTCACAGAGGTCAGTCATATACACACACAGCTATAATACAAAGGGGGAAGTGAAAAATGAAGTGTACATACAGACTTACAGAAGCTTCGAGAAAGGAACTTTATAATGTAAGTTTTGCTGACTTAAAAAGTGCCACTAAACTCAATGCTTGGTTTTTGGTTTGTTGTTTAATGCTGTGTTTCTTAACAAACTAGAGTACAAAGAACTTCTGTGGTATTCAGCAGTGAAACTCTAAAGCATCTGTGTTGTAGGAATTTCCTCGAAATTTCTTTGAAACATACTGAAACCAAGTGTGCACACTCTCGCCTCTATTTCCTGTTGTCATTGTACGCCCCATCTTACGGGAAACTATACTTAACTGGTGTTGCATTTCAAAGAAAATTTGGTTAACTTTTTCAGCTTTTAAAGAGATGCAGAGTGGCCTTAAATTTTAATGAAACTGTTTTACGAAAGTCTATAAAAGTCAAAGACTTCTGAGTCAAATGGTTGGTTACATGTACATGGCATCCCACAACAGCACAGTTACTTCAACCTCTAAAATGGTCTTTTGAGGCCAATCAAGTAAAATAGTAGTCCTGATTATTGCAGAAATTAATTATACATATGCTTTGTCTTTATCTTTAAAAAAAATTTTTTTTCAAGAGAGGGTCTCGCTCTGTTGCCCTGGCTGGAGTGCAGTGACAAGACGATCACAGCTCACTGCAACCTCCAACTCCTGGCTTCAAGCAATCCTCCTGCCCCTGCCTCCCGAGTAGCTGGGACTACTGGACGCAGCCACCACGCCTAGCCATATTAAAATTTTAAATGCTGATAGCACTAGAAGTTTATATCCTCTGCTAATCTATACTGTAGAATATTTTTAAAGAGAGGGACAGCAAACGGTTAGCCTGGCCACTTAAAAGAAGTAGTAAGTATGAGTGGGTCACATTTACATTTCACAAAATAACTTCACCTCCACAATGGTTCAGCTGTTGCCTCCCAGCCCGGGCCACCCTCTGCGCTATGATGCTGGGCTGGGACTCTGCAGCCGCCCTTCTCCGTGGCCCACTGCACCCTGCCAGGCGCTGCCAATGGGGGGCGCTAGAGCTGGAAGAGAAGGGCCCACTGCTTTCTGCACCTGTCAGCTGCAGTTTGTTACCGTCTCCAGTTGTTTACATTTGTTTGTTTGTGTCCCCTCCCACAAACTGTACGCCCACCTCAGCTAGCTTCAGAGGGCCTCTCTGGGTGGCCAGGATCTGAGAATCCAGCCTCTGCCCTTTGTTCCCTCAGCCTGGGGATTAGCTGCCTCCTGCAGCCCCTCTCTCTGTCAACTCAGTGCCCCCCTTCCATGCCTTAGTTTTCTGATACCCGTTTGACCAGTTCCCTATATTAAATTCTCTATAAAAATAACTGGTGTGGTACCTGTTTTCCCGAGTGGGTCTTGATTAATATAACCTTTAATCGCACAAATTATGAGGTAGCTATTATTAAGCATATTTTACTGGTAAGGAAATCGAAGCTTAGTAGGGCAAAGCAGTTTGTCTAAAATCACACAACCAGTAGTACCAGAGCTCAGACCTGCACCTTCCGCTTATAGATCCTGTGCTTTTTCCATTTCATTTCCATGTTTCTCTTGCTAAACTTACTTTTTCAAAAATAATTTTATACTTACAGAAGAATTGAGTTTCCGTATACCCTTCACCCATCTTCCCCTAAGGTTAACTAACATCTTACATAACCACAACACATTTATCCAAACTAAAAATTAACACAGGTACAGTACTATTTTTAAAGCTACAGACTTTATTAAGATTTTACCAGTTTTTACACTAATGTCCTTTTTTAGTTCCAGGGTCTAATCCAGGTGCCACATACCTTTGCTTGTCATGCCTCCTTCATCTCCTCTATTCTGTGACAGTTTTCCAGTTTTTCCTTGTTTTTCATGACCTCAATAATTTTGGGATGTACTGGTTAGGTATTTTTTAGAACTTCCCTTGATTTGGGTTTATTTAATGTTTTCTTCTGAAACTTCACAAGACCAGCAGTATGGATTTGGGGGAAGAATACCACAGTTGTAAGTGCCGTTCTCATTGCATTATATCACATGACTTTTTACTGCTGGTGTCAACCTTGAGTACTTGGTCAGGGTGGTGCGGGCTTATCCACTATAAATCTTCTCCTTTCCATAATTTATTTGTTAGAAGCCAGTCACTAAATCCTCTTGCTGAACTTTTGACTTCCCACGTAATTATGGAGCTGTGCTTTCTTTACAGATTATTAATCAGCATAAAAGAATCTTTGTATTTATGGCCAGGCTGAGAATTATAAACTTGGAAGCCAGACTAATGGTATTAGGAGATACTAGCATGTATTGCTCTTGGGGGAATTATCCGTTGCACCATCTTTGCTTTGTACCTTGTTTAAACTTGAGACTTGGCTATTTTTAGTTTCAGAAAGCTTGTGATTAATGCTAAGACATCTATTTATTCTTGATGGACTGTAATCACCTCCGACAAGCCCTGAAAGATAATAAGAAGCCCAGGGTCTTACTGTCATGTAGGAAATCAGTAAAAAGAGGAAGTCCCATAGAGAAGAGGTTGCAGAGAATAGGGAAATTGGAGATGTTGAAGGATGTGGCTCGAGGAGTGGAGATTTATAAGGATTGACCGAGAGGGGTGATGGGTGATGGCATGGAGAGACGCAGAGATCTCAGGTAGGAGGCCGTAGGACACAGGATTAGAGGGAAGCCGGTGACATAACTCACCCTTGGAGTTGGACTCTGAGCATAATACAGTGTGGACATTTGTATTTTGTCTCTGAGGTTCACCATCTAGAACTTACAGTTCTAGCCACTAGATTTCATTATATACAGTATTTGAATAAGCTTAGACTTTCATAAAAGGCAAAGAAAGTAGTTCAATTGGTTTATATAACCTTGGCTCCACACTGCTATTGAGGGGTGACTGAAGAAGAATAAGAGCTCTCAAGACTTTTGGAAGCTTAGGAGGGCAAACTGGAGCAAATGCCACCTTGTTAAATTAGCTGCAGGATAAGTTTTTCCATCAGGGTTTCCATACATCTTTATATGAATAACTTAGAAATTAAAATGATCAGACATATGCTATGGATTTTTATTTTATGCTATTTTGTTCTAATTATATAGGGACTTCCGTAGCTCGGGATTAGCTAAAGCAAATAAACTCCTATTGGGGTTATTGATTAATGGCTTCCTTTCTGGGGCTGTATCTGCAAATGTGTAGCCTAACCAAAGTAACCAGACCTTGCCAGGGCTTTGAATTCTGTATTTGATTGGTCTATACACATAATTATTTCTGTATTTCATATTGTTCTTCTTTTTCTCAAGCCAGAGCTGAGATTATAGCCTAATAGACTTCAGAGCATATTTTCCCTCCAGGAGTATGAGAGGAGGAGACTTGACTACTCTTACAATTAATCTTGGATCTTACGCTCATAGTTTTAGAGTTCATGTATTTTAACGGGACATAGGACAGCTTGGAGTTTTTCAATCTAAAACCCAACTTACAGTTTTTTATTTTTTGCTTTTGAAATGTGGAATGGGGAAGATTTTGATCCCTTTGCCCTTCTTAGTAACTGGCCTGTTGAAAATGCCTCTTTTTTAAAATATCTGGACACTAATTCTTGGTGGCATTAGAACATTCAAATGCTTCTTTGGGAAAAAAATATGTTATATATTTTTAAATTCCTATTTTGACTGATATTGGTGCTTGCCTCTCTGAGCATACTCTTCACAGACAGCATCAAGGCATCTCAAAATCTCTTGCTTAAAAGTAGATTCTTGTGAGCTGAGTCTCCAGACCAGATGAAATCAGGAAGTGAGGCGTCGAGAATGGGCTGCTTGTCTGAAAGGAGTAGTCTCTGACCATTAGTCATTATTTACCAATTCACTGGAGGGAAAAGATGACTGTATCTGTTTTACTAAAAGCACTCCTTTCCCTTTTTAACTCCACTTAATTAGCTGGTGTTAGACAAAATCCTTTGCATCTAAAAACAGCTCATCTTCATGAAGGTAGTTTTATTTTAGAAGCACAGTATGATTAAGTAGAATGTTTTAGTGGGCTGGGAATGGAGGCTTCCTATCTACGGGGGCCTAGAAGTCAACTAGATTTTGTTTGTCATATAAGCCATTCACGTAGCCATGTAGGTGCATCTGATGTCAGAGTGGTACTGAGCACATGGGTTGGTCTCAGTACTCCCAAAGGATGAGTCAAGACCTAAACCGTAAGGAGAAAGAGAAAATGGGTCTGTCATGGTCATTAACCAAGATCTGTGCAATTTTATGATGTGTGCTTTACTCTGAGGTAGTTTTTTCATACTCTTCTTCTCTGTTAGGGTGAATAGAGAGAATTGGTTAATTGGGCAATTGCTTAATTAAATATTTTGGAAAAGGTCAACATTAGGTGTGATGTCATATAGCCATAACATTGGTCCTGTGTGCTTCCTGCCAAGAGACCTAGCAGAGGAGTTAACAGACTATAAATAGACTGCTGGATGGGTGTAGTGGCTCATGCCTGTAATCCCAGCACTTTGGGAGGCTGAGGTAGGAGGATCACTTGAGACTGGGAGTTCAAGACCAGCCTGAGCAACATAGCAAGACCCCATCTCTACAAAAAATTTAAAAATTGGCTGGGCATGGTGGTGTGCACCTGTAATCCCAGCTACTTGAGAGGCTGAGGCGGGAGGATCACTTAAGCTCAGGAATTGGAGGTTACAATGAGCTATGATCATGCCACTGCACTCCAGCCTGGGTGACAGAGTGAGACCCTGTCTCTAAAGTAAATAAATAAGTAAATAGACTGCTCTCTTGGATTGGTTTATTTGGTAGCCAAATCTGAACACAAGGCATTTTTGTGTTCAAGGTCATCTTGTGACATCTCTTGTTGTCTTCCTCACGTCTTTGATTTGCGTGGAAAGAATGTATTGCATCTTATCAGCTTTGTCATTACCAGTCTTTCTAAACTGGTGATTGCCTCCCCATGAGGACTGGGTGAAAAATTAGTGAAAAGAGGTTTTACTGCAGTTAATATAGATCATTGTCGTTCTGGTCTACACGCTACAGTCTGTCTCAGGGCTATGTCTGGTTAAATAGGCAAATTTGTATTCACTTTGCAGCATTCAAGCGGAGACTAAACTGTTCTCCCCTGACACTGATGTAAGAAAATGTTCTAAAGCATCACCAGTCTAAAAATATCCACCGGTAAACCACGGACACGTTACATATCTGAGAAGAAAAGAAGTAGAGAAAGCTGAGAAAATAACCAGGCATCAAATAAAAATGAACCAGAATTTAAACATAAAAGCCCTTAAAACTATAAAAGAAAGGGTTTATGTAGTGCCGTAAATGAGTTATTGATACGACCCCAGACACTGGTTTCCATAGTAACTATTATTTGCTTCTTTGGCACAAATATTACATGTCTGCCCAATGTATAAAATGAGTACTTTTCTCATTTCATTATAAATTGTCTAAAATGATTTCCTTTCTCTTTGGAAGCAGATTTTTGGCAGTTTTTGTTTTTACCTAAGTAAAAAATAAATATGTTATATAAATAAATGTAACGTAATTTATAAATAAATAATTGAATAAATGAATGAGGGAGAAGGGACAGCTCCTCCTCACAGTAGAATTCCAGTTAATAAATCTAGAAGGAATAATGGAAATAGAAAATCACCAGCAGGCGAACTCCCCAGTGATTATCATTACAAGCAAGAACCATCAGTGGATGCTAAAATTAGTTGGCAAAAGTATGGTGATAAACAGGATATTTGTATAATCTCAGAGTTTCTCCCCACAAGATGCTTGTTCATTACAGAAAGCAAAATGTTAACTGTTCAGTGGAGAAACCTGACACTCCCCACCTTCACCAAGTGATCAAAGCTCGCCACTCCCATACAGTCGCGTCCACACTGTGTCCTAGTCCTGACGTGGTGCAGTGAAGACAGCATCACTTCCGTGGGAGTCTTGGCAAACATGCATGAGCTCAGTCCAGTCGTGTGAAAACATCAGGCAGACACACTGATTTGATTGAGAGACATTCTACAAAACAACTAGCCAGTCAAAATATCAAGATTATTTAAAAAAAAAAATGAAACCCAAACCTGAAGAACTGTCACTGATTGGAGAAGATTACAAGGGGACAAGGCCACTAAATGCATCATGGGAATTTATTAGGCAGAAAGGTCAGAAAGGACTGCTTCGGGGCCAGGCACAGTGGCCCACACCTGTAGTCCCAGCACTTTGGGAGGCTGAGGTGGGAGGATCACTTGAGGCTGGGAGTTTGAGGCTGCAGTGAGCTGTAATCAAGCTACTGCACTCTAGCCTGGGTGACAGAGTGAGACCTTGTCTCCAAAAAATAACAAGAAAGGACCACCCCAGAGAGGTAAAGAAAGAGCTTTCAATATTTCAGATTGCTTTCACAAGTGTAATGATGTCTGCAACCTATTTTGAAATGCATGAAAAAAGATGAATAGATGGATAGATAATGTGATAAAAATAAATATCAGTACATTGTTGATGGTAGAATCTAGGTGATATTCTGGTAATTGCTGTAAAAGTCTTTAAACTTTTCTGTGTGTTGGAAAATCTTGATTATACAGAGTTGAGAAAAAATGTAATGTGGGGTTCTGTAATGGATCTTGGGCAGGAGAAAGGACATTAGTAGGAAAAACTGGTGAAATTTGAGTAGAGTCTATAGATTAATTAATAGGACTGAATCAGTGTTAATTTTCTGATTTCAATAATTGTTCTATGTTTATATAATGTATAAACATTAGGAGTAGTTGGGGCAAGGATAAAAAGAAGTTTTTAAAAATAATGAAGTTGAGCTTATAGGACAGATACACTATTAAGTGGAAGAGAAAGAAGCAGTGTAAAACAGTATCACAGTATGTGCCCATTTTGCAAAAATACTAAAAATTAAATTTAAAAATGTGTATGTTATAATGTGCTTAGGATAGGATTATGGACAAATTTTATTTTCTACTTTATTTCTGTAAAAATTAGACTTTTTAAAAGAGACATGCATTACTTTTTTAGCTGAGAAAACATTTTTTAATCTAAAAAAAGGAGCTTTACGTAAATTTATTTTGGGATATAATGAAATATTATGAAGTGCAGAAAAACAGCATTTTTTCTTTCAGTGTAGTCTCTGGTCCACCTGCATCAGAGTCTCCTGGGATGTTAATTAAAATACAGATTCCTAGTCCCCACCCCAAACCAGCTGAATCAGTATTCTAACAGCAGGGCCCTGGGATCTGCAGTGTTTAAAAGCACCCCCGTGTGATTCTTGGCCCCTCTCAAGTTTCAGTATCACTGAGTTAGAGGTTAACCAGGTACATAGTAGACAGAGAATCAAATGTAGACGCTATTACTGCTCCTCTGTGTGATCGCAGACAGACTTCACATACCTTCTTGGTGCCTCATCCTGAGACCTTTCCTTCTTCCTAGAGTCACCCAAGTTGTTAATTATTTTTAATAATGCTGACCTGTCTCCCAAGGAAGTATTAGGTAGGTGGACAAGAAGTTCTTATTTGAATGGTTTATATTAACTGAAGAAAAGCCAGAGCATTATGACTAATATGAAATAGTTGGAGAAAGAAAAACACACACAGTAACCAACAGAAGTACCAACCAATGTCAGTACTTTATCTGAGAATTGGCAGGGATAAATAATGTCATAGTTTTCACTTATTTATGCTATATGCATATGATCAGACCTACATCTAATAGCAAATGAGGGGAAATTATATACTTTTTGAAAACATTTTTGAAGTTAATGATTTATTTTTATGAATGGATTAGTCTTTATTTTATAGACTACTGGGACTTGCCTAATAATTGACAGATGAAGTAAGATATACTATTATCTCACATGCACTGTGACCAAATTTTCAACAACAAAAATGAGTGCAGCCAGAGAGGTAGTTTAGTAAGATATTTGAAATCAGAAAGGTGAAAAAACAAGCCCAGGACAGATGGTTGATACGTCCATGTGCAGACACACAATGTGAGCACACGTGCACCCTTCCTTTCAGGTGAGGGTCCAATCTGGCAGTTTCATCTTTGGTCACCAGGTGGCACTTCGCCGATGTGAGGTGCACGTAAGAGGAAGCTGAGGAGCATTGGGGTAAAAGGCTGCAGAAGAGCTTGCTCAGCACACACCAGGCCTTGACTGGCAGGCTCTGGGGCCACTGAAAGAGGTCTTCTGGCTAAGCCGGAACTGTACTCCCGTTCTGGGCTTGAGGCATTTGGCATTTAAATTGTTCTCAGATGTGGGCCTATTTCAATACAGACGCAAGCAGAACAGTCCCGGAGGATGCTGTAACCAGGCTTTCAGTGCACCAGCTGCGAGCTTTGTCATGGTGGGGGCCCCTTTACAGACGGAAACCAAGAGAGGTTTGCTTGGCTCATCACTGTACCCCGAGCTTAGTTCAGTGTTCAAGACATACTGAGAGTGCAGGACGAACAAGTAAATGTCTTTGTTCTTTGAAAATAATTTAGGGGAGAAATCACTGTGCTATAGAAGTGTCTGTCTGTCTTTGAGCATCTTGGGTGGAAGGTGAGCAGTGACAGGTACCCACTGCTGCCGTGGCTGCTGACAATATTCTCTGGCACTGCCCTGTACTAGGTGTACATTTGTATCTTCTGCATGGGCTGTTAGATTTTACAGACAAAAGGATTTTGTCAGCTATGCTCCAAGACAGCTTTTCTCTGAGAAGACCTTAGATGTTCCTGTTAAAATTTGAAAGGACCGCGGCATTAGGTGTGCTTTTGTATGTATGGCTAGCTAAGTATACGATTGTAATCCGGAGAGTCTTGACTAGCTTCCAGAACCTGAACAGAATTCAGTACTGTTTGCAGTGGTAGTATAACTTTTGGATGCCCTACACCCCACTCAGATTCCTGAAACACTCCTGGGATCAGAACAGCCTGTGCGTTTGCCCTGCAGTAGCAGGGGCAACTGTAACAGACAATGTGGCCTTTAGAGTCAGGCTTACCTGTGTTCAAATTGTGCTTCTGCTACTCATTAACCCTGAGACCTTTGATAGTTATATGAATGTTTTGAGTCTCAGTTTCTTTATCTGAACAGTATCTTTTTAACTGACATTCTTCATTTCTTCAGTCAGCCACCATATTTTTGAGTTGCCCCTCTGTATCAGACTTTCCTCCAGGAGCTTACAGTCTGGTGGGAGTGGCAGACACGCCATTCGTGTTGAAGATATGAAATAAGATTATATCCAAAGGCTGGGGACAGTCACTCTTACCTGTAATCCTAGCACTTTGGAAGGCCAAGGTAGGAGGATCATTTGAGCCCAGGAGTTTGAGACCAGCCTGGGCAACACAGCGAGACCCTGTGTCTACAAAAATTTAGCCGGGTGTGGTGGCATGAGCCTGTAGTTCTAGCTACTTGGAAGGGTAAGGCAGGAGGATTGCTTGAGCCCAGGAGTTGGCGGTTACAGTGAGCAATGACGATGCCACTGCACTCTAGCCCAGGCAACAGAGTGAGACCCTGTCTCTGTAAAACATAAAACAAAGAGTGTATCTAAACTGGAGTTGGATGGTGGTGATGATTATGTAATAACGTGAATGTTACTTAATGCTACTGTACACTCAAAAATGGTTAAGATGGCAAATTTCATGTTATGTGTATTTTTCCACAATTTTTAAAAATAAGATAAAATGGAAAACATATATATATATATATATATAAAGAACCTACCATGATGCCTGGCAGATAGTAGATACTCAGGTAAACATTTCCCTACATTCTCTTTTCTCATAGTATGGCAAGCTGTAATTGCAAGTTACTCAAGTTTACCCCATTATAAGGGCTTTCTTTTGGCAGAATTTTCTGATTAGATAAATAGATTGGGGGGGGCCTGAGCCTTCTCTGTTGTAAAGGTGCTCACATATAAGGTTTGGTCCACAAATCCCTGGGGAGAGCAATTTCATTCTTTGTTCATTAGTTTTGATCTGAAGCTTGTTTTCGTTATGAAAAGTGAAATGGAATTCTAGAAGCTGCATCTAGTTATCCTAAGGCTGTTCAGAGTTTATTTACTCTAGAATCACTCCTGAGAAACAGGAAGGCATTCCATAAGTCCATAGTGAATTCGAGATAAGAAGTCAGAAGGCTCCTCAGTCTCCATCTGTCCGTGGACCTGGGGTGTTTTGTGTGCAAGATAGAAAAGATTGCTTCTGCCCACTTACTGGCCCAGGTGTGCCAGCGTGCTTGCATCAGAGAGAAAAGACTCTATCTGATCTTCCTCGTCACCATTCACTCCCTGACTCAGTAGGCCTAGGGCTGAGAACATTATGCTTTTAAGAAAGTACTCTTTGGATGTGAACTGAGAAAATGATTACTAATGCTGAGCACTGTGGACTCGTGCAATAATTACTGCAGAAAAATGCTTGGACCTGAATCTGTCCTGAGCTCATCTTCCTCAGTCCCAAGAAGATCTTAGTTTGCTTTCATTTCACACTTATCTTTTAGCATATGAGTGAAATCTCTGGTTTTAAATTGAAATAAGATAATGAAATGTAACTCAGGAATGGTGCATGTATTAAGGAGACTGTGTAGGTAAGCAAAAAAGTTTATCACTGCCTTGATAAAAAAAAAAAAGAATGAGCAAATAAATGAATTTGTGTTTTCATATCTTTTAATAAGTAGCACTTTAATCCCTGGAAACCTCATCTCCAGATTAAGAAGCAGCATCTTAGGGAAAACTGGATGTAGAAAGTGTTCAAACCTCAACTATGCTCCTTAAAACTTGGAGGACTTTGGGGAAGTTATTGAACCTCTTTGTTACCTCCATTTCCTTATCTGAAAATTGAGACCAACCATATCTATGTCACGGGATTGTTCCAAAGATTAAATGAGATAATATATATAAAGGGCTTAGCATAGTGCCTAACACATAGTAAGCACTCAATAAATGGTAATTTTAGACAAGAAGATCACTAAAAAGCTTAGAGGATAATGGTAAGCTAAATTGATTTAGAGAGGAAGGGGAGACAACTCTAAAAGCAGAAAAATATTTTCTTCAATTTGTCTCTGATCCTACTGTTCCCTTTATCTTCTCTGTCATCTCTGAATTTACAAATAACATTTATCCTTCAAGATCCCAGATCAAATACCACCTCCTCCATGAAGCCTTCCAGATTATCTCAGCCAGAAGTGATCACTTTATTTTTGCCTTTTTTGTGGCATTTCTCTCTCTCTGATATTACAGTTATTTGTGTAACTATGGCATCTGCCTTATAATGCAGTTTCCTGAAAGAGCAGGACCTTATCTTTTCCATTTTAAATGTCTCCTAATACCTAGCACTGAGTGTTGCATATAGAACTGATTGCATGAATGAAAGGCCACCAAGACAGTTTGGTAGGGAGGAGCCCGTGAACAAGATTGGGTTCTCCCGAACAGATTTTCAATTGTTTTCTTTTCTCTGTGTGTGTGTGTGTAGGGAAAGCCTAAAGTGTAGGAATGGATTTATTAACAATTGATCTCATTGACACCTTTCCTTGAGAGCAGAGTAACTTGTGGCTCATTGCCATAATTATCATCAAATGAGATATTCAAGATGGAGGATGCAGAGTGCTAGGTTTTTTGTTTTTGTTTTCCCTTTCCTTTTGTTTTTCTTTTGGGGGGAAAGGGTAAAGAGTGAGGGAAAGAACCCATCTTTTTTTTTTTTTTAATGCAGGTGGGAGTTATGGGTAACTCCCAAGTACCTGTACAAATGAAAATGATTAACTTTGCTACTCCAGAAAAAAATTTTAATCCCAAAGTCATTTATTTTGGCTTTAGAATAGACTTGCATTTGTGGCGGATTTTCC
The DNA here is from genome assembly GCA_028533085.1 of Varecia variegata. Lineage (NCBI taxonomy): Eukaryota > Metazoa > Chordata > Mammalia > Primates > Lemuridae > Varecia > Varecia variegata. The sequence goes on along the minus strand of CM052441.1, from coordinate 143,413,231 downwards.
TCCCTAATTACATTTTGCTTAAGCTTATTTTAAAATTGTTTTAAATTCCTTTAGTAGGACAGCCTTGGAAAGTTGGGGGGAGGAGAAATGGGCCCCAGATGGGATCTGAACTAGAACTTCGGTTTTCCTACATCAAGGACTCCTGAGGCACTGTTTGCAGGAGGGCAAAGTTGGAGTCGGCTTTGTGGAGAATAATTTGGCAAAATATTTTTAAAAGTCTTAAAAATATGCTTACTCTTTGATCCAGTAATTCCACTTCTAGGAATTTGTCCTGAGGAAATAATCAAAGAAGCATGAAGAAATGTACGGACAATTATATTCACCACAACATTTATATCAGCAAAAAAAGTAAAACCAACTTAAAACATTGAGTAATACAGGATTGATTAAATAAAGTATGCTGTTATCTCTACATGTTGTCAAAATTACAGACTTTAAAAATGTTTACCACATCTAAGTGAAAAAGAAACTATAAAATAATATGTACAGTTTGAAACAGTATATAGATATAGAGATGGTTAATATATAGATAGATAAATAGAGTCCTGTCTGGAAAGACAGACACATTCTGCAGTGTTAACTTTGCTATTGCCGAGTGTCATAATTATGGCTAGTTTCATACTTTTTTGTGTTTTTCAAGTTTTCTGCTTAAACATGTATTGCTTTGTAATTAGAAAAAGCAGCTATAATTTTTAAAAGAATATATGTTTAATGTATCAGTAAACAAGTAAACTGTTGCTATTTAATGCCCACAAAGTAGGTAATCCAAATGGGAATAATTTAGATTAAATGTGTTTTCTTAAGGGTCACATTCATACATGTGAATTACCAGCAATCATACTGAATATAAATCAGATGTACCATAGTTAAATTGTTTCCCAAGTAAAATAACTACATTCAATAAAAATCTGTGAAGGCACAATTAGATTATAACATGGATGTCCTGTTTTCTGATACCAGCACTACAGAAGTAGACTCATTTTGAGCTAAGAGAACCAATTTTGCAGAGCTACAAAGATCAGTAGGTTTTCTAGGAATTATATGTAAAAAACCTTTATTGCCCAAATAACATTATAAGATACTGGGAACATTTTAAATCATTCTTGATCTTCTGAAAGCAATTCCTAATGAGATGTTCTACTATTTCCCATTCTTTGTCTGTTCATTATCATCAGCTCAGAACTCTAAATCCAAAGATCTAAATGGGGAAAGAGAGATAAAAAGTGTATGGTTCAGAATGATGAAGAAAGCTATAAACCTCTGATACAAACCCAAATAACTCTTGGCTCACATGTTAAAGAACTCTGCTGTATATGATCAGCTGCAGGGGAAATTTGTTCTTCACTGTTTGCAAGTGTCCGCTCTGTACACATGATGGGGTTCTCTTTTATTTGCAGTCCCTAAATTCCTAGGATACCATATGGCTTCTCTGAAGGAAAGGGCTTGCAGGTCTGGCTCCCTGTGGTCTAAGGTCAGATGGAAAAGCCTTTTGTGATTAACTGGGCCACAGTGTGTCCTTGGTATTTTTCAGTAGTTTTTGATTAGTTCTCCAAGTTTGAACACCGACCCAAATAATCTTCATATAATGGAAAAAGCAGATAAATCGAGCTCTTTTGACTCCGAATTGAATCCCAGTTTTCCCACTAGCTGTGACCTTGAGCGGGTTGACTGAGTATGTCGGAATCTCAGTTTCCTCACTTAGTTAGGAGAGTGGTGCCTTCCCACCTCACCTCCCAGCACTATTCTTTGTCAGTCATAAAGCCACAGTTACGATCTTTATACACACTCTGCCTTTTCCTTTGTTTCTGACACAGTTTCCTTATGCTGCCCCACCTCCCCAAGAACCCGTGAAGACTCTCCGAAGCCTGATCAACATCCGAAAGGACACACTGAGACTGGTCAAGTAAGTTCCCTGCCTGGGAGGCCGAGGAGGCTGGGGCCAGGCCGCAGGGCCCTCCTTCCTGGTGGCAGCAAACTCCCTGGGGACTCTTACAGAGGCTTCTGCCAGCCTCAGAGCCCAGCCCACTGCTCCAGGCCTCCAGCGTGTCTGCTGAGGTCGGGTCCTCCACACCCATGCTCACAGCTCGATGCAGCAGTCCGTGAAGAACTCTGACTTGCGTGGAAACGGTCATTATCATCCCTATTTTATGGATTGTATTTTTAAAAAAAGGAAGAAGAATTATTGAGAAAAAGGGAATTTTGCAGATATTCCAACAAGCCAAAGTAAAAATAGGAAATTTGAACTTGAAATAATGAAATCCTTAGTTTATTGCTTATGTTTTCTTTTTATTCCTAATCTCATGCCTTTCCTCTACAGAACTCGTGTGCTCTAGGTTGGTTGTTTTTAATCCTCACCATCAATATTACCATCCACATTTTTACCTTCTTTGTGCCATCCTCTAGCCAGTGTACTTTTTAATCTGATGCTGTTCCCCTCAAGACAGTATGTCTACTAAGGCTCTCTGGGTCCCTGGGGAGACAAACTTGGTTAGGGCAAATCAGAGGTCCTGAATTTTTCTGAATGGGCAAGAAAGATGGCTCAGAGACCATTTCATGTTTGTGTTAGGTCAGCCTTACTAGCATTAGGAAGTTTCTTTCTGATATTTTTTTTTTTTTTTTTTTTTGAGACAAAGTCTCACTCTGTTGCCCTGGATAGAGTGCTGTGGCATCAGCCTAGCTCACAGCAACCTCAAACTCCTGGGCTCAAGTGATCCTTCTGCCTCCGCCTCCCGAATAGCTGGGACCACAGGTGTGCACAACTACACCTGGCTAATTTTTATATATATATATATATTTTTTAAGACAGAGTCTCACTTTGTTGCCCGGGCTAGAGTGAGTGCTGTGGCGTCAGCCTACCTCACAGCAACCTCAAACTCCTGGGCTCAAGCGAGCCTTCTGCCTCAGCCTCCCGAGTAGCTGGGACTATAGGCATGTGCCACCATGCCCTGCTAATTTTTTCTATATATATTTTTAATTGGCCAGATAATTTGTTTCTATTTTTTAGTAGAGACGGGGGTCTCACTCTTGCTCAGTCTGGTCTCGAACTCCTGAGCTCAAACAATCCGCCCACCTCGGCCTCCCAAGTGCTAGGATTACAGGTGTGAGCCACCGCGCCCAGCCTACACCTGGCTAATTTTTATATTTTTTGGTAGAGACGGGGTCTCACTCTTGCTCATGCTGGTCTCGAACTCCTGAGCTTAAGCAATCCTCCTGCCTCTGCCTCCCAGAGTGCTAGGATTACAGGCGTGAGCCACCACGCCCGGCCTCTGATAATTTTTTAATATAGCAGCTTTATTGAGATGTAATTCATGTACCATACAACTTACCCATTTAAAGTGCACAATTCAGTGGTTTTTAGTGTATTCACAGAGTCATGAGTCATTACCACTCTCTACTTTTAGGACATTTTCATCACCCCAAAGAGAAACCCCATACCCATTAAGTGGTCACTCCTCATTTCCCACCCAGCCCTAAGTAACCACTAATCTATTTCTGTCTGTCTGTCTGTCTCTCTCTCTCTTAATATTTTATTTGTCCCTGAACTTGCTACTGGTTCCCCAGCTAAACTTCTCTTCACCCCTGAGGTCAACTCTAGGGAGGAGGGAGCCACGGAGACCCTTGTCTGCTGCAGAACAGCCACCCCTCCCCCAAGGGAGCTCCTGCAGCAGCAGAGCAGACTGAGCCTAAGAGGGCTCAGGAGCCTGCCAGCTGTCAGTGCACTTGGTTTCTCTTGTCACATGTGGCACATTCACACATTTGATGGAGACAGTTTGAGGGCGTAAGCTGTTGTGAGGTCTGGGGCCCTGCCTTGGCAGCCTGGCCAGAGCTCTAGAGTAGAGTGAGGTGGCTGGGATGTACCAGAAGAATCAGATTTGGAAGCAGAAGACCAGTTTGCTCCCCAGGTCCGTGGATACTCTCTCAAAAGAGTCTCTGAGCTTCAGGTTTTTCATCTGTAAAATAGTGATACTCAACGTTACCGTTCATGGTGGTTGTCCAAATTAAACAAGATAACAGAAGGGGAAAACACCTGATATTCCATAGATGTTTAGGTGAAGGGAATTTTTTGTTTTGTCTTTCTGAGATTATGAGAATAGAGTAAATTCTGATTCTCAGATTTCCAGGTAAAGATGGAGGATTGAACATCTACTTTTTTGCTTCCTCTCAAAGCCCCACTAAGTAATAATAAAAGTATTTTTAAAAGGCATGAATTCACAAGAATGGGGAGAATGGGAAAGGAGCAACAGCAGCAAAATTCTAGAAGCTGGAAACATGTGGTGAGTGTTACATGACTTGCTAGACCCAGGAACTCAGCATCCTGTGCTAGCAGAAGGGAAAGCTGAAAATCGCTCAGTTTACACTGCGCTGTCCCCTGAGGCTCAGAAGTTGGCTCTAGAAGTCGAGGTGGGAGGCCAGCACGAAGAGGACCGCTGGAAAGTCTGCCCGAGAGGCAGCTGGATCCTCTCGCTTGCACAGCACAGCCAGAACTGCCCTTCCCACACCCTGGCAAAGCCAGGCCCGTGACTCACTGGAGAGGTTAAAAGAGAATCTGGACTTGGGGGCACAGCTGAGGGCCAGACTCAGTACTGAAAACAGGGAGTAAATGAATTCTGGCATACTGCATGCTGGGCCCTCCGGCCTGCCCCCCGTCCCTGCCCCTGGAATGCTGGCAGCCAGGCCTTTGTCCAGAGAGAAGACTGTTCTCTGGGACTTGGACCCACCTGGATAGGAAAATCTAGGAGACTGGAATTGGAAGTCGCTCAGCAGACCCAGATCAGCCCACAGTGGAGCCCAGGGTCCCAAAGTCCTGCTGTGCACTCAGAGTTCTAATCAGCAGCCTTAAATTTCTTCAATAGGAGCAGACAACCAAAGATTCTTAGATGTGTAAGGAATGCCTATAATATAAAAGACAGTGGTAAAATAAACCAACAGGAAAAAAAAAACTAATGGAACATAACAACTATGCAGGAAGAAGAAAACTTCATTAATAGCCTCAGAGACATTAGAGAAGATACCTTTTTATTTCAGGGACACAATGACACAAAGCATTTAGGAAACAAAAAAAAAAAATGGCTCTTAGAAATTTAAAACCTAGTAGCAGAAATGAAAAATTCAATAGGATGGCAGGAAGGAAAAGTTGAAATATTCTAGAAAGTGGAGCAAAAAGGCAGAGAGATGGAAAATAGAAGAGGAAAGATACAAATAAGAGCACCAGTTTAGAAAGTCTTACATCCAACTAACAGTTCTAGAGAGAACACAGAATATAAAAGGAAGGAAATCATCAAGGACATACATAATTAAAGAAAATTTCTCAGAACCAGAGGACACAAGTTTCTAAATGGAAAGGACCACCAGGTGCCCAGCACAGGGCATGATAAAGAGCAGCTTCTATAAGCTTTCAGAGGGAGAAGGAGTTGGAGCAACACTGGGAGCTAAAAGATAAGGCGGTGAAGAGGTGTTCCAATGTCTTTTAGAAAGAAAGTATTTGTAACCTGGAATTCTTTGCTCAGCCAAACTTTCAATGAGGTGTGAGTGTAGAACAAAAGCTCTCAAAAAGCTTATGCCCCCCAAAACACCTTTTCTCAGGAAGCTAGTGGAAGTTGTGCTGCACTGACATGAAAGAGTAACCCAAGAAAGAGCAAGACAGGAGGTGCAGCAACATGAGCTCCACAGGACAGAGGGAAAAGGGAGCCAGCGGGATGATGGGGGAGAGAGGTTCCAGGATGACAGCTGTGTGCCAGGCACAGAGGGCCAGGGTCCAGATGGGAGCAGGTCAGAGGGCTCCAGGAGGAGCCAGAACACCTGGTGCATCTGAACATCTTGAGAAATTTAGACAGCCAGCAGAGTTTGGTCGGAATGTGTGATGAGTACATAGAAAACTAAGCAACTGGAAAAAAACAAGATGAGCACTAATTCTAAGAATAAGTTATGCAGGAAAAGAAAAATAATCATAGATTAATCTGTGGCTGAACTGTTAATAATGTTTATATAAACACAGTAATACAGACACTAATATCCTGAACTAATAAAATGGTAATATAACTACACCAAGGGTATGGAGAAGTTCCTATATAGGGTGGAGTGAGGGAAGAGAAAGAAATCTTCATTTCCGTAGTAGGAAATCAACAGGTAATAAGTAAAACTGAACGTGGGTAAATGCCAAAATGATCAGCTGGAAGTTTCCTCTGAAGAGGAAGAAAGGGAAGAAGCAAGGCCTGCTGTTTTTTGTAACAAGCCCTGTGGAAACTATTTAAACCATGTGATTAATAACTTTGATTAAAATAAAAACTAAAAAAAGTCTGGAAAGGGCACAAGGATGTTAATTGTAGTGCTGTGAAATATCAGAAATCACCTAAATACCCAATAAATTGGTAACAAAGTACTCTATGGTCATTCAAAATGAAGATGTAGACCTATGTTTATGATCATGTAGAGAAGCTAAAATATATTGTTCAGTTAAAAAAATAAGATAAATTTTAAAATATTGATATGCTAAGTCTTTTGTGGTTTTCTAGATGCGCCGAGGAAGTGAAGAGCCCTGGAGAAGAGGCCGGCAAAGCCAGAGTCCACTACAATGTTGAGTTCACCTTTGACACGGACACTCGGGTAGCCATCACCCTCTATTATCAGGCCACCGAGGAGTTCCAGAATGGTATTGCCAGGTAAGGACACTTCCTTCCGAGACAGGTAGGGTCCATGTCTTATGTGCTCACCTAGGGAGGAAAACATTCTTTTTCTGCAACCAGGTGAGAGCTGGTTCCTGAATTCAGATTTTCTTCTACTAAACTCTACTCGTTCACCTTTTCCCTTCAAATTGTCCCCTCTTAGAATAGTGGCAGATGGCAAGATAGCCCTTCAGGTCCTTATTAAGATGCTGTTAAAAATCAATTAAGCTACCTTTCTGTGGATGTGTGGGTTGAATAGATAAGTTTAATAACATCGCCAAGCAAGAGTAAAGGAAACGGATTACAAAGGAGGCCTTTCTCCTCCAGGCTGGAGCCTGTTTGTTGATAACTGAGAACAGGCATGAGAGAGGAAATTGTCAGATCCGCCTGGGCTGGATACTAACTTGTTTTGCCTCCCTCTTGTATCCACAGCTACATTCCAAAAGACAACAGCCTGCAGTCGGAGACCGTGCACTACAAGCGAGGGGTGTGCCAGCAGTTCTGCCTGCCCTCCCACACGGTGGCCCCCTCGGAGTGGGCTGAGGAGGAGGTGAGCTGCCTCCGGTGAGGGCCCCTCACACAGACTCGGAGGCCGGAGCTACTGAGGACCGGGGCTGGCAGCCAAGGGGCTGCCCAGATGCCCCAAGGCCATGCTCACCTTTCAGCCTTGTGACCTCGTCATGTCCCTAACAGTTCTGCTTAGTTCACATCATTGATACACCTACTTTGGTTAATTTTTCTATTCCAAAATAAGCCAGTAGCCTAGGATACTTGGAAACAGCCGTGCTCAAATAAAAAACCCTGAAGGTTAGAGGGCTTTATAGCTGATATTTTTCAAAAGAAACTGATGGGCTTCACTTCAACAGACCTGGGTTGGTGAATGAGGAGCAGAGATGAGCTCAGTGCTCCTGGACATACTTCTTTTCCCCGGGGAACTGTACCATCTGAATGTGCGAAGGCCTCCTTTTATTTCCTTTTCTTCCCCTTTAGCTCGGCTTTGATCTGGACCGAGAGGTTTACCCTCTAGTGGTGCACGCCGTGGTGGATGAAGGAGACGGTAAGGGTGATTCTGACTGCTTTGCCGTGCACAGTCCCCTTTTGTGGCATAGCCCTGGCAGCAGCTGTGACCGCAGAACAACACGCCTTCTTTGTGGGTCAGTCGGGCAGTTTCTGCATCCGCTCCCATCTGTGATCTCAAGCTCCTGGGGCTGATGTGAAGAGTGAGGGTTATGTAACTAACATGCCCCTTTCTGGGGACAGTCTGGCACATCTGGTTTGCCACATTGCAGGGGCTGGGGAAGGTAGTGGGCATCGAGGTTCGTTGTTTGGCTTTCTTCATCCGTGTGCTTTTGTCTCTTTCAGAATATTTTGGCCATTGCCATGTGCTGCTGGGTACTTTTGAAAAGGTAAGTAACTTTAGAGGGCCTCGCGTTGTCACGTTCAGCCCTTTCATTCACGTGGGGACACGCGTGACCACGGTTTGCTGGCTGCCTGAGCTCAGCAGAATGGGCTGGCCTGAGCGGCTGTGTTGGTGTCGAAAGAGCGTCACAGTCACACTGGGGGCCACGCTTGGGTCTCAGTCCAGCTCTGCCACCAACTTGCTGCATGACCTTCGACTGCTTAGGCCTTGGTCTCCTCTTCTTAAAATGAAAGAGTTGGACTGGATACCTTGATAACTGTAAGAATTAGAATTCTTTAGTTCCACCCTGTGAGAGTCCAAAAACATGTATACAGTGGTCCCTCTTATCCGTGGGGGATATGTTCCAAGACGCCAGTGGATAGTATGGAACCCCGTGTAGACTATGGTTTTTCCTATACTACGTGCACACCTATGATAAAGTTTAATTTATCAATTAGGCACAGTAAGAGAGTAACAACAATAACTAATAATAAACTAGAACAATTATAACAATATACTATAATGAAAGTTATGTGAATGAGGTCTCTCTCTCTCTGTCTTAAAGTATCTCATTGCATGTAATATTTTCGGACCGTGGTTGACCGTGAGTCACTGAAACCGTGGGAAGCCAGACTGCAGCTAGGGGGAGACTGCTGTAATTGAGAGAAGTAACAAAAGGATACCTGGCCCTGTATCACCCTCCTTCCTTGTCATAGCTGTCGTATTTTCATTCTAGCACACAGACGGAACTTTCTGTGTCAAGCCCCTCAAACAGAAACAAGTAGTAAGTATTTGAGGACCGGAACTGTTATCTGTTAGTGTCCTCCTTCCTCCCTCCTGCCCTCCCTTCCTCTTTCCCTCCCTCCCTCCTTCCCTCCTCCCTTTCCTTCTCCTCCCTTTCCCTTGTCTCTCTCTCCCTCTCTCCCCCTCTTCTTTTTCTTTTTTTTTTAAACTCTTTTGCTAAGTCTCTTCTTTTCCTCCACCCCTTTCTTTTTTTAATCAAAGAAGAAAAAAGGGAATGCTTTGGGGTGTTAGAAACTATTACAAACTACGTGGGTGGCCTGAAAGGAATACTGATTTTTGATGTCTCGATTGTTCCAGAATTGTTGGTGTTCAGGCAGCTGTCATTTGAGCAAAGGACTTGAGAAGGGAAAAGATAAGATTTAGCTTCCGCCATTGGGTTTAGGGAGAACTCTTTGTATTTAAAATGCCAGGGCGAGAAACATTTCAAGCAAAAGGATAAAGTATTGGGGTCCAACTCAGGGTAATTAGAGCCCTTGGCTTAATTTTCGTACCATTCCTCTTCTAAAATGATGTGAAAATTCAGGTTTGCTGGCCATCCTCCCCATTCCAGAATGATCAGCACCTTATGCATATGTCTGCTAGAAGTCCCAACCACCACCGTGTGCCAGCAGTTTGCTTTCCACTCTTACAGAGATAGTAGGAGATCTCATGGAGGGGGCGGGGAGAGTGGGGCCAGCAGCAGTGGCAAGGGAGAGTGGGTGAGGGGTAGTTCATCTCATGGAGGGTGTGGAGCCATTGGGTGGGAGGCAGGTTGGCTTTTGTTGAGATGCAAAGAAAGGCCCCCCTTCTAGATGGGTGATAAATATCTGAAATTCTAATTATTCATTCTTTTGGGTTAAGTACTCACCCCTCTTTTAATGAGGTCACTAGTAGTCATTAATACCTTAGTATAAATTAGTCGATAATGTCCTTTCCAATATAATCACTAGGTGAAAACAAGTTTTAAGAGAAGCAGAGGAGGAAACAGATCCTGAGCCCAGGGTACTACCTGGGCAGGCCAGGCCTTGGTGAGTTGCCTCATGGGGGATGCCTAGTTCTCCAGGAGGCCTGAGTAGGATGGAGAGGCTAGTGTAGCTAAAGCAAAATGTTTTATCTATTTTTCTGTTGCTAGATTGGCATTAGCAAGAGACTGTCAAACTGGAGAGTGGGATATAAAATCAGAGACAGAAGGGATCGCTGGGAACAGAGGCGAGAGACATAAGAGAGGAGTGGGCTCCTAAAAGGAAACAAGGGCAGGGCCACCTTAAGCACTGACGTGGCTCAGGCTAGGGGGAGTGGGATGGGCATTGACACTTGGGGTTTTAAGGAACCGGCCCAAGAGGGGTAATTTTGCTGCACGTTGGGGATGGAGTGGCTTCATGGGGGTGCACACTATCAGCCTTTCCTTCAAGGTCTTGCTGTCTCCCTTTGCGTGTACAATCTCCCCCTTTTCCTTGCCCATTTCTTTTTCTCTTTATTTCTTTTTTTTCCATTCCTTTATTTCTGTAATGGCTGATCTTAAATTTTATTACATAGCCGACGCTTATGTTTTGATACATACTCTTCCATCCTTTTTCTCATCTATGCCTTTAACTGCCCATGATAGTAAGATGTAGTACAAGTATTATTGTTGCATTTTTGAAAGTTTATGTTCCCTATTGTACAACATGGTGGGTGAATTAAACATTCGATTTTCTTTCCCCTCTCAAAAAAAAAAAACATAAGTAAATAAAAGCATCCTTTGCTTGTCTAGGCCTTTGATTTTTTTCATTGTGAATCAGTAGTCCTTGGTTACCAAAGGAGTCGGGTGCGGGGGGTCCCACTCTTGTCTCTCAGTAGTCAGGCTGTCCTTGAACTTTTCTGTTTGCTGTTCAGGTAGATGGGGTCAGCTACCTCCTTCAGGAGATCTATGGAATTGAAAACAAGTACAACACACAAGATTCTAAGGCAAGTTTTATCCAAAATTCTGAATGTACTCTTCCCAGGAGGCAGAGGGAGAAATTCTCTGATAAAGCCAGGATCTAGGAATTTAATGAACCAAACTCTGGAATCAGGTCCCAGAAGGGTATTGTTCCTCGTTTCAGATGACTATGCTGATCTCACTTTGGAAATGAGGAAAATGGGCCGGTTGGATTTGTTCTTGTGCTGCGGAGCTCTGTCCAACCGGGTTTCCTACCAGGGTCCTCTCCTTGCCCTTTCTCCTGTATCTGTGTGGCCTCCTGGGTCCCTTCAGTTCATGCTGCCAGAGGGGACCAGGTCTGAGCCTCATAGGAGGAGCTTGAGTTCTTAGTCCCGTTCTCTCAACTTTAGAAAAACTCTTCCCGGAAGCAGTCAAACTAAGTAGGTGAAAACACTGGGTAAACTACAAAGTCCAATGTCAGTGTAGATTTTGTCCTTATTGTCTCTTCAGCTCTTCAGCCAAGCTGCCTGGTAAACAGAGTAGGGGACACGAAGGGCTTTGTGTCTTTGGCTAAATTTCTGTCTCCCTGGCCAGGTGGCTGAGGACGAAGTGAGCGACAACAGTGCCGAGTGTGTGGTGTGTCTCTCGGACGTCCGGGACACCTTGATTCTGCCCTGTCGCCACCTCTGCCTCTGTAACACCTGCGCAGACACCCTGCGCTACCAGGCCAACAACTGCCCCATCTGCCGACTGCGTAAGCCCCAGAGCAGCAGGGGCACGGAGGGCGGGAGTGAGGACAGGGGGGACACTTACAAAACCCTGAGGCACAGGCCGCTACTGGGGCTGGCAAGCATGTGAGCGCTGCGGGGGATCGCGGTTCTGTCTGGGCTCTTGTTCATCCGTAATCCTGCAGCAGGATGTCCTGATCGCCTGTCTTCCTCCTCATAGCCTTCCGCGCACTGCTTCAGATCCGAGCCATGAGGAAAAAATTGGGCCCCTTATCCCCAGCCAGCTTTAACCCCATCATCTCGTCCCAGACATCTGACTCTGAGGAGCACTCAGTAAGTTGCGCTTGGACCCACAGCCCCTCTGAAGCAAATGATCTCTAGGGTCCTTGCTGGCTTTTTTTTTTTTTTTTTTTTTTTACCTTTTATCCTTCTTTACATGGCAGTGCGGCAGGGAATTAAATCTTGGCACACTGAAGTCTTTAGTAGGCTGGCTGAGGTCACGTTCTGTTAAAACCAACCAATATTACAATGGAAACTTGAATACAGGTCATTAAAACCTCCCTTTTCCGCCTTGGGAACATGGTGTCCAGTTAATATTTACCACTCCTGGAGCCATCTGCTTGCAGCTCCACTCCAGTGGGGCCCACCGCGAACTCCCCCAGGCACAGACAAGCAGATGATTGTTTTTTATTTGAGTACAATTTACTATCTTTATCTGAATCCTTGAAGAAAGTAACTTTTTTATTCCATTTCATGGCTTCCATGACTGGGAGCCGAGTACACAAAATAATCGGCCTCAGTTTCATAGTGGAAGTGTTAGTGCTAGGGTAAAACCTCGAAGCTGTGCAGTTACAGAATAGCAGATACTGTTGTTCTTTAGATTAACCCACCGGTGGGAGAGATTATTATTCAGTGAATGGTATTTGGATAATCAGTTAGCTATTTAGGAAGGAAAAATCACTTTAGCACTTTACTCCTTACCAGATAACAAACAAATTCCAGCTGGAGTAACTAATTAACTATATTAAAAGCACAGCAAACCAAACATTAAAATTTAGAATAAGTTATAGATGATTATTTAGTTGGCTTTAGATAGGCGAGGACTCTAAACTTGAAAGCAATGAAAAACTACAAAACAAAGAATCTCTAGATTTTACCATGTAAAAAGTTTAACACTTCAGAAGTCTAAAAGGTGACCAATATTAAAATGAAAACAACAGATTGCTTTTTTTAAAGAAAAGTACTTAGGCCAGACACGGTGGCTCACATCTGTAATCCCAGCACTTCCGCAGGCTGAGGCAGGAGGATTGCTTGAGGCCAGGAGTTCAAGACCAGCCTGGGCAACATAGTGAGCCCCTGTTTCCATGAAAAATTTAAAAATGAGCTGGGCATGGTGGTGTGGGCCTGTAGTCTCAGCTGCTTGGGATGCTGAGGTGGGAGGATCCCCTGAGCCCAGGAGTTCAAGGCTGTAGTGAGCTATGGTGGCAACACTGCACTCCAGCCTGGGTAACAGATAGAGAGCCTGTCTCTTTAAAAAAAAAAAAAAGGTATTTACAACGTATGTATCAGAGAATAGACTAATATCTTTGCCATAGCTCATATTGAATCAAGCAGTAGATAAATGGGCAAAGAATATAAACAAAAAATTTTCAAAACAGGAAACATAGCTGGTTAATCGTTTTCTATACAATCAACCACATTAAAGATCAGTGATATGCAAATTAAAATGTGGTACCATTTTTCACCTTTCCTTTTTAAAAATTCTCTGTGCTGGCAGGGAAACAATCCAAATAGGTATTCTGTATTGCTTATTGAACATAAGCAGAAAAGGCATTGAAAACAAGACAGAACTGATTTTATATATATATATATATATATATACATATATATATATATATCAAGAGCCTTAAAAACATTTATACCTCCTAATCTAAGATCTAAGAATTTAATGACAAGAAAATAATCTGAAGTAAGACTTATATACAAGGATATTCTTTCAAACATGTTTACAATAGGACATATTGGACACAATTAAATACCCAGCACTAATAGAATAGTTAGGAAACTTATGGGATCTATGAAAAGGGAATAAATATAAAGAGATTTCAAAAACACAGGAGAGGTTGTGCTCAGTGACTCACTCCTGTAATCCCAGAACGTTGGGAAGTCAAGGCAGGAGGATCACTGGAGGTCAGAAGTTTGAGACCAGCCTGGGCAACATAGCAAGACCCTGTCTCTAATTTTAAAAAAAGAAGAATTTTATGTTCAGTGAAATAAGCAGGATATAAAATTAGTATTTATAGATTGATCATAACTGTGTAAACATCACAAAGAAAAAAATTGGAAGAAAATACATCAGAATGTTATTAATAACAAAAATTACTTTGGGTGATTTGATTTTTGGTGACTTTTTTCTCCTTCTGCTTTTATGTATTTTCCAAATGTCTTGTAATGAACATGTATTTCTATTATAAGCAGAAAAAATAGAGATTATTAAGAAAAAGTTTACCTACAAGCAGGATCTAGAATGTGTGGTTCTTTGGTGCTTTATCTTTCCTCTGCCTCTAGTACAGAAGCTTTTCTTCCCAGACCCCCCAGACCGGATGTAAAAGAAAACCCTTTTTCATTGCAGAGTCAGGATCATAATCATGCCATAAAACAAAAAGGACTTCATTAATTTTCAATCTGTCTCTGATTCCCCTAGTCCTCAGAGAATATCCCACCAGGATATGAAGTGGTGTCTCTTCTGGAGGCCCTCAATGGGCCCCTCACCCCGTCCCCAGCAGTCCCTCCACTTCATGTGCTTGGAGATGGCCACCTCTCAGGAATGCTGCCATCGTATGGCAGCGATGGCCACCTGCCCCCTGCCAGGGCGCTCTCCCCTCTTGACCGCCTGTCTGACTGCAGCAGCCAAGGACTCAAGCTCAAAAAGAGTCTCTCCAAGTGAGTAGCCAGCACTCAACGCTATCGCCCCCAGGATCCTTGATGAGACACTTTCAACCTGTCTTTCCCCGTCCTGGGCTCACATCCCGGGGCCCCAGGGCAGAGCAGACCCTCTGAGCTGTTCCCACAGCTGCTTGGCGGGAAGGTTATCCCATCCTTAAGAGACGAAAATAAGATAGTATGTAGGTACTTAGGAGCATTTGGCTTAGACAAACCTCTTAAGTGTTCTTTTTTTCGCGAGAAAGGGACAGGGGTATAGAGAGGAGGATGTCGAGCACTTGCCACAGTGTCATGCAGGCCATTGGGAGCATTGCTGAGTCCAAACACTGAGAAACCTTGTGATCCGTACCTCCTAAACACTTAGATCCAACTAGGCACAAACCATGGTAAGGCTTCTGTGGCAGAGTAAAGGAGCGTATTTTACAGATGAAAATATTGAGACCCTAAAAATGTCAGTGGTTTTTCCCAAGTTCACATAGCAATTCATTGAAGGAGCTAAGGATAAAACTTAAGAGTTTCTGATGCCCAGCAGAGATCTCAGCCCCTCCCTCGTGCTCCTTCCCATTCCCCAGTCCTTGCGGCCAGGCGTGGTAGCCTTTAGACCCAGCTACTCGGGAGGCTGAAGCTGGAGGATCATTTGAGTCCAGGAGTTTGAGTTCAGCCTGGGCAACATAGCAAGACCCCATCTCAAAAACAAACAAACAAAAAAGATCTAGGTTTCCCCTTCGGCTTCCTCTTCACAGCAGTTGTCCTCTTCCTGTGAGGTCTGGTTAGCCAGAGTGCAGGGTAAGTTCTGTTCTTTAAATGGACATTGGATATAGCTGCTTTTTGCTCTGGACTTTTACAGATCCATTTCCCAAAATTCTTCCGTATTACATGAAGAGGAGGATGAGCGTTCCTGCAGTGAGTCAGAAACACAGCTTTCTCAGAGACCGTCAGCCCAGCATCTGGGAGAGGTAATTTACATTCCTCTCCTTTCCTGGGCATTGGACTCCAGGGAGTGTCCTCCTACCTGTATGGCTCTCCAGGTCCCTCTGCTTCCATTCATTCATCAAACACCTTTGCAACATCCTCTGAGGTGGTGGCACAGGTTTCCTTAGATTCATTTATCCAACACTGTTTGGAGCCTGTATTATTTCCCAGGCACTGTCCCATATGCTGAGAATAGTAGCAGTAGGAAGCTACAAAGTTTCCTGCCCTCGTGGAGCTTATATTCTTGCTATAGGGGTGAGGGTAGGCACAAAAGACAATAAGCAAAAAAATGTACATGTGTCGATGGTGCCATGCAACAGAATAGGGGAAGGGAGTGTGGAGGCTAGAAGTGGGGGTGCCCTTTTTAAAAACTGGTGCAGGAGCAAAGACCGAGGGAGGTGAGAGGGTGAGCTGTACAGACGGATGAGCAGAGAGGCTCTGGGCCTGCGGACAGCGAGTGAAAGGCCTGGGGGAGGTGTTGGGAGGCCAGTGTGGTGGAGTGGAAGGAGACTGGAATTTTCTACCCTCACATACTTTACTTAACAGAGGTTTATTACTCGCCTACTCTCTGTCGGGCAGGAGCTAGGCACAGCGGGGCATAGGAAGCTAATAAAGTGGTCCCTACCCTTAGGAGCTCAGGTCTAGCTGGGACAGAAAAGGTGCGTGAAGAGCAGCACCATGCCTGGCATGTCGTTGTTGCTCAGTAAGTATTTGTTGAATGGATAAATGAATGAATTTTAAGTCTAGAAAGAAGTGTACCCAAAACAAGGGCAATAAAGTGCTGTGGCAGAGATGGACAGGATTATTGTAAGTGGAGGCAATCAGAAAAGCTGTTATAAGGAGTAGCATTTGAGCTGAATCTTGAAACTTTTTAGACATGAAGAGAAAGGTGAGAGAAACATCCAGGTGGAGGGGACAGTGCACCAAAGGCCGGGCCAGAAGTTGGGCTTGGAGCAGGCCAGGGATACAGTGAGGGCTCTGGTTCCCAAGGCCCCCTGAGAGCAGTGTGGCCCGGACTAGACAGGAGACAGACCAGCTAGCAAACGGCTTCATTAGCCCAGGCAGGAGGGAATGCCGGAACTAGCCAAAAGCAGGCCGCCAGAGGAGGATTATGGAGACACAGTCAGTGGCACTTTGCATCTGCCGGTGGGTGAGGCTGTGTGCCCAGGAGCCCGGCAGCGGGGGTCGGGGTCAGAGGTGGGCGTGGGAGGAGCAGCAGGCGGGAGCCGAGGCAGAGTTTGTTTTATTAATAGATGGTGGAGCTGGAACCAACTTGGCCTCCACGTGGAGAGTTCCCACAGGCAGTGAGGCTTCTGCTGGTTTTGTATTCTTTTCCCTCAGAAGGAAAGCTGATCATAATCCTGGGGAAACCTGGGGTGTCCCCATGTCACAGCTGCTGGGTGACCTGTGTCACCTGAGCTGCAGTCTTTGTACAGCCCCGGCAGATGCTGTGCCTCAGGCAGGAGGTGCTGACTGAAGTTGGTGCCTCCCCTGGGAGACAGTCATTCCAGGCCTGGACTGAGAAGTGAGGACAGAAGAGAAGCCGCAGCCTCTGCATGCCACATAGTCCCTCCCAGTGTCCCCTTTCCTCTCATCCCTACCCTGACCCACCCCTCCGCCATAACCCCTTTCCTCCAGCACAGTTGGCTTGTGCTTACTCCGTGTCCCTTTGTGTCCCCCACACCCCCCAGGAATGTGTGACACCAGAAAGTGAGAATTTCACCTTGTCGTCATCGGGAGCTATTGACCAGTCGTCTTGCACGGGGACGCCCCTCTCGTCCACAATCTCCTCCCCAGAAGGTACATGAGGGAGCGGGGAGCGGCTGCCTGTCCTTTCCCCTTAGCCGCGTCCACAGCTGTCCTGGCATTTCCTCTGGGAACGGACTGGGGAGCAGCAAGCTAGTACCTGAGGTGCATGACAACATGGGCCCAGCTTGAGAGGGGGGGCCTTGCTCTCCTACAACAGCAGAAGGATGGGACAGGGCTTGCCTGTCGCTAGGGGAGAACTAGTTCTCTTAGTCCCAGCCCTGCCATCATGAGGTTTCCTTTAACATTATGACAGGGGAAAGCAAATCCCTGGTCCCTGAGGTTGAGTTCTGAGCTCCAAAATGTAAAGGAGGAGAATCTTGGAAAACCTTAAACCTAAAACCTTTTTTAGGGGAGGGCAAGATGTACTTCTCACTGCCTGCGCGCAGGGCGAGAGCTCTGCTCCCCAGGAACGGTGCAGAAGCTCTGCCTGACCTCCAGGCTCCTTCCTCCACCCCCTGTCTCCAAAGGCCCTGCCAGCAGCAGTCTGGCCCAGTCTGTCATGTCCATGGCGTCCTCCCAGATCAGCACTGACACCGTCTCCTCCATGTCCGGCTCCTACATCGCCCCCGGCACTGAAGAGGAGGGAGAGGCTCCCCCTTCCCCGCGGGCTGCCAGCATGGCCCCCTCAGAAGGAGAGGTAAGGGAAGGGCACGGGGCCGTCCTGGCTTCTTGTGCCTTGTGCGTGTGTCCAAAGTGGCCTCATCAAAGGTCTGCCGGGCTGGGCTGTGTAGCCCCCAAGGTGCTGGAAGGAGTGCTGTGCAAAGGCACTGAGTGCTGAGGTCGTCCCTCAGACCGGACTCTTCTATGTGGCACCAATTTTGTACTGAAGAGGACGTGGGTTTGGGTTTGCTGTCGTTGAGAGCTTGATAGGAGAGTCTGTAATAACTGTGCCCTTGACTCTGTTGCTCTTTTGCAGGGGCTGCCAGCAGAGTCTCCAGATAGCAACTTTGCTGGCCTCCCAGCCGGAGAGCAGGATGCAGAGGTAACCCTGACAGCAGCGCCCTCCCTCAGCCAGAGCACCCGCCGGCCTTGGCTGGGGATGCCAGTGAGGACAGGGCGGGAGGCCGTGCAGGAGGAGCCTCCCTGGGTGGCGGGCCCGGATCAGTTAGCAGTGGACGGTGGGCAGAGATAAGGACAGCCGCACTCTGGCCTGTGGACACCCAGTGAGCAAGGCACGGGCTCCAGTGTGGTGGGTGTAGAGTGGGTTCAGGGGGGACTTTTCCTGCCAGATACTGGACCTTGAGAATGTGCTGTCCTTCATCCATCTAGTGAGTATTTACACAGGAGGACTGTGTCCCAGCTGCTCCCTGGCACTGGGGCCCAGACAGAGCTCAGAATACGAGGTTTCTGCCTGACCCCACCCACTGTGCCCAAACAGGAGCCCGGTCCAGCAGGCAGACAGGACTGTGGTTCATGTGACAAGTTAAGTGCCCTGACTATGGTGTACATGGAGTGTCGGGAGCACCGGCTCACAGTGAGGGCTCTAGAACTTTCCTTGGACCAGATGCTCTCAAAGTAGTATCTGGATAGAGTTTGGGACCCTAAGGGATTTCTGAAAGTCTTTTGATCTCAAGATTTGCTTTTTCACTTAATAACTTTTATCTTGGCCTTAGAGAAACCGTATCAGCTAAGCTATTAACAAGGGTGTTCCTGACAGACCGTGTATTGGCATGTGGCTCAGACTTCATCCCTGCAGGCCCTTGTGCCTCACGGAGCCGGTCTGCCTCTGCTCTGCCTCCTGGGCGTGTCAAACATGGTGGGGAATGTGTGCTGTTGACGTAGGCCCTGGAGTTTGATGCCATTAGGAAGATTAGTTCTGTTTTTAGCGGATCGATTTACTCATTTTGCTGCCGGATAGACTCATGGGGCCTTCCTTCTGTCCTAGGGAAATGATGTTATAGAGGAAGAGGATGGATCGCCCACACAAGAAGATGGTAAAAGTCCTGGTCCTTTGCTCCCTTTTATTATGTTTCTTTCCTGGGTGTTCTTTAACAGGTAGAGAAGGAGGTGCCTGTATGACTCGGTGGCACTGCCCAGCTGTGTGGCTGTTGGGGGTCAGGTTGTCTTCTTGATGGCATAGCAAAGCAAGCAGGCTACTGATGACCTCAGTGACCTTCCCAGCTTTTTCTGGGACTCAGAGCCAAGGACGTCAGGGTTAGGGTGCTGCAGAAGACACAGGTAGCTCTGCATTTACCTTGAGTGGGTTCTGAAGCCTTCCGGGCAGTCCCATCGCCAGCCTCCCTGCCACAGGCTCCCACCCGAGTCCCGCAGAGCTGCCGCAGCCGCTCAGATGTTGAGCAGCAGTGGCAGTGTCTTCACTGGGGAGGAAGGACCATTCGGCAGCTGGTCAGGTTTTGCTCTAATGAGGAGACTGGTCAACGTTCCTGTAAAAGAGGGCTCTCGGGAGCCCGCAGGCACGGCCCAGGAGCTAGGTCCAAGTTTCTTCAGCAGCTCAGCTATAGGCTACGTGATGGTTTTCCTTACCGCACTTCAGGCCTCAGCTATACCTTCAGCTGAAGAATTTTATTTGCAGTCTGGCTAGAAGAGAAGGAATGGTCTGCAGAGCAGGGAAGCAGGAGGAAGAAGGGGACAGGAGAGTCACCCTGCGCAGGGAACGCCACGTGTTCCTGGTGCCTGACTCTTCCCTCCACTGCACTGAGGCTCCTCCCGCAGGGGCACCTCCAGAGCACACGTGTGCCCTGGCCTGGACACAGATGTGGCAGCAGATGTCATCCAAGTTGCTTCTGCTTTAGCGCTGGCCATTGCTTGGGGCGAGTCAGGAGGTGCATGCAGGCTTGACGGCTCCCGCCTGGCCAAGGAGCCTGAGGAGAGGCGGCCGCCAGGGGTGGGCTCCTCAGCTCCCACGCACCAGCCCGGGAGGGTTTGGAGCTTCACCGACTCGGCCAGTGGTTTCCGTGCTCAAGACTCCAGAGTCATCCTCTGCGATTGTTTCCCCCATAAAACATTTGCTTCTAAAAGTTCCGTGTGACCAGGTTGTGTCACCGGCCATTCCCTAGCCCACGTGGTAGATTTATGTTTTCTTCTCTCCTTTTCACCAAGAAAAAAAGAGGGGAACTTGAAAAAGTCACTTCTAAAACTTTTCCCTTCCCCTCTTACATGTCTATAGATTTCTGGTCAGTCACTTAAAACAGACTCAAAATAACAACTCAGGTCTCAAAGGAAATTAAGTCATAATTTTGTGAATGTGGTCATTCTGACTGATATCCAAAATTATGGAACCGAAGACCTTTAGTTGTTATTTTATGTACTTTGCAGAGACTTGTGGTCCCAAACACACCCAACTCGCGCCCAAGGCAGACACAGGCATGAGCAGGGTGAGTCCTCCCTGGCCTTCTCCAGCTTGCGCCAGCCTGGCCTCTGCCCGGCGCTGCTCTCTTCGGTGTCCTCAGTGGAGCCTGTGTCCTGCAGCGTCCTCGGTGATCTGACTTGTTAGGGGACAGCAGATGGAAAGGTGCCAGTTAGAGAAACAGAACAGGAGAGCTCGAGAACACAGACATGCCCACACAATTCGACTCCCTTTTTGTCCACTCTTGACTCACTTAATTATTGTCTTTTTTTTTTTTTGACATATGATTTGATTTTTTTTTTGTCTCCATCCTTAAGACTTTTATTTTAAGGACAGCAAAGCGAGAAAAACACAGCCAGTCCCTCTCTAACTGCATTAACTCCGTTACAGGCCAAAGGACATGCGCATTTCTAGGTATGGAGTGTGACAATAACAATGACTTTGACATCGCAAGCGTGAAAGCACTGGACAATAAGCTGTGCTCTGAGGTCTGCTTACCCGGTGAGTGGCAATCTGCTGAACATGAACTTGGTCGGAGACAATCCCTCTGCTCTTACCCCTGCTCTTACCCTGATACACCCATCTCCTGCCCTGCAGTTCTTGCCCAAAAGGTCCGGGGTGTGCTAAGTGCTGGAGACCAGTTGCTGAAAGGAAGTGAGAAGGCCCTGGGAGAGTCCTTGAGCTTTTTGCAGAGAGCAACCCCTGCTCTGAGTGAGAATATTAGGGTAGGAAGAAAGTAGAAAAACTTCCTCTCCTTATGATTTGGCCTGATCTGGAACCCCTGCCGTCACAATCTTGCCGATACCATATCAGATGCCTGGTCTTGTTTTCATCAACAGGAAGTTTGAGTAGATAAAACACCACCTCTATATGAAAGTCTTGGAAAGATGGCCTGAGCCCTTTAAAAGTGACGCCATAGCTCCTTAGAAGAAACATGTTTCAGTTAGGATCAGAGAGGAATGGGAAAGCCAGCATTTTATAGGCAAGGAAATGGCTCTGTGATCCAGCGAGCTTTGGGTTACCATGTGCATTGTACATACATGCTAGATTTGGGTCCCAAAGGAGAGGTCTGAGGTCGGAGGTGACTGTGCTCTCTGGAGCCCCAACTTTAAATTTGATCAGGTTGTCAGTGTGCCTCCTCGTGTTCCTTCTCGTGGCACTAAACTGAATCTGGGATGATTCCTTATAAAGGAGCCATGTTAATCACATTTGAGCACTGACCTCCTCCTACTCCATGTGCTCATTCAAGGGCTCCAAGAACCACTTTTCTAAAAGCCAAGTCTTGCCCAAGTGGACTCAGTCAAATGTCCCCTCCTAGTTTCACTGCAGAGATTGTCCTTCACACTGTACGTACTGTAATCCTCTTAAACATTCCCTGAATGAAGACTGACATCAGCTTCAGAACAGCCACGTCATGGGTCCAGTGCTTTACTCGCTCGGCGACGTGGCTGGAGATGTTGGAGCCACATGACCTACGGTGGTTGCCACTCTCCATCAGCCTGTGCAAGACGGTCCCAGCACGCTCTGGCCCCACACAAGCTTGTGGCAGGGGGAAGCTGGAGTTCTCAGGAGACACTTTCTCCAGCCTTTCAAAGGGCTCTTCAGTTATTTTCTCTTCAGTTTGTCCTGAAGATACTGCCCAGGTCTCGTAATCTTCAGTGAGGCCGAAAGAGGCAGTATCAGTTCACCTGCTTCTCCCGCGCAGGCCCAGGAAAGACCCTATTCCTGCCTGAGCAGGGAGGAGGGAGCGTTGACCACGTGGCCAGCCTGCTGCCATTCAGGCCTGGACTGGAGCTGCTGGGCCCAGGGTCCACATCACTCCCTGCCTTCCCACTCCTGACCTTGCTTCTGTCTGTCCGTTTGTGTTTCACGTCATTTTGTCAAATGTAAATCTGTCTGTCTGATTTGTTTATTTTTTAAACTCATTTATGTTATCTAGACTTAGTATGAAAGTTCATGTTCACTCTGCCAACACTGTCCTCCCTGCCTCTGCTCAGCCCGGCGCCACGCTTGCTGGGCGTGCACACACCTGGGAGGCTCTTGCTTAGGGCTAAAAGCAAGGTTTTCCTCTCCAATGGGCAAGGTCCCATATTCAATATATTAAGATTTTCTAAGAATAATATTTGTGAGACTATATTAATTTCTGTTCAACAAAAATGGGGATGTTTCTGTGGCAAGGATGATGGGAAGGATTTGTCTTTAACTGGCATCCTTGGTCAACTGTTGGGTAAGGAGGATATCTCTGCCCTAGCTCTGCCCTGTGTCTGTGGCAGCTCTATACCGGCTATCCTCTCCCTAGGCTCCAGGGGAGAAATCTAGATCCCTGCCTCCCTCAAGGGCCTCCCCAACTCACCCCTATTTTTTGGCAGAGGGAGCTGCTGGGAATTGTTTTAGCCAACAGTGCTGGTAGAAATTGAGCTTATTCCTTCTACTTCCTCCTCTTCCTAACTCCCTCCGGCCAGCCTTCTTGTTGGTATTTATTCCGCTTAGGGCATTGTGGGAGGGGAGTGGGAATTGGAAGAAAGCAGCCCTGGGGTTCATTCATTATGGTGATTTCTGGATCCAGCTGTTTTGAGATGATACTGGGTTCACAGTTTGGGCCAGACATGCAATCAAATGCTGTGACAGCTGTCAGGACAGGAAGGGACTCAGGTATAAGCACTTTAAGTGTCCATTGTATCCTCAGTAGAGGTCTCAAGACCTCTGGTTCCCCCTTTGCCCAAGAGGGCAAAGTGTATCTGCTCACTGGGCAAAATCTGTGTTCAGATTTCCACCCCGTGATGGAGAGGCCCACAGGCTAGCTTGGCTCCCCACTCCTCTCTCCATCGGGACAGCGGCTCATGCACCTGGTCTCCACTTGAGTCCGTTTCCGTCTCCAAGTGGGTGCCACTCCCTTCTTGGAGGGCCGATGGGAAGCAGAGCCCGGCACAGGGAGAGCACAGGATGCTCCATGTGCTCTGCCAGGAGACCCAGCTGGTGGCGAGGACTGAGAACCCTGGCAGTCCCCGTCCTCACCACTCTAGTCACACCTGTGAGAGGCTTAGCGGTGCCTGTGTCATTCCAGTCCCCCTGCCCCTATGAAGCTTCTGGGTCTTCCTAGGCCCCAAGACCCAGGGGGGATTTCTGGTTCTTTACTTGCAGGGGGGAGGTGTGTTCTGAGATTGCTTCTGAAAGGTTCTGGAAGCGGGAGAGCTCAGGGGATGGATGTGTCAGGTAGCGGTAAGATTAGAATGGCGAGACCACACTAAGTGGAGGTGACACCAAGGAATTCAGTGGATAATTACACAAGTGGCAGGATGGTGATCGGGGTGAGTGATGGTTCTGTGAGAGGCTCTGAGTAGTGTATGTGATGGAAAAAGGCAAATAATTTGAGTCTTTTTAGTGGAAATACAAATACAATTTTTAAATGACTGTATTATTGCACAGGAGTGGGCATATCCAATTAAATCTGAAAATACTTATGGAGGCCTGAAATTCAGTTCCCACCTCTCTTTGAGCCTCGTAACCCAAGACCAAGATGCTGCTAGGAAAGTTTACACTTCGTGGACACTAAGGAAAAATTCGAATTAAGTTTTTCTTTTCCCTGGAGAGAAACTCTACAAAGACAGTTGAATTACTAGAGTCCTTAAATGTAATTAATGGCTTAGTGCAGGCAGGAAAGAGGCAAAATTTCCCTAAATGTGCTCCCAAAATCTACCTCTAGAGGTCACTTCCCTCTCCCATTTCCAAGTCCTCAAAACAGGAATTGAATGGAAAGCACCTTTATCCATCTCCCTCCAAGGATTTTAAATCTCTGAGCTCCATTTTCTGGCCGAGGGTCCTGGATTCAGCCAGACAAAATGGTGGCACTCACTGCAGAAGCTCCCTCTGCGTCCCAGACTCACTGGCTGCAGTCGGGCCGCCGTCTGAATGAGGCCGAAGGGAGAGCAGCGCAGGGCTTTGCTGTGGGCCCTTCAGGGTCCTTTCCAGGGGAAAGGGTGCTTCATTCTTGCTGCAGATCTCCCCACACCACAGAGTGCACCAAGAAGCCAGGGAGGGCCAAACACAGTGACTCACACCTGTAATCCTAGCACTCTGGGAGGCCGAGGTGGAAGGATCACTTGAGCTCAGGAGTTTGAGACCAGCCTGACACCCTGTCTCTGCAAAAAATAGAAAAATTAGCTGGGCATCATGGCGCACACCTGTAGTCCCAGCTCCTCGGGAGGCTGAAGCAGGAGGATTGCTTGAGCCTGGGAGTTGGAAGTTGCAGTGAGCTATGACAAAGCCATTGCACCCTACCCAGGGCAACAAAGTGAGACTCTGCCCCCCGCCACAATAAGAGAGGAAATTTAACCCCTGTCCTCACTACCTCCTGCTTAAAAAAAAAAAAAAAAAGGAAGAAGCCAGAGAGAACAGAGATTTGAGGGTTGAGTCTCTTCCACAAGGAACTGATTTTCAACCCTGGCTAAGGCTTCTGGAATGGTGGAGTTTGTAGCAAGGTCCCCTGTGAATTCAGAGTCAGGATGGCTCCCTGGGCAGCCTCGTGGTCCCAGCATTTCATGATGTGCTGGTGGTGGCGGTGGTGGTGGCGGTGGTGGTGGTGGTGGTGATGTTGCTGCGGCTGTTTGTAGAGTATGTGTGTGTGGGGTCGTGTGGGTGTGGGTGTGGGTGTGTCTTCTCTCTTGTTTACCATTTGCTTTTGGTCTTTCCTACTGAACAGCCGCAGTTCCGGAGTCCTGCCCCATAAACATTGAGGAATAGGTATGAGATCTACCAAATTATATAAATGAACGAGCAGCCCATTTTATTTGGGGTTCCTAATTTAAAAGGCAATATTGTCTTACATTCATCTTGCCACATTTAGAGGGGAAGAAGCACCTTTGACTCATGTCCCAGGCTCCAGTGCCCCCAGGGAGTAAAGATCCCAAATCCAGTTGGGGCATGAGAGAGAGGTACCTCAGACTCTCCTGTTCTACTCACTTCTCTCCCCCTGGGGTCCACCCCATAGACTACTATGAGCCGTCGGGATGGATTTTCACACCACGGTGGGAAACGAGCAGTTTAGACCTGCTTACTACCCTGGTGCCGTGAAGAGTTTTGTGTCCTAGACTGGCCTGAGGTAGACCCTGGACACCTGCGAGTGGCCTCCCTCAACCTCAGGACTCTACAGCTGGTTGGCCCTGTCCACTGAACGAGTCCTCTGATGGGTCCGGCTCTGTGCCAGGCTCTGGTGTGCCGCAGTAAAGAAGTCACCGCCTCTGCCCAGGAGGAGCTCACAGTCTAGGGGAGGATTCAAGGGTGCAGCAGTTTCCGCGGTGTGGGGAGTGGAGTGGCAGTTCAGGCTGCGGGGAGCACGCAGGGCCTCCTCTGGCCGCCAGCTGCCTTGCGGGGAGGGCACTGGGAGACAAGGTTCCGGAGACCCAGGGGGACCAGAGGAGGAAATGCCTTCCCTCGCCCCAGGGAGCCAGGGCTTCCTCCCTGGGGCAGAGGTGGCTGAGGCCCTGCCTTCCCTCAGGAGGGGGAGCTGAGCGCTGGAGAGCAGGATCAGGTGCGGGGGAGATGAGGGTGGCCTGAAGGAGCACAAGTGCTTACTGAGCACAGTCCGCCCCGGGGCCAGTGCTCTGCTGCACTCTCCTGTGATCTCCTTGGTCCTCACAGCCAGCCTGTGAGCCTGTACTTCTCTCCCATTCGGTGGATGAGAAAACCAAGGCTCGAAGTAAAGTGATGTGCCCAATGTCACAGTTCAGCGTAAACTGGGAGTGAAGCCCAGGTGGGTGCGACTACAGATTTAGTCACATGACGAGGCAGGGTGCAAGCAGGAGGTGGTGGTGGGTTGGATACAGAGCACAAAGGAGGGAGAAGCACCAAGAATGGGTTTCTAGATGGGCAGCTGCTGCTCACACAAGGGTGGCAGCAGATTTGTGGCAGGAGGATGAATTTAGTGGTGGTACCTGTGGGACTCCAAGGCTCTCGGGCTAGTGTCACCTGGGCTGATGGCACCAGCTGATAGCAAACCTCTGCGTGCTACTCAGGTGCAGGGGGAGATGAAGAGCAGCAGGTGTGGGGGGAGGGGTGCTAGAGCCTCATGCTGTCCCCACAGGATGCCATTCTGTCCCAGACACCCTGCCTGGTGGCCGGCCCCTTCCTGCCCCATCTTGGCTTTCACAGAAAACACTAACACTTCGGGCCTGAACAAACTTACTCTCCTCTCCCCTGCACTTAGGTCCTGCCCTGACGAAAACAGCTCAGCTAGACCCTGTCTCCATGTCCTTGTCCGTGTCTATCATTGCATACAGGCACACTTCAAAACCCGGTAATTAAGGTGCAAAAGTGGAGCCTAGGGCAAGTTCACAAAACAGGGAACAGCTTTTGTGTCCTCTGTCTGGGAGCCACAGCGGCAGTGACAGTACGCAGTCCCTGCACCATCGTGCCTGCTTCTCTCCATTCTTTCTCGTGTGCTGTGGCTTATGCCCTTCTAGGAGTTTCAGGTCCCATGCATCCTGCTAGCTTCCTGGGCCGCCCTGCTGGAGACATCGTCTAGACCTGGCCAAATGTCCAGCTCCTGTAACCTTCGCTTTCTCTTCCCCAGGTACCTGGCAGGCTGATGACAACGTTGTCAGTCGTCGGAACGCCCAGCACCGGCGCCTGTCATCCGGCAGCCTGGAGGACCCCGAGAATAGGCCCTGTGTGTGGGGTCCTATGGCTGTGTGAGAGCCCCAGCCGCTGTACCGGGCTCCCATCCTGTCCTCGCGTTCCCTCCGTCCTCACCGGGCTGCAGGCCTCCTGGGCATCCTCACCAAGACACATGTAGACTTTTTATACTCATGGGAAAGCTGGACGTTGGGTTCAGCCTGCCCCTCCCAAACTCGCCTCCTGTAACCGTGGTCCTTCCCCTCTCAAAAGGGACTGGAAGCCCTCCTTTCCTTTCTCCTTGTGGGCTGAAGCCACTCAGTGAACTGCAGCTCATGAGACCCTTTGCAGAGACTCTCTGGAATGTTCCCGCTGTATGTTAACATTCAGGTGGAGCTGAGGTCCACAGGCTAGTTGTTTCTTATGCATCTTTTTTCTCCTTAAGGGGTAAACCAAGAAGACTTGGACTTTTGGCAGCTGTCTTACAAACATCCATCTGGCATTTTCTGATCTCTGGCACGTCATAACCAACTTGAAACCCTAGTTTGGGGTGGGGTTGGGGGGTGGCTCCTGTGAAAAGGGAAAGCTATATTGCACCATACATGGAGTTTCCCTCCAAAAGTATTAGGAGCTCCTTTCTCATGGAAAAGAGAAATGGTGGCAAGCAAAAGTTGGTTAAAAAAAAAATTCTTCCTTATAGTAGCAGAGCTAGTCTCCTGTGCCTCAGATGCCTGTCTGCTTGGGGAGGAGCCCTTGAAACTGAGAATCCTGTTAAGATGATTACCCTTAAGGAGAATTTCTCCTGGTCAGGTACGTTCAGGAAGGCCTGGAACTCCATCCTAAGGTGACACCTCGAGAAACACATTTGTTGACCACCTCCACGTGCCCGGCACTGTGTGAGGAGCTGTTGGATGTTGCTGTATTTCATCCTCACCTAGCCCTGGGAGGTGCGATTCTTACTCCTATTGCCCCCAACCCTGCCCCTTTTTTAATGGTCAAAGAAATATACTAAGAGAGGTATGGACCAGTGATTCTCAAGTTGGTGCCCAGGACCCCAAAGGCAGTAGTAGAGAGCACTGGACTCAGTCCAGGCTGCAGCCTGGGGCCAGCAGCTGTGGTCTGGAGGCTGGAGCCTGGGCCTTCACCACCAGGACCCTGCCCGCCCTTCATGTGTTACTCTCCTGCCTTCCAGATCTGCTGAGCCTAATGGTGAAGGGGAGGGAGAGCCTTCCACATGCTCATTAGCAATCGAGAGAGATTGTTCCACTCATGTCCCGGCCCCCACCCCCGTGTAAGGCACATAAACAGAACGCTGAAACAGCATGGCTAGACTCTAAATTGGGGGCTGTTAAACTCCTTTCTCAACACTGGTGTTATCAATGGATTCCACATGGCTCTTGGATGGATGTGCTGTCTACTGGCTTTTGGAAAAGGTGGTTGTTTAGTGAGACGTGAGAGAGATTATTCTGGAAGCAAAGTTAGAAACAACAGTGATTCGTAAGGTTGAGATGTAGGAGAGCCTTACAGGCTATGCCCATTGTGGTAGGCTGTTTTAGGATTTGGAACTGTTACCCTGGAAGAGCTTTTCGAGACCATTTCCAAGGCAAATAGCCTCAAAAAGAGCCCAGAGCCCAGAGGGTCGTTTGCACCTTCTGTGTAGCTACAGAGGCCAGGAATGTGATGACTGATGTCTGTTGCTGCCTAGCGGTTGTGGCTCACGTCCTGCCCTGGTGGAGGGGAGCCTGTCATCCACCCTGTCTGAAATACCGCAGTGGACTCTGCAGGTTCAGGCCTCACCTAATGTCCTTTCCTTCCCCCAACATTCTTACAGCCCCTTTCATAGTTAAGATTTAAGCCAGTATAAGTTGAGCAATAACCCTACTTCCTGATTTCCTTAGAGTATGAGCCCCAGAAGCACAAGGCAACAGGGAACTTCCCTGACTCTGGGGTGGTAGCACACAGAGCCACCTCCTGTCCCCAGCAGGTAGTATTCCCAGTGTGGTGTTACCTGGGAGGATGGGGGAAGGAGCTGAGATGAAGGAAATTCAGGTAAACAGTAGCCACAGTGGCCAGGACCCCTAAGAGGAAGCTGTTATCTTCACCCCTTCCTGGAGGATGTGTCCTCCCTCCCAGGAAGTGCTCAGGCCTCTCCTAGGAGAGACTCAGAAGGATTCCTCAAGGCCGCAGTTCCATATCCAAGACATACCTAGGTTAGAGATGCCCTTTGCTCCTGGTCTCTGTTCCTACATTCCTATTTCCTCTTTCTCTCTCCCCCCTCCTCTTCTCTCTCTCTGTCCTCTTTGTTCTGATTTAGCTCTTTGACAAGCAGAAATATCCCATCCCAGGGGGTTGGTCCTCAGTCAGCCTGATGAGGGCAGGTCAGCTGCCAACTCTTCTGCCCTAGAGACATCACATTGTCAGCAGTTCACCCAGAGCGAAGGGATGGGGCCCGACTCCTCCCACAAGGGCGCAGACTAACTGAGGGCCTGGGGCTCCTTCCTGCCACACTAGGTCTGTGCTCTGCAATTCCGCAATTGGGGTGGTGTGATCCTGGCCACAATCTTTTTTCCTTCTACTCAGTTCCATCCTGCCAGAGTTTATATCCCCTCTGGGGTATCTCCTGGGCACAGCCCCACATGCTTTAAGCCTTCTCACCCGGGGAGTTAGGATCCTGCCCACCTGGTGTTGGCACTCTGGTTGCTTACTTTGCTTTAGGGTCTGCACACCTGGTGTGTGCATGTGTATGGTGTTTATGCCATCTGTGTACCCCTCACTCCCTGGAGTACACTCATGCGCACACTACAGTGGGGACATCAAGGATGCAATATTTATGGATTGCTGCATGATTCTTAAAAATGAATAAAACTGTTTACAAGGGAAGGAGAACTATTAACTGCAAAGTGGGCTTATGTGTGAAAGTTTCTGTCCGACTTTCTCCAGCACTCTTTAATATTTTTAGTCAAGAGGATCTAGAGTTGGAGGATTGGGAGAGGCAAGGGGTAGGAAAAAGTGTGCTCCTGGCTGGAAGTTGACATGCCATTGCCTGGCTTTCTGTGAGGCCTTCCGGGTACCAGGCTTCCCAGCCCTGTGCTCCAGCTCCTGGGCAGAGGCTGAGCGGGCAGCCCAGCCCCCACCTCGGCCTCTGCAGCCGCCTTAACCGGAGAACTTCCAACACTGCAGCTCCTCAATAATTAAAGAGCAGGAAAGCTGGTGACAGGAGGGAGGCCAGGGGAAGGGAGGAGGGAGGGCCACAGTCCCCAGTGCTCCTCTACCCTTAGTCCTTGTCACTTAAAGAGGTTGGTGAAATTAACGGGGCAAATGACCCCATTAGGGGAATTTTGTCAAGTCCATGACCTATGAGTTTTACCCACGGGCTCTGCTTCCTCAGCTATCTGGAAAGGAGGGACTGCACTTCTACAGAAACCTCTGGAAAGTCAGCTTACGGAACCCGGCTGAGGGTACGGGTCGGGAGGGAGCTGTTTACCGCGAACCCCTGGATTACCCTCCCCGCCGCGGTGTGCCTGCGATCTGTGTGGCCGCTACTGTGGACATGCGCGGCAGGTGGCATCGGAGAGTCAGACCTGCCTGCGGGCACGAGAGACGACACTCAGGGTCGAGAGAGAGGGAAAGGCTGCAGAAGCATGAGAAAGTGCCACTCGCAGCGCAGGAGAAAGAAAACCTCAAGGACACAGTTTCTGAGCCTGAGCTCACTCCAGCCTTGGCCCCCAAACGTTGAGCGCCTTGGAGCAGCCTGGACTGGAAGCGGGCGGGGGCGAGAGTGGCGGTTCCCCAAGGTGAAGGACCGATGGCGGTTCCTGGGGCCTCGGGCCGAGCCGCGCGCTTCTCCGACCCCAGCGCGGGGCCCTAGGGCGGGAATGCGCCGAGCCGGGACGCGATGGCGGGTAGGGGGTTGGGTGGCGCGGGAGAGGGCGGCAGAAGGAGGGAGTTCGAAGAGAGTTGCCGCCGGAGAGAGTAGCAAGTGCCCGCGGTCGCCTTGGAGACGTGCTGGCCAATGGCAGTAGCGGAAGCTGTTTATAGGGGCGGAGCGTCGCCATGGCAGCAGGAGAAGCCTTTGGAGCGGCTACTTAATGCCGGTCCCGGGGCCGCAGGCGCTCAGAGAAGCGCCGTCGGGCGGGGGGGCGACGAGGGGCGCTGGCGGGGCCCTCGAGCTGGGGGCAGAGAGCTGCGGGGGGTGGGAGGTACTTCTTCCAGAACCTTCCTCGGGCCCGGGCTGCTCTCTGAGCCAGGTAAGGGGCCGGCGGGGGCGGGCTACAGGCCACGGTAAGGGAGGGCGTCGATACCAGCCGGCTCTCCCATCCATCCCCGACGAAGGGGTGGGCCCAGGGACCGACATCTGAGGAGTTTGAGGAAAACTCGCTTCCTGCCCCCCATAACTCTCTGTTCTGTTTCCTTCCTTTCCCTTGACATCCCCCGCCCCCATCCTAATATCCCTTTTCAAGAATCAGACGACATCCTCCGCCCCCGTCCCGTCGTTCTGCCCTCCCGGACTTCTCGCCCCATTTCCATTTGTTGCGGGGAGGAAGGGGATCCTACTCTTCGAGAGAAAGGGATAGACTCGTATGCCCCTACCCTCTTCCCTCCTTTGGCTAATAAAACCTCGAAGAGGAAAGGAAGAGGGAGGCCAATCCGGTGGGTCGTACCGCAGGGCATTGCTTCTGTTTCCCAGGCACTAAAAAATCCAGCTGCGGGGACGGTTTTAGAGGAGGTTCCGCCTTACACACACTCTCTCCCCTCGGGGTGGGGTAAGAGTGTTCAGCTCACGCTGTGGTCCCCGCAGGCACCACATACGTATTTGGAGGAGGCGACCTCGGGGTCGCGAGATGGAAATGCACGTCCAGGAGGCTGTGTAACTGGAGCTGCGGGAGTCCGCGGCCCGGAGAGCACGGCAGGCCACCCCCGGCGCAGCCCGTGGATGGTGCCCGCCCCCTCGGAGAGTCCCCGCAGACATGGCGGAGAGCTGGCTGCGCCTCTCGGGAGCAGGGCCGGCGGAGGAGGCTGGGCCGGAGGGCGGCCTGGAGGAGCCCGACGCCCTGGATGACAGCCTGACCAGCCTGCAGTGGCTGCAGGAATTCTCCATTCTCAACGCCAAGGCCCCCGCCCTGCCCCCGGGGGGCACCGACCCACACGGCTACCACCAGGTGCCAGGCTCCGCGGCGCCCGGATCCCCCCTGGCGGCCGACCCCGCCTGCCTGGGGCAGCCGCACACGCCAGGCAAGCCCACGTCGTCGTGCACGTCGCGGAGCGCGCCCCCGGGGTTGAGGGCCCCGCCCCCCGACGACGTGGACTACGCCACCAATCCGCACGTGAAGCCTCCCTACTCGTATGCCACGCTCATCTGCATGGCCATGCAAGCCAGCAAGGCCACCAAGATCACCCTGTCGGCCATCTACAAGTGGATCACGGACAACTTCTGCTACTTCCGCCATGCGGATCCCACCTGGCAGGTAGGGGAGGTGCGGGCGGTGGCTGCTCCCTCCCCACTCCCTTCCTCCCCAGCCACACTGGATTCACATCTGAGATCTCCGGGCCATGTAGGCGCAGTGCAGCAGTCAGGGCGCTGGAGGGGAGGACCAAAGAAGTCCAGTGCTTGGAACTGCCTCTCTTTTGCCTTCTGGAGAGGGAGGAGGGAGAATGTCCAGGGGCAGAGGGCATTAGGGGTGCAGACTGAGGTTCAAGGGGAAGGAACCTGCTATTCATCCAGTAGGCCCAGCCAAAGGCCAGGGCTAGACTATGTGTGGACACAGTCCCCTAGGGGAGGCTGGTGGACTGAGGGCACATTCTTGTCCCAAGTCCTAGAATTCCTAGACATTGCTCTGCCTAAAGACAGTTTGCCAGGGCCGGACTCAGAAACGGACACTGGAGTGTGGCCTCTGAGCCAGGCTCTACTTCCCACCTTTTCCCAGTTGGCTTGGGAAGGGGTGTGGGGGGGGTGCTGTGGGGTGTGAAGCCAGCTGTGTCCCAGTGGGGGGCCAATGGGACCTTCCTAAAGCTGCTGTTCCAGCCCCCAACAGCAACTCCTCCCCAGTTTCCTGCCTCCACCCCCACCTTCTCAGCCAACCTCCCTGGGGGGACAATTACCTGAGCCAGGTACTTTCCACAGGGGCTCTGCCTACTGCACTGGCTTTGTGTTCCAAGTCACAGGAACCTGGTGCAGAGCA
The DNA here is from genome assembly GCA_028533085.1 of Varecia variegata. Lineage (NCBI taxonomy): Eukaryota > Metazoa > Chordata > Mammalia > Primates > Lemuridae > Varecia > Varecia variegata. Next base: position 143,379,940 of record CM052441.1, on the reverse strand, counting down.
GCCAGGGGCCCAGGCCACCATGTAAACATCCAGCTTGCTGAGGGGGGTGGGCACTGTCACAGCCCTGCACCTACCCTGCTGTCCCAGCCCAGAACCCTATCCCTCAGCATGGTTTGGACAAGATTAAGCACCTAAGAATGGACAATGATGATGGGTTTGAGGCTGGGTAGATATTGCCCTGAGAGTCTTCAACCATCAAGACCAGGGCAGTTGAAGACAGAGACCCCAGCGATGCCCAGACTCTTCTCTGGGGCACCCAGAGGGGGCAGGCCACAGGATCACAGTGCCAAGCCATTCCAAATGGCCCTGACCCTGGGACAGTGCCATTTGTAGCCCCCGTGAGAAAGCAGAGACCCCCACCCCCACCCTACCCAAAGCCTGTGCAGCTTGGGCTTCTGGAAATGGCCCCAGGAATGAGCGCTATGCTCCTGGCTGGGTAATAATCAACTGAGCTGGGGTGGGAGGAGGGGGCCCTGGGGGGTGAAGGCCCAGGCCAGCAGCCGGCTCAATAAACAAGGAAAGACACCAGATACACACACACACACACACACACACACACTCTCTCTCTCTCTCTCTCTCTCTCACACACACTCACCCCATCCTCAGCTGCCCAGCCCCCTCCCTCGACCCACTCATTCCACAAACAGAGAGGGCCGGCCAGCCAGCCCAGGCCAGGGAGATGGCGGTCCAGGCCCTGGGGGAGCCCAGGGCTTTGGCCAGAGGCCGCAAGTGGCAGGGTAAGGGAGGGAGGGCAGGCGATGGGGTGGCACTGAGAGCCACCCTGCGGCTCAGAGCTCGGATGACTGAGCAGGCAGATATCCGGGCAACAGGGAACAAAAGCCCTCGACAGCACTCCAGGCTCCTGGTGCCCTGTGGCTGGTGTCCCAGAGCCACAGCAGTGCCTGGTCAGAGCAGCACGTCTGTCCTCCCCTCCCCTTCCCTGTCCGGAAAGACGGAAAGACGATGGGGGGCCTGCAGGAGGCTGGGTGCCACTTCATCACCAGGATCCGAGCTGACCGATAGGTTCCTTTCTCTCTTGTTCTCTCTCCCTGTGCCAGAATTCCATCCGCCACAACCTGTCCCTGAACAAGTGCTTCATCAAAGTGCCTCGGGAGAAGGACGAGCCGGGCAAGGGGGGCTTCTGGCGCATTGACCCCCAGTACGCTGAGCGGCTGCTGAGTGGGGCCTTCAAGAAGCGAGGGCTGCCGCCGGTCCATATCCACCCGGCCTTCGCCCGCCAGGCCGCCCAGGAGCCGAGCGCCGCCCCTTGGGCCCGGCCGCTGACGGTGAACACCCAGGCCCAGCAGCTGCTGCGGGAGTTCGAGGAGGCCACTGGGGAGGCGGGCTGGGGCACAGGCGAGGGCAGGCTGGGGCATAAGCGCAAACAGCCGCTGCCCAAACGGGTGGCCAAGGTCCCTCGGCCCCCCAGCACCCTGCTGCTGACCCAGGAGGAGCAGGGCGAGCTGGAACCCCTCAAAGGCAACTTTGACTGGGAGGCCATCTTCGACGCCGGCTCGCTGGGCGGGGAGCTAGGTGCCCTGGAGGGCCTGGAGCTGAGCCCACCGCTGAGCCCCGCCTCGCATGGGGACGTGGACCTCACTGTCCATGGCCGCCACATCGACTGCCCCGCAACCTGGGGGCCTCCAATGGAGCAGGCTGCTGACAGCCTGGACTTTGACGAGACCTTCCTGGCCACCTCCTTCCTGCAGCACCCCTGGGACGAGAGTGGCAGTGGCTGCCTGCCCCCGGAGCCCCTCTTTGAGGCTGGGGATGCCACTCTGGCCGCTGACCTGCATGACTGGGCTAGCGTGGGCGCCTTCTTGTAAGAGGCCAGGCCCCACACCACCTCCGGACAGTGCCCAAGTCAGGGCCCAAAACTGCCCCCCCAGCACAGGCCACGGACACCCCATTGCCCAGGCAGGGGCTGGGCCAGGTCTCCCAAGGCTGGCCCCATGAGGCTACACCGCCACCAGCCCCGGCTGCCCTCAGAGTCAAGCCCAGGAGGCTGAGAACTGGGGGCCCAGGACCAGAATTGCTGCCTCCCCTCCCAGCCCCCTGTACACACAGTGTTTCATTGATCCGTGTCTCCGCTGCCCCAGGAACCGGTGAAAGGGCCCTGCACCATGAGAGCTGCGGCCTGGAGGGGCCCTGGCCAGGCTGGGGAGGAACAGAGAGGGCCCTCCCCAGAGCACCCCATCTTCCCTCCTGCTTCCCCAGGTCTCTATCCAGAGAAAGTACAACAAATGCTAATTAGGCGACAGCAAATTAACCCCTGGAGGCCTCTCCTGGCAGAGCCTCCCTGGGGCCTGGCAGGCAGAGGCTGGCCTGGGAGAGGGGGTGCAGAGCAAGGAGACAGAAATGAGGGGGGTGCAGAGTGGGGCATGGAAATCTTCCCCAAGGCCTCTGGGGTCTTGGCCTGGCCCCATCCCTAGGGCAGATGTAAATCCCTAATCTTTGAGCCCAACTTGAGACTGAGAGCAGCAGGAAGTTGGGGTTCAGGGGGCGCTGGGGGCATCAGAGCTGTGGGGAGGCAGGGAACAGACAGACTAATGTAGTGAGAGTAGCTGTAGCTAAGGCTTAACTGGGAGGGGCGCCGAGCTTGCTGGAACCACTGGGGCCAGGAAGGGGGGACCCCCCCCCCGCACCCCTGCCTGCTCTTGTGGGGGGCGTGCCTTGCTCCACCCTGACCTCCTGGGCTGCGTCCCACATTCTACCCTCCTGTCCCTCCGGGCAATTTAACCTTTTTCATGGAAAGTTATTTACAATAAAAAATTTTTAAAAATAAAATTTTTAAAAATCTCAAAATGAACCAGCTCAAAACTTTCTTTGGGAACAGGTGAGGGCGCAGCCACTGTTGGGAGGGCCGAGGAACGGCTGAGAAGACGATGGGGACACTGGGGGATGGCAGAGAGACGCTGATGAACTCCCCACGCCCTCAGCAGCCCTCGGAAGACCCCGGCAGCCTGGGCCCCAGCGCCCCCATCTGCCCAATGGGAAGACCTGCCGCCATAGCCCCGGGGAGCAGGAGCCAAAGGGAAGGGTGGGCCCCTGGCCCCTGCTCCAGCGCAGGGACTCACAAAGGCTCATGCCCTCCCCCACCACGAGGACCTGCCCAGGCTCGCCTGCCCAAGTCTGTGGTCCCTCATCCCCGCCCGACCTGTGTCTAGCACCTCCCTCCGTCCTCTCCTGGAGGGACTGGGTGTGAGGTCAGAGGGCCCCAGCCCCAGGGCCCCCGCGTCCCACTCTGGCGTGTATTCAGCCAGTGCAGGCTTGGGGAGGAGGAAGGCCACCGGGGAAGTGGGCGTGGAGTGCTCAGACTCTCCCCCACTCACACTGGCAGGTCCACTCTGTGAGGAACCACACTACCAGAGTCTTGGTGGGGAAACTGAGGCACAGGAAATGTGTCTGGGTGACAGCCAGCACCTTTCAATCCCCTCACCCCCGCTTTGCCTGGGATCCACGTCCCCGCTGAGCCCCTGCCACCCACACGCCTGCACTGGTGCACAGCACCCCCAGCAGCTTCCGTGCACACATGCACGTGCACACGCGTGCGCGCGCGCACACACGGACACAAATGGGCACTGTCCCCAGCAATCCTGCCCTGCCTCCATGGACCCCTTTCTCCCAATGCCCCTTTCTTTGTCCTCAAGGTTGGCTCCAAGCCAACCTGGCATTCCCCTGCTAACTTGCTGCTTTCAGTTGCTAATTATTCCAAATATTCCAGAAGGGCGCACACTGCAGGCCTTACTGAGCCCACCCCCTGCACAATGCAGGCTGAGGGGGCTGCCCAGCCTCCACTTCACCCACCAGGCAACTCCTCCCTCTCTCTCCCCACCCCCACCCCTCCTCTCCGTGGACCCCAGGGTTGGGGGAATGAGATGGGCACCAGCCTCCCCCACTGGCCTGCGGTGGGAACACCCTGGATTGACCTGTGGAGTGTGACACCTTCTGCCCCAGGCCAGTGCTGGTGGGGGAAGAGGGGCAGTGTCAGGGGTCAGGGGCAGGCAGAATCACCCACTGGGGGAGCACGAGGCCCAAGAAGCAGAGTGAGGTTTGCCTCTGGCTGCAGTGACAGTCACCCAGTCAACGGGAGCTCCTTGGAGCTCCTGAAAATCCTGAAGCCAGGGCCGCACCTGGACCAATTAGACCAGGACCTCCAGGGCAGGGCCCAGGCGTCAGCATGTTTAAAGGTCCCCAGATGCTTCCAATGTGCTGCGAAAACTGAGGGGGCCTGGAGAAGGCTTTGCACACCCTCTCAGCAGGCATCGCTGGGGAGTGGGGAATGTGGGAGCCTTAGAGCCTGCCCCTCAGCGGGGTGGCCTTTTAAAAAAAGGTGTTAATTTACCTCTTATTTATTTATAGACTCAGTGTAATCCCAACCAAAATATGTTTTATACCACGTGACAATAAGTTGCCAACCCGATGCTCTGTTACACTAATACTTTAGTGTGTATTTCCTGAAAACAAGCACACTTCTAAACGCCAGTACAATCATTAAAATTAACATTGGCCTGTTGATCCCATCTAATCCACAGACCCCACTGAGATTTTGCAGATGGCCCCAGTGGTGCTGCTCGAGCCCCATCGTCCTGCAGGAGCACATGGTACATTCACTGTCCCATCTCTGAGCTTGTGGCCCATGACTCAAGTTCTCCGGGCAGGTTCCGCATCTCCTTTAATTCTAAGTTGCAAACCCCACTTTTGAGGTGACCAGCCCTGAGCCACTTCATGCTCAGGTGTTGGAGGAAGATGCTACCCAAAGCAACGAGCCACCTTTCTGTCCCCTAACTTCCTCCTTTTCCCCATTCCCCCGCCCCCACGGATCCCCCAGCTAGGAATGCAAGGGAGGGCGGCAGGGGGCCCCCCCGACAGTGGGAGAAAGGCCAGGAGCTCAGACCTTGGGGGACTCCCCCTCCCAGCACAGAGCACATCCTGTTCCATGGACAGGCCACCTGGGGCCCAGTGACTCCCAGATCTGGAAGGTCCCCAGGGATCCCCTCAAGCCCCCACTTCTGCTCTGCTGCGGCAGACTTGCCAGGCCCCCTGCTGGGCCGCTCTCCAGCCCACACAGCTGGACGGGACTCGCAGAGGAAGAGGGGCAGCGGAGGGGAGGAAGGCAGCGACGCAGGAGTCAAGTGCAGTTCCCCCGGGGCTGAGGCCCAAAGGTAACAGGTGTACTGTGGACTCCCGGCAGGGGGCAGTGGGCTGGCCCTGGGGCAGGCCCGGGCCTGTCTGGAGTAGGGGTGTGGGGAGGGGACGAGGAGCCTGCCCTGTTAACAATGGGGCGAGCAGCCTGGGCTCCTGCTGACACATTCCTGTTTGATGAGAAGGAAAACACAGGTGACAAGGGAGGGGAGGCACCTGGGGCAGAGGAGGGGGCTTTGTGAGGCCACCCACGCCGGGGCCACGCTGACCAGCTGACCGGAGTTAGTGGTGGTAGCGGATGGGCAGGTGATGAGGCGTCCAGAAGCCCGGGTGGGGGTGAGGGGTTGCCTTCCTCCCGGGGCACATGTATGCACCCCACTCTGCGGCTCCCAGGTGAGACAGGTCAGAGCCACCGGGCGTGCTCAGGCCTGAACTTTCCCGGCATGCGTCAGACGCTGGCAGGGGGCAACTGGAAGGACGCTGTCCCCCAGAAGCCAACCAGCCTGAGCTGGCCGGGCAAGGGGAGGTGGGGGGCACATTAACTGACGGGGACATCAGAGCTGAAGGCCCCCCTGCTGGCCCCCTCTGGCCTCCCAGTGGCATCCTGAACTGGCCCCTGGGGTGAGGGCAGGATGGGCAGCTGGGGTCTGAGACCCAGGCCCTCTTTCCCTCTAGACGGAAGCAGCTCCCAGGAAAGCAAAGTTCCAGGAACTGGAGAGGACAAGGACGTGCCAGTTCACACCCGCACTCGGCGCCCCGCCCAAGCCCCCCAGGGCCCTTTGAAGCAGAAGCCCGGCCTGGATTGGGAGCCCTCCGGGCCTGCTGTTTGCCCAGGGAATTAAGCAGAGGCTGGAGGCCGCCCTGCCCTCCCGGTTCCTCCCCCATCCAGCCACACAGGCTGGCAGCGGCCCTGCCCCAGGCTGCCTAACTGTGGGCACCAAGCCCTGTCCCCATCCCCACCCAGGATCAGAGTTTCCTCAATGGCCTTAAAGTGGACTTTGCCAGGAGTTGGGCAGGGGTGAAGGGGGAAGGTATGATTTGGGACTCAGGCCCTTCCTCATAACCTGTCTGTCCTGCCCACTCCTACATTTGAAGCACCAAACGCAGTGCCCAGCTTGTTAAGCATTACTGGAATGAATGATGGATGAATGAATGAATGAATGTGCTGGCAGATCAATAAAAGGTAGAAAAGCAGCCTGGGCAGAAAACTCCAGATAGTCAACACCCAGGGTATAGTCCTGGAGTCCCCAGGGGCAGTGGTTTGACTTGAGGACATGCAGAGGTTTGGGGAGGGCCTTCCAGGCCCCAGGAGAACTTTGAGGAAAGCTGCATGCTGCCCTGTTCTGGAAACAAGTGACAGGCCCATTTGTGATGCTGTGGCTTTTGGTGCCTCGGGTGCTTCCCCTGTGGGACAGGCAGTGGAGCCTTGAGTGCCGTGAGGCTGCTGCAGGGCGGGGGAGGGAGGGAGAGAGGAATTGGGGGTGGTGGAGAGAGGCCTTCTTCACTCTCACCGGCTCCCCCATCCCCAATTTCCCTGGGGAGGTCACTGCCAGTCCTGGGAGTGAGCAGCCAGAGGGCAGAGAGGAGGGCTGGTGAGGACAGACCGGCATTCAAGGCCCTCCACCTCTTTTACTATCCCCCCACCCACAGGGTTGGCAATGGGCCTTCTGCCTGTTTGCACCCCAGCCACAGGGCACCAGGACAGAGCTGTGCCCAGCACAGCTGTCTTCTCCTGGCCCCACCACACTGGGCCCCAGGGCCACCAAGCCGGACACTCCTCAAGCCTGCCCAGGCCCACTCGGCTGCCCAGGCCACCGGCCCAGGGTCCTGGGGGTGGGAGACCCAGGAGGAGCCCGAGAGCCCCAGTGCAGGGTATTTGGCTAAAGATTAATCCTGGCCTGGTTGGGGACTGACTGGATGGCTGGGCTGGGAGCCAGTGTTGTCCCACCAGGCCAGGAGGGGTAGGGGAGGGACTGGGGTACAGGAGGCATGGGCAGGTGGACCCCAAAGAGGGCCAGGACTCGCACCCCACCCACACTCCCCACCCACATGCGGGCTTCACTGGAGGGAGTGGGAAATTGGGAGCATCTCACCCCAGAAGGAATCCAAGCAGGGGAGGAGAATCAATCAGACTCTGCCCACCTGGCCCAGGCAGAGGTGGGTCATGAAGGGGGCACTCCCCACCCCGGGCCCCCACCCAACACTTGAGCTCAAGGCTCCACGTCCCCAGCCCAGGAAGCTCTTATCTGAAGGAAGAGTTTGGGAAAAAAAACCGGGTACGGAGTAGGGTAGGGGGCTGGGGGAGAGTGGAGGCATGGACAGTGGGAGAGGAGGAGGAAGATGAGCTGCTGGGACACCAGTTTCCATATGGTGCAGACCCGAAAGCGCCAGATACCCTCAGTTTGCAGAGGAGCAAACCTGTCTCTGCGGTCTCGGTGTGTTCTCCACCTAATAGCCAATGGCCTTTCTTCTTTCTTCTTAAATGAAGTTTTAAAAATCAGAATCGAGGCCGGGCGTGGTGGCTCACGCCTGTAATCCAAGCACTCTGGGAGGCCGAGGCGGGTGGATTGTTTGAGCTCAGGAGTTCGAGACCAGCCTGAGCAAGAGCGAGACCCTGTCTTTACTAAAAATAGAAAGAAATTATATGGACAGCTAAAAATCAGAATCGTACTCGTATTTGGATTAAATATCAATCTATTTTTTTTTTTTTAGAGACAGGGTCTTGCTATGTTGTCCAGACTAGTCTCAAACTCCTGGCCTCAAAGCAATCCTCCTGCCTAGCCTCCCAAAGTGCTGGGATTACAGGCATGAGTCACCACATAGGGTCAAAATATTCATCTTAAAAAGCCTTAATATGTTAAAAACAAACAAACAAACGCTGCTTGCCTTTCCCCAGAAGTAACCACAACCACTCTCGGTTCTTTTGGCCATTCAGATAATCCCCCACCGCTGCCGTCTGCAGTTGCTCTAGTCGTTATCCATTGACTTCCTGCTGTAGAAGGTGAGGATACAGCTGGCTTCCCTCCTCCAGCCTCCTATTTGGTTAGATTTTTGGTTAAATAGCCAGAGATCACAAGATTGTCACAACGTGG
>CM052441.1:143335933-143371603 GCA_028533085.1 Varecia variegata | reverse complement strand
CTCTTGCTCAGGCTGGTCTCGAACTCCTGAGCTCAAACAATCCGCCCACCTCGGCCTCCCAGAGTGCTAGGATTACAGGCGTGAGCCACCGCGCCCGGCCACTATTCTCTTTTCTATTAATGCCTTCTCCAATAATCCATAAATACACATGTAACAAAATTGAAAAAGGTACAAAGGGACTTCAGTGAAAAGTGAAAAGCAGTGTCCCTTCTCTATCCTGGCTCCAGCCACCCAGCTCCCCTCCTCTGAGGCAACCACTGTTACTAGTTTCTCGTGTGCTCTTCCGGAGATATTTTACACATGTTTAAGCATATAAGTATTACTATCAATATTAAATTCCAAGTGCAACAGACAATCTCAGTTTTTCGTTTATTCTATAAGCCTCCCTCCTGGGAACTGTCTTCCCACTCAGGCTGGGCCAGCTATAATCAGGCTTATCCTGGGACTTCTCCTTGCCTCTATCCTACACTGGACTCCCTGTTTCCTAGATTTCACCTCTTCCTGTTGCATGCTTTATTCCTAGCAACTTCTGGAAATAGTGCACAGGAAGTACACTTTTTGACATCTTGAATGTCTAAGCATGTCTATTGCAAACTCTCACATTGGATTGCTAGTTGGGCTGGTTATAAAATCACAAGTTGAAATTTCCCTCAGAAACTTGACGGCATTGTTGTCTAGTATTCAGTGCTGCTGCCTTGAAGTTTCTGAATCTTAACCCTTTGCATTTGATTTGTTTTCCCCTTTTTGGACGAGTTTAGGGTCTTTGCTTTATCCTTGATATGCTGAAAGTCCACAGCAATGCCCCTCAGTGTGGACCTTTTTTGCTCACTGTGATGGGCTTTCAGTGGGACCTTTTAATCTGAGAAAATGTCTTAAACGGTTTCTTTAATAATTTCTTTCCCTTCGTTTTCTCTGAGACCGCTATTTTCAAATGTTAAGCCTTTTATTGTCTTTTTTCTCCTGTTTTCTATCACTTTATCTTTTTGTTTTGCTTTCTGGGAAATTACCTCTGCTTTATCTTCTAACCCTGCTATTGGAATTTGTATTTCAGCTACTCTATTTTAATTTCCAAGAGCTCTTTTAGTGTTCTGGTTTTTTCCCTCTTCTGTAACATCCTGTTCTTGTTTCATGGGTGCCATGTCTTTTTATCTTCCCGAAGATACTGTGGTGGTGGTTGTTTTAAGTTTTCTTCTGATTCCTACACTGTGTCCTTTTCCTACAGGATCTTTTTTCCTATTTGTTTTGGGTCTCTCACTTTCAGATTGAAGATGTTCCTCAAATGTCTAGTCATCATGGCTGTAAATCCATATTTAAAATTGAAGCACCGGCTTCAATATTTAAAATTGAAGCCACTGGGGTGCAGTGGCTCGCGCCTGCAATCCCAGCACTCTGGGAGGCTAAGGCAGGAAGATCGCCTGAGGCCAGGAGTTTGACACCAGCCTGGGCAACGTAGTAAGTCTCTACAAAAAATTAAAAATGAGCTGGCCGTGGTGGCTCACACCTATAGTCCCAGCTACTCAGGAGGCTGAGGCAGGAGGATCACTGGAGCCGAGGAGTTGGAGGTTGCCGTGAGCTATGATTGTGCCACTGTACTCCATCCAGCCTGGGTGGCAGAGCAAGACGCTGTCTCAAAAATAAACAAACAAATAAGCAAAAGAAAATCTGCTTGCAAGTTCAGCAAATAGGAGCCGTTGGTCAACTATTGGACTTCACTGTAGGACAACCTGTCCTTTTTCTTAGAGGCCCTAATGGTCAGTACCAGTAGACCTTTCCCCCGAGGCCATTTTACTAGTTCAGAGAAAAATCTTCTAGTCTATTCCTGGAGGGTTCAAGCCTGGCATAATGGTTGCAGGGCTAGGGAATTGGTCTAGAGTCTTGTTTTTCAGGATGCAGACTTCTTTCACTTAATATCCTTGTTTTCAGACTAGTGTCTGATTCCTTGTACCCAAAAGTGCCTGGTGTCCCTTGGTCCAGAGCCTGGTTCCGTTGCTCCAGAGAATAAGCCTCCAATTTTGGCGGGGCCGGGGTTGTGGGAGGGGGAGCGTCCTGCTGTGCAGGGAGTGGGAAGGTGGGAGTCTAGAGATCTGCTCAGCTTACAGATTTCAGCTCTGGGTTCTGACCTTTTGCAGAATCTGGAGGAAAAAACCAGTCAACTTCCTATTGGTCTCATCTCCTGCCGGCCGTGGTGGCAGTTCTGAGACACTGCTTCTCACCGTCTTCCCCGCGTGTTCTCCGCCGAGATTTGTCGAAATCTCTCATCAGCTGTTACCTGCTCTTCTCTTCTGGTTTTTTTTTTCTTGTGGATTTATATAATTTTTCGTATTGAGGTAAAACTCACGTGTAATTAAATGCTCTGATCTTAAGTGTACTTTTCAATCAGTTTTGGCAAGTACATACCAGGACACAGAGGGCTCCCTTCCACCATCCCATCCCTGAGTAACCACTGATTTGATTTCTGCTGCCATGGGATGGTTTTACCTGTTCTGTGATAGAATTTCGGATGAACAGCATCATACGGTTTGCACCGTGTGTTCAGCTTCTTTCACTTGGTATATGATTTTTGGAATTTAACCATGTCGTTGCACATGCCGGTAGCTTGCTCCTCTTCGTGGCTGAGTAGTGTTTCCACAGCTAACCGTAGCAGTTTGCTTGTCCAGCCTTCTCTTGATGGATATCTGGGTCGGTTCCAGTTTTGAGCTATTGTGAATAAAGCTGCTATGAACATTCTTGTACAAGGCTTTTTGTAGTATAGCTTTTTTTTTTTTTTAATCACTTTTCATTCGGCTGGGGTTTGGGAAGTGAAGGCACAAATGTGTGTGGTCCATCTGCCATGTTCAACTGGACTACCCAGAGTTGATTTTTTTTTTTATTTTTTAAGAGACAGGGTCTCCTTCTGTTGCCCAGGCTGGAGTGTAGTAGACATGATCCAAGCTCACTACAGCCTCAAACTCCTGGGCTCAAGTGATCCTCCTGCATCAGTCTCCCGAGTAGCTGTGACCACAGGCACGTGCCACCAAACCTGGCTAATTTTTTTATTTTTATTGAGACAGGGTCTCACTATGTTGCCCAGGCTGGTCTTGAACTCCTGGCCTCAAGCGATCCTCCCACCTAAGCCTCCCAAAGTGCTGAGATTACAGGTATGAGCCACTGTGTCTGGCCCTGATTTGATTCTTAAAAGAGGAGGCAGGGGTGCAGACAGGAAAGGAGCTACAGGCAGGAGGAGGGATGTGGCAAAGGCATGGAAGTGGGAACCGGGCTGGCTTGTCTGCAGCTGCGAGGCACTCAGTACTGGGGAGGGTAAGGGCCAGTGTGACTCCTCAAGTATACTTCTGGCCATTGCACTCCTCTGCTGAGAACACGGCAATGACTTCCCTGTCTCCAGGGCGATTTCAGGCCCCCTAAGCACGATCAAGCTCTGGCTCCTGCTGACCACTCATCTTCCCACCTGCTCCTGCCCTCTGTGACCAGTCACACTAATGTATTACCCATTATCACTGTTTGCACTCTTCCTGCCCTTAACCCTGCCCTCTGCCCTTAACAACCTCCCTCCCACTCTCCCCTGCACCTGGGTAACTCCCTTCAGGACTTAGTTCCAGGGTCACATGATCTGAGTCCCCAACTCTGGCCCCTCCACCTGGGTTAGGTGTGGGCCCTGTGCTGGCACAGCATCCTGAACCCATGGCATGTTGTTGCCCCGCTTGCCTGGGAGCCCCTAAGGGCCTGGTCAGAGGAGCTGCTGTTCACACCTGGAGCTCCTGTGCCCAGCAGGGGCCGGGGACAGCAGGCACATGGTACTTTCTGACTGTACAATGGCTGAGTGAGCTCAGTCAGTCCCCTTCCCGTGTGCTCTTGGCTTCTTCCCATGGGTTACATGTCAGCATGTCATCCAAGCCCAGGTCTGAACACTCAGGTGTGCGCAAAGGGAGGGTCCTCCTCACACCCCCATCCCGGCAGAACTCCTGCCAACCTTGTCCACATTCTCTTTGAGGAGGCAGCTGGTTACACACATTGGGGGCTGGTACCTGAACCAACGTCAGCCTGGAATGCCACATCCCTCACAGCAGGGCGGGGCCAGCTGGAGCAGAATCAGGGCCCCCGGTGTCGGTGTCCCTGAATGCTCCTTCTGCCTCTAGCTGGCCAGAGTTCCAGAAAGCCCACCTCCCATAGGCCACTGCCAACCCTCAGCCCTTCTATCTGGTGGTTCTAGAACTCAGTTTGGGGTACGACCTTCATCACAATCCCTCCCCCTGCTTCACCCCAGAAGTATGCTGAATGACTCAAAGTCAGGGACAAATCTTGGGGGCTCTGTCCTCTGCCTGCCCAGTACCCTGCTCTTCCCCTGCTGCCAGCACAGACTGCCCACCTCAGGGCTCCTGGCTGCTGTCTGGAGTTCAGGTTTGTTGGGGGAGGTCTTGGGCCGGGCCCTGAGCTCCAGAAGGCTACCATATCAGCTGTCTGGGCCTCTGGCAGACCCCAGGCTCCAAGTCTGATCTTGGGGAGCTGCAGGTCCAGATTCCTGGAGGGGTGGGAGTAGGGAGCCAGGCTGGTCTGCTTGCCCTCTTTGTAGGAGGCAGGAGCAGCCAGAGCAGTCCTCAGACATGCAAGTAAGGACCTTTAGTCCGCAGGAGGCCTTAGGAGCCTTCTGGTGTCACCTACACATAAGGCTGGCTTCTCCTGGGCACTGCTGGCTGATGGACCCATCTGGACGTCTGCCACTCTCCATGCACCACGTCAGCAGCGTGTGCCTCCCGTTGGGTGAGGAGCTCCAGGAGGGCAGAGGCAGTGCCAGGTCTCTGTGGCACCTGCTGGGAGTCAGGTATGACACACAGTTTGTGCTCAACAGAGCGTGGCAGAATGGATGGGAGGTGGCAGGACACACCCCACTTCTCATAGTGACTTATCAGCAGAGCTAGATCCAAAAGCCAGAGTGTTCAGCCGGGCAAACAGTGGGGGACCAGAAGCAAGGCAGTCCAGGCCTGTCCTGCCTACCCTCAGGGACCCCAGGCCTCACCTCCCAGCCCAGCCCCCTGCCCCAAACTTAGTAAACAGCCCCTATTGAAGATCTAATTGTGTGTGGCATCCTGTCCTGCCAGGTAGTGTGCACAGAGAACTCCCTACACCTGTCTCTGGCCGTTCTCTGCTCATTCATTCATTCAACAAATCTCAGGCAGACAGGGGGCCCTTCTGTGGTGTGGAGGACACACAAACACAGAGCAAGGGCAAGTGGGTCCCAGAAGTGCACTGGGACTCCCTCCAGGGTCAACTCAGTCATTCCCCTGCCTCAGGGCAGCTATAAAATCAGGGAATGAGGCCTCCTGGTTTCCCACAGCAGTGGTAGGATCCATCAGTCCTCAGCATGGGGTGCAGGTGGAAACTTGGCCCTCGGCCCCGGGGTAGGACTTCTCTGTGTCCCCCACCCCCAGCCAGTGGTCCAAGTCTTTTCTAGTTCCTGCCCACGCCACTGCGTTGGTTTCCTCACTTGCATCCCCCAGGCAACCCCTGCCCCACGGCCCACCCCTTGAGGCTCCTCACCAAATACAGTTCGACCTTAGCTGATGTCTGATTCCCAAGGCCACTCCTGCCAAACTCAGCTCTCCTCTCAGGACACCCTTGTCCCCTTCCCTACATCCCAGCTCTCCATAAGGCTGGTCCCTCTTCCCATCCTTCATGATCCTGTCAACACGCCTGTACCTCCAAAGGCCTTCCTGATGTGCCCACATGGCTGTGGCTGTTTCCTCCCAACCTAGGTCCACAGTCCTTTGTCCCTCCTGTGGCCTGCAGTGCACCCCAAATTCCCAAATGCCTCCAAGACTCTCTTCTTAATCTGCCCTAGCCAGCAGGAGGGGTCTGGAGGCCTCCCTCTCTCAGCGGCTTGCCTGTCTGCTGAGTTCACGAACAAATGAATGAACCTGCCCAGACCCGCACCCCAAAAAGGCCCCGCCCCTGGCTGGAGACGGGCACATGTGGCAGAAGAAGGCCTGAGCCGTCCTAGCTGCAGTCCCCGCTGCAAACCCCGCTCCAAAACCCAACCCCGGGTGGCGAAGGCGCTGAGTCACGTTCTCAGCACGCGGCCCCCAGGGAGCCGGGCCTCCGGTGGCGTGCCTGGGCCTGCGGGGGCGCGCGTCGGGCTACTGGGCTGCAGGGCGCCGGGCTGCGGAGAGGCGCGTCCCGTCCAAGGCGCCGCACCCGCCAGCGCGGCCCCCGTGGCGTCCTGGGTTGCCTGGAGCCGCGGGCCGAGCAGCGGCGGTGCCAGCGGCTGACGCCAGCGTGGCTGCCGGCCGGACCCCCCTCCACGGGCCCGTTGGCAGGAGCAGGAGGCGGCGGACGGCGAGGCCGCCGAGAAGCCCCGAGAAGGCTGCCCCGGCCACAGGCGTCTGCCCGGCTCCCCGCCGCCACTCTGCCCGTACGTCTCTTCCCGCGTCCCCTCTGGACAGGTCTCTCGTCGTGTGCTTGCTCTTACTCTCCACGTTCCTGCCCCCCTTCTGTTCGCACCCATCCCCGGCCCCGGGGCCTCTCCGTTTCATTGCATCCCCCGATCCTTCTCGGAGGTTCCAGCTCCCAGGACGCCGCGAAGGCAAAGGGTGGTGCAGGGCGCCCCCTCGCGGCCTCCCGGGCCGGCCCGCCCCGCCGCCCTGCCCGCCCGGAGAGGGGTCCCCCGACCTCGCAGCCCGCGCTCCCGAACCCCCAGTACAGCCCCCGGGTCAGCGGGAGGGGGCGCCCCTGGCAGCACAGCCGCGGCACCAAGCCCCTCCCAGGGTTCCGGAAAGCGGAGGGCGGCATCCGGAAAAGGGGCCTGAGGCTTGGCGGGGCAGATGTTGCCGAGGCGGAAATGGAAGGCCGAGCAGCGGCTCTCCCACTTCCTCCCGTGTCCGTAGGGCCAGCACGGGGACATGCTGGGAAGCCCGAGGTCTGAGAGGAGGGGCGAGGGAAAGGGCGAGTGTGGGGGGGTGTGTGCACACGCTGGAGCAGGGACGGAGACGGGGACCCGAAGCTGAGAGCCCCCCAGACCCCGGAGGACCCTGCATCGTGGTCCAGGCCTGCCCGGCTTCAGAAGCAAGTCCCTGCCCTCCTCCAAGCTGGGCTGAAGAGAGCTTGACTTAGAAAAACTAAGGGGGAAGACTTTCCTTAAGTGTTGGTCACCCTCCAAATCCAGGCCAGCAGAGAGCCTCCTGCCTGGTGGCCAGTGTCAGGGTGCATGTCCAGCCACCACTGCCCCACCCTTCCCTGAGGCAGAGGTTCACCAGGCCCAGGGATGGCGAGGGCTGTGGCCTCCCCCTGGCCAGTGGCAGGGTAATAGCTGACTGCCTCCCTGACACACTTTGTCACTTCTGCCTGACTCCACTTTGATTGTCACCAACTCTAGGATCTAAAAGGCCCTAGGCCAGACTAAAGTCTTCAGGATCTCCCTAGGAGCCCTGGCTCTTGTAGCCTCCGGGTGCACCATCTTGCCAGGGAGGGTAGCTGTGGCTGTGGAATATTCCAGCTGGTCCCAGGAGGTTCATCCTGACTTTCCTGGGTGTTAGCCTCCCATGTCATGAGGGACAGAATGGAGCATCTGTTTTCCAGTGTTCAGAGTTCCAAAAAGTCAGTTTATCCAGACCCTTTGCAACTCCCCCCTCACCTCTCTTGTCTGCCCCCAAGACAGTCCGGAGTCCTGCACAGACAGCATCCGGGGCCCTGGGCCCCCCAGAGAGGCCATTCTTGAAGACTGAGGAAACTAACTCACCAGGGAGTGCTGCCAAGTTCTGGATGGGCTGTTTAAAGAGCAGAGACCATAAGGCTCCAGCTGAGGGGACATGTGAGTGACATCTACATTTCTGCAGTCCTGGGTATGAGTGTGCAGAGTGGGCAGCATCCCCTCCTGGTGCTCCCGGGGTCCTGGCACCAGGCTGAGCCTTTGTGACAGTTACCCCCTGAGTTCTCCCCACAGCCCGTGCGTGTCTGAGGAGGGCTGGGGGTGTGGTATTATTGTCCTTGCAGAAGGAGAAACCAGAGTGCAGAGATGTGCATCCAGCCAAGACTGGGTAGAGGGCCTGCCCAGGCCTTCCGGTGGCCCATGGCGATGCTACCACAGCCTGGCTCTCCTCTTGTTTGTGTCCTCTTGTTTGTGAAGAGGAGTTGCCCGTGGCTTACCTTTGATCTGCCCCCAGCAGGGCTCTTGGCAGCCACTCCTCCTCTTCAGCCCTGTCTGTGAGGTCCAGGGATCCTCTTCCTGGCACTGGGCCCCTCTCTCTGCCCTGGCCACCTCTCAGGCTCCCCTGGGAGGCTCTGACCCTGCCTCCCGCCCCTCCCTCACCAGGGCCACACTTGGCCTCCAGTCGTCAAGTGGGCATGGTTCCCCAGTGACACCTCAGCCTCCAGTTTGCTCGGGGGACATTCAATTTGTAGTTGTGAAAATGAATTTAAATTTCACCTGAGAAAAACAAACAAAGGGAGAATATCCAGGAAGTTTTTTGAGGGAAATGAAAAACTAGGAAAGAATATCCTAGTAAATGGATAACTCACTTATAAAGCTACGTTGCTTTGACTGGTTTGGTTCTGACACTGAAAGAGGTAAGAGAAGTTCAGTGGAACAGAACACACCGAAGAAATAGGTCCAGATATATAGGGGAACTTAATTATGATATAGGTAGCATTTCAAACCAGTGATTGAATGATGAATTATTGAAGAAATAGTATCAGGACAAGTGGCTGGCTATCCATCTGGGAAAGAAATCCAGATGGCTCAGTGTTATAAACTTTTTTTTTTAAGGATTAGGAAAAAACACAGGTGATTTATTAAAACAAAAAAGCTTAGACGAGGATAAGTAAGACACAAAACTGAAATGCTATAAACAAAGTCTGATAAATATGAATAAAAAAATTAAAACTCCAGTAGAGCAAAATAGCAACAACAAAGAAAATTATATCACATAATGTAAAAGAAAAAAATTAAGTTTCCACATAAATGATGTTCTTTATTACAAAGAGAATTCCGAAGAATCAATAAGAAAATATGAAAACCATTATATAAAATGGTTTATATAAATATAAAAGACATTAAGCAGGCAGTTTACAGACAGTTAAATACAGCTAATAAACAAGAAAGATACACTCAAAACTAACTTTGTTTTTTTCTTTTCTTTTTTTTGTTTGGAGACAAGGTCTCCCGTCACCCAGGCTGGAGTGTTGTGTCACGATCATAGCTCACTGCTGCAGCCTGGAACTCTTGGGCTGAAGTGATACTCCCACCTCAGCCTCCCAAATAGCTGGGACTACAGGCATGTGCCCTCACTCCCAGATAATTTTTAGAATTTTGTTTTGTACAAATGGGATCTTGCTGTGTTTCCCAGGCTGGTTACAAACTCCTGTTCTCAAGCTATCCTCGAACCTTGGCCTTCCAAAGTGCTGGTGTTACAGGCGTGAGCCACGGCCCCCAGCCTCAAACTTACTTTTAATTGAAGAAATACAGATAAAATAAGAGATGCCCTTTTTTCATAATTTTTATTAATGAACTTTATTTTTTAGGGCAGTTTTAGGTTTACAGGAAAAAATCATGCAGAAAGTATGGAAAATTCTCATGTGTCTCCTCTCTCTCCCTTAACATCTTGCATTAGTATGGGACATCTGTTACAATTGATGCACCAATATTGATAAATTATTATTAACTAAAGTCTATGGTTTAAAACAGGGCTCCTGTTTTATGTTGTACATCCTATGTGTTTTGCCAAAGGCATAATGTCATGTATATGTAATTATGGTATCATACAGAGTAGCTTCACCACCCTAAAAATCCTCTGTGCTCTACCTATTCGTCCCTTCTTCCCTTGGCCTCCCTCCCCCTCCCCCCAAAAGCCCTGGCAACCATTATTCTGTTTACTGTCTCTATAGTTTTGCCTTTTCCAGAATGTCACATAGTTGGAATCACAAAGAATGTAGCCTTTTCAGATTGGCTTCTTCACTTAATCAATACACATTTAAGTTTCCTCCATGTCTTTTTGTAGCTTAATAGCTCATTTTTTCTTATCACTAAATAATATTTCGTTGTATGGATGTACCACAGCTTGTTTATCCATTCACCTGGTAAAGGACATTAGTTGCTTCCAATTTTTGGAAATTACGAATAAGGCTGCTGTAAACATTCTTGTGTAGGATTTTGTGTGGACGTGAGTTTTCAGTACGTTTGGGTAACTACCAAGCAATACGATTCCTGGATCATCTGGTAGCAGTAGGTTTAGCTTTGGGAAAACATGCCAAGCTGTCTCCAAGTGGCTGTGCTGCTTTGCGTTCCTACTAGAGATGGATGGGAGCTCCTGTTATTTCATATCCTCACCAGCGTTTGGTGTTGTCAGTGTTTTGGATTTTAGCCACTGTAATCGCCGCATAGTGGTAACTCGCTGTTGTTTTAATTTGCAATTCCCTACTGACATATGGTGTGGAGCATCTCCTCGTGTGCTCATTTGCCATCTATGTATCTTCTTTGAAGTGTCCGTTCAGATCGTTTTTCCATTTTTCAGTTGGGTATTTGTTTTCCTATTGTTGAGTTTTAAGAGGTCTTTGTATATTTTGGATATAAATCTGTATTAACCATGTTTTATTTTCTATATTCTGATGCTTTGACATCCTGAGGTCTTCCAGACCCTGGAGGGACTGCTCCTCCCAGGGTTAGTGAATTCCTAGAGACAGCAAACAACTCACCTTCAAAAGTGCCTTTCCTATGCAAACCAACCAGTCCAGAGACTACCCCCCAACCACCTCCTTGTATTGGGCTAAGTCTGGGCCACTGTCCACCTGCCCTAATCACTCCAAGGTCAGGTACCAGACAACTAGGGACAGACCCTACACCCTGGAACCCACTGAAACTATTCAAAGTGACTAGTCCTAAACCTGCTTACCCTGACTCCCCGGTTCTTTCCCACAGAAACCACACTGAAGGCTGGTGTTCCCTTCCCTCCTGGCCAGCTCCGGGGCTTCCTCTTGGGCCCTGCATGGCACGTGGGCTGCCTGGTTCTAGTGAACTGTGCCTAGAATTAACTTCTTCCTTTATGACAGTCATTTCTCTGTGTGTCTTAGCATACCTGATTAAAACAAATTCTGGGTACTGTTAAAATGAAGTCCTTTATCAGTGCTTTAAGAAATATTTTCTCCAAATCTGTGGCTTGCCTTTTTATCCTCTTGACAGTGTCTTTTGCAAAACAAAAGTTTTATTAATAAATTTTAAATCCAACTTCTTGATTTTTTTCTTTCATGGATCACATCTTTGGTGTTGTTTCCAAAAAGGCATTGCTAAGTAGAGTATGGTGGTGTGAGCCTGTAGTCCCAGCTGCTTGGGAGGCTGAGGTAGGAGGATCACTTGAGCCCAGGAGATGGAGGCCAGCCCTGGCAATATAGCCAAAAGACCCCTGTCTTTTAAAAAAAAGTCATCAGCAAACCCTACATCACCTAGATTTTCTGCTATGGTATCTTCTGGGAATTTTAGAGTTTTTCATTTTACATTTAGATCTGGGATCCATTTTGAGTTAATTTTTGTGAAGGGTGTAAGTTCTGCGTCTATATTCATATTTTTGCATGTGGGTATCAAGGTGTTCCAGCATCATTTGTTGAAAAGACAGTCTTTTCTTCATTGTATTGCCTTTGCTCTTTTGTCAAACATCAGTTGACTCTATTTGTGTGGGTCTATTTCTGGGCTTTCTATTCTGTTCCATTGATCTATCTTTCTATTCTTTCACCAAAACCATTACCTTAATGACTATAGCTTTATAGTATATCTTAAAGTCAGGTGTTGTCAGGCCCCCAAATTTATTATTCTCCTTCACTATCATGTCGTATCCCACAGAGTTTCATAAGTTGTATTTTCATTTTCCTTTAGCTCAAAATTAAACATGAGGTGCCATTTTTCACCTATCAGATTGACAAAAATATCAAAGTTTGATGATACTTAGTGTGGGTTAAGGTGTAGGGAAATAGGCACTTTTTTTTTTTTTTTTTTTGAGCCAGAGTCTCACTCTGTTGCCCAGGCTAGAGTGCTGTGGCGTCAGCCTAGCTCCCAGCAACCTCAAACTCCTGGGCTCAAGCGATCCTACTGCCTCAGCCTCCCAAGTAGCTGGGACTACACGCATACGCCACCATGCCTGGCTAATTTTTTCTATATATTTTTAGTTGTCCAGCTAATTTCTTTCTATTTTTTTAGTAGAGACGGGGTCTCGCTCTTGCTCAGGGTGGTCTCAAACTCCTGAGCTCAAACAATCCTCCCGCCTCGGCCTCCCAGAGTGCTAGGATTACAGGCATGAGCCACCACGCCTGGCCCATTTTTGATCATTATTTCAAAAAATTGTTTTCTTAGAAGTGCTTTAATAGAAAGGTCATTTAAAGTCACCATTTTTAGAAAGTAGAGAAAAATAATGATCCTTCTGCTCTACTTACCCTTTAGTATTTTGTGGTGTTTTCATGAAATCTTTTGTGCAATGCATCTGTTATATTTTAAATTGTTATAATCTCAACACACATTATTGTGGCCTGCTTTTGTGGTTGTTTATGTCATAGCATATACATTTTCAGTATAGTTACAGGGCTAAGAAATATTAATGTGGAGGAATTATATATTTGATTCCACAGAAGGAGCATGAAGCCTGAAATTAGGACTTTATTAAACTGAAGAACACTCTCTTGGGGCAGCAGGGCTCACCCTTCCTTCCTTCCTTCAGTCCTCCCTCTGGAAAAAAGAATCTCGGTGAGTGGGCAGTGGAGGGCTTGACTATGGTTGGAAACTTTGTGTTCCGCACAAGTTTGTGGTTGTGAGAACCAAGACTTCTGAGGCTGCAACTAAACCACCACTTACTCCTTTTGACAAAGTGGCTTGTGTTGAGTACAGTTAAACAATTACGGCTTTAACTAAATCAATACCTACTTGTCATCTACACATCTTATATTAGACTGAAAATCATTTCAATTCATTTTTTCATTCTGTCTACTCTTAGTAAGTAGTCTTAAATATAACCTGCTTTTCACAATGAATTTTCTAGACAATCGTATTGGCAGCTTCGCATGATAACAAACAATACTCCTAAGCTGTCCAGCATGGGGAGGCAGAAGAGACAGCCTCAGCTGTGCCCTCCCCTGGCCAGCTGTGTTGACTTGGTACAACTGATCTTCCTGAGCTGGAGCTTCCTCAGCTGCAGAAGGGAGAGGACAGCTGTGCCTGACTTGAAGGTTTATTATGAGTATTAGACAAGCTAATGCACGGACAGTGTTTGTAACAGAGGTGGGCAAACAGAAGGCTCTCAACGCCTGGTAGTTAGCCACCAAATTAGACTAGACATTGAAGGAAATCTGAGAATGTGCAGAAAAGCACAGAAATATATACTTTTTACAAAAACTAAATGATACTGTACAAAGGCTAAATATTTGTTTGTTCACAAGCATAAAGGATTCCCTTCCTAAGATCTACAGAGGAAAGTGTTATCAGTATTCTTCTCAAGCATCTACTATGGGCCAGATGCTGTTCAGAGGCTCCGAGAGGTTAAGTGCTAGGCCAGGCCCTCAAGGATGGTCCACCTGAGCCCAGCAGCTCACTAGTCCCCCCATCCTGTCCTGCTTAAACCTTCCCCCACTTAGTTCTCAGAGCTACACAGGACCACACAGGGAAATCACCTGGGTTTCCCTGACGAAGATAACTCTGCCTTTTTCTCTCCCCACCTGCAATAGGGCTGCACCTGCTGAACGTTTCCTTCATCGCCACCTTCACTTGACCCACGAGGCGTGAAATTGTCCGCTGCCCAATCCCTTTCCAGGCTCTGTGCCCCACTTCCTCCTCTTTGGGTGGCTGGGTGGGAATGGAGTGAAGGAGAGACTTGGGAACCCTACAGCTTGATGCCCCTAAACCTTCTCACCCACCGGGGCATGCCTCCTTGTCTAGCTTCCTGTTGCCTGAACACTGAGTCCACAGAAGGACTGAACCAAGCTGGACGGACATTTACTTCCCCAAGGACTGGGGCCAGAAGCAGGAGCAATGCTAGGTTTTGCAGGAGCTGGGTCATGTAGGGGAATACAGGTCCTCCAGCCCTTCCGGGACCTTGATCCAGGGTCTCCCCACCCCTGCCTCTTGAGCTCTGGAGTAGTGGGCCTGCCAGCCTTTCAAGCACTCGGGTCTGCTCAGTGAGCTTCTGCGTGATGTAGGGCGGAAGGGGGGAACGACTACACAAGCCCCTGGTTCATCAAATGGGCACACATTAAGCATCTACTGTGTCACCCACTCTGGGGAATGCGACCTCAATGCCTGCACCCAAAATGCAACCTGGGGAAATGAATTCATCGCCTTCCCCAGCAGCTTTTATCAAAAAGGTTAGTCTTCCAACGAAAATGGCAAGTGAGCTGTAAGTGTCCTGCCAGCACCTGGTCATAAGGCCGATCGAGAACCTTCTCTGAGGCAAGCAACCCGCACCTAAAGGAAAACACGCTGAGGGTACGCCTCACTTCCCAGCCACACCCAAGATGGCCGCCGACACAGGCCGGTTCCTGAGCCCTGCGCAAGCGCACTTCCGCACGCTACTCCCGACAGGGCTGCCCCAGTGCACTCCGGGGCGGGGTCAAGAGCGGAAGTGGGTGTGACCGGGACGGGACCTCAGTGGGCCCGCGGAGGAAAGATACTGGGGAGTGGGAGCTGTAGAATTCGGATCGATGATACCCCCACAGGAGGCATCCGCCCGGCGGCGGGAGATTGAGGACAAGCTGAAGCAGGTGGGGTTGGAGCTGGGGAGGCTGGGGAGGAAGTGAGGGAAAAGGGCCAAGAGCGGGGCCTGGGTAGCTACTCGGGGAGGAGGCAGGGCTGGGAGGGAGCACACCCTGCGAGGAGATGGGGTTGGGGCTGGGCCGTGGGGTTGGGACACGGTAGGCTCCTTTAGCCTCCAACTTCTGGTGATGTCCTCCTTTCCGCTACCCCCAGGAGGAGGAGACGCTGTCCTTCATCCGAGACAGCCTGGAGAAGAGCGACCAGCTCACCAAGAACATGGTGAGTAACCCCTTAGCTGAGAGGGGCAGACAGGTCTCCACAACCTAGAGGAGAGCCTTGCGACCTGGCGGTTCAGGTACCTGAGGCCTGGGGTTATGGCATAGTGGGAATGTGTGGGCTTCTCTAGCAACGAAATGGCATTGTCTTACCTAGACCCCTCCCCATGTTCTGCCCCCTCGCTGAGGATGCTGCAGCCTCCGCTGGCCTGGACTTTCTGCATTCTAAGTTCTCCATTTTTCCTTCTCTCTTTATGCAAACGGTGAGACTGACTAGGTGGGCTAGGTACTGACTGGGCTTGTATCATCTCAAGTCAAGTGGTGGATGACCACCCCCTACCCCAGGTTGGCACTTGAAGATTACTGAGGGCAGAAAAAACTCAGCCTTCACCCCAGAGGAGTTTAGAGGTAGAAAGAGCTCTGAAGTCAGACAGATCTGGGATCTAGTCCTTGCTCCGCTGCTTACTTGTGCAGCTCCTGATGGGTAACTCTGGGTTTTAGCTAAGTCATCTGCTAAAACAGAGACAATGTCAACCTCCCAAGGTGTCTATGAGAGTCATATGGGCATCTTGCACAGTGACTGGTATACAATAGGCATTCAATAAATGAGTTTCCTTCATTTCTAGGGAAGACTGCAAAAGCACAAATTAAATAAATACAAACTTGGATTTGTATTTAGTCATACAATAATAAAGTCCTAGTCCTTATTTAATGAGATTCACCCTTTGAGAAGAGAGGGTTTTGAAGGTACCAGCAATGCATCTGAAGCTACTCTGTGAAACTGCTTCCTGTTCAGTTTAGGAATGCTTCAGGTAGAACACAACCAAGATTTGGCTTCAAAGAGTGTAAGGGAAGCCATCTGGGGTGATTATTTTGGAAGGAATTAATTTGATGTTTGGCTTGCCTTCAAATCAAATTTCAACCAATTTATCTTGGACTACCTACTATATGCCAGGCACATGGTCAGTGCCGTGGATACAGTGGTAAACAGATGTACTCTTTTCCTTCTTGCATGGAGCTCACTGTCTAGAAAACCAGAGAAAAGCCAGGAAATGCCAAAGACCTGGTGGATGGGTAGGAGCAGTACTTTGACCACCTTGAGACTTGAGATTAAGCGGCTTCCCTCCCACAGGTGTCTATCCTGTCGTCCTTTGAGAGCCGCCTAATGAAGCTGGAGAACTCCATCATCCCTGTGCACAAGCAGACAGAGAATCTGCAGCGGCTGCAGGAGAATGTTGAGAAGACACTGTCCTGCCTGGACCATGTCATCAGCTACTACCATGTGGCCAGTGACACTGAGAAGATCATCAGGGAAGGGTGAGCTAGGCCCAGAGGGTTACATTCCTAATGCCTCCTGGACCAACAGCCCTATGCCTTAGAAGTGGGGTAGAATACACTTGAGTCCCCTGTATTAATTCTCTTCTTCCCCTTCCGGACACGATGCTCCTCGTCCCTCATATGCATCCCCCGTCCCACCAGCCTGATGTGCTCTTTTCCTTCCCAGCCCCACAGGCAGGCTGGAAGAATACCTGGGAAGCATGGCCAAGATTCAGAAGGCTGTAGAGTATTTCCAGGACAATAGCCCAGACAGCCCAGAACTCAACAAAGTGGTAAGGGGCCAGCAGAGTAATGTGAGAGGTTTGGGAACATCAGTCTTATGTTCTTATGAGGGACACAGGACCAGCTTAAAAACATATACAGTACGATAAACAGAAGGATATAATATAGTGTACGTACTGTAGACATTAAGACCTCTGCTTCAGGAATTACAGATATACATTTTTATTATATTTTTATAATTTAACTAAATTAAAAATGAAATATAAACTTAATATTTGATTTTTATAAATGCATTTTGATTTATTGTGATAGAAAATACATAATATTAAATTTACCATTTTAACTCTTTCTAAGTGAACAGTTCAGTGGCATAAAGTACATTCACATTGTTGTGTGACCATCATCATCATCCATCTCCAGAATTATTTTCATCTTCCCAAACTGAAACCCTGTCCCCACTAAACACTAACTCCCCACTCCCCCTTCCCCAGCCCCTGGTAACCACCCTTCCACTTTCAGTCTCTGTGAATCTACTCTAGGCACCTGCATCTGTGTGATTTTTTTTTTTTGCATTATATCTTGTGTTTAAGTTTGGGGGTCATCAGATCATCAGAGCAAGATGGGGAGGGTGTGGAAGTGAGGTCCACACAACGTGTTGAGAGAAAGAGTGGCTGCAGATGGGAAAGACATCTGAGAGGGTGAGGAGTGTTACGGGAGGGGTCAGCCTGGACCCTGTCACCTGGCACAGGTTCCCATTGGCTCCACAATTCTGGCCCTGAGGTGTGTGTTTTGCCCAGAAGAGGGAGTAGTCTGGAGAATAAAGATGGGAAACTGGCTCTTCTCCCAACCAGAAAGCTTTTGCTTAGGGCAGACTTTCTAGCTGTTCTCCCATCATGATCTGCATCAGAAATGAGTGTGTTTGTGTGGTGTACTGGGATAGACTGGTAACCGACCAGTGGTCTCTTGCTATCCAAGACTCCCCCTGGCGGCCTAGAGGACTGACAAGATCAATACCTTGGCACACCAGTAACCCAGTGGGGACGTACCAGGCTAGCCAGCATATTGCAGCTCATGGGTGGGGATCCTGTGTATCAGAGATTGGGATGTCAGGGGCTGGAAAACTTTGATTTTAAGGGTCACTGCCAAGTTTCGATCACAGAATGCAGACCTCTGTAATAGAACTTAGGAGTGAGATAGAGAAGGAGAATACAAAAGGTATAAAACTGTGAGTTTACCCTAGAGGACTGACTTTCCATTTAAGCAGAAACACTTTTTCATCTCTTTTGTTTTTAATATCATCACTGAGATAGAATTTACATATCATGAAATTTACTCACTCAAAGTATAAAATTCATTGGTTTTACTTATTTATTTATTTATTTATTTTTGAGACAGAGTCTCGCTCTGTTGCCTGGGGTAGAGTGCCGTGATGTCAACCTAGTTCACAGCAACCTCAAACTCATGGGCTCAAGTGATCCTCCTGCCTCAGCCTCCCAGGTAGCTGGGACTACAGGCATGCACCACCATGCCCAGCTAATTTTTTGTATATATATTTTTAGTTGTCCAGTTAATTTCTTCCTCTTTTTAGTAGAGATGGGGTCTCACTCTTGTTCAGGCTGATCTCGAACTCCTGAGCTCAAACAATCCACCCACCTCAGCCTCCCAGAGTGCTAGGATTACAGGCTTGAGCCACCACACCCGGCCTAATCTATTTTCTATATTCATAGATTTGCCTCTCCTGACTTCTCATACAAATGGTATCTTGTAATCCACATGGTGTTTTGTGACTGGCTTCTTTCATTTAGCATAATGTTTTCAAGGGTCATCCACATTGTAGCCTGTACCAATACTTCATCCTTTTTATTGCCAAATAATATTCCATTGGATAGATGTACCACATTTTGTTTATTCATTTGTCTCTTGATGGACACTTGGGTTGTTTCTACTTTTTGGCTATTGTGAATAATGCTTGCTTAGAGCAGACTTTTTATATACGTTTTTTGAGTAGACATATTCATTCTCTTCCATGTTCTGGGTACCTGTCCCTTATCAGATGTGTAATTTACAAATTTTTCTCATTCTGTGCATCATCTTCACTTTCTTGATGGTATCATTTGTGTCACAAAAGTTTTCAATTTGACATGGTCCAATTTATCTATTTTTTTCTTTTGCAAACCCCTTACTAACAAGAAGACAAATTAGCAGTGCAGTAAGAAAATAATCAGCTGATATTCATTAAGCACCTACTTCTTGTGAAACCCTGGGTTTTCCCTGTGAGCATAGATTTTGAGAAAACATGAGGTAAAGAAATCCTCAAGGCAGGCTTCCCAGTGTTTCTTCTCTGGACTAAAGGATGTGAGGGCAGAGGCTCAGAGTCAGGAAGACAGAGCCAGGGCACTGGGGGACAGGCTAGGGCTAGGAGAACACTGGGGCGGCAGCCAACTGCTTCCTTCCTTATCCCTGCAGAAGCTGCTGTTTGAGCGGGGGAAGGAGTCATTGGAGTCCGAGTTCCGAAGCTTGATGACCCGACACAGTAAGGTTGTGTCCCCTGTGCTGATCCTGGATCTGATCAGTGGCGATGACGAGCTGGAGGTCCAGGAGGACGTGGCCCTGGAGCACCTACCCGAGAGCGTGCTCCAGGATGTGATCCGCATCTCGCGCTGGCTGGTGGAATACGGCCGCAACCAAGGTGAGAGGGCTCCAGCTCGGCGCCTTGGCAGGCCAGAGGGAGTGGGAGTTTTCTCCCCTTTGTTCTTTAATCCATCTGTTTTTTTTTTTTAATAAAAGGAAGTTTAATAGGAAACAATATAAGCAATAATTATAGCTTATATATCAAATTGTGAATCTAGCCAAGTCCAGGCTTTTCTTTATGTACCTTATTTTTATGTTTCTTTACTTTTGCGGTTAGTTGTAAAATTGGCAAATAGTACAGAAAGCCATAGGTGAAGAGTAAAAGTCCATCTCCTAACTTCCTGATGACTATAATATCCTAACCCGAAGATGAGCACTGTTAAGGTTTATTTATATACACTTCCAGAAAATCTTCATGCAGTTGTGTGGGTGTGTGTGAGAGAGAATGCTTAAATACATATGTGTTTTCTCCTCACTCTCAAATGGGAGGGCACATGCTAAACACTGTCCTACAATTACTCATTTTTTTTTTTTAACTTCATGATATGCTTTGAGATGGTTCTATATCAGTACATGTAGATTTGCTTTGTTCTTTTAAACAGCCACATAATAGTCCATGGAATGGTGGTACCATCATTTCTTTAGCCAATCCTAGGACTTTAAAAAAAACTCTTTGTTTTTTTAAAGGCAGGGTCTTGCTCTGTCACCCAGGCTGAAGTGCAATGGTGCAAATCATAGGTCATTGTAACCTCAAACTCCTGGGCTCAAGCGATCCTCCTGCCTCAGCCTCCCAAATAGCTGGGAGTACAGACATGTACTACCATGCCCACTAAGTTTTTAATTTTTTGTAGAGGTGGGATCTCACTCTTCCTCAGGCTGGTGTCGAACTCCTGACCTCAAGCGATCTTCCTGCCTCAGCCTCCCAGAGTGTTAGGATTACAGGCACGAGCCCCTGCACCTGGCCTAGATTGGTTTTTTTTTTTTTTTTTTTTTTTTGAGACAGAGTCTCACTCTGTCAGCCTGGCTAGAGTGCCATGGTGTCAGCCTAGCTTACAGCAACCTCAAACTCCCGGGCTCAAGCCATCCTCCTGCCTCAGCCTCCCCAGTAGCTGGGAGTACTGGGGCACCACTGTGCCCGGCTAATTTTTTCTATTTTTAGTAGAGACGGGGTCTCGCTCTTGCCTAAGTTGGTCTCAAACTCCTGGGCTCAAGCAATCCTTCTGCCTCAGCCTCCCGAGTAGCTGGGACTACAGGCATACAGCACCATGGCCGGCTAATTTTTTCTATATATTTTTAGTTGTCCAGATAATTTCTTTCTATTTTTAGTAGAGATGGGATCTCTCTCTTGCTCAGGCTGGTCTTGAACTCCTGTGCTCAAACGATCCTCCCGCTTCAGCCTCCCAGAGTGCTAGGATAGATTGCTTTTTTAATGTAGGAAGATCTTAGGGATATGTTCTCAAGGGTACAGTTGTCAGATGTAAATGTCTGAGCATACTTATGACTTTCTTACCATTGCCAGCTCCCCTCCAGGTAGATAAGGCCAATTGATAGACTCATTGACAGCCCCATGATTACTTGTTCTTCACTAATTTTATTTATTTTTGTTATTTGATAGGGCTATCACTGTCCTATAATTTTTTAAAATTTGTACTTCATTAATGGCTAAAGATATGATGTGCTTTTTTAATTCACTACATTTATTATCTTCTTGCCTCCTATAAATTTCTCATATCTAGCTGGGCATGGTAGCTCACACCTGTAATCCCAGCACTTTGGGAGGCTTAAGTGGGAAGATTGCTTGAATTTGGGAGTTTAAGGCTCTGTCTCTACAAAGAAAAAATTTAAAAATTAGCTGGACATAGTGGTACGTGTCTGTAGTCTTAGCCACTCAGGAGGCTGAGGCAGGAGGATCATTTGAGCCCAGGAGTTTTAGGCCGCAGTGAGCTATGATTGTGTCACTGCACTCCAGCCTAAACAACAGAGTGAGACCCTCTCTCAAAAAAAAAAAAAAAAGTTAATTATCAGTTCTATTGGAAAATGTTTTTCTCTTTTAAGACTTGGCCTGATTTGGGACAGGACATGTGGGTAGCTATGACCCAGAGCAGACACTGTGGGCTCTGCTGCTGCTGCCCTGAGGGGAAGGGGAAGCACTGGCAGGGCAGAGGCAGGGACGCAGCCCCCATACCTGTGTTGCTTCGTCTCTCCCCAGATTTCATGAACGTCTACTACCAGATTCGCTCCAGCCAGCTGGACCGCTCCATCAAGGGCCTGAAAGAGCATTTCCGGAAGAGCAGTTCTTCCTCTGGAGTCCCCTACTCCCCTGCAATCCCCAACAAGAGGAAAGACACACCCACCAAGAAGCCACCCAAGCGGCCAGGTGAGCCCCCATCCTGGCCCATCTTCACAGCAGCCAGAGGGCTGGCTGGGACCTATGTTGCCTCTGTCCACGCTTGGGTTAGCAGCATCAGATCCCTCCAGAGCTTGTCTCCCTGGTAACCCCATCTGTAGGTACACAGGACAGAAAGCAAGTGTCTACCCGCCCAGCAAGGCCCCCATAGAGCAAGGCTCTTCCTTCTAGCCAGCATCCTAGGGGTTACGTAATGTCCTGGAGTGGGGGATCACAGATGTGCTCAGTTACCTGTTCTGAGGCAGGGTGACAGGGTCCACCAGGCCAGAGCCACTAGCTGGACCCCCTTCCTCTCACTCCATTGTCCTTCAGGAGACCTGGCATGCTGCTGCAGCCAAGACAGTGGGATGGGAGAGGCAGTGGGAATGCCAGCTTTCCCCTTCCAGAAAGTCAGGGCGACTTGAAGTGATGTCTAGCTAAGGGGTGGATGGGGAAGAGTTTGCACTTTCCCAGTCGATCCAGAAAGCAAAGAAAGCCCAGATCATCCTCTCGGAAGAACTTAAACTGGCTTTTGGGCTCCAGTGCAAAGCCAGTGCCTTGTAGAGAAGTCAAGGAAGGGGCATCATGTTGAGAAGCCTGGGCTGCGGGTCATTGGTGTCCTGGGTGAACAGCTCACTGTCTGTTCTTTCTCCCTGTCATCATGTCCCCTGTAGTCTCTGCTCCAGGTAAACAGTGTCTCTGTGTGTCGGCCACAGCTTGGCAAGCCTGGCTGTCTGTGGCTACAGAGAGATGCTGCCTTCGGCTCAAGGAGAAGCTGGGACGTTCTGGGGTGGGGGCTGAGGTACCACTGCGGGGGAAGCCGGGGCTGCCCCCTCCTAGCTGGCCCCCTGCCCAGCTGCTGCTGCAGGCACATGGCACAAGTGGGGCCTGGAGGGCCCTCCTCTTGTGACAGCACGCTTTGGGTAGAGCTTTCACCCTCTACTTCTCCAGTCCCCACGTGCCGTGCCCCTCAGGGAACAAGGTGTCTGTTCACACAAAGGCTCCTCCTCAGGCCTTTGTTTAGGGTTTGGAGAAATGGCAGAGTGGGGGCTACCCTCGGGGCACAGTGAGAGGAGCATTAGGGAGGGGGACACCTGTTGGCCCCTGCAGGAAGGGCTCTGCCTGCTCCCTCCAATGTGGATGTCCTGGCTGTCCGCACCGCCCCCCCACCCCCACCCCGGAAAGCCTGCTGCAAACAGCGACTCTACTAACCCAGCCTGCTGGGCTGCGCTGCCTGCACAGTGGCTGGTCGTCCCTGTGCCTTCGGTGTGCTGGGAGCGGCTGTCTCTGGGAGGCTGCGAGGCTGCCGGGGCCTCGGCCGGTCTGTGCTTGCTTCCTCTCCTGCCTCATTCTCTGACAGGCCCACCGGGGGCCCCAGGACCCTGTTTGCACTGCCCCAAGAGTGCCCGCTGGCCACGCAGGGACCCGGCCTTTCTGGGAGGAGGGATCTGATCCCAGGGGGCTCACAGTGGCCCTAAACCACCCTTGGTTCAGAGCACAAGATGGAAACTCTCCGGCTATGAGGGTCCTGTGGCTTCTGTGGGGTTTCAAGAGTTGTCAGGAGCTGGTGGGCTCAGGCTGGATGTCAGGGCCTGTGGAATCAGGCTCCTGGGACAGCGGCTCCCAGCTCTGAGGAGAGGTGCAGGGAGGCCTCCTCAGCAATGAGACACCGGCCTCAGCGTCGCTGGAGGTAATGGGTGCCTGATAGGTTTGGCACCTGCCAGCTCAGCATCCCCGTCCACACCCATGCTAGTGTACTCGTTAGGCCCCTGTTGGGCTAGCGGCCCGCCTGCTGCTGGCCAGTGTGGGACAGGAATGTGATGTGGTCGTTAGCGAGGCTGCTTACTGAACGGGGAGAACACGAGAGGGGCCGATGTGAGCTGGGCCCACCAGACTTGGTTATTAGGAGCTAATTGGTGTGGTACAGGCAGAGATGAGCCTCCCAGACCCTGCCCACTTCCTCCCTCAGCCTTTTGGGAGCTGCCAGGACACAGCAGCCTCAGTTTGTTCGGATGTAGAGTCGGGGAGATGGACCAGAGTTAAGCTCATCGTGCGCGTCCCCTGCCCCCGTCCATTCCGACAGCCTTGTTAACAAGGCAGCTGTCCTGTCTGCTTGAGATGCTGTTTTAGTTCCCCACGTCTTCTGCCCTGAGATGCCTCGTTCCCACAGAGGTAGCTGACCCCGGAGGCTGTGGGCGCTGCAGTTTTGTATTTATTATTTTCACTGTGATACTAACTGTTATTTTTTTCCCCCATGCCAAGAGCATGTACCCTCTCCTTCTGCTCGCCCTCTGGCTCTCTGTGCAGTGGCTTCTGTTAACTCCTGGTTGGCTTTTGAATTTTTTCCAGTTGCTTTGGTGGTTTGGGGAACTCTTTGGTGCATGGGGCCAGGCTGCCTCTGGTCGCCGAGCCTCCCGTCTTGGGCACAGCACTCCCGGGAAACTCAGTCCCGTTTCCCCACCTCCCAGGGTCTGCTTCCTCCTGACTGTTGTTGGCCTAAGCCCAAACACTGAGCACGCTCGGATAGCTCTGCCTGGAGCCTGGGGCTGGGCAGTGGGCCACTGGCTTCAAGGTGGCCCAGGCTCTGCCAGCAGGTCGTGCCCTCTGGGTGTGAGAGCTTCGTCACTAGCCCCTCCATCCTGAGCCCTCACCTCTTTGATTAAAGTGCCACTCTGGTATTTTTATTTTTGACTCCCGGTGGATCTTATTTCCATCACATTCTGCACTTTCTAAAATGAACTCAAATCCAGACAGTGAGGATCAGTAGAGAATCCAGAGTTCCATCTGGAGCAGGACATGTCTCCTTTCCTTCATCCTCATCCCCAGGGTCTTCCGTGGTCCTGGGCAAGGGCCTGCTCACTGTTGGGGGGCCGGGTGTGGGGCCTGGGGCAGGTGGAGGGCCGCTGCTGTTTTCTCTCACTCATTTCCTAGGTCTTCTTATCTCCTCTCTGTGTGGCTCTGGTGACAGGGACGATCCGTAAGGCTCAGAACCTTCTGAAACAGTATTCCCAGCATGGTCTAGATGGGAAAAAGGGGGGCTCTAACCTCATTCCTCTGGAAGGTAATCACCCCGTGTTCCCCTCCTGTTCCCTCCTCCTCCACTGTATGTCGCTCATGTGGCAGGGCAGAGCCTCCCCTAGGAGGGCCTCGGGGGGAACCCTCGGTGGGGCAGGGTGGGAACAGCAGGTCTCTGATGCCACTCAGGCTTCAGCGGGCACAGGGACAGGTTTTATGGCCCTCGGCCTGGTCCTATCTTGCTGACGGCAGCTCTGCCCTCCCTGGGGCTTCCACTCCTCCCCTCTCTGTCTCTGTCCTTGTCTCCTGTGTGAAATCAGAGAAAGTCCTTTGTCTTGGGGCAGCCTTTTCACGCTTAGACCAGCAGTGGCAGGACCCAGCTGGCCGAGACCTCCTGTCACTCCCCTCTTTAGAAAAGGGAGTGTGTACAGCAGGGGACAGGCAGCCTGGAGGCCATGTCCCTCCCTACCTCCAATAGGAGGGACAGCCAGTTCAGCTGCCCTGGGGCACTAAAGAAGGCTATCCCCATTCACCCAGCAGTGACATTTCTCTTGCTGGGTTTCTCCCCAAATACGATCGGGAATCCCTCTGGGGCCAAACATCAGACAGACCCTCTGCAGCTGCCAAAGCTCTTCAGACCCTCCTTGGTCCTTCCTCGCTTTCTCTTGGTCTCAGGCTTGGGGAACAAGCAGCCAAGGATGGTCTGAGCACCCGCTGGAAGTCAGGCTTGAAACGGCTGTTCCCAAGGTGGTTTGAGGCAGAGGAGGGGCTCAGAGCCCTCCCTGATGCCCCCTGCCCTACACCCACCTCACATTCCCCTCCTGGAGATGAAGGGCTTCTTCCCTATACCCCGAGGGGCAGCCTGCCTGGCCCCTGGATAAACGCTGCTTGTGTTTGTGCGGCTGACGTCTCGCCAGGTCACGAGCATGATTTCCGGGTTAAGCACCTGTCCGAGGCCCTGAACGACAAGCACGGGCCGCTGGCCGGTGAGTACCGCAGCCCAGCCCGAGGGCCGCCGCTGACACTGCCTTCACAGCAGGCCCCAGATGGCCTGCTCCTGCCTGGCCCCGCAGGCCCACTCTGCCCTGAGGATGGGCCAGGCCTACTTGCCTCTCTCTCCGGGCTCTCTCTCTCAGGCATAGGTCTCCTTGCCTCTCTCCAGATGGGAGTGCATGACTGGCTCTCGGGGCCTGGGCCAAGGGGAGAAGCCGCCGAGGCTCAGAAGGCAGGCAGAGAGGGAAGGCGGCTCCCTTAAGGGCAGGGAGCCCTGACGTCTGCTTCCTGCAACAACTCTGACCCTCGGAGCCCATCCCTTGGCACATAGGACCAGGCTGTTTTGTCTGCAGGTGCCCCTGCCCGGGCTTCCATTAGTGGGATCTGGTCTTCTGAGGCAGCTGCCAACCAAGGAGCCCTCCCTCTGCGGGGCTCACTTACCTTTTCAGAAGCCTCATAGGCCATAGCCCACCACCCTCGTATACATTCCAGAAGGCCTGACTAGCTGGTAACTGCCTTCACAAGCCTGGCATTTTCCCAGATAGATCACCACAGTGCCTGCCTCCTGGCGGCACTGCCGCCTGCCCATCCCAGGCTGCCCTCTTCTGGGAACAATTCAGAATCTTTAGCCCTGGGGTCAGACCTGCCTTATCCAGGAAATTGATCTAGAGATCTCCCTCCTTATCCTTTTGTCCTTCTCCCAGCCACCTCTGGAATCTGATGCTCTGGGGACAAATACTGTCTGTGCAGAGCTGAAAATGAAGCCAAGATGAAGGCCGCACTCAGCTCCTGTTTTTCCTGCCGGGGCCTGCTGGAGTCCTTCCTCGTGGCTTCCTGCCAGAGCAGTCGGCCTCTTCCCCATCTGCTGCGGTCTGAGCTGCAGGCCAGGAACTGGGGAGATCCACGCCCCCCAGCAGGGAGAGTGGCTGGCCCCAGACCAGCCACTCAGGGGCACTGGTGTCTCCGCAGGGAGAGATGACATGCTGGACGTGGAGACTGACGCCTACATCCACTGCGTCAGCGCCTTCGTCAAGCTGGCGCAGAGCGAGTACCAGCTGCTGGCCGACATCATCCCTGAGCACCATCAGAAGAAGACCTTTGACTCCCTGATACAGGTCCTACCACACCCCGCCAGTGAGAGCTGTCACCAGAGTCTCAAAGCCCATGACTCCCAGCCGCCACCCCCACCTAGTGCCCTGGGGACCTGCCGTGGCTGGACACTTACCACCTCCCTGTTGCTGCTCTTCCTGCCACAGCACGTTGGCTTCCCCCCACACCCCCTGGGGCGTCTGCAACGTCTGGGTGCCGGCTCTCACCACCCTGTCCTTCCCAGGATGCGCTGGATGGGCTGATGCTCGAGGGGGAGAACATCGTGTCTGCTGCCCGGAAGGCCATCATCCGGCATGACTTCTCCACCGTGCTCACCGTCTTCCCCATCCTGCGGCACCTCAAGCAGACCAAGCCCGAGTTTGACCAGGTGCTCCAGGTATGTAGGTGGGGCGGCCCTTGGGGACGTGGGAAAGAGGAATTCCACTGGCCAGCATGGCCGTCCTCCACCCTCCCTGGGAGAACCCCATTCCTCGCCCCCACACCTCTGCTCCAAGGTCAAAGGGAAACAGCTCCTGAAGGGCCCTGTGTGAATCAAGACACTCGCAGGGTAATCAGAGAAGAGCTGGTGGCTCCCGTGTGCTGGAGAGTCTGTGCCCAGGGTGAGGGGCGGAGAAGCAGCTGGAAGGAATGGGGCCCAGGCCCAGGCTGTCCTGGAGGGCCGGGCTCGGGCCAGGCTCTGGCCGGGGTGTGCAGTGGTGTGCTTCCTCAGGGCACGGCCGCCAGCACCAAGAACAAGCTTCCTGGCCTTATCACCTCTATGGAGACCATTGGAGCCAAAGCGCTGGAGGACTTTGCAGACAATATCAAGGTGCCTTCTTCCCTCCACTCCCAGCCCCCAGTGACCTGGCCCCCGGGGACTCCTTCAGAGAGCAGGCCTCCCAGAGGGGCGGGTTTGCCCCGTAGGGAAGCCAGCTGCCTGCCTGCCTCCTGTCAATACCCATGACCCTCTCTTTCCTTCCCAGGGGCTCTGGGCCCTTGCAGCCTGAAGCCCCCTCTGTCTTTTGGTCCTGTCTTACTCAGCCCTTGTGCCCTAGGGGCGTCCTACCACCTGTCTGCCAGGAGGTGGCGCCATGAGCAGGCAGACTGGGGTGTGGGCTGGGCCTGAGGCTGCTGTGGGGGCTGTTTCAGGGAAGCAGAGGCTGAGGCTGTTTTTTCCACAGAATGACCCAGACAAGGAATATAACATGCCCAAGGACGGCACTGTGCATGAGCTCACAAGCAACGTAGGTGCTGCCTGAGGACCCCTGGGGAGGGGACGCCCTGGAGCAGGCGCGGCACCAGTGACAGGGACCCAGCCTGGTCCGGAGCAGCTTGCCCCTGCATGAGTGGTCACTGATGGCGGGGTGGATGGTGACGTGCTTAGCGTCTCTAGCAGACGGGACCTTTCCTGGCAGACCAAAGCCCAGAGGGTGAAAGATGAAGTTTCCAGCTGCTCTTTTCCCTGGACTTGCCCTGGCTGGTCAGAGGGCTCACTGTGGGAGGCCAGCAGACTGGTCCTGCCACTTGACCTTCTGCCTGGACCTGTCCTCTCCCCACCCAGGCCATCCTCTTCCTGCAGCAGCTTCTGGACTTCCAGGAGACGGCAGGCGCCATGCTGGCCTCCCAAGGTACTTGGCCCCTCCCAGCTGGGCCCCCTGCCCCACTCTCCCCTTGCCTGGAGATGTGGGGTTAGGCCCCAGGAGGCACTGACCCCTCTGGGTGAGGGCAGGGCTCGGTGAGGAGGTCTCCCCAGTCTGTGGAGGGGTTGAGGTGTGGCCTCCGGAGGGGCCGGGGCTGAGCATCGGGAGAGTGAGGCTTGCCTGTGCCTTTTGTGACTGGACGCCAGACCTCAGGCCTCTCCCTTGACCTCGTTGACCATCTTCACTCTGGGAGTAGCAGTGACTGGTTGGAAGGTACCCTGACCCCCACCTAGCTGGCCCTTTAGCGGGTGGCATCTCAGGGCCAACTGGGTGTCTTCCTGCCCGCTACAGCCCTGGGACTGGCGCTTGGGAAGTCAGCATATGAGGAGGAGGAGAGCCTTTTCAGTTTGTTCCTGGCTTTGAGGCCCTGGGCCCTCCCCTCTCTTCCCATTTCGGGGGCACGGGCCAAGGTACAGCCTCTGGCCTGTGGTTCTCCGGATCTCTACTTTCCGGCATGTTCCCTGGTCTCCAGAGGCTTCCACCTGGTGTGTCCTGCTGTCTGTGTTCTGGCTGTCATGGGGAGAGGTCTGCTTGACTCAGGTTGACGTGCTGTTTCTAACCTGTTTTTTTGCACTTTGCATCTTTCTCCCTCCTTTGTCTCCCTCTGTCCCCTCTGTGTGCACTGCCTTTCACTCCGTAGTTCTTGGGGACACATACAATATTCCTTTAGACCCCCGAGGTAAGCAGTGCGGCTCTGTAGCCCCATCTTCCCCCTCCGAAGCCCGGTGGGTGAGGTTCCCTGGGGACTGACTCGCAGGACTTACTGGGGAGCAGGGTCAGAGAGGACATGAGTGCTTCCCGGGTGCCCTCAACTCTCAGCTCCTTTGATGGCCACTGTCTGTCTCTGAGTTTATCCAAGCAGCACCTTCTGGGGCCAGCACCCTACAGGCTGTTCAGCCCCTCCTCCATGCCTTCCCCTTCCTGCTGGGCTTCCCACTCTGCAGGCAGCAGCTCCCCTCTGTTCAGAGGGCCTGGTAGGGGGTTGTAGGAAGTGTAGAGAGAAGGTGGGGACACTGTGGGGTGCCCATTCTAAGACTTGCTGTTGGCAAATGGGAAAAGTGGCCTCATAGACACGGCCCGGGGTGGGTTGGGTGCCAAGGGGCAGGGGTCTGGCATCCCACTCTTATCCTGCCAGCCTTCTTGCTGACATGGGCCAGCTCCTTAACCACATCACCCATCATAGAGGGGTGGCTCTGGGTTCTAGAAAGAGTCCAGGGTCAGTGCTCCCTGTGGCTGGAGGCAGCCCTGTAGCTCAGCAGGCACCCAGTTCTGCCTGAGCGCCGCTAGGTCCTGTCCGCCTGGGGAAGCCCAGGGCCTGTCTCAGCATTTCCTCAGGCTGCTCCTTGGGCTGGGGGAAGAACCACTGAGGGTCTCGGCTGCTGCCACTGCCGTAACAGAACTTCTCTTCTCACAGAGACCAGTTCTTCAGCCACCAGCTACAGCTCCGAATTCAGCAAGCGACTGCTGAGCACCTATATCTGTGAGTGTCCCTGGCGCCTGCTGCCCTGCCTCTTCCCGTCCTGCTTTTTGTGTTCTCTGGCTATTCCTGGGTCCTTCCCCCGAGCCCCACCTGACCTTTGGAATTGCAACCTAACCTCTAGTTCAGGGACCCAGGGGAGTTGGGTTAAGGCCTCCTGAGAAAGGAGCAGGGGTGATGAACAGGAGTCAGGTAGTGGGTCCCGGATTGGGTCATTTGAGTCAAACTGCCATGGTGGGCATGGCCCCATCTTTCCCTGCACAGGTAAAGTCCTGGGCAACCTGCAGTTGAACTTGCTGAGCAAGTCCAAGGTGTATGAGGACCCAGCTCTGAGCGCCATCTTCCTGCACAACAACTACAACTACATCCTCAAGTCCCTGGAGAAGTAAGTGGCCTGCAGGTGCAGGTCTGCGGCTCTCACCTCCCCTCAGCCATGCAGCTGTGCCAGCCCCTGTCCCCCTCCCCAGGCTGGCTGTGCCCTCTGCGGCCTCCTTCTCTTGTGGATAGGAGGGGAGGGCGCACTTCACTCTTCTCCACCCCAGGACCCAGGAGGAGGGTGCGCTGCCACCTTAGAGCTCCTAAAGATTGGGGTGGGTGGACAGCCTCTGATGTTGCTGCAGATGACAGCAGCCTTTGGGCCCCAGGAGCAAATTCTTTTTTTTTTTTTTTTTTTGAGACAGAATCTCATTCTGTGGCTCTGGCTAGAGTCCAGGGGCGTCATCCTAGCTCACTGTAACCTCAAATTCCTGGGCTCAAGTGATCCTCCTGCCTCAGCCTCCCAAGTAGCTGGGACCACAGGTGCACACTACCACATCTGGCTAATTTTTCTATTTGTAGTAGAGACAGGGTCTCGCTCTTGCTCAGGCTGGTCTGGAACTCCTGAGCTCAAGCGATCCTCCCGCCTCTGCCTCCCAGAGTGCTAGGATTACAGGCGTGAGCCACCGCACCTGGCCCAAATTCTGTCTTTGTCTACTCTGTCCTCTACCCCACCCAGGTCTGAGCTGATCCAGCTGGTGGCTGTGACCCAGAAGACTGCTGAGCGCTCCTACCGGGAACATATCGAGCAACAGATCCAGACCTACCAGCGCAGGTGAGAGGCTGGGCCTGCCCCGCCCTCACCCCACCCCTATCCCCACCACTCATGCTTCCTTCTCGGCACCTCAGGACACCTGGCCCTCTGGAGTGGGGTTGTTAATGGGAACTGCTGCCTTGTGGACCCCAGTCTCCACTTGTTTTTTAATCAAATTCATGGGGTAGAGAGGAAAGCCCCCCTTCCACTACCACGGCCTGCTCCCTAGGAGGCCGCTATGGCTAGCCGCTTTTGAGGTGGTCTGCGAAGTGCCACGGCAAAGGACAGTTGAAGAGCTGACTGTCAAAGATGTGGGTAACACAGGAGAAGAGCAAGGTTGCAGGAGCTCTTGAACTTGGTGTGGCTCGCTCTCTGGTGGTCTGCTCCTCTAGTCCTCTTTCCTCCTTGCCTCTGCTTCTCTTCGAGTGTGTCTCCCTCTCCGTCTCCCTTCCCGTTTGTCTGTCCCCCACTCACACCTTTCTTCCTTACCTCTTTCTCCAACCTAATGGTATTGATGTGAAGTGTAGTAGATAGTATTTGTTCAATTTATTGAACACTCAGTATTTCCTTATGTTTTCTAATTTCAAAAGCAAGCAGCTTAAACATTTTCTGTTCCCAGGGAAAAATACCTCAGTTATTTTGCTTAGTTGTGACCCAGATCAATTCCTACCACCCCTCTAAGTAGGTCCAGAGATTTAATAAGCAACACAAGCCAGCACCAGGGAGGAAGCAGCTGCCCGAGGCTGTCCCTCCTCTGCCCTCACGCTTCTCTCCCCCCATCTGGCAGTTGGTTAAAGGTGACCGATTATATCACAGAGAAGAATCTACCTGTGTTCCAATCAGGAGTCAAGGTGGGCTGAGGCCTGGGCTGGGAAGGGGTGTCTCTGGGAAAAAATGGACAAGTATCCCTCAGAAAGCAAAGGATGCATGTGGCCATCAGGGCAGCAGGAGGGAGGACCGGGCCAGCAATGTTTGGGGAAGCAGAGGGGCGGGTGGTTCTGCTCTGAGGAAAGCTCTCTCTGCCATCTCTCCTGGCTCCCCCAGCTCCGGGACAAGGAGCGGCAGATGATCAAGGAGCGTTTTAAGGTAAGTCAGGTCCTCTCCCCTCGGCTGCTGCTACTGCTGCTGTTGAGGCGACACAGACCCAAAGTGTTTGTCTCTGGGTCCCTTCCTTTTCCACCTTTTTGGTGGCCAGGGCTTCAACGATGGCCTTGAAGAATTGTGCAAGATCCAGAAGGCCTGGGCTATTCCAGACAGAGAGCAGAGAGACAAGATTCGCCAGGCTCAAAAAAACATTGTCAAGGAGACCTATGGGGCCTTTCTGCACAGGT
Organism: Varecia variegata; assembly: GCA_028533085.1. Classification (NCBI taxonomy): domain Eukaryota; kingdom Metazoa; phylum Chordata; class Mammalia; order Primates; family Lemuridae; genus Varecia; species Varecia variegata. The sequence goes on along the minus strand of CM052441.1, from coordinate 143,339,370 downwards.
GAGCGTGCCTCCTGCCCTTCCTGCCCGTGCTGCCCGTTTCCCCAGCTGGGCCTCTGTGCACTCCTCTTCCTCAAGAACAAAAGGGAGAGGATGGTGGGTTTGGGCAGCAGGTTTGGGCTTTGGGGTGGGGCTAGACAGGCACATCACTCAGGGCCACCTCATTGCCATTTCTGAGAGTCCATCAGGAGCGCCTTAGACTGAGGGTGGTGCTGGGAAGGGGTCAGCCTTTCCCCTCCGTCTGACTGCAGTGCCTGGTCAGGTTCGGCAATGTGTCCTTCACCAAGAACCCCGACAAATACATCAAGTACCAAGTGGAGCAGGTGGGCGACATGATCGATCGCCTTTTCGACACCTCTGCCTGAACCTGCTCCCGTCTGTGCCTGGTTCCACCAGACTAACCATGTCATTGGACAGATAAACCAGTGTTAAGTTGCCTCTGGACTGGGTGAGTCTGAAGTCCTTTGGGACAGAGACCTGTTTTCACTGCCTCATCCAGGAGCCCTGTCCCTGAGCCCTCTGGTCCTGGTGTCCACTTCTCCCCTGCAGCCCACATTTCCATCCAAGCCAGCCCTCTCTCAGAATGCTGGGGTCCCTTCATACCTTGAGTTTTGTGACCCTGATGGCTTCTGAAACAGGAAAGGAGAGAAGGAAGACAGAGACTTGTACCCACAGCTGCCTCCTGTGGACCGAGAACAGGCAGGCAGAACAACCCTACCTCGACCTGCTTCAGAGCTGGGGACAGAGAGCTCTCCCTTCAGCCCAGAATGTGGGTAGGGCTTAGAGGAACAACCAGAGGACCTGGAGAAAGAGCAGTCAGGGTTGACCTGCTCTCTTGGTTTTAGTGTAGAAAACACATTCCCTGTCACCCACTGTCCTGAGGTCTGGGGACGTTCCATCTCCCAGGGGTCCCCTAGGTATCCAGGCACAGAACTGCTTGCTTGCTGTTCCCTCTAGGGTCCAGCACACTGCAGGAGGTGTTTGGAGAAGGTCTGACCCACCCTCCATGGCCTGCTTCTCAGGCCCCTGTCCCCCAGTGCCCAGCATTGACGCCCCCTGGCCCCGGGCCAAGCAGCAGTGGTTACAGAGGGAGCAGCTAGGCTGCCTGTGTTGGTGAGAAGGACCAAAGTGGGGGCCAGGGGCACAAAGTAGGGCCCCATCTACTCGGAATCAGAGTGAACAGCTGAGCTCAATGAAGACAGACCCTTGAGGTGCACTTGCACTTGGGGATGGGTTTATTTGGCTCGTGTGCTAACAGAGGGAGAGCTCAGGGTGGCTTGGGGTCCTCCAGGGTTAGGGAAGAGAGCCGCTCTTCCTCCCCTCTCTCCAGAGACCTTGTCATGGCCCTCCCCACAGCCATGGGGAACCGTCTGCATCCCAAGGTCTGCAGCCCAGACCCTGCCCTGTTACGGCCTGGGCTGCCGGCCGTGGGGTGCGGCCTCTCCAGGGGCTGGGTCGGACTTGCACGCTGCCCACACCCAGACTCCAGCGAAGATGAATTGGCTGCACACCACCCCGGCCACGTACACGAGGAAGAAGATGTGGTCCGCAGTCTCAGGCCAGCTTCTCCTAGACCCCTTGATGCCTCTGGGGGCTTCTGTGCAGGCAGAGGCAGGGAATGGAAGTGTACTTCTGGCTCCCTCAACATGAGCAAAAGAGGGAACACCAGGGGTTGTCAGCCGGTATCTCTCCCTTCCTTAGAGTCTCAACTAATGAAAATTTGAGTCTGGCGCACTCCAGGCCATGTTCAGTTAAACAAACAAAACACCCTCTCAGAGAGGCTTTACAAGGTGGGGAGTCTTCTGGCGGGGAGGGAGTGTAGATCACCTGGGCTTTTAGGAAGGCCAAGCTTGCCCCTGATCCAGACCTGCTTCTTCCAAGTGAGGACATGGTGGGGCCCAGGGATAGCAGAGTCAGCAGGGTGAATGCTACACACACCTAGCCACCCCCGAGCCCCGACCCCAGCCCTCCGCATGCAGCCTGCCAGCTCTGCCCCTTCAAACCTGCTCCTAGGCCTCACTCCTCACCAACCCACATACCCAGGCTTAGCCCCTTCCCACCTTCAGGGTTTGGCCCTGGGTTCTCATGATCTCGCTGTTCTCTCGAGGCTGGGCTGGGGCTGCTCTTGGCCCCGAGGGTGCCCCGGGCCAGCAGCCCGGCCAGCAGCACGGTCTCCATGGTGCTGAGGAAGAGCAGCAGTAGCAGGATGGTGAAGAAATAAACTGGAGGTAGGAGGGAGGGATGGTCAGGGGCCAGGCCCGTGTCTCTGGTGCCCAGCGAGCTGAGCAGAGGCACCCTGGCTTGGGTGACGGCAGGTGGGCCAGACGGAGCCAGCCAGGTGGAGTGGTCCTGCCCAGGCCCAGGGGAGGGGCAGGGCTTACTGAGCAGTGGGTTGCAGGACGAGGAGCTGGGCAGGGCCTGCACCAGGGAGGAGTGGAAGACGAGGTAGCCCAGCAGCAGCGTCACCTTATAGGCAATGCGCTCGGTGGCCCGTAGGGGCAGCAGCCCCCCACACACGTCAGCCAGCAGCAGCGCCTCCGCAGGCACCAACAGAGCTATGATGGACTTTAACGCTGTGTTCTTCAGGCTCAACTGGAGGGGGAAAAGCCAGGGCTTTCTGGGGGGGTGGGCAGCAGGAGCATGGGGTTGTGCCTCTGGCTCTGCATCCCCCCACCCCTGCCTCCATTGACCCGCCGTCAGCCTCATCGTGACTTGACTCACCGTCAGCTGGAAGCAGGGCACCAGCTGCCAGGGTGGGACTTGGGTTGTCAAATCATAAACTACATATTCCCTCTTGACACTCACAATCTCGTTCACAGCATGCGCCTGGAACTCCAACTCCGTCACTGAGGGGTGGGAGTGAAAACCTTGAACTAGGAAAAAGAGATCCCTGCCCCCAAATCTCTCCTGGGAGTAGGGCCAGGAGCAAACTGGAGCCCAGGGTTGATGGAGACTTCTCATGACTTCTTGGGGGACAGACTTGGAGACAAAACTGGTTCATAGGAGGGCTTCCCAAAGCTTCCCAACTCTTTTGGGGTTTTGCAGCATGCCAAATTGTCTCCAGTTAAAGGAAGGTCTTTATCAGATCCATGATGAATTTTCATTATAAAAATAAACGGGGCCGGGCGCGGTGGCTCACGCCTGTAATCCTAGCACTCTGGGAGGCTGAGGCGGGCGGATAGCTCGAGGTCAGGAGTTCGAGACCAGCCTGAGCAAGAGCGAGACCCCGTCTCTACTAAAAATAGAAAGAAATTATCTGGACAACTAAAATATATATAGAAAAAAAAAAATTAGCCGGGCATGGTGGCGCATGCCTGTAGTCCCAGCTACTCGGGAGGCTGAGGCAGTAGGATCGCTTAAGCCCAGGAGTTTGGGGTTGCTGTGAGCTAGGCTGACGCCACGGCACTCACTCTAGCCCAGGCAACAAAGTGAGACTCTGT
>CM052441.1:143292537-143335433 GCA_028533085.1 Varecia variegata | reverse complement strand
CTGAGGCGGGCGGATAGCTCGAGGTCAGGAGTTCGAGACCAGCCTGAGCAAGAGCGAGACCCCGTCTCTACTAAAAATAGAAAGAAATTATCTGGACAACTAAAATATATATAGAAAAAAAAAAATTAGCCGGGCATGGTGGCACATGCCTGTAGTCCCAGCTACTCGGGAGGCTGAGGCAGTAGGATCGCTTAAGCCCAGGAGTTTGGGGTTGCTGTGAGCTAGGCTGACGCCACGGCACTCACTCTAGCCCAGGCAACAAAGTGAGACTCTGTCTCAAAAAAAATAAAAATAAAAAAAATAAATAAATAAACAGACTTTTCACCACTTCATGGATGGGGAAGTGGTCACAGATTCATCCACTGGTGTATCATCTCACACCTGAAATATTAGGGTCCATGAGGCAGCGGCTGCAGTCTGTCATGGAGGGGAGGGGTATGGGAAGGGGAGGACTTATCTGCCAAGTTAGATGTCACCTGATGGGTTTATGGGATATTTACTGGGTGACTACACCTTCAGGTTTCCAGGAATGAGGCCAAAGCCTCTGGCCTTGATGCAAGGGGCCTGGCCACTACAGTGCAGCTCTGGCTGTTGAGAACAGTTGCTCTCGGGAGGAGAGAAGACTGAAGTGCCCCAGATGCACAAGATGGTGGACCTGCTGCAAAATCCAAGTTTGGAACTGTGACCCTAGAGGGAGCCCATGAGGCCAGCTGAGAGCAGAGGAGGACATGGGCTGCTGTTTGCGTGGGAGGTGCAGGGTAGGAAGCATATGCTGTCCCCTAAGCATATGTGAACTCAGACCTGGGAGGACCCTCCCCTCACCCCCCAGCCCCACCCTGTCAGCACCATTGTTGCTGAGAGCGTAGAAGCTAAGGCTGCAGTGGCTCTGGTCCCGGGGGAAGTGGAGGAGGTCAAAGTTGCAGTTGGTCTCCGTGGTGAGGGCCAGGGTGAGCTCAACATGGCCGTCCTGGTGCACTCGGGCCTGCGTGCTCTCGTCCCTCCAGTCTACCCAGAGCCTGCGGGGAGAGGTACCAAAGCCAGAGGCCCAGCCCTTTCTTGGACTGGGGTGAGGGAGACCCCAACATCCCACCTCCAATCCCAGTTGGCATCAGCATTCCGGCGGGGAAAGGAGAACGCGAGGCAGTGGAGGCGAACTGGTAGCGTGGCAGGACCGCCAGGGGGAAGACTCACTAAGAGCCTCCAGGCTCTAGATGGGGAAAAGGAGGAGGGACGTGCACGGCATGTTCCTCAGACAAGAACTCCCGCCTCACTTACGCCTCCAGGATGGTGAGTCTGGGCGTCCAGAGTGAGTCCCAGGGCAGTGTGACTGCGTGCCGTGGGTGCACACTGGCATTCCAGGCCAGGCGAGTGTCCAGCCAGGACTGGGGACACAAGGATGCCACTGAGGCTCCCACTCTCCACATATGCGTGCCTTTAAGCTCGGCAGGTTGATAAAAGCCAGTACTGCTGAGCTGGACTCAGCTGGGTTCTCCCATCCCACCTCTCCCGGGAGGTGAGCTCACCAGCCGAAGCAGCAGCATGGAGGACACTGTGTACCGCAGGATGTCCTGGGGGAGGGGGAAACACGTCACCCTGTGACAGAAGGAGGCAGAAGACCCAGCACTAGTCAGGGCTGAGTCCTGCCCCCTCCTCAGCTCAGCACTTGAGTCCGGCAGCCTGGCATTGCTTACCACATTAAAAACATTGGACACGAACACCTGCACGGCCACAAGCAGGGGTGCACTGCTGTTGTTCGGAATCTGGATGGTTTCCTCAACCTCCCGGGACAAGTTGAGGCTAAAGAGGGATGGCCAGGCTGAGGGACAAAGGTCGAGATCACTCAGGTGCCCTGGGGCCCAAATCCCAAAGCTTATGACCTTACACCCTCCACCTACCGACTGCCGGCCTTTGGAAGCTGCGCCCAGGGACCAAGGGCTGGGTGATGCCAAGCCCCAGGGAGGTGAGATAGAGCAGAAGCCACAGGGCCGCCATCGGTGGCTGCATGGAGTGGTGGTGCGTAAGCTACCACCTCTCTTCCAGTCGCTTCTCTGGAAGCTGAGCAGTTGACCAGAGGCAGCTGCTCTGGGCAAGGACCCTGGGACCTTGGGCTTGGCACCCCCCACCTTGGTTCCGCAAACACCCAAGCACAAAGCCCAGGACCCAGCCCCGCCCACTCTGCACCTGCCTATACTTCCCTGTGCTGCTCCATTTCCACCACCTGGAGCCTACTGTCACACTCAAAGCCTGCTGAGGGGGACAGGCGGCCCTGGGACCTCCACCTCCCCCCAACTTGGTCCTTCCAATCAGGGCTGCAGGCTTCCCCTGCATTTCAGTGGCTGGCACTGGTCTGGCTAAGCAACCAAGCCCTTAGTCAAAGTGCCCTGTGCTCAGTGCTGTGAGATGGAGACACCCTTGAGAGTTTCCCTGCCTCTCCTTAAACACTTGAAAGAGCCTTGCTCAAGAACTCTGGAGACCGACAGAGGCCAGTTCATGAGCAAAGACCTGGTGCATTGCTGTTCCCTCACTGGGTTCTCAGCTTGCCCCAGCCCAGCAGTGCCTTAGAGTCTCCGTTGTGCACCTGTAGCCCAAACTGCCAGCGGGGGCGGCTTTTCCTGGCCCCAGGGAGAGACTGAGCCACTGGAGATCTGGTCCTGACCCAGCTGCAGCCACAGAAGGAAACGCCAAGGCCAAAAGTGGGTGGTGACTGACTGGGCTGCCCAGACTCAAAGGGGCCCCAGGCAGCTGGAAGCAGGGAAGGACTCATCACACACCAGTGCACGAAAGCGACTAGGAGCACGCATATTGTCTATGTCTGTCATCGACCGGCTTTATTGAACATGCTTAAACACTTTGCCTGCCTCTGTCTCACGCATTGGTGGCTGCTGGTTCTGGCGCTTCCGGATGGCCACATGAAAAGAGCCTTCGGTCGTCCCACACTTCCCAGCCTCAGTTAGGGATTTTTGTGTGGATTGTAACCAGGCTGCCTTAAGTGCGGTGCTGGCCACTCTCTTACTTTCCCGGTAGCTCAGCAAGGGGCCTGCACCCATTCCTCCAGAGCCACTTGCCAAGTCCTGGATGCTTCTTCCTACCGAGCCTCAAGACAATGAGAAATGTGGAGCACAGCGCATCACTGCATGTGAAATAGTTTGTGGGTTTATTAACAGACACAACTCTCCCCAAGATCCCCAACCAGTGACTCCAGCCCTTTAACATCCAAGCATACCCCCTAAGTGCCTTCAGGTCACGTTAACTGTAAGGATGCTGTTGCCTGCCTTTAGGTCTCTCCAGGAAGGGCCAGGGACTGGGCTCGAGGGTGCATGACTGGAGGGCTCTGGGGCAGGGACAGGCCCGGCCGCCTCGCTCACGTGCGTCAGGTCGGTGGACTCCCGCTCCAGCACGCTGCCGCTGTGGGCGCCTGGCGCGGTAACGCACACGCGGCCCGAGGCGCGGCGGGGGACGCGGCCCAGCAGGCCAGCGCAGATCTTGCGGAAGCCCTTGCGGAAGTGCTTGGACACCAGCGCGTAAACGATGGGGTTGACGCAGGAGTTGGCGTAGGAGACCAGGTGCGAGAGGATGCGCAGCGCGTAAGTGGCCCGCGTGAGCGGGAAGCGGCCGAACCACACACACAGGATGAGCGCGTGGTGAGGCATCCAGCAGAGGCAGAAGAGCGCCGCCACAATAAGGATCATGCGCGTCACCTTGCGCTTGGCGCGCCGGGCACCTGAGCCTGCGGCCACCGGGTCGACGGCGCGCCAGAGGTAGCGCAGGGTGCGCGCGTAGGTCAGGCCGAGAACCAGCACCGGCAGCAGGTAGCTGAAGACGAAAGTGCAGAGGTCCATGGCGCGGCGGCGAGGCGCGCTCCACGCCGGGTGGCACACGGTCAGGTTGGCCAGCTGCGACTGGCGGTAGTAGCTCAGGTAGGGCCCGGAGAAGAGCAGCGACAGTCCCCAGATGAGCCCGATGGCTGCCAGCGCGTTTCGAGGCGTGCGCAGCTCGCGGGAATGCAACGGATAGCGGATGGCCAGATACCTGTGGTCAAGCCCGGGAGGGGGGCGTCAGGGGAGCTGGTGAATTGGCGGGGCTGCGACCCCTGCACCTCGGGCCCCACACCCCTTCTTGGGGAAGGTCCCTGGCGCAAGGTTACACCGCACATGCCAGAACCGTGGCCCACCGTTTCCCAGACACTCGGCTGAGCCTAGAGGTGGGGATCGGGGACCGGCAGCAGGAAAGGTGCTTGCACCCAGGCCACTCTTCTGCTGTTCCCGGGACTGCGACAACAGACTCTGCCCGGGAGAGCACCCCAAAACCGACGAGTATTAAAGGTTGGAGAACCGGCTATGGGGCTCTGGGAGGCTGTGACTACCCACTAGTAATGGTGCCCCAGGAGGCAGGACCCAGGCGCCTAAGGCTCTAGCAGACAGCCTGCAAAAGACATGCTGGGCAAGGGACAGCCTCTCAGGGAATTCCTAAGAGAAGCCGGAGCTCTGTGGTCCCACCAAGGCGCTCGGTGTAGATGGGCGGTGTGTGGGGAGTCTGGCCTCGCCTCGCTGCTTTTTAGAGCAGGACCGGAGCGAGGGAGGCAGATACCGGAGTCAGGCTCAGATCTCCTCCCCAGGAACCATCCTAGTGTCCTTTCAAGCTCCACCTGAGTCCTGCGCTCTCCCGAAGGTACCTCTCTGGCACTCCTCTGGCTGGGGAAGGAGAACCCAAGGGCCGCTCCTCTCCCGACCCCGAACTCCCCCTAGAGGCGGGCGCAGAGAGGGAGGGACCCTCAAACGCGCTCGCTCAGACTTTGGCGTGGGTCCTCGAGAAAGACCCACGTTCCACAGTCCGTACACGAAGTGACTGCGCCAAGCAACCAAACCGTGGCTTCGCGAAAGGCGAGTGCGGTGGAGGCGCCTGAGATTGGCTCTAGGAGACAGATGGTGCGCTTCACGCGCACAATTACTGAAGGGGCGGCTCTGAGCAAGTTACTTACAAACTCAATTTCTTCTATAAATTGGGCACAGTAATTTCTCCCATCCCAACCTCACAGGGGCATTAAACTCTGTACTGGGAAACGCTGGGCATTGTCAGGCGCGGGCAGCGCCAGAGAGCCTAATTCTCCAGGATGTGAGCCTTGAGGACGCACCTAACCGAGGGACACCACGGTACCCCACTCTCATTTCCTTTTCTCCTCCTCCGTGCCTGCTTGTCTTTCTCTCCCTCTGGTCCCTTTGCCATCTTAGTGTCCTCTCCCACTCTCTGCGTGTCCCTCCTTGATCCCCGGGTCCCGCCTCCCTCTCCAGTCGCCGCCTGGGTGCCCAACTCCTAGAGAAGTCAGCGCTCGCTCACCTGTCGAGGGAGACGGCGGCCAGCGTGAAGCTGCTGGCGTGCATGGTGAGGAAGATGAAGAAGTGCACGGCCTTGCAGAGCAGCGAGCCGAACACCCAGCCGTCCAGGGTGTAGATAGTGGCCTGGAAGGGCACGCAGCACAAGATGAAACACAGGTCGGCCACGCCCAGGTTGAGGATGAACAGGTTGGTGGTGCTGACTGCTTGGCCGCCGCGCAGCAGCACCGCCAGCACCAGCGCGTTTCCCACGGTGCCCACGAGGAAGATGAGCGCGAAGAGCAGCGGCACGATGACCGCCTCGGGCTGCCAGCCGCCCCCGCCGCCCGCCTGGCTTGCGTTCTCGGCCCCTGGGACGCTCGAGCCGTTCATGATGCCGCCGCACCCGAGGCTGCCCGGGCTCCTGCAGCCGTCTGGGTCTTAGCGAGCGCGCAGCTGCAGCGGATGCGGCCACGGCCACGGCAGCGCCCAGCCTGACTCCCGCGAGCTGCAGGCGGAGTGCGCCTCGCGGTGTCGGGGGTGGGGTGGGCGTGGGGGTGCGCTTGGGCCAGGGGGAGGAGCGAGCCTCCGGTGGGTGGGATTGTCCCCCGCGGCCGGCAGCGCTACGGGAAGGGATACAGAGTGGCCCCGGCGGGGCGCGCGTCCCTCCCCGAAGGCGGAGAACCGCGCTGGGGCCTGCACTCGCGCTCCAGCCCCCGGCTCCGGGCTGTTCCGGGCTAAGCCGGCGAAGTGACTTCCCAGGCAGACGCTGGAGTGATGGAGGGATCGACCCTGGGTCCTGCGTGTGCGCCGCGCTGCAGGGAGCTCCCGCGCGCCTTGGTGCTTCCCTGCAGCTTGGCGGGAGCGCCAGACCTCCAGGGACTGGCTGGGGGGCACCCTCAAAAGAGTTCCAGGCCGGCCCCTGGGTGATGGGCTGGAGGCGGATTGGGGGTCCCCCAGTTTTCCGGAAGTAGCAAAAGGAACAGCCCCGCAGTGTGCTCCACGCCTCTGCCCATTTCTTGTTTTTTTTTGTTTGTTTTGTTTTGTTTTGTTGGAGACAGAGTCTCGCTCTTTTGCCCTGGCTAGAGTGCCGTGGCGTCGTCAGCCTAGCTCACGGCGACCTCAAACTCCTGGGCTCAAGCAATCCTCCTGCCTCAGCCTCCCGAGTAGCTGGGACTACAGGCATGCGCCATCATGCCCGGCTAATTTTTCTCTATATATTTTTAGCTGGCCAGATCATTTCTTTCCATTTTTAGTAGAGACGGGGTCTCACTCTTGCTCAGGCTGGTCTCGGACTCCTGAGCTCAAAGAATCCGCCCGCCTCGGCCTCCCAGAGTGCTAGGATTACAGGCGTGAGAGCCACTGCGCCCAGCCTCTGCCCATTTCTAATTCCAGGGAGCATCGGAATTCATTTCTAATTCAGTTCCCCAGGGATCAGCAGCGGGGAGGGGCAAGGAGGGTTCTGAAGAAACTTGGTTAGCTTCATCTCATTCCCCGCTCTCACCCACTGGGCGTTTTCTCCTCCAATTCAGTCCTGTATTTATTGAGCATCTACTGTGTCAGGCTTTGTCTTTGGCGCTGTGCCTCAGTTTCCTCTGCTGTGATAAGGAAATAGTAACACTTCCTTCTCAGGGCTCTGACGAGAAAGGAATGAGAAATACCTGAAAGGCCTGAAGCCCATTCGTTGAATCTGAATGAATCAAATTCTTCTTTTTCTCCTTACCTTATTCAGGTATCTAAAAAGGGAGGAAATTCAAAGTAGCCAAGTTCCATATACCATCAGCCTTTTCCTAGATGGTGCTTACATTGCAGTAAAACTCAAACATTCGTGTCTTTGTGTCTGCATCAAGTATTTGTGGCAATGAATCATTACTACTTGTATAGAATTTAAGCTTCCCCATTCACCGAATCTGAAAACCACCACCTTCTATCTCTGCATCTTCCTTTCTGCTTCCCCTTCCCTGCTCCTTGGGTCAAGAATACTCTTTTTCCTCTTTATGCCCCAGGATCTCAGCCTCTCAGGAGTGCAGCTACCTCCTCCTCTTGGTTGAGAAACCTTATTCACACCCTTGCCCTGCCTGCATATTCACTGAACAGGAAGGTGATGACAGTTCATGCTGATGAGATGCTTACCATTCATTTAATCAATAAACTTTTATTAAGCACCTACTTCTCAGCCTTAGGATATAACATACCAGTTAGTTCTACAAAGATCAAGGCCCTCTGGGAACTTACTTTCTAGCAGGAGAGACAGACAATAAGCAAATAAACATAATTTAAGTAAGTTATTAACCTATTACAAGTTGATAAGTACTTGCAGGAAAAGTAGATCAGAGAATTGGGGAGTACCAGGATGGTGGTGAAGGTGCAATTTAAAATAGGGTAGTCAGGCAGACCTCATTAAGAAGGTGACATCTGAGCAAAGACTTCAAGGAGGTGAGCGAGCCAAGCAGATATTTAGGGGAAGAGCATTTCAGAGAGAGGGCACAGCCAGCACAAAGGCCCTACGGCAGGACTGTGCCTGTGTCCCTAAGGCAGGGAGGCTGGTATGGCCTGAGCTGAATGAGCAAGAAGGAGATTGGCAGGAGAAGTGGTGAGAAGCATCACATGTAGGGATTTTTTCCATTCAAAGGATTGTGGCTTATAGTCTGAGTAAAATGAGGCATAGCAGGGTTTTGACTAGAGGACTAATATGATCTCATATTTTTTGGTAGCAATTTTATTGAAATATAATTCACATGCCATACCATTTACCCATTTAAAGTGTTCATTTCCTTTATAGTATGATCACAGAGTTGTGCAACAATCACCACAATCAGTTTTAGAACATTTTCTTCCCCACCAAAAGAAACCCCTACCCTTTAGCCAGCCTCCAATCTCCCATCTCTACTCCCACCCCACCTCCTGCCCTAGACAACCGCTAATCTGCTTTTTGTCCCTATAGATTTGCCTATTAAGGATATTTCACATAAATGGAATCACACAATATGTGGCCTTTTGTGTGTGGCTTCTTTCACTTATCATGATGTTTTCAAAGTTCATCCAGTTTGTGTGTAGCATAATCAATACCTCATTTCTTTTTTATGGCCAAATAATATTTCATTGTATAGTTATATTCCACATTCTACTTTTCAATTCATTTATCAGTGGAAATTTGGAAAAGCTTTAACAAAATTTTAATTGGTTATCTCCATTTCACAGATGAGGGAGCAGGTTCAGAGGGAGATTAAGTTACTTGCCCAACGTCTCCCAAGGAGTAATGACCGAGCAGGGACTGGAGCCTCAGGACTCAGATTCTAGCAGCTGCAGAGCAAAAATTCATATTCTCCCATCCCTCAACACTTATCCCTCTTTGGACTGATCGCCCTAAAGTGCAGAGGTCCACAGGTCCCAAGCAGTATGAGAAAGTCATGTTGGGACACTGCGCTTCCGCTGGTCATCGCGTTTCCACGCTCAGCCCCAGAGGAGAATGCAGAGGGGGTTCCCTCACAGGTGGGGTGCTTCGTTCTGTAGAGGGAAACCCTGTCTCCCGAGTCCCGGGGGAGGCAGATACCCCGAAACCTAAAGTCAGTCCTTAGTCTGCCCGCCCTCTGCCGTGCGGGACGTGAGCCGGATCCCCAGTGCTGGGATGCAAGAGGTAGGGGTCCATCTCCAGTCCTCCCGCCCTTGGTGGACGGTAGGTAGGACTGCCCCAGAGAAGACCTCAGCAGCCACTGTTTCCCGGTGTCTGCGAGCCGCCAGCCTAACCCCCAACAACTCAGGACCCGGGAATCCGAGCCCACGCGCAGGCGCGCTCCAACAAAAGGTTCCCTGGGCTAGGAAGGGCCGTCGGCGCGGAGTCCGCCGCTATCCCATCAGCCCGGCCTAGCGGGTCCTGCTCTTACCGGCCCCGGTCGTCCCGCCTCCTCTATCCCGTCCTGCTCTGCGGCGCAGGGGTAAGATGGCTGCTGAGAAGCAGGTCCCTGGCGGTGGCGGCGGCGGCGGCGGCGGCAGCGGCGGTAGCGGCGGTGGGCGCGGTGCCGGAGGAGAGGAAAATAAAGAAAACGAACGCCCCTCAGCTGGATCGAAGGCAAACAAAGAATTTGGGGATAGCCTGAGTTTGGAGAGTATCCTAGAGCAATCGGGCCTAACTTGGAATGACTACGTGTCGATCTGGAGGGCTGGGGGCGGGAGAGGCGGCGAGTCCCGGCACGTCCTGGGCAGGAGAGGCCGAGGGTTGCTCTCCTTACTTTCTGGCACTCAGGAGATCCAGGGTCTGTCTCTCGAACGGTCTTTCCGCGCATCCCCCTCGCCTTCCTAGATGGGTAACGTTCTTTTCTTCTGGGTGGCACAGGGGTATTTGGCAGGTTTCCCCTGTTGTCTCGCAGTTGCCCAGTTGGAGGGCTTGTGACGGGGGTGACACTCTGGCTACTCTGTTGAGCTCCGGCCTTGGCACCTTGAGCCAGTGAACAGGGGAGAGGAAACGGCAGTCTTGACGTTTCGGCTCAATACTCTTGTCTGACAGCCGTCGTAGACTGGGTAGTAAAACTTAAAGCTTGATGCTTTGGAAGTGGAGGTAAAAATGGACTGTTCTGAGGAAAAGCTTGTGCTCATTTTGATTATAAAGTTTGGTTGCTTGTTAATGTCAGTTGCGTGGTTTTCTTAATAGGTCTGTAGGCATTTTATCTTGTTGGGAGTCGTTTAGATGAGCTGGAGGAATCCATTTCTAGTTTTCATTAGGGTGTACCTGAACTGAGTGCTTGAGATACTAGTTTGTGACCTTTTGCAATGAAAAACAAATGGAGAAAATGTAGGCAAATTTCTGAAATAACACATTCAGCTTGACATTTTAATGTACTTAAGTTTTCAGAGTTTGGAGTTTTACTTTTTGAATTGGTAGTAATAGTCCAAATGGATGTTAGAATGCACTGATTTTTTTGGGAACCTTCTATCTTTTTGTCCCTTTTTAGTTATTGAAAGAGTCCTTTAGTGTTCACTATATACGTCTATAGAGAAGCATTGAGGAAATAAAACTAAAACTGTAGATAAATATTGGTCTTCCTAAAGTTTGGCACACAATATTAAATATTTTAAGATTCTTAAAAGGAGAGTTTGGTAAGGGTTCATCTTTAAAAAGAACAACCTTAATATTTTTATGCAAACTGTGGCCTAGCTTGGTTGACATGTGCTAATCATAGACTCTCCAAGCGTCACAGCTGTTAAGGAAAGTTGGATTTGGCAGATGTAGGAGGTTATGCAAATGGTGAGTAGTACACGTCATTTATAACATGAATCTGCTTGAATGAGTAAAACGTGGGATCCAGATGTAAATCAGTGGGAACCACCCCAGTTATGGTCAGCATTTAGAATAGTAGCTTTATTTAAGCTGTTGGGTTTTAGCAATCCCCAATTGCTAGTAGTGTCCTCCTTTTTGAGTTTGAAAGTAGTAACAGTTCAGGCAATCAATTTTTCTGCATGCTTAGCCTTGTCCTATGACAGGATAGCTATTGAAAATGGTTACAAGAGATTTCATTAATGCACTAAATATTTCACAAATGTTTAATGTCCTGTGGCCTGATAAAAATGTAGACTAATGGTACAGGTTTTGATATATTTGGATTCTTGCTATTGTAAGCTTTTCCTTAATCTTGACTTTAGTTCTTCAGATTATTAAGGAATCCCAGCAGCAGCATGGTTTACGGCATGGAGATTTTCAGAGGTACAGGTTAGTATCATGTACAAGACGTATGGAAATCATTGTGGGATCTTCAAACTTGGTTTGCTTTTGTCAGTAGCCTACTTATCTACTCTGCTGTATCAGAAAGTGTACCTTGGAAGTCTAGCATTGAATTTGTATTGAATCCTCAAAAGTTATGTAATTTTTTTTTTTTTTTTTTTTAGAGACAGGGTCTCACTTTGTCACCCAGGGTGGAGTGCAGTGGCCCAAGTAGCTGGGACTACAGGTGTGTGCCACCATGCCCAGCTAATTTTTTTCATTTTTTTTTTTTTTTAAGGATGGGGTCTTGCTATATTGCCCAGGCTGGTCTTAAACTCCTGGCCTTAAGTGATCCTCCCACCTTGGCCTCCCAAAGTGCTGGGATTATAGGTGTGAGCCACCATGCTGGCCATAATTTTTAAATTTAAAATTTTATAATGAATAAAACAATTCAACCTTTTTATCGATTTTGCCTGACAGTATTACAGATACATTTGCAGACTTCTGTTGAAAATAATAGGCAGTTGTGGTAATCATTTTTTTTAACATAACTGTATTGTAGAGTCGTAGTTAAATTCAATGCTTTTCAGAATTTTAAACATTATATAAGGGGAATTTATGTGATATTATAATTTATTGGTAAGCTTCTTTTTTTTTTTTGAGACAGAGTCTCGCTTTGTTGCCTGGGCTAGAGTGAGTGCCATGGCGTCAGCCTAGCTCACAGCAACCTCAAACTCCTGGGCTTTAAGCGATCCTACTGCCTCAGCCTCCCAAGTAGCTGGGACTACAGGCATGCGCCACCATGCCCGGCTAATTTTTTTCTATATATATTTTAGTTGGCCAGATAATTTCTTTTCTATTTTTAGTAGAGACGGGGTCTCGCTCTTGCTCAGGCTGGTCTCGAACTCCTGACCTCGAGTGATCCACCCGCCTCGGCCTCCCAGAGTGCTAGGATTACAGGCGTGAGCCACCGCGCCCGGCCTGAAAAATAAATTTAATATGACTCTAAAAAATCGAATAGATACCTAATTTGTAATACAGTTAAATTACTTGAAAGCAGATATTTTCCTCTATTTCTGTATTGTAAGTATTATGGGCTTTGACTACTAATATACTCTATATTTCAGATTCTTATTTATTCGTTCATTCATTCAAAAACATTTTGTGAGCACCTGTCGAGTGCCCAACACTGTTCTATGCACTGGAGAGCATTAAAAACACGGGGAAAGGTTCTTAATCTCAGGGAATTTACAAACAGAACAAACAGAAATGTCAAGCTATGGTGAAAATTAAAGAAAGGAGCTCCTGTGAAAGGGAGTTAGATTGGGGGTGTGTCAGGAAAGCCCTTTCTGAGAGCGGGGCATTTAGGTGAGGACATGAAGGCTGAGGATTCAACCAGGTGGTGAAGGGTCAGCAGGGCTGAGGTGGAGTTAGCAAGGCAGGTAGTGGTAAGAGCTGAGGGGGCAGAAGTAGACAGGGCCCGGGTGTGTAGGACCCTGCATGCCGTGGTAACAAGTTCAGGTGTTAATCTAGGTGTGATGGGAAACCATGAGAAAGTTTTAAGCTGAGAACTATTATGATCTGATTTTTTTTTTAATTATTAAGGAAATTTTCAAACACTTACGTAGAGATGATGATAGTACAATGAATCCTGAGTCCATCACTCAGTCATCATAGTGACCAACTTTCTGCTCTTCTTGTTTAATCTGTTTCTTTCCCTACATTTTTTAAAAAACATTTTATCGAAAGATTTAAAAATTCTATTCAAATATAATTTATGTATAGAAAATGGTGAATTTTTCACAAAGCGAACTCCTGTAACCAGCACCCAGATTAAGAGACAAAACATCACCAACATCCCAGAAGTCCCCCTTCTAATCACAAACTCTTCCTCCCCAAGGGTCACCACTATCATGACTTCTAACACCTTAGAATAGGTTTGCTTATTTCTGAAATTTATCTACATAGCATCACACAGCATGTATTCTTTTGTGAGAGTCTTCCTTCATCATTAGGTTTGTAATATTCCTCCATATTTTTGTAGTTGTAGTTCTTTTATTCTTATTGCTGTATGGTTGGTATTCTCTTAGGTGAACATACCACCGTTTACATACCATTGTACTGTTGCTGGGCATTTGGGTAATTTGCAGTTTGGGCTATTACAAATAGTGCTGTCATAAACATTATTATACATGGAAGTAGTTATTTCTGTTCTTTTGTTTGTTTGTTTGTTTAGAGACAAGTTCTTGCTCTGTTGACTGGGCTAGAGTGCAGTGCAGTAGCCTCATCATAGCTCATTGCAACCTCAAACTCCTGGGCTCAAGAGATCTTCCTGCCTGAGTCTATGGAGTAGCTGGGACTATAGGCGAGCAACACCACACCTGGTTAATTTTTCTATTTTTAGTAGAGACAGGATCTTACTCTTGCTCAGGCTGGTCTTGAACTCTTGAGCTCAAATTATCCTCCCGCCTCAGCCTCCCAGAGTGGTGGGATTACAGGCATGAGCCACTGCACCCGGCCCTATTTCTGTTGGCTGTGTACCTGGGAGTGGAAAACTCTGGGATAGGTTATGTTCAGCTTTAGTACCAGTTTTCCAAAGTCATTGTACCAGTTTGCACAAACAACAGTGCTTGAGAGCTACAATTACACCACATCCTTGCCAGCAATATGTTTTGTCTTATGTTTTGTTGCTGGATTATTTTAAAGCAAATCCTAGACATCATACCATTTCACCATCAGTATTTTAGTTTGTATCTCCAACAAATAAAGCTTTTTAAAAACTTAACAAAGATACTATTATCCCACCTAACCAAATTAACAATAATTCCTTAATACCATTTTATACAGTGATATAAATGATGTAAAAATGTCTGGTTTTTGGCCAGGCACAGTGGCTCATGCCTGTAATCCTAGCACTCTGGGAGGCTGAGGCAATCTGAGGAGGATTGCTTGGGCTAAGGAGTTCAAGACCAGCTTGAGCAAGAGCAAGACCCCGTCTCTATAAAAAATAGAAAAATCAGCTGGGCTCTGTGGCATGTGCCTGTAGTCCCAGCTACTAGAGAGACTGAGGCAGGAGGATCGCTTGAGCCCAGGAGTTTAAGGTTGCACTGAGCTATGATGATGCCACTGAGCTCTACTGGGGGTGACAGAGTGACACTCTATCTTCAAAAAAGAAAAAGTCTTTTTTTTTTTTTTTTGAGACTGAGTGTCACTCTGTCGCCTGGGCTAGAGTGCCGTGGCATCAGCCTGGCTCACAGCAACCTCAAACTCCTGGGCTCAAGCAATCCTGCTGCCTCAGCCTCCCGAGTAGCTGGGACTACAGGCATGCACCACCATGCCTGGCTAATTTTTTCTCTATATATTTTTAGTTGTCCAGATAATTTCTATTTTTAGTAGAGACAGGGTCTCACTCTTGCTCAGGCTGGTCTTGAACTCCTGACCTCGAGCGATCTTCCTGCCTCGGCCTCCCAGTGTGTTGGGATTACAGGCATGAGCCACCACGCCCGGCCCAGTCATTTCCTTTATAGCAAAAAGATTCAGTTCAGAATTGTGCATTGCATGTAATTGTCATGTCTCTTTAGTCTTAACTCTGGGACACTCAGTCATTCATTGTTTTTTAAGATCTTAACATTTTTGAAGATTACAGCACAGTTATTTTTGTAGAATGTCATTCAATTTGGGCTTATTTGATGTCTCCTTATGAGATTCAGGTTGTATATCTTTGGCAGGGATATCACAGAAGTGACATGAGTACGGCTCATTGTGCCCATCCGGCAGCACACAATTTCAGTGTGTCTGGTTTCTGATGTGCACTCTGATCATTTGATTAAGGTGGTGGGCCAGGCTTTCCCACTGGGAAGTTACTCCTTTTTCCTCTGTCATTTCTAAGTAGTTTATGAGGAAATGCTATGTAATTATCTTATTCTTCATCAAACTTGCAGTATATACATTTATTTGTATCTGTCTGTATTCACAGGGTCCTATTTTATTTTATGAGTTGTAATCTGATATCATTATTTTGATGCTCTACTTGACCTAGATTTGGCCAGTGGAAGCCCCTTTAAGTTGGCTACTGTGTTCTTTGATATGTCTACATCTTTCTTTTTTTAAAGTCAGGTTTATTGAAGTATTATTTATTTATGGTAACATTCATCCTTTTTAGGTACACAGCTTGAGTTTTGACAAATATATGTGGTTAGGTAGCCACCATAAAATTGAGATATAGGACAGTTCCATTATCTCATAAATTTCCCCTGTAGTCAGTCACCTCTTCGCTTCCCCATCTGGCAGAAATCCGATCGGCTTTCTGTCTCTGTAGTTTTTCCTTTTCCGTAATGTCATATAAATAGAATCATACTGTGTGTAGCCTTTTGTGTGGGCTTTCATTCACTTAACATAATGCTCTTTTGTGATCCATCCACATGGTATGTGTCAGTAGTTTATTCTTTTACATTGCTCAGTGGTATTCCATTGTAGGGATGAGTCACAACCTGCTTGTCTATCTCCCAATTGAATGATAGTGGTTGATTCCAATTTTTGGTTCTTTTTTTCTAGTTAATTTTATTCAGTGTTGCATGTTCATTTTTTTATTGTGGTAAAATATATAAATAAAATTAACCCACTTTAAGTGAACACTTCAGTGGCATTAAATATATTCACATAGTGTGTAACTATCACCATTATATTATCCATCTCCAGAACTTTTTTATCATCCCAAACTGAAACTCTGTACCCATTAAACACTAATTCCTCATTCCCTTCTATCTACAATCCTTGGTAACTTTTACTTTTTGTCTGTATGAATTTACTTATTCTAACTACCTCATTTACATGGAATTGATACAAGAAAGTGGACCCCAAAACTGGGGTCTGGACTGAAGGCCAAGTGAGTTCTTGGCTTCGTGCAGGAAAGAATTCAAGAGTGAACCCACAGAGTAAAGCAAAAATAAGTTTACTGAAGTAAGAAAGAAACAAAAGGAAGGCCAGGAGCAGCGGCTATCTCTCAGAGCAACCGAGAATAGTCCTTTGTGAGTTTCTGGGGCCTTATTTTATACTTTTTATTTAATTTTATGTTAAGCAGAGGGAAGATTATTCATCAGATTTCTGGGAAAGTGGTGGGGAGTTCCTGGAACCAAGGGTTCCTCCCCTTTCTAAACCATATAAGGCCATGGCATTTGTAAACTGTCATGGTACTGGTGAGAGTTTCTTTTAGCATACTAATGTGTTATAATTAGCATATAATGAGCAGTGAGGATAACCTGAGGTCATTTTCCTCACCATCTTGGTTCTAACTGGTTTTGGCCAGTTTCCCTACTGCTGCCTCCTGTTTCATCAGAGACCTTGGTTCCAGTCTTATGACTCCTTACAGAACACGGCCTGCTGGTTCCCTATTTCAGAATCATACAATATTTGGCCTTTTGTGTTTTGCGTATTTCACTTAGCATAATGTGTTGAAAGTTCATCCATGTTATAGATGTATCAGAATTTTACTCCTTTTTTTTTTTTTTTTTTTTTGAGACAGAGTCTCGCTCTGTTGCCCGGGCTAGAGTGAGTGCCATGGCGTCAGCCTAGCTCACAGCAACCTCAAACTCCTGGGCTTAAGCTATCCTTCTGCCTCAGCCTCCCGAGTAGCTGGGACTACAGGCATGCGCCACCATGCCCGGCTAATTTTTTCTATATATATATTTTTAGTTGGCCAGTTAATTTCTTTCTATTTTTAGTAGAGACAGGGTCTTGGTCTTGCTCAGGCTGGTCTCCAACTCCTGACCTCGAGCGATCCACCCGCCTCGGCCTCCCAGAGTGCTAGGATTACAGGCGTGAGCCACTGTGCCCGGCCAGAATTTTACTCCTTTTTAAGGCTGAATAATATTTCATCGTGTATATGGACCTTGGGGTTGTTTCCGCCTTTGGCTATTGTGAATAATGCTGCTTTGAACATTGATATATGAACATTTGTTTGAGTCTTTGCTTTCAATTCTTTGGGTATATATGCAGAAGTGGAATTGTTCCATCTTATGAATTCTATATTTAATTTTTTGAGAAACCATCATACTGTTTTCCACAGTGGCTACACAAGTTTTACATTCCTACCAGTAATACACAAGGGTTCCAATTTCTGCCAACATTTGTTGTAATAGCCAGTCCTAATAGGTGTGACCCATATAAATTTTAGAATAATCGTGTCTATATAAAACCTTCCTAGAATTTTGATAGGAATTGCTTTAAACTTATATATCAATTTGAGGATAATTGACATCTTTACTATGTTGAGTCTTCCGATCCTTGAACACCCATGTTTCTCCATTATTTAGAGCTTTGATTTTTTTTTTTTTTTTGAGGCAGAGTCTCGCTCTGTCAACTGGGCTAGAGTGCCATGTTGTCAGCCTCGCTCACAGCAACCTCAAACTCCTGGCCTCAAGCAATTCTCCAGCCTCAGCCTCCCGAGTAGCTGGGACTACAGGTGCACACACCACCATGCCCAGCAATTTTTCTATTTTTAGTAGAGATGGGTGGAGTCTTGCTCTTGCTCAGGCTGGTCTCGAACTCCTGACCTCAAGCGATCCTCCTGCCTCAGCCTCCCAGAGTGCTAAGATTACAAGTGTGAGCCACCTCTCCTGGCCCTTAATTTTTTTTTATTAGCATTTTGTGGTTTTCATCATACAAGTCCTGTACATGTTTTGTTAGATTTATACCTAAGTATTTCTTTTTTTGAATGATTCTAAGTGGTGTCATAGTTTTAATTTTAGCATCGTTAATGACATTTTTGAGCAGTTTGAGGGAGGTAATAAGGATGGAAGCCTGATTGGAGTAGATTGAGGAGAGAGAACTGAGGAAGCAGAGACAGCAGCTATAGGCCAAGAGTTGAAGAAGTTTTACTGTGGAGGAAACAAAAGGAGGAGGTTCCTTAGGTATGGACGTGAGGTCAAAGGAAAGATTTTTGTGAGTGTGTGCACAGTGTGTGCGCATGTCTGGGTTTAAGCAGTCTGGGTTCATACTGTACAGACTCTTTGGTAACCTGTATTTTTCACCTAACATAACATGGCTACCAGTTATACTTGGTGTTCTTAATTTGTTGAAGGACTTCCCTATTGTAGGATAACGGTGTGCTATCTTGATTTGTTTTTGTCTTAATGTACTTTTTCTTGCTTAGGTTAACACCTAATTACTGTGCTTAAGTCAAGTGACTTGGGGACAAAAATTTGTTATATTAGAATGAACCATTAGTTTGCTGATTGTTGAGGGAGCAGTTCTACTCCAGGTTTTTCTTTACACAACAGATTCTTCCTGGAAAATGTTACTCTCTAGGCTGACAGTTGCTAGTAAACATATGCTTATTTATTGCTGTCCTTATGTTGGATGATTTAAGCAGTCTTAAACTTGTGTAGTAACTGCTGCAACTAAAATGTTGTGTACTCTATTCTAGATTATAGCTTCATTTCAAGATGGGTCAGATATGATTTAATGCTCTCTTAAATTTCTTTTTTATTCTGGCAACACCATAGCATTCTATCTACTGGAAATTTCTTAACTAACCTTTAGGCAAAGATTATTAGTTATATTAATATATTCCTCTTTGATCTCCCCTCCCAGGGTTGGGGGGGGGTTTTAAAACAATTTCGTATAACCATAGAAGCTTATATATTGTTCCAGTAGCTGCTGGGCATGGTGGCTCATGCCTGTAATGCCGGCACTTTGGGAGGCCGAGGCAGGAGGATTGCTTGAGGCCAGCAGTTCAAGACCAACCTGGGTAACAAAGTGCAAGACCCTATCTCTACAAAAAATTGGAAAAGTAGCCAGGCAATGGACCTGTAGTCCCAGCTACTCTGAAGGTTGAGGCGGGAGGAGTACCTGAGCCCAGGAATTTGAGGTTACAGTGAGCTTGATCACACCACTACACGACAGCCTGAGTGACAGAGTAAGACCCTGTCTCCAAAAAAAAAAAGATTGTCGCAATAGCAAAAGAACAGAAAAGAATCTACTTGTAATCTCAAAGCCCCAGAGATAACCAGGCACAATTAACATTTTGACGTATTTCCTCTTAGACTTTCTTATTTGCATTTATTTAATCGTAAGTGAAATTGTGCATCTTATGTTTAAAAGCCATTTGTGTTACATATTTTAGAAATGAAAATAGAAGTATAAAGAGTAAAACACCCGTATTCCCAATATCCAGAAGTACAGCGTTAAAATTTTCATGTTTGACAAACATGACAAAGGAAACTAAAGTCCACTTTAACCACCATCCTCCTGGCCATTCCCTTCCCCCAGTTATGTCATGACTTTGTGTATCCTTTAGTCCATTTTTATCTCTTTTAATTCATAAATACAGTTATATATTTGTGTCCACCAAATAGTATTTTTGGTCTTCTAATCTTTTTCTAGGTATTTTCATAAGTTTAGTCATAGTGTATATACAACTTTGTATCCCATTTTTTTGCTTTACATTATATGTATTTCTCTGTGCTTTAGAAAATGTTTCATATGCATGATTTTCATTATTTGCATTATAATCCAATGCATAGGCGTACCATAATTTATTTAACTATTCCCCTAGTTTGGCTATTTATATGGTAGCCAGTTTGGTAGGCTTAAAAATTTTGTTCTCATGAATCTCTGTTCATACCTCTTTGTCTGTGTTTCAGTTATTTCTTTAGTATTGAGTAGTATAGAAATAGACTGATTCAGAGTATGAACACTTTTGGGGATCTGGATAAATGCCAGATCTTGATATTGCCAGAAAATGTTTACCAATTTATATTTCTACCCATAATGTATGAGTGTTCTATTTGATTTTTTTATAAAAGAGTAAATGATAATTAAAGCTGATATTAAGGATTGATGGGAAAAAATCCAATTCATAGATTCAACCTAGACTATTAATATTATTTCTTCTTTTTAATAACTTATGCCCTGTTAGCTTTAAGACTGAGATGATAAAGTTATATTTAAATATCATTTGTATTATAAATTGTATGCTACATTATTTTTTTCCTTTCTTTTTTTTTTTTTTTTTGAGACAGAGTCTCACTCTGTTGCCCGGGCTAGAGTGAGTGCCATGGCGTCAGCCTTGCTCACAGCAACCTCACACTCTTGGGCTCAAGCGATCCTTCTGCCTCAGCCTCCCGAGTAGCTGGGACTACAGGCATGCACCACCATGCCCAGCTAATTTTTTCTATATATATTTTTAGTTGGCCAGATAAATTGTTTCTATTTTTTAGTAGAGATGGGGTCTCACTCTTGCTCAGGCTGGTCTCGAACTCCTGACCTTGAGCGATCCACCCGCCTCGGCCTCCCAGAGTGCTAGGATTACAGGCGTGAGCCACTGCGCCCGGCCTGTATGCTACATTATTTTGATTTAAAGATCAATAAAATTTTTTATGTATTTTTTACACCAATTTAGTAAAAATATATTTATTAAATATCTGTGTGCTAGGCACTGTGCTAAGGAATTGGGGGAAATTTAAAAATAAAATCCCTGCATTAAAGGGGTTTATATTAGTGGGACTGCTGTGTAAGAACATAATTATAATGCCATACTCTGTAATAGAAGTAAGAATAAAGGGCTGCATGAGCACAGAGGAGAGAGGCTTGGCATAGAGGTGATATTTATAGTGTTTCTTGATAATATCCTAATTGCCCTCCTCGTTTTTGTACTTTTGTTCAAACATGCTTGCGTTTCCTCTCTCCATGTCTTTGCTGTCATCAGTCTGCCTCAGGATGCCCCTTCCCCTCCTTTGCATCCGTTAGAATCCTACTCATTCTTTCAAGGCCCACCACGAGTCCATTCCAGCCTAAGGTGTTAACAGGAAGAGAATGATTGATTACTCAGGTCCATTCAGTTTGACATTTTCCTTGTTTTTTTGGTTGCCATTTTATCTGCATGATCCTCCCCTACTAGAGTGTGGGCTTCTTGAGAATGGACACTGTGTCCTTTATCTCTTCTTTTTTTCTGTAATACCAATCATATTGCCCTGCATGTTTTAGTTGTTCAGTAAATGTTTGTAAGCTGATGTGTGATATCTATAGTAACCATAAGTAGAATACCCCAAATACTCTCAGCTTTGCCAAATAAGTTTTGTTTGTGGTTTTTTACAGGGGCTACTGTTCTCGTAGACAGAGACGTCTCCGAAAAACACTCAACTTCAAGATGGGGAACAGACACAAATTCACAGGAAAAAAAGTGACTGAAGATCTTCTGACTGATAATAGGTATTGACTGCTCAGTGCTAGTTGCTAATACATCTTGCTAATACATTTATTGAACAATTACAATGTGCTAGACTTTGTGCCAAATGCTTTAATGATCTCATGTGACTCTTAGTAGCTTTGTGGGGTGGGCATTTGTTACTGTTCCTGAATTCTAAGGTGAGGAAACTGAGGCTCAAAGAGGTTCAGTAGCTTGTTCAAGAACTATGTTGGGATGGTAAATGTTAAAGTTAGTGATAAGAATCTAATTAGTTATTAGGTAAGGTTTTTAGATGCAAATTTCAATGTCTAAAACTAAGTGCTTGAATCAATATATCTTAATATTTGGCAATATGTAAATTATTACAAAAGGGTTCTGCATTTCAGTGCTGAATGCACCAGTGCTTAACATTTGCTGAAGGATTAATTTGTCAAGCAATGTGTATCGAAGATCTCTAGGTTAGTTTCTCAAAGCTCAGCCTATGGGGCCAATTTGTCCTCTTGACACCTGTTTGTATAAATAAAGTTTTATTGGAATACAGCCATACCCATTCATTTAGGTATTATTTATAACTGCTTTTGTGCTATAACAGCATGGTAGTTAGACATAGAGACCACATGGCCTGCAAAGCCTAAAATTTGTACTATTGGGCCCTTTACAAAAAAGTTTGCTGCCCCATAGTCTAGGATATATTAATAACCCCACTCCCAGAATCCCACACAGGTAAACCCAGTGACCTGGGAAGGATGTTTATTGAAGAGTTGTTTGTTGTGGTGCCAGCGAGTTTGGGACCACGAGTGTCCATCACTAGGAGAAGGGCTATATAAAGAGTAGCACATGCACTTTGCTCCTGCCTGGATGAGGAGTTGGCAAACGTTCTCTGCTGAAGGCCAGCTAGGGCTGAGCTGGGCACACCATATTGGATATAGAAAAGGGAGAGGAGGCATGGTTCTTGAACCTCATTGACTGTGGTCTTGTTGAGAGATGTTGGTCAAATGCAAAACCAGGGAACACTACAAGATAGCAAAAGTGTCATGTTGTATATCATTTGCTTTTAAGCATTCTGAAAGTCTTGGAAGGGAGAGGTTAGCTTAGAAGTACTTGATGGAGAAGTCAGTAAGCCTGCATGGAGGAGGCTTGACCTTGAAGGATTTGTGAGAGGGAAGAACATTCTTTGCTGGGGAAAGAGCATGCCCTCATATCTGTGAGTACAGTCTAGGAATTGTGATGTTCTGGATAGTTGCTAGCTGCTACTCAGCCAGTGAAGAGGCTGTGAGCTTGGTATGTGGGGACCTGGTCAGAAAAGTAGAGCATGGAGACCACGATGTGATGTGGAAGAAAGTAATGATTAAATCTAATGACATCCAATTCGGAAGGGTCAGAGATTAAGGAAATAAATCTGGACTCTCTTATGATAGCAAGATCCTTTATTTTGGAGACAAGGTTAAGCGAAAGTTTCAGGAAGATTAATCAAGGCAGTAGTTAAAGAAAGCTTTCCCATTATAACAATAAAGTAGTTAACTTATTAAGCACTTAGTAAGTGCCAGGCTCTGGTCTAAGTGTGCTATTTCTATTACTACATGGGAGAGTGGGGCACAGAAAGGTTAGTACTTTGCCCAAAGTCACATAGCTGGTAAGTGATGGCACTGGGATTCTCACCCAAGCTCTGGAGTCCTTGCTTGTCACCACTTCAATATACTGCCGCTTAAGGACTTCGTTTCTAACTGGGTTGGAATGAAAGAGGTGTTGATTCAAAGATGAGGCCAGATTGTACACCTAGACTGCCTCTGTTTGACAGAATTTAGGAGTGGTAGGTCAAGATTCTAGGTTTACTGAGTTCGAGGTAGTAGAGGCTTTTTACTGAGATGCGGCTAGTAGGTGATAAGAAACCTGAGGTGGCACCTGAGTTGGGGTCACAGATGCTGATTTGGCAGTCGAGGCTGATACTGTCAGGACAGTAGTTTTGAGGGAGGAAAGAGAGAGAGAGAGAGAGTAAAGTCACTAAAGAATGCACCTCAGAAAATATATCTGGGTCTGATGCTCCTGGCCTTCATTGTTCAGCTCTTCCGTCTTCTCTGGTCTAGATATTTGCTTCTGGTTCTGATGGATGCCGAAAGAGCCTGGAGCTATGCCATGCAGCTCAAACAGGAAGCCAATACTGAACCCCGAAAACGGTTTCACTTGTTATCTCGCCTACGCAAAGCCGTGAAGCACGCAGAAGAACTGGAACGCCTGTGTGAGAGCAATCGCGTGGACGCCAAGACCAAGTTAGAGGCTCAGGTTAGTGTCTTAACGTCCAGTTTGCTTTATTGTGGAGATTAGGGATGTGACTTTAAAAAAAATACAGTTAAACAGAACAGGGTTTCTTATGTTATAAATTGATAGGAGAGAAAAAAACTTTCTGAACTTGCTTTTACAAGGTGAAGGAAGTTAGCATTTCTTGTTTTTGTTTTTGAGCTCTTGGTTTTTTACAATTAGCTCTAACTTTTCAAGAAAGGTCATACTTCTTTTGATATATAGATAGAAAGCTTATATCTTGTGCCTAGGAAAGTTCACAAAATAAAAATTTTTTTTTCTTTTTCTCCAGCCCACCCTCCCAAAGTAAGAATTTTTTTGGAAATGAATTTTTTAAAAAAGAGATGATAGAAATTGCAAGGTTATATTCAACTTTTGATGTTTATGGTGTAGCCCCGCAATTGGTTGTTAAGTAAAATGAAGAAAACAATTATTTTTTTCTATTTTGAAGTTCTCTCCTGGAGAGTAAGTGAATCATAACAAATTACCTATGTATCACAGTTTTTTTGTTAAATAAATATATCTTCTTTAAAATCAACATGAATATATCCATATTTTTGATATCAAAGTTTGAAAGCAGGAGAAGAAGATTGAGCAGGAGTGCTGGTGGTTTGGGGTTGCAGCAGTTCTTCCTTTTCATCCCCTCACAGGCTTACACGGCTTACCTCTCAGGAATGCTGCGTTTTGAACATCAGGAGTGGAAAGCTGCCATTGAGGCTTTTAACAAATGCAAGTAAGTCCTGTGGTCCAAAGGCGTTGACTAGTTTCGATTATAGATAGTCAAATTCAGGCTGCAGATCAGGTAATGGCTTGTTTCTGTGAAAGTTAGTATGATTTTTTTCTTTTCCTAAAGAAATGTTGCTTATTCTCTTTTACCCTTAGAACATGCCAGTTCTGGTAGATGGTAGAAAAGCTTCAAAGGGCTGTGTTTTGTTTTTAGCCACTGTATTCCTTATGAGTTTATTTTGTTAACATTAGGCTGCTGTAAAACCTGACATTTCTTTCCTTGCAGAACTATCTACGAGAAGCTAGCCAGTGCTTTCACAGAGGAGCAGGCTATATTGTATAACCAACGTGTGGAAGAGATCTCGCCCAACATCCGCTACTGTGCATATAATATTGGTGAGCAGGGACTGAGGTATTGCACCAGCTTGAGCATTGGCAGGTGGCTTGCTGGGAGCTCAGCTCAGAGAGCCCAGGGAATTTATTTAACGTTCTTCCCCTTCCCTTGCATCCATCCTTGCCCTCAGTTTTGGTTGATGACAAGAGTAGACAGAAAGCAGTTCCTTTGCTTCTGTTTCCTGCCATCTTCTACACTCCCCAAGAGTGCAGTCTTGAGTCCCCAGCTGAGTTCGTTTTTAACTTTTTAGAGCAGTTTTAGGTTCATAACAAAATGGAGAGAAAACTACAGAGATTTCTCCTATAACCTTGTCCTCACACATGTGTGGCCTTCTCCATTATTGTCATCCCCCAGAGTCCATCTGTCCCAATTGATGACTGTACACTGACACGTCATAATCTCGCAAAGTCCATAGTTTACATTAGGGTTCTGTCTTTATTTATTTATTTATTTTTGCCCCTTCTACCATGTGATATTTTTTCTTTCTTTTATTTTTTTAAAGAGACAGGGTCTCACTCTGTTGCCCACGCAGGAGTGTAGTGGTGTGATCATAGCTCACTATAACCTTGAATTCCTGAGCTCAAGCAATCCTCCCACATTAGCCTCCCAAGTAGCTGGGACTAAAGGTGTGTACCACCATGCCCGGCTAATTTTTAAATTTTTTGTAGAGATAGGGTCTCACTATGTTACCCAGGCTGGTCTCCAACTCTTGACCTCAAGTGATTCCCCCCACCTCTGCCTCCCAGAGTGCTAGGATTACAGGTGTGAGCCACTGCACCCGGCCAGGGTTCACTCTTGATATTGTACATTTTGTGAGTTTGGACAAATATATAATGACATGTATTCACCATCATAGTACCATACAGTATTTTCACTGCCTCAACCAGGTTCATTCTTTGTAAAAGACTTTTCTTCAGAGAGTAGATCATATTGCAGATTCATTGACATGTGCATGTGGAGGGGCAAGAGCTCTTTTAAGACTTAGTTGAATCTACTGGTTCTCCAGAAAACAAATCAGCCCCTTGAAGATTTTCCTCTTTTTCTTTCAGGGGACCAGTCAGCTATCAATGAACTCATGCAGATGAGACTGAGGTCTGGGGGCACTGAGGGTCTCCTTGCTGAAAAATTAGAGGTAATCCATGTACATTTTTGTGAAAAGTCTGGTTTGAAAAAGTCCAGAAGAAGTAATTCATAGTCCCATCCATTCCCTAGGTGTTATTGCTATTAATGTGTGCATATTTATATCTATATTGGCAAATATCTATTTGTTAAAAGTTTTAACAAAAAACTTTTTTCAATTAATACTTTAAAGTATTCAACTTTTTAACTTCGTTGCATTTTGCTTTTATTTTCTAAGTGAGCAATATAGAGTCATAGAAAAAGTAAGAAATTTGAAAGACTGGGAAAAAAATGAAATCACATGGGTTACCAGCCGGAGGTAACCACTTATTAATAATGTGTTAAATATCTTGCAGACTTTTCTTTTCTTTCTTTCTTTCTTTTTTTTTTTTTTGTGTGTGTGTGTGTGTGTGTTTTGAGACAGAGTCTCGCTCTGTTCCCCTGGGCTAGAGTGCAGTGGCATTGTCATAGCTCACTGCAACTTCAAACTTCTGGGCTCAAGTGATCCTCCTGCCTCAGCCTCCCAAATAGCTGGGACTATAGGCTTGTACCACTATGCCCAGCTAATTTTTCTGGTTTTTGTAGAGAAGGGGTCTCTCTTGCTCAGGATAGTCTTGAACTCCTGGCCTCAAGCAATCTCCCGCCTCAGCCTCCTGGAGTGCTAGGATTATAGGCGTGAGCCACCATGCCCAGCCATGGACTTTTCTATATGTAGAAAAAAGGCATATGTTTTAAAAACGGGATCTCAGTCTACACTGTTTAGTAACCTGCTTTTTAAATGTAACGTCACATGCATTTTTTTCTACTTCAGTCTTTTGACTCCATTGTACAGAAGTCTATTTTATTTAACCACTTCACCATTGTTGATTAAGTGGCAAATAGTGTTACTGTGAATATCTTATCTGTGTCCCTGGTTTTTGCATGCATTCTCAATTACTTCCTTAGGATAAATTCCTAAAAGTGAAATCGAATGTTTTGGAAGCTTTTAATACATATTGACAAATATCTTTAAGTTTCTACTAATTCGCATTTTTACTTGCACTGTATACAGATATGCTTTTCTCCTCATATCCTTACCAAAACTAAGGGTGGCTCTTTTTAACCTTCTGTTGTACCCTTTTGGTGTTTGAGTTTCCATAAGCTAAGATACATGATACCAGGGAGGAATTTAAAAATAAGTAGAAATTGGTGTGTACTCTACTTTATAAGGGATATGAGATGTTGGTTATCGAAAGAGGCAAATAATAGGTTCCACTTATTTTCACCTTTGTTACTTATATCCACAGTTAAAGCTTTAACTCCTAAAAACTACTTTCCAGGCGTTGATCACTCAGACTCGAGCCAAACAGGCAGCTACCATGAGTGAAGTGGAATGGAGAGGGAGAACAGTTCCAGTGAAGATCGACAAAGTGAGGATCTTTTTACTGGGATTGGCTGATAATGAAGCAGCCATTGCCCAGGTAAGGAGGAAATGCCTATTTCACTCTCTTCTGTTTGCATGTGTGGGTTGTGCCTGTGTGTTTAAGATGTAGTGGTTTGTTGGGGTTCATTTCTCCTAAACCAAAAATTTGTCTTAATGCTATTTGGGATTTGGTAAGTCTGGAGATGTACCCTGTTAAATTATTTTGAAAACTGAGTCTTATAGAGCAGTTTTATGTTTAGAGGGCAAAGAAATTGACTGAGACAGTTGTCAACATAAAAATGGGAACAGTAAGAGGCTAACTTGAAATAAGAGGTCACCTTGGTCCAGCAGGTGGTGCAGCAGCTTACCTCTTATGTCCCTGAAATCTCTCTGACCTGTTGTCCTAGCCTTCTGGCCCTTAAGGGTTCACCTCTCATTCCTGGGCCTTTACAGGAGAACCTAGTTAAACCAGAATATCTTGCTTTGTTTGTGGTGTACATGTCATATTCATGCAAAGCTGTGCTACTTGATACTACTTACTGACATAATTACCTGTTTGTGGGTGTGAACAACCAAATGCATCCCAAAAGATAAGAGATCCTGGCGATCATAGGTTTGTTTGAAGCAGACAGTGATTGAGACACTTTCCAGAGCTCCGCCTCCCTATGAGGTAAAGGACATCTTAAAAAAAACAACAGGCTACTGATAGTCTGCTGCCTCACCAGGGACCCGTGGCATTTTACAGGACTTCACAGTAATCTATTGCACCCTGAATAATTTGTATATGGGGTGCGGGGGGTGCTCTGTTAATTGTGCTGACGGGTTGTGTTAAGCACCTAAAACTTTTCAGTGACTAGCTCCAAAATGGCTACTTTGGGTTGAAGGCAGCTTTCAACAGTTGAAGAATTTATTTGTGTCCTTGTCTGTGTTGCATAGTGCCTCTCTCATATTCCTTTTATTTGCTTTAAGGGCAGACGGCTACAACAATACCAATTTCAGTATATCAGTTGGATTTCCCAGGTGGGAGGAGAAGGTGCAGGGATGTTTTATCAGAATTTGTCTTTCTGTTTTTATACATAATTAGAGAATAAGACTTGTATGGGTTTGGGGGTTTTGGGGGGAAGTTTCCCCTCCTTATTCATGAATAATTCAATTTGGACTTATGGTGAGTCAGGATCTGTAGCCAAGGTTATGTACCTCAGCCACTGTAGGCCTTCACTACCAAACGAAGCTGGTCCTCCACCCAATTGGGTTATTAGGAAGCATAACTAAGACCTCCTCCTGCACCAGTAGAAATTGTGAGAGGCAAGTACACTAGGAATCTTGTATGGGTTTTTAATAGCTGTCCCACAAGATACAGTGGGGTGTTTGAAGGGTATATAAAACCAGAGGAGTGGAAGGAACTATGTGAGGACAGTTTCAGATCGTTCATTCAATTTAGAAAGGTAAAAACTAAGGGGAAAGAATATTTGAAACCTGTTAACATAGTAAATTACATTGATTAATTTTCAGTGTTAAACCAACCTTGCAGATCTGGGATAACCCCACTTAGTTATACTTTTTACATATTGCTGGATTTGATTTGTTAATATGTTAATGTTTGCATCTATTTTCATGAATAATAATGGCCTATGATTTTCTTTTCATGTAATGTGTTTTTCAGGGTCTGGTATCAGGGTTATACAGACCTCATAGGCTCAAGGTGTTCCCTCCTTTTTGTTTTCCGAAAGAGTTTATGTAATGTTGCTTCCCGCCTAATAAATGTGTGTTATAATTTACCAGTGAAACCCTTGAATCTGGAGTTTTCTTTGTGGGAAAGTTTTTTAAATTTATTTTTTGCTTGTTTTAAACAAATTCAATTTCTTTCAGAGATATAGGGCTATTTATATTTTTTATTTCATCTCGTATCCATTTGGATGAGGATTTTTTTTAAGGGATTTATTGATTTAACATAAATTATTAAATTTATTGGCATACAGTTTATAATGTAGTATTCCCTTATTTTAATGTTTATAGTATCTGAGTGTTTTCTCCTACTAAGTGCCTGGTTAATATGCTAATTACAATGTATACAATTATCTCTGGTTTTGGGGGTTAAAATTTTTTTTTTTTTTTTTTGGAGGCAGTCTCTTGCTATGTTGCCCAGACTAGAGTGCAGTGGCTATTCACAGGTGCTATCATGGATTATGGCATACTGCAGCCTCCAACTCCTGGGCTCAAGTGATCCTCCCATCTCAGCCCCCAGGCTTGTGCCACTGTGCTGGCTAATTATCTCTGGTTTCTAAGGATTTTACAAGTGCCTTCAAGTCACTTCTGAGTATTGGAGACTTTTAAGTAAAGTGGTAGATATAAAAATTGTGAGTCAAACAAAATGTTTACTGACCCCCAGGGCATCCTGGTAAGCTTTTAACATTAAAAACTGTTAAATACCTAATGTCCTATATTCATGCCATATATCCGAATTCAAGCCAGTGAGTAAAATAATTAAAGTACAGTGTCAAGTAAAGTCTAGTTACTTGACATCTAGACCTTAGATGTCAGGTCTAGCACTGGAGCTGATAAAATATCTGTTCAATGAACCTTGGGTCATTAAATATGGAAAGATGCTGTTTAGCCAGTTGAGGTTAATCCCAAGAAGAACCACTTGCCCCTTGATGCCACTGTCAGATTACTTGGCTGGATATAACACAGGCCTTCACCATCTGGCCAATTCTCATTATTGTGCGGAGTTGTTCACTATCCTGGAAAATGAGAACTATGCCCCAGAGGTACAGGGTACTTAATTTCAGTGTCTGACACTCTCTCTCTCTCTCTCTCTTTCTCTTTTGGATTTTTTTTTTTTTTTTTTTTTTTTTTTTTTTTGGTTAAAGAAACAGAGTCTCACTCTGTTTCCCAGGCTGGAGTACAGTGGTGCAATCACAGCTCTTAGGCTCAAGTGATCCTCCTGCCTCAGCCTCCCAAGCAGCTATGACTAGAGGCACATGGACCACCATGCCCAGCTCATTTTTTGCTTTTTAAATTTTTTGTAGAGACAGGGTCTCGCTATGTTGCCCAGGCTGGTCTCCAACTCCTGGGCTTGAGTAATCCTCCCGTCTCAGCCTCCCAAAGTGCTGGCATTATAGACATGAGCCACTGTACCTGGACCCTCTTTTTTTTTTTTAATTTATTTTTGTTTTATTTTTTACAGGACAGTTATTTATTTTTAAAAGCGTGATAAGGCAGACTTTATTCAGGACCATCATGATAAGTATAGAGACCACTATAGTGGTATTTTGTAGTGTGGGAGAAAGATTGGACTTAACTCTGAATACCACATGGGCAAGTGGGAATTTATAGCCAAGGAGCAGGGTGAATGAAGGTCAGTGGATAGAAAATTGCTAAGAGGAAACATCAGAAGTAAGAGGGATTCTGGCTATAAACCAGCCTAACACAGGACTCTTGCTGGAGACAGACCAAGGTGATCGGACATCCCCTTGGGATGAGGATGAGGATGAAGAAGCTGATCAAACATCAAGGATGACCAGATATTTGGTGGGGAAGGTTCCTTGCTAAATTGACATAGCAGGTTCTTTGCTAACACTGGATTTTACAAGGAAGTGCACAGACGGGTCTATGAGGAGGTTCAGGAGCCAGACTCAAGTTTGGCCAAGCAGAGAATCTTTGTTTCCCCTCTTGAGATATTCTTCTTTCCTTTGAACAATATATTAAGTCCATTTTGTCATTCCGTTGCTTTTGTTCCGTAAGAACTGGCCGAATCATCTGTTGGGACTTGGTAGTACAGGATATTTGCTGGACAGTGCTAGCAGTCAGCCATTTAATGGGGGGTGGATTTCTATGAAAATAGGGAAAAAGAAAGATTAATCATTGGAAACCCATCAGTTGAGATTTCTAGGTGTTGGGCTCAAGGATGGCAGTGGCAATCTGATAGATTTCCTGGTTTGTAGTTTGAACGTCTGGTGATACCACTGGGTGTTCTAGTAGTTTCTTTTTTGTTTTTTGTTTTTGCTTTTATTATTATCTTTAATTGACAATAATTATACATATTTGTAGGGTACAGTGTGATATTTTGATACATGTATACATTGTGTAATGATCAAATAAGGATAATTAGCATATCTATCACCTCAAATTTTTTTTGTGTGTTGGGAACATTCAAAATCTACTTTTCCTGCTCTTTGAAAGTATACAATAAATTAATTATAGTCACCCTATAGTGCTATAGAACACTAGAATTCTTTCCTCCTGTCTAGCTGTACTTTTGTATCTGTTAACCAACCTTTGGCTGTTCCCCACTACCCTTCCCTGCCTCTAGTAACCACTGTGCTGCTCTCTTCCTCTATGAGGCCAGCTTTTATAGCTTCCACATATGAATGAGAACATGTGATATTTATCTTTCTTTTTATTTTACTTTCTTCTTCTTTTTTTTTTTTTTTTTTTTTTTTGAGATAGGGTCTCAGTCTGTTGCCCAGGCTAAAGTGTAGTGGCGTGATCATAGCTCACTGCAACCTCGAACTTCTGGGCTCAAGTGAACCTCCTGCCTCAGCCTCTTAAGTAGTTGGGACTACAAGTGTGCACCACCATGCCCAGCTACTTTTTTAATATTTTGCAGAGATGGGGTCTGGCTATGTTGCTCACTCTGGTCTTGAACTCTAAGACTCAAGCGGTCCTTCCTCCTTGGCCTCCCAAAGTGCTGGGATTACAGGCGTGAGCCACCATGCCCGGCCTGGCATTTATCTTTCTATACCTGGCTTATTTCACTTAACGTAATGTCCTCCAAGTTCATCTACATTGCCTCAAAAAAAGACAAAATTTTGTTCTTTTTTATGGCTAAATAGTATTCTATTATGTATATATACCACACTGTCTTTTCCATTTATCTGTTGATGGACATTTAGGTTATTCCATACCTTGGCTATTGTGAATAGTGCAGGGAGTGCAGATATCTTTTCAACGTACTGATTTCTTTTCCTTTGGATAGATGCCCAGTAGGGGTGTTACTGGATCATATGTTCTATTTTTAGTTTTTTGAGGAACCTCCATAGTGTTTTCCATAATGGCTGTACTCATGTACATACCCCAACGGTGTGTAAGAGGTCCCCTTTCTCCACATCCTTGCCAGCATTTGTTATTTTTTGTCTTTTTGATAATAGCCGTTCTACCAGGAATGAGGTGATATCTCATTGTGGTTTTGATTTGCTGATGATTAGTGATATTGAACATTTTTCCATATTCCTGTCGGCCATTTGTGTATTGTCTTTTGATAGATGTCTATTCAGCTCATTTGCCCATTTTAAAATTGGATTACTTGGGGTTTTTGCTGTTGAGTGTTCGAGTTCCTTGTATATTCTGAATATAATTACAGTGTCTCTTAACGTAGCTGATACTGGTATTTGCCACCCTCTAGTAACTGGAATGCAAGAATTTGGTAACCCCAGCTTGATGCTTGTTTGTAGAGGTTTTTATGTTTAAATACTAAAATAACAGTTTACTGAAAAGCCTGGAAGGAAGAAATAATTCAGGGAAATAAAATATTAGACTGAAAAGACTTGAGTTTAGAGTTAATCAGCTGCCAAAATACAGTTGCAAAATTCTGAGTTTCTTTAGCCAAGCTTTCAGTCTTCACATCCTTAATACTGTCTGTCTTCTTGCTTTGTCTCTATATTGCTTTCCTAATACTTGATAACTCCTGAATTGTCACTGGTAGTTGCATTGTGGGAATATTCTTAGGCAGCTCTTTGTGCAGGGAGGGTATATATTAAATATCTGCAGACTTTTGATGACTCTTACCAAGTTGTGATTAATATTTTAATGAGTAGAAGGGAGACTATTCGTCTTTTTCCTTTAGAAAATAAATAAATAAATAAACTCTTCTCAAGTGAGTTTATCTCCTTTGTTACCAGATTTCCATGTTTTTTCCTAGATCTCACAGGACTGGGGAAGGTTTGGTTCCTGTCCCCACAGTATGGGTGTGGTGGGGAATGTGCCCAGACTTGCCTTGTATGTCTCTTAGTCACACCACCACCTTCCAGCAATTTCTATAGACAAGTGAAAACAATCTGGGAATCTGGTTTTTAATATTCTAGCAGGAGGTCTGTGCCTCAGGACGCTGTGGCTGAGTTTCCTCTGCACCACTCAGCGTTGAGACATTGCTTGAGGAGCCTGAGACTGTAGAAAAAGCATATTCTGGAGCTTTCAAGTTTTATAAAAATTGTTCTAGAATTTATCTACTTAATTATTAGGGCTAATAAGTAACGCATTACTTCTGGGCTTAAGCTTTCTCTCTGGCATAGGGACACTTGGGAAAAAGGTCCAGCCAGACCACAAGTTTTTATGCAGGGAGTTTGCTGTCTGTGCTTAGGAACATTCTCATTGGTTCAGTGGGTGACGTGGGAGGCTGGTATATAGATGGTATGCAATCCTGCCTCTACATGTTGAGAGGTGTTTCTTATTGCATTGTCCTTTCAGGAATTATCTTGGACTGGAATATAGGTTTGTACCATAAAAGTATAAGTAGTAAAATATATTTAAGGCTTGCAGTTTGGAGACATTTTGTCCAGCCCAGGGAGAATCATGAGAAGTTCTCCTTCAGAGATTAGTGGTCTCTGAGTCACTGTGTAGCGTGGGTGTCAAAAGAAAAAGACAACTGACTTAAGTCCTCCCCTTCAGATATCTTTTTCCTTCGTTGTTCTTTAAGACTTGTATAAAATTCCCAATGGAACTTAGAATTTTTTGGAAGCAATAGGGAAGTTTGCTTATGTTCAGCATCTTGATGCAGAGGTTTACGTAGTCAAAGGGAACAAACATATTTGTCAGTAAAGAGGTTTGGCGTTTTAGTGTCATTTTGATTTAAACCATATCCTACCTACAGGAAAGGAGACAGATCCTGTGTAGCTGGTAAAATGGAGTTTGCTCTTTTCTTACTTAGACACCCATTGCCCCAACCACTGAACCCCACCTACCTGAAAAAGAGTGTTGGTGGCATATTTGTTGGATTGCATGGTATTAAAACTGGTGCTGTAGCTCATCCTTCCTAATAATGTGGCTCTGGTGTGTGAGTGTGGCTGGTGGTTTTGTTTCTTAAACAGTCTTAAACAAGTCTATGCACCTATCTTATTCCAGTTGTTAAGTATCATACAGCTGCACCATTCCATAGGATTTGTACTTTGAAACATTTGGCCAGCAAGTTTGATTAAGTGATTGTAAAGAATCTTGTCAACTTGAGGTCTTCAACAATGTTCTCTATGTGTATATTTCTTTAGAGCTACATTCTCCAGTGCATTGAAATTTAAATTAATAAAAATTCCAGGTGCTCCGTGTGTGGCTAACTCCTACTGTGCGGGTAGAAAACAGTTCTGTCATTGCAGAAAGTTCTTTTGGACGGTGCTGCTCTATGCTTCAGTGAGTTAATGGTGGCTGTGTTTGCCTTAATAAATTTCTGTGATGACTGTGCCCCTGGGTTGCTCCTAATTTAGTGAACAACAGGAATGTCAGTATCTTATAAGTGGAAAAGTATGTTTGCTTTATATTGGGTAATTCATAAGGAAGATTTTTTTTTCCACACTGGAAACTAGGAAAAACATAAGAGTTCTTCAGTAAAAAGGCTTTCTTTAAGCATCTCCTAGCCATCTGTTAAAGGGTTGGGCAGTACTGGGTTTTCTTTTGCACTTTCTTAGAGGTCAATTGAATGTTGAGACAGTTTTTCAGATTAGGTGTTAGTTTCTATGGAAAGTCAAATATAATAATGGAATGTTAATGTTTTAATTTCATAGTGGGTCTGCCAGAAATACAAGTTCATCTCCTTTCTGCTTTTTGTCCATTCCCACCTGCTCAGTCAGATTCTTTAGGATGATAATGTGGTTTGGCGGGTATTCAGTTAATGAATCACTTTTTCACTTACCCAGCTGTGTAGCAGAGGGGTGACGCCCAGTACTTGTACAAGAACTGTCATTTCATACTCGTCAACCTTGTCTGCCCTAAAAATTGTTCTCGGGGTAGGAGCCATGTGCAATATCTGAGTGCTGAATGTCTGTGGTGAAGAGAGCTTAGTATGATATTTAGGAGAACTGTCTTTTTGATTGAGTATTGATTAGTAATGTTTATCACTTGCTTGGACCTAAAAGAAACAAATCTGTAAGTTGGGTTACATTTGTAAAGGGTAATTTCGTGGCATACAGTAGAGCTTGACAGTTTGTTCTGGAAGGAAAAAGGGAAAGAAACTTCTGGCATGCTGTGCTTCAGTATGAAGGAGCAGTGCCTCAAGTCTAGTCTGTAAGGTCCCCCAAGGGATGCCAGGTCCTGGTCCTGAGCAGAGAGAGACTCGCTGGAGGAAAGCAGCAGAAAGTACTGTGACAGAAAGAAATTTAAAGCATCAGCTGCCTGATAGATAAATTTGCAGATTAGTTATACAGATAGCTTTTTCAGTATGTTTACTTTTAAAAATATAATTCACATTTCCATATGAATAATGAATAAGGCTCTAAGAAAATCGTACGTGGTAGAGAATAGTAACATTTAAAATGATCTCTGATTTGGAGCACGTGTGAGTGTGTGTCTGGGGGAATCAGTGCTACGATGCCCTCCTCCCATTAGAATACTACGATTTACTCAAAAGAAAGTCTCTTGTTCGTTGTGCCTTTGTTTAGGCTGAAAGCGAAGAAACCAAGGAGCGTCTGTTTGAGTCCATGCTCAGCGAGTGTCGGGACGCCATCCAGGCTGTTCGGGAAGACCTCAAGCCAGACCAGGTAGGACCATCAGCTGAACCCCACCGGGTGTAGGTCCGTTTTCAGGTGGGGCCCAGTGGTCTGAGTGTGCGACGCTCTTAGCCACTGGTTTTTCTAGTTGTAGTGGTCAGCTGACAAACAAGGGCCTCTTCCATGCTTCCTTTTCAAAAATATTGTCCCTGTGGTTATTGAATATTATTTCCAGCATATATGATTGTCTCCTTCATCCCTGTCACCAAAGTCTATTTATTCTCCCTTTGTCGGGCCTCCCCAGCCAGGAACTCCACCTGTTTCCAGTTAGCCTTTTGTCTTATGCATAGACTACTGCTGAGATCTCACTGCTTCTCCTGTCTTGGCCTTGGTTCCTTCTCTAGCCCTTTCCTTCTAGAAGTTCAAATTGAATCTTTCTAAATCCCATTTCACTTTTTGATTATTAAAAGCCCAGTGATTTCCTCTAGGTGTTGAGCAGTGGTCTCCACACTTTTTTACTTTTTTTTTTTTTGAGACAGAGTCTCTGTTGCCCAGGCTGGAGTGTAGTGACATCATCACAGCTCACTGCAACCTCGAACTCCTAGGCTCAAACAGTCCTCCTGAGTAATTAGGACCACAGGCGTGCACTACCATGCCCAGCTAAATTTTTTTTTTTTATACAGATGGAATCTTGCTATGTTGCTCAGGCTGTCTTGAACTCCTGGCCTCAAGTGATCCTCCTGCCTCGGTCTCCCAAAGTGCTAGGATTACAGGCGTGAGCCACTGTGCCTGGCCTAAACTTTTATGATGAGGTGTAACCCATAAGCAAAATTGAACATGTACCTCTGATATGTTTATTTATAAATTATATACTTTTTAATTCAACAACTGGTTTGTAGTATATAAGATACATTAAAATGAAGTTTTTAAAATTAGATAAATATAAATACAAGTTCAAATTTTCTTCTTATACTCACACTCCTTAGGTTTTATGTGCCCCACTTTAGAGACCACTGGCCTAGCACACACGGTTCAAACTCCTTCGGCTGGTTTACAGGCCTTCCCCAGTCTGTGTCCAGCATATTACTCTGCTGCATCCTTCTGAGTCCTCTGCCTCCAGCTGTTCTGCTTAGCGTGGTCTGAATATGCCTTTCCCGCCTGAGTGCGTTTATCACACTGCTGTCATTCTCCTTTCCCTCCTCACACCTGGATAATCTTTTCCTCTCCCTTTTCACCTATCCAAACCCCACCTTGTTTTTCAAGGCCCAGCTCATAGCTTATCATCTCCAAAAAGCATGCCTACAATCATCCTAGCCCACAAAGATCTCTCCATTTTCTAAATATATAACACTGGCAGCTATAATTTTTGTTTGATAGTTAATCACGTATTGCCTCTTTTTAAAAATTTATTATTTTTTAAATTGTGGTAAAATACACATAACAAAACTACCACCATTTTGCACGTACAGTTCAGTGGTATTAAAATGCATTCATAATGCTGTGCAGCCGTCAGCACCAGCATTTCCCTAACTCTTCATCTTGTAGAACTGAAATTCAGTACCCAGTAAACAAGAACTTCAGGTATTGCCTTTTAGCATTTTGTTCCTTGTTTTATATTTACCTTTTCGTTATATTTTCCCCAAGATCATAAACATCTTAATTTAAGCAGCTATATATTTTTTTCATCACCTGCCACAGACCTTGACTATAAATGTTTCTTTTAAAAATCATTGCTTTCTCTATGTAGTCGCCTGCTTCCTTCTCCCATTTGGCTGCCTGTATGTACCATGCTTCCCCTCATCCACTTAACACAGGTCCCTGCAGGGCCCTAGTCTCCATCACTGTCAGTCACCTAAACTTCACAGACGTCGGGGAGACACCTCACAGAACGTGATGAATATGGTGATACAAAGATGCATTCATTTCCTGTTGCTGCAGTAATATTACCACAAACTTAATGGCTTAAAACAACATAAATTTATTATCTCACACTTGTGGAAGTCAGAAATCTAAAGCGGCTTCCCAGGGCTGTGTTCCTTTTGGAAGCCCTGGGGGAACTAGGAGAACCCTTTCCCAGTGTTCCAGAGAGTGCACTTCCTGCTGTCCTTGACTGGTGGCCCCTTCCTCCATCTTCAAAGCCAGTAGCCCAGTGTCTTCTCTCCTCTCTGCCCTCTGCTTCTACCCCTACATCTTCTCAATCTCTGACCCATCTGTGTCCCTCTTCTGAGGACCCTGTAATTACATTGGGCCCATGTAGATAATCCAAGATAACCAAGGATCCTTAACTTAATCACATCTGCAAAGTCTCTTTATCATGTAAGGTAACATCTTCACAGATTCCATGGAGGTTAGGATGTGGACATAGTTGGGGGCCATTTTTCAGCCAGCCACAAAAGGCAAGCTCTGATAGCACAAGGGCACAATAGGTGTGACTCAGGCTTAAGCCACAGTCCCTAACATGGAGCCATGGACTATGGTCTGTTTTTAATGTTTTAAGATCAGAACTGGGAAGAGTGGACAAAAAACTTCAACTGGTCATTACTCTGAATTTTCTTTCTTGAGGCCAGTTTTTAGGTGCTGTTGGCAACTGAATGACCCTGTCATTCTGTAATATGTCAAGTACATCTTTGTTATTTGAGGACCCCTAACTTAACTACAGTCTGCATCTATGTTCAGGGCACTTTGGGGACCACACCTTTGAATGAGGTGGTCAGAGCCAAGGGTAGGATCAGCTGTTTTAGTTTTTACCTTTTTCACTTTCTGCAGAAACAGAGAGATTACACCCTTGAAGGGGAGTCAGGAAAGGTGTCTAATCTTCAATACCTGCACAGGTAAGGGTTATTATAATTTTTCTACTTTTTAATATTATGAAATATATCATTGGAACAAAAGAGTATATAATGTTTTGTACATTTTAATAATTTCCTAATATACTAATGCACATACATGCATTTCATCATATAAAACTATATATACATTTGCATATTATTTTAATATATCTAATTTAAGATTTTTACATAGCTTCAGAACTAGAACACACCAGTGTTGGAAGCTCCCTGTGGCTCCTCTTTTGTTTCATTCCTCCCCTTCTTCTAGAGCTAGTCACGCTCCTTCCCAGTGCTAAGCTCTGAAAGTTATTCTGTTTGTTCTGAATGTTTTAAAGTTGTCCCTTTCATGTTTAAGTTTAATTCCATCTGGAGTTTGTTTTTGTGTAAAGTAAGGATCTGCTTCGCTTTTTTCTGTGAGGATAATGGATTGTTCCAGTACAATTGATTGACTGCTCCATCCTCTCCTGCTGGTTGCAGTGCCGGCTCTGTTGGGCTTGTAGCCCATCTGCTCCTTGTGCTTTTGCTGGACTCTCTTCTACTCCATTGATCTATGTGTCTGTACTTGGATGGGCACAGTGAATTGTTCTAACTTTGTGCCCAATCTTAACATCTGATAGAGCAAGTTCTCATCAGGTTTTTCCTTGGGTGTATCATGACTATTCTTATCCCTTTGCTCTTTCATATACATTTTTAAATCACTTTGTCAAGTTTCATTTTTAAAAAAGGTAAGTCCTGGCCAGGCACAGTGGCCCACACCTATAATCCTAGCACTTTGGTAGGCTGAGGCAGGAGGATCACTTGAGCCTAGGAGTTTGAGGCTGGAGTGAGCTAGCCCCAGGGGACAGAGGAAGACCCTGTCTTTAAAAAAAAAACAAAAGTGAATCCTTCTTTTGTTTCACAAA
This sequence comes from Varecia variegata, assembly GCA_028533085.1. Taxonomy (NCBI): domain Eukaryota; kingdom Metazoa; phylum Chordata; class Mammalia; order Primates; family Lemuridae; genus Varecia; species Varecia variegata. The sequence continues at coordinate 143,295,887 of CM052441.1, read as the reverse complement.
AGAAAAGAGGAAAAGTGATATTTTTTGGAATGTACAATAGAGAAAGATTGTTACTTGGTTGGGAAAACTCCACTTCTCATCAGATTCTCTTTCCATCTGACCTCGAAATTTTGATTTCTTAGTCACTGCTTGTCATTTGTATGGTGAACCTGACAATGTCCTTAGCCATCCCTCTGCCCCTCTCCGTATTTTTAGAAAAACAAAACCACACATATTCCCTTCTGTATCCTTAGTCTCCATTCTTAAGGAATTTTGTTTTATGCGAATGTCAGATTGACTGTCAGGGGACTTGGCTGCCTAGAGTGTGAAGCAGGAGTGGCCCTTGGATGTTACCTGTTTCAGCAACCTGGGGGGAGAGATGAGGCTCCAGGAGGTTAAGTGGTATGTTTGTAGTTAACAGCCACAAATAGTCAGGAGTTACTCTAACTTCCTTACTTTCAAAAGACCCGTTGAAACCTCAAAAAGGCTTAGGAAACTGAAATTTTGAAGGCTTTGCCCTTGGATCCATTTTTCCACCTTAAGGTTTAGCTAGTGTCATGAATTTCAGTTAGAATCGAAGACTAGCTTTGGGGTAAGTTGATGAATGAAGAATCACGTAGCTTTTGTATTTTAATAAAACTTTGTAAAGCTGTGTCTGAATTCCTCTATCACTTGTGTGTATAATAGTTACTTTGAGAGTCTGATTTTTCTGCAGAGCTTTTTAGGAAAATCCATCTCATGACATTCTCTCCTATTTCTTAGAAGCAGCCACTTTTGATTCTTCTAACAAATTCTTTTGGTATTCATGTCCATATGAATGACGTGTGTGTTGCTGCGTCTGGATCTGGGGATGTGGTCCTTCCGTGCACCTCCCGCTGCTGTCCTGTCTCAGCCACCCCCATGCCACCCCTGCACAGGTCTTCTCATTTCTGATACTACCTAAAGGGCTCATTTGGGTTCTTTGAATATTATTTTTAAAAATATAATGTCTTGTTCTAATTTCACAACTGCAAAGTCTTCCCTCATCTTTCTGGGATTATTACAATAACAATAGTGTTTTTGAAGTTTTCTTCTCCCTGCAGAGTCTGGTTCCTCCAGGTTGCTTATTTGTCCCCTCTTGGTTCTGGCCTCTTTCTTGTTAGAGGTTTTCCTTAGATGTCGGGTGATCCTTGGTCAGGGACTCCTGTTGAGGAATGAGGCTCGCCAGGTGGGAGCTCCGCTCAGGTGTGCAGGCCTCGCCGTGAGTGTCTGGCTCTGTCCTTCACAAAAGACCCCAACTGCAGAATCATGAAGTTTCTCCTGGGTTGGTCAGATCCCTGGATCACACTGGCCTAGTGTTGTTCTGGAAGCTGTGTAGAGAGGAAGGGCAGCAGGTCAGTGCTCAACTCGACAGTCCCTGGTCACTATGGAGCCCTGTCCACAGACAGGCATCTTTTGCATCCCCTTCACGGGGCGGTCTCCAGTCCTGCGCCAGAGTAGGGTGGGGATCTAGAGGCATAAGTGCTTTTTACAGATGTTTAAGCAGTTATCCTGTTTTTATCCACAAATTTTAAAGGGACTTCCCAGGTGGCACAGTTAGTCTCTTAAGTACATACACATGGTTGGTGTGCGTCACCATCTGAAGAGACTGTACCTTGGTGTTTTCTGAGACGAGAAGGTCGTCAGATGAGCAGGAACAGTTAAAATGGGAGCATGCTGTCCTTGTAGTGTGGGCTAGGCAGGGGACTAGTCCTTGCTCCCGCGACTGGCTCATCGTCCTTGGGCCATCTTAAGGACTAACAGCATCCTCTGAAATTAGTAACTCTGTGGCTCTTGACGAAAGATACAGAGGATATAATTCAAGCTAACGTCAGATTTAGTGATAAAGTCTCGTGCTGGTCCCCTGCAAATTTGCTACCGAATAGCAGCCAAATTGAGGGTCCCTTGAAGCCTAGGCCAAATGGCCCTGCTGTGTGACACACCCTCATCCCCACACTTCACCTTGGTCAGTCCCAACTCGTCATGCAGAGCCCTTCCCAGCACCTCAGCTTCTCGGAGCATAAGTGGAGCTGACGTGTGGTACGTTCCAGCTACCTGACTTACATCAAGCTGTCGACAGCGATCAAGCGCAATGAGAACATGGCCAAAGGTCTGCAGAAGGCCCTGCTGCAGCAGCAGCCAGACGATGACAGCAAGCGCTCCCCCCGCCCCCAGGACCTGATCCGGCTCTATGACATCATCCTACAGGTGAGCCTTGAGGACTGGGAAGGCAAGCCCCTGTCCTTTGCCTGTGTCGGACACAAAATGGCTGAACTCTGCATAGCAAAAGAGCTGTGACAACCAGGACTGTTAGCAGCTGAGTAAAAGACAAAGGTCTTGTGTTAGTTCAGTCTGTGAGCCCCTGTATTTCAGATGTGTCGATGTGTAGAGACTAGTAAATCCATAGGTATTCACTGCATGCTTCACCTGTGTACGATACCCTCCCAGGTGCTGTGGAGCACCCTGAGACCTGAGTCCACACTGTATCTGCCCTGCGAGTTTGTCAGTTAGTAAGATTTCAAGACACACACAAGGCATACGTGTAGGTGCCAAACAAGAAGGCTCCTCTCAAGTAAAAGTTCAGAGCTGGAAGAGTTCCCTTCCAGCTGGGAAGGTCCAAGATGTGTCTGAAGGTGGGTGAAATGTGAGTTGAGTCGTAAAAGACAAATAGGCTTTCTGTATCAGCGAGGGGAACAGAGGCCACGCCAGGTGCGACTTCTGCCAAGTCACATTTCGCAGACTGCTAAGGTCTGCTGTCAGAAACTCAATCTGAGGTCTTCTCTTCATGAATTTTTTTGTTGCATCTGTCATGCAGAATTTGGTGGAATTGCTCCAGCTTCCTGGCTTAGAGGAGGACAAAGCCTTCCAGAAGGAGATAGGCCTCAAGACGCTGGTGTACAAGGCTTACAGGTAACACCATGGGACAGGCAGGGCTTTCCTCTGTCCGCACTGGAGCATGTCCTGTCCCACGGAAGATGGGATCACCAGCCCTGGACTGTGTGGTCGCCTTGCCCGTCATCAGAGAATAGTGAGCCCAGTGTGTTCAAGGAAAATGTCTACTAAAGGTTGCGGCCAGCAGTGTCCAGTGCACCTCGTGTACTCTTTGTTTAGGTCAGGCAGTCGGAGGGCACCCACATTAAAATTGTCTTCCTCTCTCCTCCCCCCTTCCCATGGAAAAGGGACAAGCACTAAAAAGGGTGTTAATTAACAGAACCAGAGTGGCCAATTTAGGGAACCTGAACTGAATTGGGATAAAGCTCAACTTCTCGGCCGGGCGCGGTGGCTCACGCCTGTAATCCTAGCACTTGGGAGGCCGAGGCGGGTGGATTGTTTGAGCTCAGGAGTTCGAGACC
>CM052441.1:143254325-143292037 GCA_028533085.1 Varecia variegata | reverse complement strand
GTCTTCACTCGTGTGGCCCTGTCGGTCCTGTCAAGGGCCAGCAGCGCCCAGGCTGTGCTGAGCTCAGTAGAGGAACTTCAGTTAGAAATAAACTTTGGGTTTGGTTTTTGGAAAAGAGGTGAGCAGAGATGAACGATTAGGACTTGGATGTGTAGACAGGGGTGGGTGGGATTTATATTTGAGCCAGACAATATTCTGCCTTCTTGCCTGTCCTTGACCCATTTTGGAAACTGTCCCTTCTTTGCAGAGTCAGCCAGTAAGTAAAAGACAGTGGCTGAATCTTGGACCTACATGGTCATCTCTGATTGCTGGGAAGAGTCTGCAGGTTAACTGAGCAAACCTGAACATTTACGGTGCAAGGGTCTCCCATGTAGTGCTCTTGAGTTTAGAAACCTATTTCCAAATGTAAAATTTAGCCCAATCTGCAAGGAAAGCCTTGATCTTGGGTACTGGTTGCTTTAGAATGCTTTGGCTCCTTTCCCTTCTCCCTTAGGTGTTTTTTCATTGCTCAGTCCTACGTGTTGGTGAAGAAGTGGAGTGAAGCCCTTGTCCTGTATGATAGAGTCCTGAAATATGCAAATGAAGTAAATTCCGATGCTGGAGCCTTCAAGAACAGCCTAAAGGTGAGACCTTGACCTCTCCTTGTTTCTAAGCCCGAGGAGGTCATGGAATGAGCTGTGGAGGGCGTAGCAGCTGGGCTCCTGCTCAGGCTGGCTTCCCCTGGCTGCCCGGGAGCTACAAGCTGTGTAACTCATGGCTGTGCTCCACGCCTGAGGAGGGTTGAGACAGGAAGAAGGAAAGCCATTTCTCTGGTTAAAAAAAAAAACCCTGTAATCCTAGCACTCTGGAAGGCTGAGGCAGTAGGATCGCTTCAGCCCAGGAGTTTGAGACCAACCTAGGCAACAGCGAGACCCCGTCTCTACAAAATAGAAAAATTAGCCGGGCATGGTGGTGCATGCCTGTGGTCCCAGCTACTTGGGAGACTGAGGCAGGAGGATCGCTTGAGCCCAGGAGTTTGAGGTTGCAGCAAACTATAACAACACCACTGCACTTTACCCAGGGCAACAAAGCGAGGCCCTCTCTCCCCTGCAAAAAAACCCTAAATATCCTGAAGTACTGTTCTCAGACTTGGCTACATGTTAAAATTGCCTGGGAAGATTTAAAAAAGATGGATGTCTGGGTCCCACCCCCAGAGATTCTGGTTCTCATTGGTTCTGGGTGGTCTGGAATGGGCATTGGGATTTTTGAAAGCCCGCAGTGATTCTAACATACAGCAAAGTTGAGAACCACTGGTGAGGCCTTCCTGCAGTGTGTGTGCCCAAGACCAGTGGCAGCTTTGGGGGGGCTTGCTAGAAATGCAGACTCTCAGGCCCCACCTGGGGCCTCCAGAGTCAGAACCTGCATTTTAACAAGACCCCCAGGTAGGGGTCTTAAGCCTCCACTGAGGCTTAAGAATTTCTGATGGTGGCTGGGTGCAGTGGCTCACGCCTGTAATCCTAGCACTCTGGGAGGCCAAGGCAAGAGGATCACTTGAGCCCAGGAGTTTGAGGTTGCTATGAGCTAGGCTGACGCCACAACACTCAGGGCAACGGAGTGAGACTCTTGTCTTGAAAAAAGAAAAAAAAAAAAGAATTTCTGATGTTAAGTATAGCAGTGGAGGGTTTGCTTTATTTTATTGATTGTTGAATGACAACTAAGCTTGTAGACAGCTGTGATGATGTAGAGATTATTAAAACATTGGCTAGTCCAAGGAATCCATGTATGTTTTACAAGTAGAGACTGTTTAGAAAAGCAGACTGAAGTTGTTATTATTATTAATGTAGTCTCTGTCAGTGTGTGAGCGCTGTTGCTGATAGAGCCCTTGCTGTTAGCCCAAGAGGGATAGAGTAGAAGCCTGGTTTCTGCCTTCAGAGAGCTTGTGGTTTTGTTGCAGCCACAGACTTGCATGCAGGAGCCCATGTACGAATACAAAAGAAGTAAGAGAGCCTCAAGCAAAGGCAGAGAGATAGGAAGGAGAAGGGTGGGTGTGGCAGCAGCATCACCACAGTGGGGTGTCATCTCAGGAGAGGAGAAAGAGGCAGTTTACAAATACCCATCCGACCTCACGTGCTCAATGGTTTTGGGAAAAGTGTCAGAGAATGGAGGCACGAAGGATTCTGTGGTATTCAGATCTTGTCTGATCATTCCCACCGTGCACGGTGGAAGACTGAGGCCAGGAGAACTGCATACCCCTTGGAGAAGCAGTGGGATGTGGCGGGTAAGGACTCAAGCCCTTGAGCCAGCGACCTGGTTCTGAATCTCAGCTCTGCTGCCACTGGGGGAGTGTGACTGGCACTTGATTTAACCTCTCCCTGCTTCGGTCTCCTCATCTGTAAAATGAGAGTACAGACTGCCTCAGGATTATTGAGAAGAGTAAATAGCGATTGTGTGAACTGCTTGGAATAATGCCTGGCACGTAATACGTTCAGTGTGTGATAAATGTATTTACATTATTATCATCGTCACTGTTTCCAGGCATTATTAATAAGCCATGGCATAGCTTTTCCCATTTAAAGCAGGATAGCTTTTTTTTGTTTGTTTTAATAGGGAGAGCTGTTCAAAAAGTCTAAAATCCTGTGAAAATACCAGTGGGGTCGCCTCACTCAGGTTAGCCTGGTGTGCTTCTCTGAGCTGGCGCTGGCTTGGGAGAACACGTTTTCTGAATCGTTTCAGGACCTGCCTGACGTGCAAGAGCTCATCACTCAAGTGCGGTCAGAGAAGTGCTCCCTGCAGGCCGCTGCCATTCTCGGTGAGCCCCGTGCCACGTTAGGCATTGAGTCGCGTAGGAGGATTTAGAGAAACACTATTGTATTGTCTCTTCTCCCTGGTAACTGCCTTCCATCCCATTGTGCTGGTTTCACTGGGCTGAGAGCATCGGACTGGGATTTATTGTCTGTTTACACCACGTCTCAGCAGAATTTGGACCCAGGAGGGAGAGGGCTGACTCCCCACCTCCTGGTGACCTTTGCTCTTGGGATTTGGAAGCCATGTATGTGACAGGCTTCATTTGTTGGGGCTGTGTGCTAAATCCTGTTCTCACTGAATCTGTGTGAAACTTTCAGATGCCAACGACTCCCATCAAACAGAGACTTCCGCCCAAGTCAAGGACAATAAGGTATGTCGGGGCTGTGGCTTTTGAGGAATAAAAAGTAGGATTAGTAGCTCTTTAGGAACATGTACTCGTTTGTAGAGCAATGGACCCTTAATTTCTAAGGAAACCCCCACTTCCCTCCCTTCTCTTATTCAAAGACCTGAAAGCTGCCTGTATAAAGTATAAATTACACTTTAAAAGGGATTTGTTCTGTGAAGTTTGGATTCGGTCAAGGGGCTGCACTTGTGGATCTGGGGGGCCACATGTGACCTTAAGGCCCTGACTCTAGCTCATCCCAGATAAGAAGGCTGAGGAACCCGTCACTGTGTAGCGTAGCACCCATGGGTAGAGCTCTAGCTCGTGTGTCCGACGGCTGTCTACCCCGATCCCAGCCTGGCCCGCTCTGGCTTTCAGTGACTCTGACCTATCAGGTGGTTGATCGTGGGGATCGGATGAGATGGCACACGTACAGCACCAAACTGGGACTCGGCAGGTAGTGAATGTTCCACCGAGAGTCGTCTGTGGTTAACACCCAGATCCCTCCCTTTGATTTGACTTCCAGCCTCTGGTTGAACGGTTTGAGACATTCTGCCTGGACCCTTCCCTCGTCACCAAACAAGCCAACCTTGTGCACTTCCCACCAGGCTTCCAGCCCATCCCTTGCAAGCCTCTGTTCTTTGACCTGGCCCTCAACCACGTGGCTTTCCCACCCCTTGAGGACAAGTTGGAGCAGAAGACCAAGAGTGGCCTCACTGGATACATCAAGGGCATCTTTGGATTCAGGAGCTAACCAGGCTCTTCCTCGGGGGCAGGGGGAGATGCCAACTCTTAATCTGTATTGTGAGAAAATCCCAGCAAGTTCCATGACATTAAATCCAGGTCTGCATTGGTCCAGGGTGGGAGTTTAACATCTTCAGCCCTGCGTTCCTACGTCTCGCGTGTGTGTGTGCACTTACATTCTTAACCGGTGTGTTAGGAGGGCACCCTGTCGTCTTCGGTAGGTGTGTTCGGGGTCGTTCTGTCTCCTGCACCTCCTGTGAGAGGGGCCGCTGTGAGCCATGACTGATTCCCGTTGGTTAGTAATGCATTCGGGAGTCCACACCAGGCACTGATGGGGCCTCAGAACGTTTTGTCAAGTTTCCTCAGTACCATGGATTTGAAGGGAACTCATCCTTGCTGTGAGCATCCAGAATCCCTTGAACAGTTTGTCTATGACTGAAACATTGGCAACGTCACCCCTAGAATTACGGTCAGCCTGGATTCCCCTTCACCTCCAAGCAAATGCTAAGAAGTTTCAGAACAAGCAGAGAGCTCTATTTTTAGAAGAAATATGTTATGCTCAGAAATGATGAAACCAAATCTTATATTAAAAGGCAAAGATGGTGGAGACTGTGCCCATTTTTTACATGCCCTCCCTCATGTTCATCCCTCTTCTCTCCTCGGGGACCTGGTTGTATGACCCCATGAGGTCAAGTGTGTCCTGACTTCCTGGCAACTGGGCAAGACTGATGCCAGATTCGGATATGTTAGAAGCACTGTTTTTAAAAAGAGTTCCCAGTATGTAGTTTTTAGCAGCCATTACAATTTAATCAATCTCCTTCCTTACCCTTTTTTCCGTTTAGTCATCCTTTTTATTTCTATTATAACATCAATAATAGAAGTCCAAAAGCAATGTAAGAAAGCAAAGAATAAAAGTGAATGAAACATGAGATGTACCTGACACCTCTGAGTCCCTTTGGAGGTCAAAACTCACTTGTCCCATAGGAAAGAAAATCCACCATGAGAAATATTGGCTTAGGCCAGGCACAGTAGCTCACACCCGTAATCCTAGCACTTTGGGAGGCCAAGACAGGAGGCTTGCTTGAACCCAGGAGTTCAAGGCCAGCCTGAGCAACAGCAAGACCCTCTCTCTACAAAAAATTAAAAAATCAGCTGGGCATGGTGGTGTGCGCCTGTAGTCTCAGCTACTCGGGAGGCTGAGGCAGGAGGATTGCTTGAACCCAGGAGTTGGAGGCTGTAGTCAGCTGTGATCAACCCACTGCAGTCCAGCCTACGTGACAGAGCGAGACCCTGTCTCAAAAAGTTGGCTTAGATGTGTCAGACATCAGAGTAGTTGGGTTGCAGGGAAGGCCATATGATTAAAGATCTGAGAGCATTACTTTAAGATGGAATCCCACTGTGTGCACGGCTGTGCCGTTTTCCCAGCAAGTTTCAGGAAGGGATGGCAGGAGCTAAAAGGGATGGTGGGAAGACAAATTGGACTTGTCAGTTGTGTGTTGGCAAGGAACCTCGAGAAGCTCGGGAAGGGATCTCTTCTCCAGGATTTGCTTTGGGTCAAAGAGCACCAGGAAGCTGACTTATTATTAATTGGAAGTTTCCTCATCTGTGCCATACAATTTAGGAGCATCCTCCCTCCCTCCCCACCTTGAAGATGTGGCATAGAGCTGATCTCAGGTTGACGTCCTGGGTTTTGATCAGGTCAGTGCCTCTGATGGGCAGAGGGGACGTTGAGGGGCTTCATTCTTATCCCCACCCTCCTCCCAGGTCGTTCTCTGTGGTGACAGCTGTGCCGTCCTCCAGCTCTGAGAACCCGATTCCAGGCCCCACTGTGTGGCAGTCTCCCATCTGCCTCGTGCCAGGGTGTGCGGCGCTGTGAGGGGAGCAGGGCGGGGGTTTCCTTAGGGATCTGGCTCCCTCTGTCCTCGTCTTCCTTGTAGGATGTCCCTTTGTCTTGCTCACCGGCCTTGCACCCACCCCCCATGCTAGAGCGCTGGCCCCTGGTGATCCAGAGTCCAAACAGTGGAGATGAGGAAGCAGATCACTCGATCGCGCCTTTTCATTTCAAATTGCTTAGTGCTGTCTTCCTTCTCACGGCCACTCTGGGATTCTGCTCCTCCCAGTGTTCCCGCCTGTATCAGCCAATGATGCTGTTTAGTATGAACAGCACATGTTTACAGCAGGAGACAGACCTGGCAGGGCTGAGTTCTCCGGTTAGCACGCACAACCCTTACCATAGGACCCCTGGACATTGAGCAGGCTCTGTCACAGGGGACGGAGCACCAAAAGCAGGACCCCATCGTGTCCTCAACTCAGGAAGTGGCTCTGCCTGTGATGGGAACGGTTCCAAGTCAGGCCCTCACTGCCCCCAAGCCTGGCACACTGTTTGCTGGGTGGTTACACAGGACACTTAGGAGGCCACGCAGTCCTGCCTTCCCACGGAGCAGGAGATGCATGTGAGGTCACGCGTGCCTCAGTGATCTGCACTTTGTTTCAAGTGGGTCTTGTCCTCCTGTCCCTCCTCTGGGACAGACTCTAGTGCTGTCAGCAGGTTCTGGCCTCGGAAGAGTCTATCTTAGTATCAACAGAGGAGAAGCTTCTTTCAGGCTCTTTATACTGTGAAACCCTGCCTGGGCTCCGCTGCTGAATAGTTTCTGTGCCCTCATCTGTTGGGTGGTAATGGGATCGAGCTGGGAAATGCAGCCCGCCCTGTTGGGTCAGGGTCCCAGGAGCCGCGAGGCAGCAGAGGGCCGTGCTGGCCTTCTCGGCTCCGTCTGTGGGTTTGTTCCTCTTTTCAGACATTGTTTTGATGTACTGTCTCCTCTCTGGTTTTACATTAAATCAAGTGAGAAGTCTTGGATTCCCTTCTTTGAAATGAAACACGAGGCTTGGTTCCCGTCTCCTTCCCCTGGTGGCAACCTGAGCCTTTCACAGTGGCCTTGAGGGTGACAGCCTGTGATGGCAGTGCACCCTCAGCCCACAGTGACCCTGGACCAGAGCCAGGTCTGTCTTCCCAAAAGCTGAGGTGACGGCTTCACCCCGGTGGGGGAGGAATTGTGTCGCCAGGGGCGGAGACCGCTCTGTTCACCGTCATCACTGCGGCAATGCTCATTTTTCACACACTGGGTATCATTAATTACACAGAAGACCTAATTGATCACAGAATTCTAAACAGCACATTGCTCACTGCAGCCTTGAGAAGCCTGGAACATTCACAGGTCTAGGAAAATATCCAAAGATAGCAAAAATATGTGTTGGTTCTAAGTTTTTGTTTGAAGACACTTGTTGCTACAGAGGAGATGGAAACCAGATTTAGCTGTAAAATTTATCGATGTTCTAAAGCAAAGAGAGTAAGTTGGAAACTGCCTGCATCCTGAGAGCACCACCTAGAGGAATCTAACCTGTCGGGGCTGCCCGCGGGAGCAGAGCCTGGGAGGGGCCGAGGCGGGGGCACTGCCCGGCAGACTGGGAAGGCAGGCTGTGCAGTTGACGGTCGCCGGCCTCTGCTGTGAGCACCGTCCGGGACAATTAAGGGCTGTACAAGTGTCAGCTGAGCTATTATTTGGTACAAGTTAAAGAAAATATCTCAAATGATGAATACTGGTGGGATACTTGTGGGGACCCATTGTGGGACCTTTCCAAGCTTGTAAGGGTCTGTGATCTGAGGCTCGTGGCCTGGTGTTGTCTGGCGTCTGCCGTGTGGCAGGATTCTCACTCTGCCTTAACGCCCCGCGGCGGCCATCTAACTGCTCTGCGTGGGGCTGAGGCCGCAGGGAACTTGTCCAGGGCAGTCAGGGCACTGCTCCTCTCCCGAGGCCACCCCTTTGCCCTGGGGGTTCTAGCTGTGTTGGAAACGGGAGCCTGGTTTCTCTGTGGCCCCTGTCTGCGGCAGACGGTTTTGTTCCCCTCTGGTGAGTGCAGCACAGTCTGTGGGCGCAGGAATCCTCACCACTTCGGGAAGAGCCGCGTCCTTTCTGCCAGGCTGACCTGCTCCCAGGGATCTTCCGACGAGAAGCAACGCAGTTACCACAGGCAGGTACCCCGGTCCACAAAAGCCGATAACGTCCGCTCTGTCTTACCTGTGGAATGAGGAGGGCCGCGGCTGTGCAGAGGCCTGGCTACCCAGGGCCTCCCGTGCTGCCCGAGAAGAGCCACGCAGCCAGAAAGGCAGGAGCCCGGGGTCCACCGACTGCGTGCGTCCCTGTCCCGGTGCTGTGGGCCGGTGGCCGTGCACAGGCTGCTTGGCCTCTGAGCACACTCAGTCCCCAGTAAGACAGGGGCGGCTGTTTCTCAAACTTGCTGAGAGGAAGAAAATACGCAGAGCCACTTCTCACAATAGCTGGACAGTGAGGAGGTTCCCCCGGCATGGTCTGAGCCTGGGATCCCAGGTCAGAGTGGCTGCTGGCCCCAGGCTGTGCATAGACGGGGCTGGGAGGTGAGCCTGTGCCCCCTCTTTCCCTTCCCGGGGTTAAGTCCCCGAGTCTAAGCAACGCCGTTCGGACAGCAGGTTGTGTCTAGTGAGCTGCCCCGTGTGCCTGGCAGTTCAGTCTCCCCTTTCCGATTTCCTGGCAACAAAGACAGACCAGGCAGGCCGAGCCCTCAGCTCTGAGGGCTGTTCTGTTCCTTTTGTCTGCTTGATTTACAAACCTTTTTCTCCCTCTGACCAGTGACCAGGGCCTGGTGCAACTGGACCCCTGCTGTTGAGGTCCCTCTGCTGGTAGCCCGTGTTCTCGTCATGGACACAGCTGGCTGCCTGTCAGACCTGACCTTGTGCACTGTAGGGCCGCAGGGCCTAGATCTCGCTATTGAGGATAGCCAATGTCGTAAAGGTGGCAGAGAGGCCCGGAGCCTGGCCCGGCAGTTCCTGAACAGCACTGGGCAGGCTGCAGCCTTCTGGAATGCAGGGACGGTTCGTGCTCCAGGCAGCTGCGGGGGCTGGGAGGAGTGGGCTGCACCAGCACCAGTCCCACGGGGATTGTTCCTAGGAAGGGACAGACATCCTGAGGTAGCCTTGGACTTGAGCCAGTTAGTATAGGGAATCCTACTCTTTTGACATAGGCAAGGTTTGGTTGGTTTTTGTCTTTTGGGGTTTTTTTTTTTTTTTTTTTTTAGTTGCTAGACCCTGCCTGTAAAAGGCCCAAAAGGAATAACCAGCATCTGTTCCCCCGATGCCCGCCTAGTCAGGCAAGCCATGTCACCTTTGGCTTCTCACTAGGCAGACCGTGGCAGTTCTCCCTGTCAGACTTGCTGGCACACTTGCAGCCAAAAGAGCCGCGTCCAGACAGCCCTGCGGATTCCTGGGGCCACAGCCTCTGCCCCCCAACCCTGTACCAGCAGACAATGGGAGAAGGCTCATCCCTTTAGCTCCCCTCCCCAGGCCAAGCTAGTAGACGGCACATCTGCTGCTCGGCAGGAAAGGAAGTGTCAGCGAGGAGGGGTTATCATTCAGCTTCAGTCCAAGGGTCTAGTGGCAGAGGCTTTGTACAAACAGGGCAATTTCCTGAGACGGCAAAGCCTTCCCTGAGCAGGGAGCAGGTGGGAGCCTGCCAGCTACGGCTCCCAGCACAAAGGAGGCAGTTGCCACCATCTGCTTCAGCAGCAAGAATGCCCTCCCTGCAGGAGCCCCCAGAGCTGGAGGACAGTGGGCTTCCAAGGGCTGAACCCCTGGCACACTTGCCAAGTGGCCACCCTGTGGCCCGGCTGCGTGGGTGGCTGCACGTGTGCCCCGCTGTGCCTGGCAACCTCTAGCTGGGAGGCTCACTGCTCTGATCAGCCCTCTTTGCTCAGGCTGCAGGCACGGTGAGCTGTGAGCTGCCCACGTCAGCCTGGGGCTGCCTTGACAGTCATAGCTGGCACAGGGTGAGGGAGCCTGGGGGTCATTTCATCTCAATCGTCTCAATCCACAGAGGAGGAAGCCACTGCCAGGCAAGGAGAAGGACCCACCAGAGCCTCAGGGGCAGGACAAGAAGTTGGGCCCTTCAGGGTAGGGGGACATTGTCTTCCTACACATAGCTAAAAAAAAATTTAAATAAAAAATAAATTTTTTATAAAAGCAAGGAGACATGATAGGGGCTGAGGCCTGCAAAAGCTGAAAGTCGGGGAACCCTGTCCGGCTGCTGGGTCAGAGCTGTCCCATAGAATTCTATCATGAGCCACAAATGCAAGCCTCATTTGTCCTTTTAAATTTTCTAGTAGCCACGTTAAAAAATAAAAGGAAAAAGTAACAGGTAAAATTTTAAAATACATTTCTGTCTGGGCATGGTGGCTCAGGCCTGTAATCCCAGCACTTTGGGAGGCCAAGGCAGGAGAATTGCTTGAGGCCAGGAGTTCAAGACCACCCTGGGCAACATAGTGAGACCCTGTCTCTACAAAAATAAGAAAAATTAGCCAGGCATGGTAGTGCTCACCTGTAGTCCCAGCTACTCGGGAGGCTGAGGCAGGAGGATCACTTGAGCCCAGGAGTTGGAGGTTGCAGTGAGCTATGATTGGACCACCACACTCCAGCCTGGGCAACAGAGCAAGACCCTGTCTCAAAAAATAAAAATTCATTTAATGTATCTAAAATATTTCAATATGTAATCAATACAAGAAATTTATGAGATATTTCACATTGTTTTTCCATAGTAGGTCTTGAAATCCGTTGTGAATTTTACATATAGAGCACATCTCAGTGTGGACCCAGCGCCTTCGAACGCTCAACAGCCACACACAGCAGGGCTTGTGGCTTCCGTGTGGGACATCAAGGGTCTTCATCGGGGCTGTCAGTGCCATCCTGGCCCTCTAAATGAACGACTCTTCCCTCTCCAAAGGGCGAAAGGCCAGAGGTGAAGCACAGACAGCGCCACGCTTCTCTGCCACTATCCTTTCTCCTGTTTTCTTCCTGGGGACCAGGTCACTGCCGTCTGACCAGGAGCATCAGAGCCCAGGTGCTCCTGCCAGCTGCTGCCCGGAGCCGGCTCTGATTTGATCCAGCGTGAGACAGTCACGCCAGGAAGTCAGCTCTTGTTTTTCTTGCGGTGAATCAGTTAGCCCTTAATCTCTGGGCCGTGTGAGGGGCCCCTGCAGGGCTCATTTAGTTCCAGGAGGGCTTCTGCAGAGAGGGGAAGTACAAATGTTCCAGACCTCAGCCTTCTGTTGCCTGCCCCTGCCCAGCTCGGTGGACAACATCTTGCCCCGCTGAGCCCTACGTCAGTGGCCACCCGGGCGCCCCCAGGAAGGGCCAGTCGCAAAGGTGAACGCAGCTCTGCTGACTTGGGCTTGAGAAGAGAGGCAGGGGTGGTAACAGCTGGCCCCTGGCCCTGTCATGTAAACAAGTGGCTTTTTTCTGAGAACAGTTGATTTCAGGCATGCAACTAGGGGTTAGAAGGTAATTGTCACCAGGAATAAAGTGGAGGGAGGGGCTGGGGACTGAGGCTGAGTGGCCTCTCACCTCTGGTGCCATTTCACTAATTGGAGGACATGGGAGACCGCTTTGTTTCCTCATTGCTACTCCGTCTGTCAGGGCCCCCTGACTGCCACTGTCAGCCCCTTCTCCTCCAGGAATGGAGGGCTCCTGGGTACCCCACACTGCCAAGTTCAGGGGCTTGCCCACTAGATGCAGCCAAAAGGGACACAAGACTTTTGCTGTCCCACTGGCGCATGTGGCCAGCCTCAGGCCTCAATCCCTGGTCTGCCCAGTCTGCTGGGACCTTTCTCTCCTGCTGGGATGTGTTCTGTCCTCAGCTGGGCCTACCAGGACATCCTGGTGCCCCAACCCTCGTGTGTCCTTTCCTTCCCCTGGCTCTCCGCAAGCCCTGCTTCCACCAAGACTGTGGATTTCAGTACTGATCGGGACTGAGCTGGGCCAATGAAATGAGAGCCCAGAAGCCAGGGCATCCGCCCCCGTCTTGAGACACTGAGGGCCACCGGGGAAGGGCAAGGCAGCAGCCCTGGCCCTGGAGGTAAGGGAAAGGCCTAAACTGGCGTCACTGTCCGCCACTCAATCTAACTTTGTAAAAGCCACCAGGGGCCATTTCCAGAGAGGGGAGCTGGGGGAGAGGGAGAGGCAGGTGGGCTCCCAGGGCTCAGCCGGAGCCTGGGCTTAGCAGCGCCTGAAAGCCACCGCTGGTGGCGCCTGGGGGAGGGCGTCCAGTGCATGTCCTGGCCTCTCTGGAGTTGGCCTGAGAATCTTTTGAGGATCCCAGTGACGTGCGTCCTACTGCTTCCTGCTCTGAGCCAGCCAGGAGGATGGGGCGCTGGGACTGCGGGTCATGCTCTGGGGAACCAGCTGGGTGCTGCCCACTTTTTCAAATGTACCTTGTGCCAGTGGTCTGGGGTGAATGTCCCCTGACTGCTCCATCATGTCAGTGGAGACTGGCATCCTGGGCTGGCAGGACGGCCCCACCCCTCCTGGTGGGGCGTAAGCCATGGGTGGGGGCCTGCCTGGTAGCGGGCCTCTCTGAGCGGTTGGAGGTGTTTATTAACCCAAGCCCCAGGGCTGGGGCCTCCCTGAGCCTGCGCCTGCCTGTGTGTCTGTCTCCAGCTCCGTCTCTCCAGGCCCCGGCCATTTCCCCATCTGGGTGTGATTGTTGCCGGCTCCCTCTGGGCGTGTGGGTGTTACAAGCCCAAACCTTCTGTGGGAGTCGGGCGGGCTGGTGCCCCGCCCTCTGGGCCGTGCCCTTTCCTCCCAGACTGGTTGTGCAGGAGCGGGCGTGAGTGCAGCCAGCGTGGGTGAGCCCTGGGCCCAGGCTGCTCGCCGCCTCACCTGCAGGGAGGGGCCTCCCAGAAACTGTCTTCCCCGGTGCCCGGCCGCCCCACGGCGCCAGAGCCCTACTGACCAGCCAGCGAGGACTCCCGCCTGCCACCCACCTGCCCTCCTGCACCAGCCAAACCCAGCCTGAGCCAGCATCTGCCTTTACCACCATGTTCAAGGGGCTGAGCAAAGGCTCCCAGGGGAAGGGGTCCCCCAAGGGCTCCCCAGCCAAGGGGTCCCCCAAGGGTTCCCCCAGCAAGCACAGCCGGTGAGTGGAGCTGGGGTGGGGGTGGTGCCTGTCCCAGGTGTTCCAGCCACCTGGCAGTGGCAGCCGAGAGCCCGGGACCAGCCCAGTGCTGGCATTTGGTGTCCCGAGGCCAAAGGGCCCAGGGGTGGACTCTCCCTGCCACAGAAGCTGCAGGAGCAGGCCAAGCTCCAGCCCTGGCGGGAGGCAAGAAATGGCCGGGCACTCCCCACGTTCTCCAGGGAGGCCTGAGGGCCGCGGGTTGAAGCCACTCTGCCGGAGAGGTGCTGGACAGGAGCCCGGGCCACTGGGTCCCCTGCCAGGAGGCTGAGAAACAGGAGAGCCTGGTCCCCACGGCAGCTGTGCCCTCAAGGCTCCACCTGGCTGGGCTGACGCTTGGGGCCCCGGTGCAGGGTGGGCAGGAGGACAAGGCGGGTGTGCCTGGGTCTTTAGAATTTTACTAAAGAGTTGGGGGGTTTCTTTTCGTGTGGGTGTACGGAGGGGCACTGTGCCTCCCTGGGGTCACACTGCTCTCTGCTGGGCCCAGCCCCGGCTCTCTGCAGATGGACTTGGCCTTGTTCTTCCCACTCGCTGGCTCCAGCCCCCTGTGCAGGTGGAGGCGGCTGCCTGCCTGGGTTGGGGTGTGGAGATCAGAGCTGAGAGGAAAGGCTGGTGTGGGACGGGTTGCCATTACCCGATAGGGATCGAGGTCCCAACAGACACTGAGGCTGGGCATCTGGGCGGACGGGAAAGAGCAGTTAAGACTCTCACCGGAGCAACCCGTCCTCCCTGGGGCGCCCGAGCCCAGCCCAGGGTGGAGTGTGAGGCTCCCAGAGGGAACAGCCCCTCCCAGGGGCTGGGCACGAGCGCGGGCGCCCAGCTCAGGGCCCGCAGCTCCCACTGGCTGGCGGCTCCTGTGCAGTGCGCTCCCGGCCTGGGGCGGCTCAGTCCTCAGGGCCCTGTTGGCTCTGGCTGCAGCCCCGGTGGGGGGCTCCTCACTCCCCTCGTGTGCCATCCACTCATTCAACACGCGAGCACTCACTGTGTGCAGGACTGTTCTAGCCCCTGGGGCTGCTGTCGTGAACAGAACTGGTCCCTACTTACCCTCTAGCAGAATAAAAACACATGCTGGGTGCTGCCCCTGCCCCTGGCTCTGCACTGGCTGAGTCAGATAGATTAATGTGGTTAATGCTCACAAGAACCCTGAGGGGTAGATATCATTATTAAATCCCCATTTTATAAGTGAAGAACCTTAGGCACACAGAGGTTGAGTAACTTGCCCAAGTCACACAGCAGCTGTGATGGAGAAGGATCCAACCCAGGGGCCACAGAGTTCTTTCCGACTGCTGTGTCTATTAGCACTGCCACTCCGCCTGGCCTATCCTTTGACCCCAAGTTCAAGGCCCAGCTAAGTGAAGGCTTCCCCTTCCCCAGCACTGTGACCCTCCAACAAGATGCCATGCTCACAAGGCTCAGACCACTCTGTCCTTATTTTTTTTAGGTCTGCTTGACCCTCTGACCTCCAAAGTCTGAGTGCAAGCACACAGTGGGTGCTCTGTTAAAGGCCTCTGAATGAATGCATACAGTGGGTGCTCCATTAGAGGCCGCTGAATGAATGCATGGTCGAGAACCCTGGGGCATCAGGCTTACCCTCTGTTCCTGACCCTTTGACCCGGAGCAAGCCAGATCCGTATCTGGGCTTTGAACCCTCACATCTGGAGAATGTTGGGGACTCAGCAATCTTGGCCCCTCCCACCCCAACACGCTGTGGCCCCTCCAGATGGTGGCTAAACCCTGGACACTGGCACAATCCCTGGGTTGGGGAGGGATGGGGAAGCATGGGGAGGAGCTGACAGGGCTGGAGTGGGAGGACGTGGGGTGGGGGACATGCTGCTGTTCCCTGCCCTCAGCCAGCCCAACGGCCACTCCCCAGGGCCCAGCCAGGCTCTCAGGTATTAGTGGCTGAGCCGGTGACTCACCAGCTCTCTGGGCCGCTGCCCACCAACCCGAGGAAGCGGGCAGGCAGCTGGGCGGGGTCGGAAACTCACTGCCAGGACAGCTGGCTGAGGCTGGGATGTCGGGTCCACCTGCTCCCCTGTGCCACACACACCTGAGACCCTCACTTTCTGAACCCTCGTGTTGGGAACAATGCTCTCACCACTGCCCCGGAACTGAATATCTCACAGAGTCTCCTGCAAAGAGAGACCCCAGAGTCCCCCAGGCCATGGACTCCTCCCTCCGGGGCAGTTAGCCTGGCTGTAGGGCAGGATGGGGGAGAGGGAGAGCAGGGGACCGCACCTGGGTGGAGCACAGAGGGGCCACCATGCTACTCTGTCTCCACCACCCACCAGAGCTGCCACCCAGGAACTGGCCCTGCTCATCTCCCGCATGCAAGCCAATGCCGACCAGGTGGAGAGGGACATCCTGGAGACCCAGAAGAGGCTGCAGCAGGTGGGACCCAGGCAGCAGGTGGTGGGGCATAGGGGCAGGCCGGTGGCATGGGGGGCCTGTTGTCATACCTGGTGGACCCAGAGTGTCCACTGGTGATGGTGAAGATGGGACAGACAGCCCCTGTCCTGCACTGCCCACTCCTGGCACACAGTGGAAGAGAGGGCTCAGCCTGCCTTCTTTGCTGGGCTCCCAAACTTGGGGGTCAAAGGGAGGGACCCAGGGCTCCCCTCATGTCCTTGCTGCCTGCCCCACAGATGTCCTGGGCCCGACCCTCTGCCCCTGAGGTTGGCTGGTATAGCTGGGGTCCCAGAGGTGGGGCTCAGGCCTGCAGTGGTGGGGCAGTGAGGGTTCGGGGGCTCCGGGCCCCAGCGAGGCTCCCTGTCCCACGCCCACAGGACCGGCTCAACAGCCAGCAGAGCCAGGCCCTGCAGCACCAGCAGGAGACGGGCCGCAGCCTTAAGGAGGCCGAGGTGCTGCTCAAGGACCTATTCCTGGACGTGGACAAGGCCCGGCGGCTCAAGCACCCGCAGGCTGAGGAGATCGAGAAGGAGTGAGTGGGGCAGCAGCCGGGGCTGGGCTCACGGATGGAGGCGCTGGGGTCCCAGGGGAAGACCCAGGCCCAGGCCTGACCTGCCAGCCACCTCCTTGGCAGCATCAAGCAGCTGCACGAGCGGGTGACCCAAGAGTGTGCTGAGTACCGCGCCCTGTACGAGAAGATGGTGCTGCCGCCTGACGTGGGGCCCAGGGTCGACTGGGCACGTGTGCTGGAGCAGAAACAGGTTAGGGCACCCCCGACATCTGAGACACCCTCAAGGCGTTCAGAGTCATACCCCAGCACGCTCAGAGAGCAATGCAGAACTGCGTTTGATCCAGGGCCTGACTGCATGCTTGCACCTGGGGTGGCTCAGGGGCCTGGGAAGGGTGAGAACAGAGCAGATGGTGCAGTCTGGGAGGGCTTCCTGCAGGAGGAGGCACATGAAGAGGCCTCAGGGAGGAGAGAGGGCTCAGTTGGGTCATAGTGAAGTGGTGAAGAGAGAACATTCCAGAAAGAAGGAGCAAAAGCTCCTGCTGGGAGGAAGTGGGGTTTTCTGGGCAAGTGGGCAGAGCCAGGTCATTCTGATGGTAGGGTGAGGAGTTGTGCCTTGATACCACAACAGAAGAGATGTCCTGACAGGAATGGAGGGACAGTGGGGAGGGGGCCAGTGGAGCAGAGTGTGCTAGGGGTCCGGGAGCTTGGCTGGAGGTGTCCAGGCAGGAGGCACTGAGGCTGGGGCCACAGATGAGGCAGGACAGAGTGGGGAGGCTTTTCAGAGGCTGAGCCCTAGGAAGCAGAGGTCATGGTGAAGCCAAGGTCCCCAGGGAGCAGCAGGCCATGCACTCCTCTGGCTGGTCCACCCCCTGCCCAAATGACCAACTCCTCTCCCCCGGCGGGAGGCGCTGTGGGCCAAGCTGAGCGGGGCTCCCCTGCAGAAGCAGGTCTGCGGGGGCCAGTACGGGCCGGGCATGGCGGAGCTGGAGCAGCAGGTGGCGGAGCACAACATCCTGCAGAAGGAGATCGAGGCCTACGGGCAGCAGCTGCGGAACCTCGTGGGGCCGGTGGGTAACCCCCAGGGCACGCATCTCCGCCAAGCCCCAGCCTGAGCTAGATCCGTGGGTCCCCTGGGGAGCGGGGTGGGTGGGGCACGGGCGGCCCAGCCCTGGGGGTGCCGTCCCCTGCACCCCGCCTCTCACGGCTTCTGTTCTTCCCCTTGGTCGAGGCAGGACGCGGCCACCATCCGGAGCCAATACCGGGACCTACTGGTGAGCAGGAGGGAGGCCGGGGCCGGGTGGCGCAAGCTGGACTGGGGGGTGGCCGCCTGGACCCTGGACGGGGCCAGTGTTTATGCGCGAACTGATGGCGCCTTTTGCCACGCTCCTCTCCCCACCTGGCGGCCGCGGCGGCCCTGAGCGCAGAAGGCGGCCTCGTGGCGCGGGCAGAGCCTGGGCAGCCTGTACACGCACCTGCAGGGCTGCACGCGGCAGCTGAGCGCCCTGGCCGAGCAGCAGCGCCGCATCGTGCAGCAGGACTGGAGCGACCTCATGGCCGACCCCGCGGGCGTGCGGCGCGAGTACGAGGTCCGCACGCGGAGGGCGGAGGGCGGGAGCGGGAGGGGCCACCAGGGCCACCGGGGTCCTCACGGCCGCTCTCCGACCCCGCCCGCCCCCAGCACTTCAAGCAGCACGAGCTGCTGAGCCAGGAGCAGAGCGTAAACGAGCTGGAAGACGACGGGGAGCGCATGGTGGAGCTCGGGCACCCGGCGGTGGCGCCCATCCAGGTGCACAGGCCCCGCCCCCTGCCCAGATGTGCCTTCCCTCAGCGGGGACTTCCCCGGGAGGCTGGGCACAGTGAGAGGGAAGGGCGGCTGGGTGGGGCGTGGTCCAAGGGCTCCTGCTGTGCTGCTGTCCCCAGGCCCACCAGGAGGCCCTGAAGATGGAGTGGCAGAACTTCCTGAACCTGTGCATCTGCCAGGAGAGCCAGCTGCAGCACGTGGAGGACTACCGCAGGGTGAGCCTGAGGGCAGGGCAATAGGGGCAGGCGGCCACCGGCCACACAGGTGCCTGGAGGTCACCTCAGGACACCTGCCATGGTGAGGGCCAAGGCACCTCTAAAAAAGACAGAGCTGTGTGGTTACGACTAGGTTCCAGAGGGAAAATAAAGTCATTCATGCATTCTCAACGGGTTGACATTACCCCCACAGGGGTGGAAATTGGTTCTTAAGGGTGAAAAATATCTTAATTCTTTGTCTGCACACAGTACCTAAACAGATATGCAACATACCTGTGCTATTGAAATTTCATGAGGGCTGTGTGTGGTGGCTCACGCCTGTAATCCTAGCACTTTAGGAGACAGGCGGGAGGATTGCTTGAGGCCAGGAGTTTGAGACCGGCCTGGGCAACAAAACAAGACCCTGTTTCTAGAAAAAAATTTTAAAATTAGCTGGATGTGGTGACACACACCTGTAGTCCCAGCTACTTGGGAGGCTGAGGTGGAAGGATTACTTGAGCCCAGAAGTCTGAGGTTGCAGTGAGTTATGATGACGCCACTGCACTCCAGCCTGGGCGACAGAGCATGACCCTGTCTCAAAAAAAAAAAAGAAAGAAAGAAAGAAAGAAAAAAAAAAAGAAAAAAAATTCACGGAGTTGGTTGGGCACCAATTAAGGAAAAAATGTCTAAAAAGTCTCTTTAGGGGACAATAATGGAAAGAGGCTGAGAAACACTGATATAACCTACAAGTGAGATTTTTTAGAGAGGGGTAATTTCCAGCCAAAATGCTTCATACATTGTCCTAGAGAACCATAATGCCATTAGCACACCCACTGACAAGAAGTCCGTGGTATCACCCCACCATGAGATGTTTCTTTAAAGCACACTCCCAGGTCCTGCTGAGGCTGGAACAAGTGCAGCCCAGATAGCCTCCGTGCCAGCAGGAACAGCTCCAGGTACCGGAGGGAGGCAGGCGAGGATGCCTTGCATGTTTGCAGGAGAGACAAAAAACAAAGGTTTTAATGACACATTAAAAAAATTAAAGTCAGTGAACCAAAAATACCCCATTTGCAAAGAACTCCAATGAAAAAAGGTCCCACTGCCTGGGTAGAAAAAGGCCAATAGTGTAGGGGAAAGTAGTGATTTGGGTTTAGCTGGTTTAGGGTTAGTTTGGATTTAGCTGCTTTGGGATTAGCTGGTTTGCAGGGTCAGCGGGCAGCAGCTTGCCCTGGGCTCTGCCCTTGACCACCCAGCAACTTCAGTTCCAGGAAGAGGCCGACTCGGTCAGCCAGACCTTGGCGAAGCTCACCTCCAACTTGGACACCAAGTACAGCCCTGCCCCTGGGGGCCTCCCTGGTGCCCCCACAGAGCTGTTGCGACAGCTGGAGGTGAGACAACCCCACCAGGCCACCTGCACCCTACTCCTGCCCATCTTTCTGGCCTGGGGGCAGGGAGGGTGGTCTGCTCCAGCAGAAGGCTGGCCAGTTACCAGCAAGCCCTTCCCCGCTATGGACCTCAGTTTTCTCATTTGTAATGTGACAAGGGCAGCCTGCGAGAGCTCTGAGTCCCCTCCAGTGTCCACTCTGGAGGTCTGGGTGGTGCTGGGCAGCCCCCCTACCCACAACCAGCAGATCCCAGCGCCCTAGGCCCCCAGTGGCTCCTTTTACTTCGCTGACTTAGAGACCCTGCCTCCATGAAGGGCAGACTCTGACCCTCTTCAGGGGTGGGGATGGGTGGCGTCCAGTGCAGCCTGGCCTGAGCCCCCACTGCCTGGGTCCCCGCCAGGCAGAGGAGAAGCGGCTGGCCATCACCGAGAGGACCATCGGGGACCTTCAGCGGCACAGCCAGGAAGTGGCCCCTCTGCCACAGCGCAGGAACCCACTCCAGCGGCCCTTCCTGGTGGACAGCATCTGCGACTGGGACTCAGGAGAAGTGCGAACCTGCTCCAGCCCC
Source organism: Varecia variegata (assembly GCA_028533085.1). NCBI lineage: Eukaryota > Metazoa > Chordata > Mammalia > Primates > Lemuridae > Varecia > Varecia variegata. Next base: position 143,272,227 of record CM052441.1, on the reverse strand, counting down.
AGCACTTCTGTGCCTGTCTCTGCCAACTCCTTCCCCTGACCCAGCCCCGCCCTCTGACCTGTCCTTGGCCCCCCCCAGCACTTCCCACCCCTCCCCCTACTCAGCCCCTGTTCCAACTGCTGTCCCTATCCCCAGTCCCCACCCCATTTTGGCCTTGGCCCCTGCCCTGAGCCTGCATGGGCTCCCCCATCTGTCCCCCAGGTGCAGCTGCTGCGGGGTGAGCAGTACACACTGGTGGACAACACCGACCCGCACACCTGGGCCGTGCAGGGCCCTGGCGGGGAGACCAAGAGAGCCCCAGCCGCCTGCTTCTGCATCCCAGCCCCAGACCCTGAAGCCGTGGCCAGGGCCTCCAGGTGGGCCTGCCTAGAGACACACGAGGGCACGAGGCAGGCTGTGAGGCAGACCAGGCCCTGTGCTGTCCGAGGCCACTGCCTAGCAGACCCCTGACTTAAGCCGGGCCTTCACCTGGAGCCGTGTCTGCCGGGGCTGGGGAGGGAGAGAGAGGAGAGACGTCCTCATCTGAACTCCTCCTTGTTCCAGGCTGGCCTCAGAGCTGCAGGCCCTGAAGCAGAAACTGGCCACAGTCCAGAAGCGCCTGAAGGCCAGTGCCACAGAGACCATACGGCCTGGCCACCAGGGTACCGAGGGCTGGCCGGGGAGGGAGTGGTTGTTGGGATAGAGCGAGTGGATCCCTACTTTGGCCACTGCTAGGGGACTGTGATGGGTAGGGGGTGACCCTGGGTTAGGGACATCTACTCAGGGGGCTGTCCCTCTGTTAGCCCCTGCCTACCCACTCCCAGCCACACCCCCGCAGGACCCACTGTGGGCACTCAGGGAGCACCCATCTGCAGACAGGAGACAGGCTCTGGGCCCTCACTGACACCCTCTGCCCCCAGCTCCGGCCGGCTTGGCCCTGGTCGACCCACAGGCCCAGAAGCTGCTGACACAGATGACCCGGCTGGACGGGGACCTGGGGCAGATAGAGAGGCAGGTGCTGGCCTGGGCCCGCGCCCCGCTGAGCCGCACCTCCCCACTGGAGGACCTGGAGGGCCGCATCCACAGCCACAAGGTGAGCGAGCGGCAGGTGTTTAGGGAGGCGACGCAAGTCTGGGAGCAGCTGCCAGGATCCAAGGTGGAGGAGGGGCGCGGACAGTCCCGGGCTCAGACAGGCTGGTTCTCATCCTGCCTCCTCCATGGACTGGCTCTGTGACTGTGGGCCTCATCCGTGAAACAGGCATAGTAATGCCCAGCTCATCTGGTTGCCTGGGGATGAAGTGCAGTAACGCTCGGGAAGGTTCTAGCAGGACCCAGTGTAAAGGCCCCGCACCCAGGTGTTCTGGCCGAGGTCCTGAGACAGCAAGGAAGCCTGGGGTGTTTTAGGGGCGGTTCCTCCTGGCTCAATGGGGGGTGGTCCTTCCTGGGGAGGTCGCACGGTTGCGTGAACGTCATTACCAAAGAACAAGTTCTCTGCCCGGTGAACTCACCCCCCAAAACAGCTGAAAGTGAAATCGTGAGAGCCACCCTTTCCCACGCCGGGGTGGCGGTCTGGGTTATCCTTTCAAACCGGTTTCTAGTCAAATATATTTTGACTAGAGCCAACCCTTTGCGTTTGGCTCTGAAAAATTTGAATCATGTTGTTCACATTCTTGTGCAACTTGTTACTTCCTCCCCACAATGTGCTGTAGACATCAGGAGGCAGCAGTCGGCTGGGTCAGAGGGCCGGGTAGGGCAGGAGGGGCTCCCAGAGTGCGACAGCAGCAAGGTCAGGCCCAGAGGCGACTCTGAGATGAAGAGCGTGCTGGGCGTTCTTAGGGGGTCTCCTGGGGAGATGCCTGTGCGGGGGTGGGGGGGGCAGAAGCAGGTGGCAGAGGCGGTGCCGTGCTGCAGTGCTGGCCCCCGGGAGCTCTGGAGCTGGGCGGGGGCCTCTGTACCCCACATTGATAAATCACTGGCTGCATGGGGCATGGTGGTCCCCAGAGCGACTGACAGTGGAGGCTGTCACACCACATAGGTCCTTGGGTTTTGGAGTATCAGCATCTGGCACGTCAGTGGTGTTGGGGGCCGAGGGAAGCTTGGTTAGACTGGCCGAGGCAGAGTCAGCACCACATCCTCTGCGACGGATGCGTGACTGACGAGAGAATGAGGGCCGTGACCCCAAGTGGACAGAGCCAGGGCTTTGGCTGACTGAGCCTGGAGTGACAGGGCTGGGGACCTGAAGCTGCTGTGAGAGGACAATAAGGTGAAGACGACAGGAGGCAGTGATGAGCCTGGTGCTCGCTCTGTGCTCCTGACACATGCAACTTCGTGTCATCCTCCCATCAGTCATCCCCACAGATGAGGAGACTGATGGTCAGAGAGGTTGACCTGCCCTAGGTCATCCACACAGGGACTAACGGGGCCAGGACTGTACCTGTTTCTCTGGCCTGCGGCCAAGCCTGTGCCTCTGTGAGCACAGTTAGGTTGACCTGGCGGGAGAGCTGGGCAGAACCCACTGCCCAGGGATCCCTGACCCCACTCCTTCTGCAGGGCACAGCCCAGCGCCTGCAGAGCCTGGGCGCTGAGAAGGAGGCGGCCCAGCAGCAGTGCGAGGCGTTTCTGTCAGCCCGGCCTGTGGGCGCCGCCGCCCTACAGCTGCCCGTGGCCCTTAACAGTGTCAAGAACAAGTACAGCGACGTGCAGGTTCTGTGCAACCTCTACGGGGAGAAGTGAGTGCTCAGGGCCCTGGGCAGGGCAGCAGGGTGTGGCCAACGGGGTGTCTGACCCTCGCCTCCTTCGCCGCAGAGCCAAGGCTGCCCTGGGTCTGGAGCGGCAGATCCGGGACTCGGACAAGGTCATCCGAGGCTTCGAGTCCACCCTGGCGCAGGAGGCCCCCATCCCTGCTGACACCGGGGCGCTGCAGGAGAGGGTCAGCCAGCTGCAGGTGAGGGGCCGGCGGGGGCCTCCTGGCGGGAGCGAGGACAGCCTGGCCAAGCAATTTGGGGATGGGCGGGGTGGACCTGGCGTCTGGCTGCACCACAAGGGTGCGTGGCACTGTGTCCCTCGTCCCCCAGCACCAGCGGAGGGAGCTGCTGGGGCAGCAGGCCTGTGTGCTGGGGCTGCACCGCGACCTGAAGGCCGCCGAGCACGCATGCGCCGCATTGCAGAACAACTTCCACGAGTTCTGCCAAGACCTGCCGCGCCAGCAGCGCCAGGTGCGGGCCCTCACCGACCGCTACCACGCCGTGGGGGACCAGCTGGACCTGCGGTGAGCAGCTGGGCCCTTGGGGCACACGATGTGGGCTGGGGTGGAGCCTGGGCACCGCTGCCCACAAGCTGTGTGAGCTTGGAGAGGTGACCTTACCTCTCGGAGGCTCCATTGCCTCAACTCTAAAATGGGATAACAGTGCTTCCTTCCCAAGGTGATGCCTGGCAGAGACTGTCCCTTCCATCTCTGAATCCCCAGCCCCAGCACAGGGTCAAAGAGGAGGGGCTCTGCACGGCAGGTCGCCCAGGCCTCCTGACCTGTCCCAGGGAGGAGGCTCCCACCAGCCGCCTCTGTGCAGCCCTTACCTGCCCCAGAGGGGCAGCTCTCACCTCTGTTCTGGGCCTTGTCCTCCCGCAGGGAGAAGATGCTGCAGGATGTGGGGCTCACCTACCAGCAGTTCAAGAACTGCAGGGACAACCTGAGCTCCTGGCTGGAGCACCTGCCCCACAACCAGGTGCGGCCCAGCGACGGGCCCAGCCAGATCGCCTACAAGCTGCAAGCGGAGAAGGTGAGGGGCTGGGCCGCGGCCGACATGGGGGCAGGTCAGGCCCCTGCCCAGAGTGGAGGCCTCAAGCCACGCCCACCTCCCTGGCCGCCTCCACCCCACCAGGGACAGCTGCCTGTGCACGTGAGGCCCCCTAGTGGCCAAGGCTCAAAAGCGCTCTAAGAGGCCACAAAGTGAGGCCCCAGAGGTCTTAGGTCACCCCCTTCCCTGGCCTCCACCTGAAAGGTGCCACTTTGCCCACGGAAACGGCCAGCCCATCTTTGTCTGGTCTGAGGTGGGCCGTGGGATTCATGCTCAGGCCACAGAGTATGGGGGTTCCCGCCACTGCTGCATCTTCCTCACACTGCCGAGCCCCTGCTACGTGCCAGGCAATGCACCAGGGGCCGGGGCCGGCCCTGCCCCAGGCTGGTAAGCGCTTGTGTGGAGAAGCCAGTGCCCCAGGGGAGCGCCCGAGGGACACCCATGGGGGTCCAGGCAAGTGGGGCAGAAGGATCCGCCATGAAAGCTGAGACTGGAGGACAGACAGGGTGGCTGGGGGAGGGGGTGAAATGTCCCAAGCAGAGAGCATGACAGTCAGGGGACACAGGGGGACTCAGGCGAGGGAACCAGACGAGGAACAGACCACTCAGGCTCTGCCCGGCCTGGGAAGGAGGCTGGACTCTCCCCTGTGGCCTGGGAAGGCATGGGCACGCCCAGATTGGCATCTAGAAGAGGCCTCTGACATTTTTTTTTTTTCTGAAACAGAATCTTTCTCTGTCACCTGGGCTAGAATGCAGTGGCATCATCACAGCTCACTGCAACCTCAAACTCCTGGGTTCAAGTGATCCACCCGCCTCAGCCTCCCAAGTAGCTGGGACTACAGGCATGCGCCACCATATCCGGCTAATTTTTCTATCTTTTTTTTTTTTTTTTTTAATTTTTTTTTGAGACAGAGTCTCACTCTGTTCCCCGGGCTAGAGTGAGTGCCATGGCGTCAGCCTAGCTCACAGCAACCTCAAACTCCTGGGCTTGAGCGATCCTCCTGCCTCAGCCTCCCGAATAGCTGGGACTACAGGCATGCGCCACCATGCCCGGCTAATTTTTCTATATATATTTTTAGTTGGCCAGATAATTTCTTTCTATTTTTTTTTAGTAGAGACGGGGTCTTGCTCTTGCTCAGGCTGGTCTCAAACTCCTGAGCTCAAGCAGTCCTCCCGCCTCGGCCTCCCAGAGTGCTAGGATTACAGGCGTGAGCCACCGCGCCCGGCCACCTCCTGACTCTTGATTCTTCCCTGGCAGAGGCTGACGCAAGAGATCCAGAGCAGAGATCAGGACAGGGCTGTGGCATCCCGCCTCTCCCAGGACTTGCAGGCAGCTCTCCAAGTAAACGGGTTCACTTCAGTTTGTCCCTCTTTATCCTCCACCCTCTCTCTCCCACCCCTGCTCCCGCACACCCATGACTTCAACCTGTTGTCCTCTCCTCCCTGCTCAGGACTATGAGCTGCAGGCAGACACCTACCGCTGCTCCCTGGAACCCACCCTGGCAGTGTCAGCCCCCAAGAGGCCCCGAGTGGCTCCCCTGCAGGAGAGCATCCAGGCCCAGGTGAGGTGGGACCTGGCGGGGCTCAGTGTACCTAGGCACCAGCTCTGCAGCCTTGGAGATGGGAGCTGACTCTGCCCTCCCGCCTTCCCTTTGCCCTCTCCAGGAGAAGGACCTTGCAAAGGCCTATACTGAGGTCGTAGCGGCACACCAGCAACAGCTACACCAGCTGGAGTTTGCTGGAAAGATGTTGGAGAAGGTAGAGAGATAACACCTACTCTGTTCCCACAATGGCCAAGAATATGCGCTCCATTCCCCCGATGGCCGTGCTGTCAACCTGGCAGTCTTCCCTTCCTCCTCTCTCTGCAGCCTGCAGCCCCTGGGCTGAGGGGGGTGCAGAGCTCCCTGCTTCCTGCAGTTTCCTCCCCAGCGGCTCTTACAGGCTAGTATCCATCCCAGAGCTGGGCCCTGGAGATGTCATTTGGTACAGCCACAGCTTAGCCACTGGGCAGTCTTCCAATGGGACAGGACCACTAACTCCAAAGAGCAGAGAAAATCCCCCAGAGTCTTCAGCCTTGAACCCAGACACAATGGCAGCAGGTCACCTGGGTATCTGTCCCTGCTGGACCAGGAGCTGGAAGCACTCCATGATCTCGGTGGCCTGCCAGCTTTTCTACCACTCTCAGCCATGGTCCAGCATCCCCCAGAGGAGTCTGGGCCCATTTCTGGGAGCCTGGATGGAAGAGGCAGGGAAAACGTGTCCTATTTGCACTTTCTAGTGCACCCCTGGCCTGCACGCTGCCTTGTGTCCTGACTTCATAGCACTCACTGGGTCTCCTCAAAGTCCTGCATCCAAGCATCTCAGGGCTTCAGCTCCACCTCCCAGGACCTACCGGCAGGGAGGGGTCTCTGATCTTGGGGGTGGGGTAGAAAAAGCAGGCTCATGCCTTTCCTCCTCTCACCCCTGTGCTCCCGCTTCTTCCTCTCACTCTGCAGAAGGAGCTCAGTGAGGACATCCAGGGGACCCCTGATGCAAAGCAGGGGTCTGAGAGCCCAGCCCGAGCAGGGAGGGAGTCAGAGGCCCTGAAGTCCCAGCTGGAGGAGGAGAGGAAGCGGGTGGCCCAGGTACAGCACGAGCTGGAGGAGCAGAGGGGCCAGCTGCTGCAGCTGAGGACCCAGCGGCCCCTGGAGAGGCTGGAGGAGAAGGAGGTAGTGGAGTTCTACCGGGACCCCCAGCTGGAGAGCAGCCTGTCCAAGGTGAAGGCCCAGCTGGAGCAGGAGGGCAAGCGGCGGGCCGGGCTGCAGGCAGACCTGGAGGCGGCAGCCCAGAAGGTCGTCCAGCTGGAGAGCAAGAGGAAGACCGTGCAGCCTCATCTGCTGACCAAGGAGGTCACCCAAATCGAGAGGGACCCCAGCCTGGACAGCCAGGCAGCCCAGCTCAGCAACAGGATCCTGCAGGTCCGGGGGGAGGACACCATCATCGTGGCCCGGCTGGAAGAGCTGAAGAAGGAGCTGCTGGCCCTTGAGCAGAGGGAGGTGGATGTGAAGGAGAAGGTCGTGGTGAAAGAAGTGGTCAAGGTGGAGAAGGATCTGGAAATGGTCAAGGCAGCCCGGGCTCTGAGGCTGCAGATCGAGGAGGATTCTGCGCGGAGGAAGGGGGCAGAGGAGGCTGTGGCCAAGCTGCAGGCTCGCATCGAAGACCTGGAGCAGGCCATCAGCTCGGTGGAGCCCAAGGTCATCGTGAAGGAGGTGAAGAAGGTGGAGCAGGACCCAGGCCTTCTCCAAGAGTCCTCCAGGCTCAGGAGCCTCCTGGAGGAGGAAAGGAAGCGGAGCGCGACACTGGCCAGGGAGCTGACTGAGCTGCACAGCAAGTACAGCGCGGTGCAGAAGCAGAAGCCCAAAGTGCAGCTTCAGGAGCGCGTCCACGAGATCTTCCGGGTGGACCCTGAGACCAAGCGCGAAATCGAACGGCTGCGGGCCCAGCTGCAGGAGGCGGCTGGCAGGAGGAGCAGCGTGGAGAAGGAGGTGGAGAGGCTGCTGCCTGACCTGGAGGCCCTTCGGGCGCAGAAGCCGGCAGTGGAGTACAAGGAGGTAACCCAGGAGGTGGTGAAGCACGAGAGGAGCCCCGAGGTGCTGCGCGAGATCGACCGCCTGAAGGCCCAGCTCAACGAGCTGGTCAACGCGCACGGGCGCTCGCAGGAGCAGCTCATCCGGCTGCAGGGTGAGCGCGACGAGTGGAAGCGGGAGCGGGCCAAGGTGGAGACCAAGACGGTGAACAAGGAGGTGATACGCCATGAGAAGGACCCGGTCCTGGAGAAGGAGGCGGAGCGGCTCCGCCAGGAGGTGCGGGAGGCGTCCCAGAAGAGGCGGGCAGCCGAGGATGCCGTCTACGAGCTGCAGAGCAAGTACCTGCTGCTGGAGAGGCGGAAGCCGGAGGAGAAGGTGGTGGTGCAGGAGGTGGTGGTCACCCAGAAGGACCCGAAGCTGCGCGAGGAGCACAGCCGGCTGAGCCGGAGCCTGGACGAGGAGGTGGGCCGGCGGCGGCAGCTGGAGCTGGAGGTGCAGCAGCTGCGGGCCAGCGTGGAGGAGAAGGAGGGGCTGCTCAGCTTCGGCGAGGACCGCGGCAAGAAGCTGGCTTTGGAGAGGGAGCTGCGGCAGCTGACCTTGAGGATCCAGGAGCTGGAGAAGCGGCCTCCCACAGTGCAGGAGAAGATCATCATGGAGGAAGTGGTCAAGCTGGAGAAGGACCCGGAGCTGGAGAGATCCACAGAGGCCCTGCGGCGGGACCTGGACCAGGAGAAGACCCGGGTGGCGGAGCTGCATCGGGAGAGCAAGAACCTGCAGGTGCAGCTCGACGTCCTGCAGAAGACCAAATCGCAGGAGAAGACCATCTACAAGGAGGTGATCCGGGTGCAGAAGGACCAGGTGCTGGAGGACGAGAGGTCCCGCGTGTGGGAGCTGCTCGCCAGGGAGCGTGCGGCCCGGCAGGCCCAGGAGGAGGCGGCGGGGCACCTGCGGGAGCGAATCCACAGGGCCGAGGCGCTGGGGAGGACCTGGTCCCAGGAGGAGGCCGAGCTGCAGAAGGCCCGGGACCAGGCGGGCCAGGAGCGCGGGCGGCTGCAGCAGGAGCTGCGGGCGCTGGAGAGGCAGAAGCAACAGCAGGCGCTGCAGCTGCAGGAGGAGTCGAAGCTGCTTAGCCAGAAGACGGAGAGCGAGCGGCAGAAGGCCACCCAGCGGGGCCAGGCCCTCTCACGGCTGGAGGCGGCCATCCTCAGCGAGAAGGACCAGATCTATGAGAAGGAGCGGATGCTCCGGGACCTCCACGCCAAGGTGAGCCGGGAGGAGCTCAGCCAGGAGACTCAGACGCGGGAGACCAACCTCTCCACCAAGATCTCCATCCTGGAACCTGACACAGGGAAGGACATGTCCCCATATGAGGCCTACAAGAGGGGCATCATCGACCGAGGCCAGTACCTCCAGCTGCAGGAGCTCGAGTGCGACTGGGAGGAGGTCACCACCTCGGGCCCCTGTGGGGAGGAGTCTGTGCTCCTGGACCGCAAGAGTGGGAAGCAGTACTCCATCGAGGCCGCCCTCCGCTGCCGGCGCATCTCCAAGGAGGAGTACCACCTGTACAAGGACGGCCACCTGCCCATCTCCGAGTTCGCCCTGCTTGTGGCCGGGGAGACCAAGCCCTGCTCCTCGCTCTCCATCGGCTCCATCATCTCCAAGTCCCCGCTTGCCTCCCCAGCTCCCCAGAGCACTGGTTTCTTCTCTCCCAGCTTCACTCTGGGGCTCGGTGATGACAGCTTCCCCATCGCCGGGGTCTATGACACAACCACAGACAACAAGTGCAGCATCAAGACGGCCGTGGCCAAGAACATGCTGGACCCCATCACTGGGCAGAAGCTGCTGGAGGCCCAGGCGGCCACAGGAGGCATCGTGGACCTCCTGAGCCGCGAGCGCTACTCCGTGCACAAGGCCGTGGAGCGGGGCCTGATCGACAACATCTCCACGCAGAGGCTGCTCAACGCCCAGAAGGCCTTCACCGGCATCGAGGACCCCGTCACCAAGAAGAGGCTGTCGGTGGGCGAGGCCATCCAGAAGGGCTGGATGCCCCCGGAGAGTGTGCTCCCGCACCTGCAGGTGCAGCACCTGACCGGGGGTCTCATCGACCCCAAGAGGACAGGCCGCATCCCTGTCCCGCAGGCTCTGCTCTCCGGGATGATCAGCGAAGAGCTGGCCCAGCTCCTGCAGGACGAGTCCAGCTACGAGAAGGATCTGACAGACCCCATCTCCAAGGAACGGCTGAGCTACAAAGAGGCCATGGGCCGCTGCCGGAAAGACCCTGTGAGCGGCCTGCTGCTCCTCCCAGCGGCGCTGGAGGGGTACCGCTGCTGCTACCGCTCCGCCTCCCCCACCGTCCCACGCTCCCTTCGCTGACGCTGGCCAGGCAGCCGGGCAGGGTGTGTGCTGGGGAGGGTCGGCGCACATACCCCTCACCCCCAGCGCAGCCCAGTCCCAGGCAGTGGGTCTTCCCTCTGCCCGACCGCTGTTTTATTATTTTATTACTCATTTGTGGTGTTGGCCTCCCCCAACCTTGGTGCCTGACCCACCCCCAGACCAGGAGAGCAGCAGCTCGGGTTTTCCTCCCCCTCCCCCACCCAGTGATTCCAATAAATGAATTCTCCCTGGGCCGTGTCTCCTTCACCTTTGGGGACGCAGGATCCATTTGTCTGGGGCGTGAGCTCAGGGGCAGCACTGCTTGGGCCCATCCACAGGTGGAGGGAATGGACGTGCCCACATGCCTGCCTGGGAAATGGTGTTCTCAGAGGGCTGTGGTTCCCTGGACTCTGGGCAGGGATGCGGTGGTGGGTCACAGAAAGAGATCAGGGAACACCCTGGCTCCCCTCCCTGCCCTCTCAGTTTCCCCACTGTCGCAGGCCAGGACTGTCTCCAGCCCTCTGTCAATGTCCGCCTTGTCCACAAGCCCAGGTGTTCCCTATGAGCAGCCCACCACCAGGAGACTCAGAAATGTATCCCGTTTATTTTCTGTTTGTCAAGCCAGAGCAAACCAACATAAGCATATCTTAGGTGAAATGACAACTCCTTAGAACAGCCACACACACCCTGACCTCTCCTGGGTCAGGAAAACGCCCTCTCCCTCCTGTTTTAACGTGGGACTCAACTCTTCCCCCAGTTTAAATCCAAAATGACCAGCAGGGGGCGCCCCTTCCTCGGGGTATGGCTCTGCAGCTGCAGCCGCAGCCAGGCAGGCCCCTGCTCTCCACACGGCACCTGTTATTCCAGTGCCAGGAGACCGGTCTCTAACGTACTCCCTCATGCATGGAGCATCTGGGCCCCTATTCTGAAACGGCGCCATCAAACCCAACGACAAAACTCTCTAACCTGCAGGCAGGACTGACCCACGCTCAGCTCTCTGCTGGCTGATGCCAAATGCCTTAGAGCTTCTTCGCTCCCTCCCAAATGGGTGGGGAGGCAGCTGGGGCAGCAGCTGCCCTCGAGGACCCGAGGGGTGGACCTTGACGTTCTCAACGGCAAAAACGCTCCAGCACACACTGGCGGGTGGCTGGGGAAGACTCTGGGGACGAGAAGTACGGGTGGGCCAGGGCGACCTTGGCTGAGATCCGCCGGTTGGGGTCGTACTGCAGGAGTTGCTGGGGAGAAAGAAGAGGAAAGAGCCTGGGCTGGGTGTGGCCAGGGTGGGGACAGGAACACCCCACCCCCAGGTCCCGGGGGAGGGCCCCAAGCCCCAAAGTGGCTATCCTCAAAGCCAGAACTGCACGCAGCCACCACCTCCCAGCTCTCAAGCCAGTCCTGGACACTCCTAGAAGCTGAGGACAAAGAGTTAGTTCTAGTCCAGCCCTGAGTCACCCAGGTGTCCTCAGGAGACTACAGCTGAGTCAGCCCCCCTTCCGTGGGGAGGGCGCCCGGTCCCTGCTCCTTGCTGAGAAGAGCACAGCATCCCTCGTGCAGGGGAAGCAGGGCCCAACCTGTCCAGGGAGCACACCTGAGGCGGGGCAGGAATCCAAAGAGCAGGGGAGAGGAGGCGGCGCCACTGCTGCAAGTGCCCAGACTCGCCCAGCTCAACCCTAGAGCCTCTGAACCCGCAGGATGTGCAAGGACCCCCCACCGTGGAGCAGCCTGGTGGGAAGACAAAAGCCTTGGCAGGAAGTCCACACCATCCTGCTGCCATCGGGTTGGCAGAAAAATGCGGACTTCTGGAAGGCTGGACGCACAGCCTGAAGATGAACACACTGACCTGCCTTCCTCCTACCCAACACTAGATTAAGGGGGGAACTGTGCCTCGGAGACTTTGTGGGCCAGAACAATGGCTCTGCCCGAGACCTCTGGGCAGTCGGCCTGGGCCAGCCCAAGGGGTCAAGATGGTGCCACAGGAGGGGTAAGGATGTGGCAGGGACCAGTACGCTTCCCCTAGGCGGCGGAGAATGGCCTGTTCTGAACAGCCAGCCTCACATGAAGACTGGCCGCTATGGGAGGAACTGGGGACACCAAGGCAGTGGGAGCTGTGGCCCCTGCCGGGGGAAGCGCGCAGCTGAGACGGGGCAACAGTGGCCGTAAGGGGATAACAAACACACAAGCAACTAGGGGAAAAGGAAAGTGTCAGCATGAAGACACAGCCGCCAGCTGAGAGAAGGTTTAAAAGGGAAGATAAACATTGGACTTATCTCGGGGAGGCCTCCAGGTCGAACAATCAATACACCCAAGGACAAGCCAATCTTATACAAGGGCCAGGAAAGAGACCAGCTTGGGCTCAGAAAGAGCCAGGGTTATACAAGTGGCTGGCTGACGAAAGGGACACTCTAGTTGGAAGAGCAGCTAAAACTAGGAGGCTTTTCTTGCCCACCTGCACCTACCATGAGCAGGTCCTTGCCCTCTGGCTCCAGACTGGGCACAATCTCCTCCAGCCCCTTGCTGGTCCACTTGGGGAAGCTGCCCTTATAGTCAGGCAGCTGGGTGACTCCAGGCCACGTGACCTCACTGGGTGTCCCCAGGGTGCGAAAGATACGAAAGAGCTGGTCAATCTCAGAGTCACCAGGAAACAGGGCTTTGCGGGTCACCTGGAATGGGGAAGAAGAGAAAGTATGGGGTCCACCCGCCTGTCATACAGGATCCAACACCATGTAAGTGGCCAGAACCAGGGAGGGACTGTCAAGATATCCTTCCCAGGGCTGTGCAAAGAATTCTAGCCTTTTCTAGAATAAGGCTGGCTTCCTGAGTCCTTTAGCCAGTCCCAAACACCCCTTAATCCACCTCTAATAGAAGCGTCAGTGAAACCCCTACACCCCTCCGTGGGACCCTGCCTGTGGCCTCCTGTGGCCACACGTCTCCCTCTCTACCATCTCCGCAAAGATGCAACCAATGCTCCAGACATCCACAGCCGTCGAATAGAACTTGCTGCCCAAGAGGATCTCAGGGGCACGATACCACAGTGTCACCACCTGTGGGGCAAGAAAACAGTATCACTCGGGGTGGCTGAGTGCATGGGTGACATTCCTTCAGCTGCCCTCCTCTCCTCTCTGTCCCATAATACCTCGTGGGTGTAGGTGCGCAGGGGCACCCCAAAGGCTCGAGCCAGGCCAAAGTCAGCCAGCTTGATGGCACCCAACTCATTGATGAGCAGGTTCTGGGGCTTCAGGTCTCTGTGGATGACCCGATGAGAGTGGCAGAAGTTCACCCCCTGCAGCAGCTGGAAGAGGTAGCTCTGCAGTGACGAGCATGAGGGGGATCTGGCTGAGCAGGGGCCAGCTGGGTGGGGGGCCCCCTCTCCTTCCCCGGCCTCCCCCCTGTACCTTGACTAAGTGCAGGGGGAGCTCGGAGGCTGGGGTGGAGTCCATGTACTTCTTCAGGTCCTGGCTCAGGAACTCAAACACCAGGTAAAGCTTCTTCTCACTGTGCACCACGTCCAGCAGCCTGGCGGGGAGGTGACGGTCAGGACGCAGCCTTCACCGTCCCAGCGTCCCTGCCTCCTTCCCCAACTCACCTGACGATATTGGGGTGCTTGAGCTCCTTGAGCAGGGAGATCTCCCTGATGGCAGTGCTTGGGACGCCCTCAGTCTCCCTGTGGGAAACAAGGGTCCAGCCGTGGCGTGGCGGCAGGAGCCAAGAAGGGCACTTCCGGCCAGAGGGATTAATATCCGCCCCTGCACACATGGCCTGTCCCTGGCGATGGGGACCTGTGCTCCTTCGACACATACTTCTCACCCTCCAAGCCCCACAGAGCAAGGCCCAGGCCAAAGGAGAGCTGGGGTGAGGACAGGCGGGGGCTGCACCTTTGTGGCCACCCCAGTATACCTGGGCAGCAGCCGGAAAAGGAAAGAAGTTGAATGTGAACCTCAAGAGGAAGAATGAACGGAGGGGGAGCTCCCCGGCTGTGGGTGGCCCAGGGCGGGGTGTCTCAGGGGCTGACCCCGCACTCACAAATCCAGCCTGATCTTCTTGAGGGCCACCAGCTGCCCTGTCTCCTTGTTCTTGGCCTTATACACCACCCCATAGGTGCCCTCTCCAATCTTCTCTACCTTCTGGAACACATCCATGTCGGCAGAGCTGCCTGGGAAACAGACGGTGCCGGCCATTCGCACCCCACACCCAGCACCCCCGCCGCCCCCTCTGGCCCCCACATGCCACCCTGCCCAGCCCCCGCCAGGCTGCCCAGCTCCCAGGACTTGTGCCAGGTCCCCCTGGGGCTGGCTTTTGCCCAGCCCAGTCCGGACCCCCAGGCTTCTTGTCCAGTGCCCGGGCGGCAGCCAGCTGCCCCTGTGACCGGCTACAGCACGCAGGAGGGCCCAGACTTCTCCTGCCTGAGCCCCCGCCTTGACTCAGCCAGCCGCAGGCTCCAGGGGCACAAGTCTGCCTGGAAGGGCCACCCAAGGGCCCAGGAGAGCTGGGGACCGAGATCAGGGGTTGGGAAGGGCCTGAAGCCACAGTCCTGCCCTAGGCCGCATGGTCAGGGCCCAGGGCCCAGGCCCGGCCTGTCTGGCAACACTCGGCCGCCTCTGAGAGCAGCACCTTGGCGGGGACGGCCCCCCTGCATCCTGGGCCCCCCACCCGCTCCCGGCGCCCTCCCCTCAGGCCCCAGCCCGGAATTCACCAGAAGCCCTGAGCCGGCCACAGCCTCACCGCCGGGCTGCCTGCTCCACGGCTCCCCCTCCTGGCCCCGGCCGGCGCTGCACCACGTGCACACAACGCAAGGTCACGCCCGCTGGGCCTTTATTCACGACGACCTTCTGGAACCCTCCATGACGCCACATGAGGCACAGCCCCAGTGCCTGGAGCTCAGCCACCTGCAATCTCCTGGGGGTGGGGGTGTCAGGTTCAGGGGCTTGCTTTCTGGGCTCTCATTTCTGGGCCAATTCAAAATTAGGGGAAGGGGCTGGATTATCCACCCGGCTCTCTACTCCAGCTCCAGACAAAGGCTGTCACTCAGGAAGCGCCTACACCGCTGTGCAGCTCCCATGGCTCCAGGGGGTTTGGCCTCAGGAGCAGCCGTCGGGGGTGTTGGCAGGGGCTGCCATTTCCTGTGGGCACCCGTCGGGGGTGCTGGCAGGGGCTGCCATTCCCTGTGAGCAGCCGTCGGGGGTGCTGGCAGGGGCTGCCATTCCCTGTGGGCACCCGTCGGGGGTGCTGGCAGGGGCTGCCATTCCCTGTGGGCACCCGTCGGGGGTGCTGGCAGGGGCTGCCATTCCCTGTGGGCAGCCGTCGGGGGTGCTGGCAGGGGCTGCCATTCCCTGTGGGCAGCCGTCGGGGGTGCTGGCAGGGGCTGCCATTTCCTGTGGGCACCCGTCGGGGGTGCTGGCAGGGGCTGCCATTTCCTGTGGGCACCCGTCGGGGGTGCTGGCAGGGGCTGCCATTCCCTGTGGGCCGCTGCCCCTCTCTTGCTGGTACCGCCTCTGCTCCTGGATGGCTTGCTCTAACAGGGGCAGATTCATCCCTTCCACACAGGTCAGGACTCGGGCCTTCACCATGGGGCCTCCATCTGAAAGACACAAACACCACGACACCAGTGTCAGCAATGTACTGCACAGATGCATTCTAGCCATTTCCCTCAACTTGCTCAGTGCTGAGGTGTTCTTTTTATTTTTTTATTAGACAGGATCTCCCTCTGTCACCCAGGCTGGAGTGTAGTGGCATCATCATAGCTCACTGCTGCAACCTCAAACCCCTGGGCTCAAGTGATCCTCCTGGCTCAGTCTCCTGAGTAGCTGGGACTGCAGGTGTGCACCATGGCGCCTGGCTAATATTTCTATTTTTAGTAGAGACGGGGTCTCGCTCTTGCTCAGGCTGGTCTCAAACTCCTGACCTCAAGCGATCTTCCCACCTCGGCCTCCCAGAGTGCTAGGATTAGAGGCCTCAGTCCTGAGTTTTGACAGCAAGGAGTAGGGGCAGGAAGGATGGCATATGGGATGGTGGCAATTTGTCTACCGTGGGCCTGTCACACACTGCAGGCACATGTCTGGAAATTAGCAGGTAGCCCGAAAATTCCATCTCTCCAGGGAGGGAGGGCCAGGAAGACATACTCTCTACTTCCCTCCTTGGCCACCTTAATTCCAGCTACCTTCTTCTTAGGTCCCAAGTGCCCAGGGTTGAGGTGGGGTCTCAGCCACCATCCTGGCTCTCCGGCTGTACTGAGGGAATGGCCCCCTTGGCATCTTGGGACCCACTCTCATTGGAAATGGGGGCAAAGAGACACTCATGTTCAGTAAATCTGAGGGACTGAGCTCCAGGTGAGGCAAGTCACCCCACCCTGGACAGGGGCCTCAGGGGGCTTCTAGGAGACGTGGTGGTGACATGATACATAATGGAAAGGTTTGTCAATGTTCAGGTGGCATCAAACAGGAAAGACATCTAGGGTTTGCCCTAACAGATTTTTTTTGTTTTTAATTCACTGATGTTCTCTGCTTTCTGGGCACTTCAATGAATACATTCAATGTTCTAGAAGAAAAAACAAAAAATAAACAGCTTGGTTTTCTAAATAAAACAAAAAAAAAAACCCCAAAACAAACAAAAAAAACCCCAATGTTCTAGGACGTTACCCTGTCTTCTCTTCATGCAGTTTGAGACAGAGGCTCTCCAGTTACATAAAATCTATGCCCACCCTTCCTTCTAGTCTTGGCCAGTTTTTGTTTTAACACAGCCTGGGGGCAGAATTTAGAGTGTCAAACTGCCTAGATTCCAGCCGTCTACACAGGCTGCCCTGGGAAAATGAACTTGTTTGAAACACGAGGTTCTCTGTGTGTCATCAGCTCCCGTCAGCCCCAGTGCTAGCCTGCAGAAACTTTACAGCTTAGAAAGGAGTGGGTGGATGACAACATCCGGACCTACTGATCGGTGGAGACTGCTGATCCTCATCGCATGGGGCATCATTTGCCCAATCTTCACTTGGCACTGACACACGCAGCCCGAAATAGTTGTCACAGAGCAGCTGCAGGTGTTCAGGACAACACGGGAAAACAAGGACGAGATGAGAGGGCTCTAATTTGCAGAGGGAGCTGTTAAAATCTCAAAATAGGGTCCTATGTCAAATGTTTCCACACTTCCTGGATGAAGATTTTCTTAGGCATCTGACTGAATTTCACAGAACTTTCCTGATAGTATTCCTATCAGCTCTCACCTCCGCAGCCTGGGGAAACCCTCCTCTCTAGGTTTATATTGTGGAATATGCTGCTTCTCCCTGTGAGTGGAAAAAAGTTATCAAATGTGGAAGTGAGCTTTAGAAATACGATGACTACAGGAGACAAACTGGGCAAAGCTGAGTCCATCTGTGAAAGGGATGAAGCGTTGCAAGGGCTTTGGGAAAGGGGAAATGGAGTCTACGACTAAGACAGTTGGAGAGAGGGTCATTTAGGGGAGTTTCTTCTTGCAAAGATAAAGGGCCTGCAGCTGGAGAGAGGGTCATTTAGGGGAGTTTCTTATTGCAAAGATAAAGGGCCTGCAGCCGGTTGCAAAGTGCAGTCAGAACGTGCCGGGGTGAGGCACAAGCAGGATAAGGAAGGGGCGATATGAGAACGGACCTTCTTTTAGGAAGCCTGGGAAGGGAAGGAAGGTGATGCCAGGTGGTGGGGACACAGCATAGAAGATGACTCATTACTGGCATTACAATTTCAATAAAGAGGCTTGCACCGCCTTCCAAGTGGAGGGAAGAACCGAGGTTAACCAAGGGACCCCTCTTCCTCTCAGACCGGAGGGAAGGAGCCAATGGGGGTGTGGACGTGTATGATTTCAGGAGGGACCGCTGCCTGTGACCTGTTTTAGCTGGGATACAAAAGGTAAGGTAAATTGCTGAGAGGGACAGGGAGGTGAGGAAGTGGGGGTTTACGTGGCAGGCGAATGCCTCAACTAGCTGTGGTCAGGGCTGGGAGGGGGTTGAAGACACATGGAAGGATTTCTAGGCAGTGGGGGGGCAGTGAGACCCTGAAATCATCATGCCCCGACTCCACGGAGCTTTGCGGTCTTTCTGCACACAACAGTCGGCAGGACCCGAGAGGCGGAGGCTGCAGCTTCACCGGCAGGAGCGATGGGAGGCGGGGGGTGGAATTTCTGGGGAAACGCGGCCGAAACGGCAGAGGTCGGGGGCGGGGGGGGGGGGGGACAG
>CM052441.1:143215722-143253825 GCA_028533085.1 Varecia variegata | reverse complement strand
CCCAAAACTTTAGTCCCCAGACAGTGGACAGGACGTCCTCCGGCCCTTGGATGGTGCCACCAGAAGGTGACACATCCCAGAAATTTCATCATGTGGCTGGTATTTCTTCACCTTTTCGGTCATCTTATATGCAAACATTTTAGAAAGGTTTCAGAACTGAAACTTTGATCAGAACTGTCAGCTTGGTCACAGGGCAGGGTCCATGTCTGATCGACCTTTGTGTCCACACAGGACTATGGGCCTGGCACAGGGAGGTTTAAAGCAGCCACATGGTGCCCCCTGCCCAGGCCTGGGGTCAGGGCGGCCAGGGAGCACCATGCTGCTCCACCCACACACCACCTGTCTTTAATTCCTGTGCCAGCCGAACCAGGAGCAGATATTACTTAGAAAATCAAGGAAAAAACATTTTAAGGAAGAACAAAAAACAGGTTGGGATACAAAGAATGAGAAGAGGTAAACTAACCAGCGTCTATGAGAGGCTGCAGCATCTGAGGCTTAAGTTTAGGTTTAATTTTTTTTTTTTTTTTGGCAAGAATACTTCAGAGGTGGTGCTGTTTGTGTCTTCTCCATGGGTTACATCGGAAGCATGTGGTGTTTGTTCTTCCAACTGCTATGATGTTTTCACTGGTGGTGCAGGCCCTGGAGCTGCTGGCTGTGCCCTCCACTGCAAAGCCCCCATCAATATTCTACCTAATGACTGTAGCAGCCAGCGATGACTACTGCCTAGGTTTATTATTTCCTCAGGGCTTTTTTTTTTTTTTTTTTTGAGACAGAGTCTCACTCTGTTGCCCAGGCTAGAGTACCGTGGTGTCAGCCTAGCTCACAACAACCTCAAACTCCTGGGCTCAAGCGATCCTATTGCCTCAGCCTCCCGAGTAGCTGGGACTACAGGCATGCGCCACCATGCCCGGCTAATTTTTTCTATTTTTAGTAGAGATGGGATCTCACTCTTGCTCAGGCTGGTCTCTAACTCCTGACCTCAAGCAATCCTCCCACCTCTGCCTCTCAGAGTGCTGGGATTACAGACGTGGATCGGGTGCTGTAGGGAGCAAGGAAATCATTTATGCAAAGGCCTTTTGTTCCCGCTCCATCCCTCCTGGATGCCTCTCCCAAATCAATCACGAGGGCAGGGACTCTGTGAGCTCAAGGGTTTAATCCTGAATAAAGATTAACTTTTATTAAATCAAATATAATTAAAGTAAGCACCATTTAATTACTTTTTTTTCCTGGTGCATTTCGTCTGCAGTTAAAAAACACTGTGACTTTTAGAAAACAAGTTGATAGCATCAATCAAGAAAAATAAATGTTTTATCCTTTAATCCAGCAATTCTACTTTAGGAAACTACACTGAAAAAGAAATAATCAGAGAATGGACAAAGATTAGTGCATGAGGCTGTAACTGCAGCATTAATATATATATATATATATTTTACTATTTCCCCCTCTGCCTATAAAAGCAATATATTTTCATTATAAAATGCTAAGAAAAGTATAAAGAACCCCACAGTTCTACCACCCAGAAGTAACTATTATTAACATTTTGGTAAATAATCTTTCAAACTTTGATATACATATAAAAATAAATATTAAAGAAAAATGAGGCAGGGTGTGGTGGCTGATACCTATAATTTTAGCAATTTGGGAGGCTGAGGTGGGAAGATCGCTCGAGCCCAGGAGTTTGAGGTTGCAGTGAGCTGTGATTGCGACACTGCACTCCAGCCTAGGCAACAGAGTGAGACCCTGTCTCTCAAAAAAAAAAAAAAAAAAGAAAGAAAAAAATGGGATTATATAACAAATATTGTTTTATAAATTGCTTTTTATAAGTAATATAAATATTTTTTATTTTTTTAAATTTAATTTTTTTTTTTAAGACTAGTCAAGTGCAATAGTGAGGAGGGGGGAAAATAGTAGAACAAGGAGTTCAATCTGTAACTGACTGTGAACAATCAAGTGAGATAACTCACTACCTTCGGACCAGCCTAAATTTAATCTTATTTTTTAGAGATAGGGTTTTACTATGTTGTCCAAGCTGGCCTCAAACTCCTGGGCTCAAGCGATCCTCCTGCCTTAGCCTCCCAAGTAGCTGGAACTACAGGTGTGTGCCACAGTCCCTGGCTTGTAAATATTTTCTCATGTTAATAGATATAGATTTATAACACCATTTTTAATGGCTTCATAATACTTTGTTGACTGAATATACCAATAAATATTCAATATATTTGTAAGAGCAAAAATGGAAACAATACAAATGTTCAGTGGTTGAGTAAATGAGGAGGCACATCTAGCCTACAAACTATTACATAGCCATTAAATATTTTATCTACAAAAAATTGAAAAAGACATGGAGAGAGGCGGGGTGCAGTGGCTCACACCTGTAACCCTAGCTAGCACTCTGGGAGGCCGAGGTGGGAGGATCGCTCGAGGTCAGGAGTTTGATACCAGCCTGAGCAAGAGCAAGACCCCCTCTCTACTAAAAATAGAAAGAAATCATCTGGACAACTAAAAATATATATAGAAAAAATTAGCTGGGCATGGTGGCGCATGCCTGTAGTCCCAGCTACTCGGGAGGCTGAGGCAGGAGGATCACTTGAGCCCAGGAGTTTGAGGTTGCTGTGAGCTAGGCTGACGCCATGGCACTCTAGCCCAGGCAACAGAGCCAGACTCTGTGTCAAAAACAAACAAACAAACAAAAACGACATGGAGAAATGCTTATAACATAATGTTATGCCAAAATAACCAGATAAAATACACAGTGTGATATCAACCGTGTGAAGGAAAATGGCACAGAAAGGACTGCAAGGGAATGTACCGAATTAGTCACAGTGGTTGCCTCTGGGGAGGGCTATGGGTGACTTTTTCTGGTTCTTTACACTGTTTAAATTCTCTACAATGAGCACATATTACTCTGATAATGGGGTGGTAGAAGTAAAAGCTTAAAGAAGAGAGGACAGGAAGCAGTGACACACACAAATGGGATATCAGTGACAAGCTCCACAAGAGCAGGGCAAGGCACTGACTCTGGGGCTCTGGGGCACCTCCCAGACCCTCAGCCCAGCCTTCAGAATGGCCAGAGATGGGGGCGAAGGATGCCTTCAACTCTGCACGCCGGAGAGATTCCTTCAGGCTGCTGTACGCCTTCCCCGGCATTCTGTTTCTCTTACCCTGACTTCTAGCCTGATACTGCGGCCCCATCCTCTCTGAGCCTTGGTTTTCTCGTCTGTGAAATAGCAATAGTAAGACTCACACGAAAGGGTGATGAGCCAATTCAAAAAGATCCAAGCAAACCCCCTCACGCCAGGCCTGGCGCATCGTAGGCCTTGAGCAATGAGTGGTTTCTCTCTCCTCTTTCTCACCCACTGTCCCACGCGTTGACTTGGCACCACACGGCAGGTCCGCTATGAGTGGAATCATGTCTGTTTCCCAAGATGCCTTGAATTGATGGGCTGATTTAGAAGAAATGTTAACTCCTGTGAGACACCATGTTGGGTCATAAACCAGACCCGTCCCTAACTGAGTCACCCAAAAGACTGCCCCAACTTGGGCAGTTCCCCAGAGTGGAAAAGGGTGTGTGAGGCCAAGGCTTACCCTCCTGGGGCTCGAGCTCCCCCAGCACAACGTACAGGGAGCCCTCCTGGGCTTGGAATGGCTCCACCAGCTTGGTACAGACCAGAAGTTCGTGCTGGTCGGAACCATGCTGGGCCGTCAGCTTCGCTCTGGACTGGGTCGCATCGTAGAGGCACAACCTGGAGGGTGGAGGAAGTGTGATAATGTCTATCCAGAGATAGACCCACCACGAAGCTCAAAAGGTTTGGGGAGGGCAATAAATCCATGAAAAAATGTTCAGCCTCAATCTGATCAGAGAAATAGAAATGGCAACAACAAATTAGAGAAAAATTTTCAGCGTATGTTGTAGACAAGGCGGGAACTGCCTTTTAATTTTCTTAATGGTATCTTTTGATAAGCAGAGCTTTTAATTTTGTTGATGTCCAATTTTTTCTTTTTTTTCTTTTATGGTTTTTGCTTACTGTGTCTTATCTATGAAATCTTTGCCTGTCTCAAAGATGGGAAGAGATTCTGTTTACTTCTAGATATTTTGTAGTTTCAGCTTGTACATTTGTGACACAGTGCCAATTATTATTATTTTGTACATTGTCAGGTAGGGATCAAGGTGTTTTCGGCCCCCATAAGAATATCCAGTAGTTCCAGCACCATCTGTTGAAACGACTATCCTTTCTCTACCAAATTACACTGATGTCTTTCTTGAAAATCCATAGACAAATGGCTAAATAAATTATAGAATATCTACACGGTAAAATAAAATGGGCCTATTAAAAGTGATGATGTCGATCTACACAATTGACGTGGAACTAGGTCTACCATACACAGTTAAGTAAACAAATGGTACCGTATGGTAGCAATAATACAGTAGGCTCTCATCTAGGTTAAAATATTTCCTTATGTATGTGCACTGTCTCCCACATGGTCTCCAATGATTCCCATCTCCCTGCATTCACATCCTTGTGTCCTCTACCACGCTGGACAGGGCTGACCTGCGTAACCAGCAGGGTACTGCAGAAATGACAGACAGTGACTTTGGAAGCTAGGTCATACAAGACACTGTGACTTCCACCCTGCTTTTCTCTTGGCTCACTCATTCTGGGAGAGACTGCTGGTTCACAAGGACCCGCGAGCAGCCCTGTGGAGAAATCCACATTGTCAGGAACTGAGCCTTCTTGCCCAAGAGCCAGTGTTGATTTGTCAAACGTGTGAACGAGCCACCCTGGAAGTGGCTCCTCCAGGCCCAGGCAAGCCTTAACTTACTGCAGCCCCTGCCAACAGCTTGACTACAATGCCAGGAGAGACCCTGAGCTAGGACCACCCAGCTATGTCACCCCCAAACTCCTGATCCAGAATAACTATGCAGTAACAAACATTTGTTGTCATTTTAAGTTTGAGGGGAACTGGTTATGTAGCAATATATGAGTAACACAGTATGTGTGTATATACATATATTGGTGTATACACACACACCTACATACACACATGGAAAAGCATATAAAGCTAATCGGCAAAGGGATTTGTCTGGGCAATGACATTACAGGTGATTTTTGCTTTCTTTCTTTAAACTTTTATGGATTTCTATATTTTTTTCCATGAATACATAATTTTTAAACATTTTCTAATAATTAGTCAAAGTTATAAAACAATATTAAGTGTTTCTGGGTGGGGGGAAGATATCTGAACATCCCTCTACCATTCTCACCTGCCGAATGTTCTCAGCGTGCCCCCGTCAGGAACTTGGCCAGCACTGACCTCCCAGGGGAGGTAATAGATCCCAGGCTTTGGCAGCATCACTGGCTCCTGTAACCAAATAATTGAGACGGATTTTTGAAGATTCCTGATGAACCAAGCAGACCACAAGATAGAGATTAACAGATACATGAGACTAGGAACATCTTGAAGACTAGTTCTAGTGGGAGGTGTTTTAAAATTTTTTAAAAATTTTTATAGGTTAGGCATTCACATATTTTAAAAAACAAAACAATATAAAAAAGCTATGTGGAGAAGTATTGTTCCCACTCCAGTGTCTATGCAACCCCCTGCCCCCAATCCTGTAAAGGGGTACACAGTACTGATTTTCAGCTTTGTGGGCTATAGGATCTCTGTTGTAACCAGTCATGCGTTGCTCAGTGATGGAAATACGGGTCTCAGAAATGTGTCATTGGGCAATTTCATCACTGTGTGAACATCACAGAGTGCATTTACACAAACCTAGATGGTGTAGCCTTCTACCCACCTCGGCTATAAGGTATGGCCTGTCACTCCCAGGCTACACACCTGTACACCACGTTACCGTCCTGAATACTGCAGGCAGCTGTAACATGGGGGCCAGTATTTGTGTATCTAAACATAGAAAAGGTACAGTAAAAATTCAGTATTATGATCTCACAGGACCACCGCCGTCTGTGAGGCCCATCAAGGACTGAAACATTGTTGTGCGGCACAAGACTGTACTCAGCTCGGCCATTATGTTATAGTATAAGAACAGCCACAGATGATAAATAAAGGAATGAGCATGGCTTGTTCCAATCAAACTTTATTCACAAAAACTTTTAGTGAGTTTGATTTGGCCCATGATGAAATTTGCTCATACCTGCCCTAAAGGAAATAATTTTATTTCTTCATATGTATATCTTAATATATATTTTTTTTCTTTTTTTTTTTTGAGACAGAGTAGCCTGGGCTGGAGTGCAATGGTGTCATCATAACTTACTGCAGCCTCCAACTTCAGGGCTCAAGTGATCCTTCTGCCTCACCATCCCAAGTAGTGGGGACAACAGGTGCATGCTACCAACGCCCTGCTAATTTAATTTTTCTATTTTTTGTACAGAGGGGTCTTGCTATGCTGCTCAGGCTATCTCAAACTCCTGGCCTCCCAAAGTGCTGGGCTTGAGGTCAGGAATTTGAGACGAGAAAAATTCGAAAAAGAGAGCAAGACCCCATCTCTACAAAAAATAGAAAAATTAGCCAGGCATGCTGGCTCGCACCTGTAGTACCAGCTATTTGAGAGGCTGAGGCAGGAGGATCGCTTGAGCCTAGGACCTCAAAGTTGCAGTGAGCTATGATAATGCCACCGCACTCTAGCCAGAGCAACAGAGTGAGGCCTTGTCTCAAAACTAAAAACTGAAAAATAAAAATTTAAAAGGGAGAGAGAAGACTGGCTAAAGAATTTATGTACTAACAATGCAACAGGCCGGGCGCATTGGCTCACGCTTGTAATCCTAGCACTCTGGAAGGCCGAGGTGGGAGGATCACTTGAGGTCAGGAGTTCCAGACCAGCCTGAGCAAGAGCGAGACCCTGTCTCTACTAAAAAATAGAAAGAAATTATCTGGACAACTAAAAATATATAGAAAAAATGAGCTGGGCATGGTGGCACATTCCTGTAGTCCCAGCAACTTGGGAGGCTGAGGCAGAAGGATTGCTTAAGGCTAGGAGTTTGAGGTTGCTATGAGCTAGGCTGACGCCACTGCACTCTAGCCCGGGCAACAGAGTGAGACTCTGTCTCCAAAAAAAAAAAAAAAAAAAACAATGCAACAAAACAGCAGACTTTTTAAGAAGATGGGATACTATATGCACTCATATGGCAAGATCCCCAAGATATACTATTAGGAAAAAAAGCAAGGAACCAGCCTGTAAATATATGTCCATCTGTGTGTGTGTGTGTGTGTGTGTGTGTGTGTTCTTACAAAGAACACTCCATAAGAAGCCCACGTGTGGAGAACTAAGGGGTTGGGGGTGTCCTGGAGCCCACTCTGGACAAAGAGACATTGGTCACTCTGAAATTCTGATGGGCTCATGAGGCTTAAGAAGGGTTCGCCCTTTGGGGTGAGGAGAAGGATTCCAACCAAGATATCTCTTCCTTTGGCTGGCCACTTTCCGTGTGGGAAGAGGCACCTCCAAGAGAGAATAGGAGACAGTAGTACACTGGGAACAGAAAGGCCCCCCAGGAACACTGGCCCCCTTGATCAGACAGGAAAATACACAACTCCTCAGAAAATGTAGCCTGTTCCTTGGGATGAGAAGAAATGAAAGAAGTGACTGTTTTCCAAGTCTTTATAGAAAACCACATGCTGAGCAGCTGCCTGCCAAGAAGTAGAGCCACAGTAAGCTGCTCAGAAGGGTGGTTCCCACCACTCCATTAGGGAGACCCGGTATGTTTAATGAAATTAAATATAAAATAAACATAGCAGACAAATCATCTACATGAAGACACACTGTAGAAGTCCCCCCTCCTTTTTTTTTTTTTTTTGGTAATGCCCCCAAATATTCTCTAATTTATCCATAACAATTTTTCCTACACTAGATTTTCTTTAAAATGTTAGAGAATTGGGAACCCAGAAATAATTGTTCAATGACAAATGAATCCTGAAGGTCACACCCTTCACCTTCAACTATTTCTTTTATTTATTTATTTATTTTTATTTATTTTTTTATTTTATTTATTTATTTTTTTGAAACAGTCTTGCTCTGTTGTCCGGGCTATAGTGCCGTGGCGTCAGCCTAGCTCACAGCAACCTCAAACTCCTGGGTTCAAGCAATCCTGCTGCCTCAGCCTCCCGAGTAGCTGGGACTACAGGCATGCGCCACCATGCCCGGCTCATTTTTTCTATATGTATTTTAGTTGTCCATATAATTTCTTTCCATATTTTTTTTTAGTAGAGACGGGGTCTCGCTCTTGCTTAGGCTGGTTCTGAACTCCTGAGCTCAAATGATCCGCCCGTCTCAGCCTCCCAGAGTGCTAGGATTACAGGCCTGAGCCACTGCGCCCAGCCTCAACTATTTCTTGATAGGACAAGCAAGAGGAGCGATAGGAACAAAGATAAACGGTAATTAAATAATCCTCAGATCCCTACAGAAATCCGATGACACAGCATTAGTCTAGAAGTTTAACAGAACCTAGAATCTTGGGCAACTGGTTTTATTATCCTCCAATGAAGACACCAGTAGCAGTGTTGCGGGTCAGTGTGCAATGGGCATCTGAAGGCAGCAGGCCACGAACAGGTCTGGTTTGCACAGCCCAGGAGCCAGTGGCCAAGGCTCAGCTGTCTGCCAGTCCCCTAAAGGCAGAGGTCCTGATGGCTGTGGCCAGGCAGCAGAGCTGTTTCTGCCAGAAATGAGACAGCCCCTAGTCATCTCTGGCATGATAGACAAACAAAAACAAACCAAACCAAAAAATAACCAAGAAAAAAATATATAATGGTTCCTTTTTGGGACCACAGGGAACAATCCCATCCAATCTAGCACAAAGCTAAAACTTTAAAGTCTTTGGAAAATCAATTTTGCCACTCTTGAGTACCATACACATTATAAGCTAACCTGTCAGTACGTGCATCACTAAATTCATGTTTATTTTTTAAATTATACAGTAGGATGAACTCTTCGGGGAGCATACATTTTGTAAATTTAAACTTCATCAATTTTTTTAAAGTTCCAATTCTTCATTAGCCAACACTGCACAATGAGTGAATGTTCAACATTAAAACTCGAGTTACACCACACGCTTTGAACTATGGCCTCAAAAGGCTGCATCACGTGGGAATTATTACAAATCTCAAATGTAATCTCAATCAAATGAATCTTG
Source organism: Varecia variegata (assembly GCA_028533085.1). Taxonomy (NCBI): domain Eukaryota; kingdom Metazoa; phylum Chordata; class Mammalia; order Primates; family Lemuridae; genus Varecia; species Varecia variegata. Next base: position 143,244,682 of record CM052441.1, on the reverse strand, counting down.
CCAAATACAAGGGTTATTTTACTGTGCCTGAAAAAGTTTTGCAATCACCAGAGTAAAAACCATCAGTGGATGCTCAAAGTACCAGGTGAAAATGTGATGAGAACAGGGTATTCACATGGTCTCAATGGATCTCCCCACAGATACTTATGAATTACAAAGGAAATGGTCCACTTTACTACTTCACAGTGGAGAAACTTAGCAAATAAAAACTTACGATATTGTAAAAAATGAACATGGTGTTCCACCCTGTTTCCTGGCAAGCAACTCCTAAAGTTCTTGCAATCTTCAAAGTGGTAAGTATCTTTTTTTTTTTTTTTTTGAGACAGAGTCTCACTCTGTTGCCCAGGCTAGAGTGCTGTGGTGTCAGCCTAGCTCACAGCAACCTCAAACTCCTGGGCTCAAGCGATCCTCCTGCCTCAGCCTCCCGAGTACCTGGGATTACAGGCACGTGCCACCATGGCTGGCTAATTTTTTCCGTATGTTTTTAGTTGTCCAGCTAATTTCTTTCTATTTTTTTTTTTTTTAGAAGAGTGGTCTCGCTCTTGCTCAGGCTGGTCTCGAACTCCTGAGCTCAAACGATCCGCCCGCCTTGGCCTCCCAGAGTGCTAGGATTACAGGCGTGAGCCACCGTGCCTGGCCAGAGTGGTAAGTATCTTTTGATGTTATCTTTGATGTTGGTCTCAAACTCCTGGCCTCAAGCCATCTTCCCCCCTTGACCTCCCAAAGTGCTGGGATTACACTTGACTGAGGGCTGGCAGCCCCTAGGTAGCTTCAGGATGGGGCTGGTCACCAGAAAGACCAAGGCAGGATAAGATGCTTGGGACTTTCATTCCTCCCCCTAACCTCCAAGGAGAGGAGAGGGGCAGGAGGTCAAGTTGATCATCAGTGGCCAAAGACTTAATTAATCCTGCCTACACAATGAAGCTTCCATAAAAACCCACCAGGACGGGGTTTGAAGACCTTCAGGATAGCTGAACCCTTGGAGGGTCTTGGAAGGTGGTACACGGAAGCTCTGCACCGCTTCCCACATAACCTTGCCCTGTGCGTCTCTTCATCTGTGTTTTTTGTAATATCCTTTATAATACTGGGACTCAGAAAACAATAGGCCAAAGTGAAGGCCTCAGAAGCAAAAAGGTTTTCTCTGCCCTCCTGTCTCTCAGTCCCATTCTCCCCTGAGGGAGAATCCCTCTTCCCCAAGGCAGGTCATAGAAACTAGAACCCCTTTTCCCCAAAGCCAGCCATAAAACCTAAAAATATTACTCTAACTTTCCCTCTACCATTCTATGTAAAAACTGGCCATAAAGAAATTATCTGACCTACCTTGTTTGACTGGAGGGCATACGACCCCCATTCCAGAGAGGGTCCTGCCCCACACCCAGAAAGAAGTAACACATGCTCAGAGAGACCAAGAAGAATCTGGATGGACAGGCCGTGCTGGGTTTCCCCTCCCTATTAGCATTAGATCATACCCTTTTTTCCAAGGCAATGCAGAGGAAGGGAAAAGAAAGAGAAAAAAGATCATAGCCTATTTGTCCAAAAATATTTCCACACCACTGTCCACACTTCATTGAACCTAAGCATAAAAACAAAGAAGTTCCCCTGTATCTTTGGGTCTTCTTCATTCTTTTTTTTTTTTTTAAGAGAATAAGTCTCACTCTGTCAGCCAGGCTGGAGTGCAGTGGTGTAATCACAGCTTACTGTAACCTTGAACTCCTGGGCTCAAATGATCTCGCCTTAGCCACCCAACTAGCTGGGACTACAGGCACATGTCACCATGGCTAGCTAATTTTTTCTTTTATTTTCGTAGAGATGGGGTCTTGCTATATTGTCCAGGTTGGTTTCAAACTCGTAGACTCAAGCAATCCTCTTGCCTTTGCCTCCCAAAGCACTGGGATTACAGGTATGAGCCACCTCGCTGGCCTGGATCTTCACTTTTAAGGCTCCCATGTCATGTAAAACTATGATCAAATAAATTTGTATGCCTTTTCTCCAATCAATCTGCCTCCTGTCAGCGATTTTCAGCAAACCTTCAGAGGGCAAAGAGGAAGTTTTCCCTTGGCTCCTACCTTCAGTAATAAACTGGTAAAGGTAAGTGTTTCCCTAGTTCTATGAGCATTTCTGTGGGAAAATTCTTTGTTTTATTCTTGCAATTCTTAGGGCCAGGCCTGGTGGCTTACATCTGTAATCCCAGCACTTTGGGAGGCCTAGGTGGGAGGATTGCTTGAGGCCAGAAGTTTAAGACCAGCCTGGGCAACATAGAGACACGCCGTCTCTATAAAAAAATTAAAATATTAGCTGGGCGTGGTGGTACATGTCCAGTAGATAGTATCAGAAATGAATTGAATTAAAGGACACCCAGCTGGTGGGGACAAATGCCCACACATGTGGTGTCAGAAGCATGCTGTGAGAGTACAGTGGGAGAAACTGAGTTTGTTTATTGACCAAATATTTCTTTTACAAGACCACAAAACTTCCCAGACCTCCTGATACGATGGACTTAGAAGGGCACATCACTTTGCCATCTGAATCTAATGAAAAAATATCAGACAAATCTGAATTAGGAGACATTCTACAAAATAACTGGGTTATATACTTCAAAAGTATTAAAGTCACAGAAGACAAAGAAAATTCTTTGTTCTATTCTTGCAATTCTTGCGTAAATTTGAAATTATTTCAAAATAAAAAGAAAACTTGACAAATTTACCTCTTCATCTAAACCTATTCTATTTAATGCTGAGTATATCCACTATCATTATTACATTAAGAGCAACTGCCTTTCTAGAATATTACGAGTGGAAGAGTCTGCTGTCAATCAGCCATTTGTTCATTCAACAGAGATCTGCTGAGCACCTTCTGCAAGGCACGCGCTGAGCTAGGTACAGAGAATAAGCAAGACCCCGCCCTGCTCTTCAGGGGTCGCACCCCAGCACCTTAACACGGCAGAAGAGGCTCCTGAGGCCCAAGGTGTCACAGTGAGACACAACCACGTACCAGAATGTATGTTCTTGTAGAGCTCATGTACCATTTGCCTTTTGGAAAGTGTTGTTTTCTTTCACCTACTAAAGGTCCTCATTTGATTTATCAATGGGGGGTCCAAAGTACAATGCGGGAGGTCACAAACTTCCCGTAGTGGCCTTCAGAGCACCTGGTGCTCTCTGTAAATGCCACTGTCATTTCTGATGACAGTGTCTCTTTTCAATCAGTCTTTTTTTTTCTTTTTTAAGCAGAAGGAGAACCTGTGCTATACATATATTTCCAATGACAGTCTCAACTTTCAAAGCACTAACTTTATGAAAGGCAGTGCAAACAGGGAGTACAAAACTTGTGTTCTAGTCCCAGCTCTGCCACTTAAGTAGCTGTCACGTGAGCTTACCTCTGGACTGAACATTTGCTTGTCTTTCTTCCTCATCAAGGTCACACTAAAAGAAAAGTAACAGCAAAGAGGAAAGAGAGGGGGTGCAGGAGTGGGTCATTACAATAGGGAATGGGTGGGAAGGTGTGGCACAACCTTAGAGGGGCTGGGATGTGGAGTCAACAGATCTAGGCCGGGCTCGGTGGCTCACGCCTGTAATCCTAGCACTCTGGGAGGCCGAGACAGGTGGATCGTTTGAGCTCAGGAGTTAGAGACCCCGTCTCTACTAAAAATACAAAGAAATTAGCCAAACAACTAAAAATCGAAAAATGAGCCGGGCATGGTGGCGCATGCCTGTAGTCCCAGCTACCTGGGAGGCTGAGGCAGCAGGATCGCTTGAGCCCAGGAGTTTGAGGTTGCTGTGAGCTAGGCTGACGCCACGGCACTCACTCTAGCCCGGGGCAACAGAGCAAGACTCTGTCTCAAAAAAAAAAAAAAAAACAGATCTGATGGAGGGCAAGGGTGACACAGGGCACAGAAACAGGGAGATTAGCTGACACAGAGATTAGCAGGCAGCCAAAGGTCAAAACAGAGATACTCCTCTAAAGACATCAAACAACTTTCTTTGAAGAAATAAGAAACTATCCTGGATAAGGTGGGGCGAGGTGGCTCACGCCTGTAATCCTAGCACTCTGGGAGGCCAAGGCGGATGGATTGTTTGAGCTCAGGAGTTCCAGACCAGCCTGAGCAAGAGCGAGACCCCATCTCTACTAAAAATAGAAAGAAATTATATGGACAGCTAAAAATATATATAGAAAAAATTAGCCGGGCATGGTGGCGCATGGCTGTAGTCCCAGCTACTCAGGAGGCTGAGGCAGGAGGATCGCTTGAGCCCAGGAGTTTGAGGTTGCTGTGAGCTAGGCTGACGCCACAGCACTCTAGCCCGGGCAACAGAGTGAGACTCTGTCTCAAATAAATAAATAAAAATTAAAAAAAGAAAGAAAGAAAAAACAGTAATAGCAAGTTTTACAGAGCTGAACAAAGACTTGAATCTTTAGCTGAAAGGGCAGAACTGGATGAATGGAAAAAGACCCACACCTTCAACACAGCATGTAAAATCTCCAGACACGAAGGAAAAGAGGGTTTCCAAGAACTTCAAAGAAGAAAAACCAAGTCACACACAAAGGCTGCAAACTCACCTCCTCATCACTTCTCATCTACAAACTTATTAACATCTGTTTTTACTGTCACAATGACAGAAGTGTCCCTAATCTTACTGTCCAGAACTTGAAATGGTGGCTTCCTCTGTTCTGTTAACTCTGTCACTAGCCTCCATCTGTTTCCCATCTTCCTAGAATCTACTGAGATCTCTGGCCCACGGACATCTGTTCTGTTCTTTGTCCATTTAGGTGGATCCTGGGAGGGAGAGGAAACAGGCACAGTTGGTCTATGTTTTTCTGGTTTTAAATGCCACCTGCAATCCTGGCCCTAACAGCAGGGCCAAGGCCTCTGGCCCTCTAAAGTTTCAGTGAAAAATCACTGATTAATGAGAGGAAAGACAGACAAATTTATTTAACGTGTATACACAGGAACCTTCAGAATGAAGACCCAAAGATACATGGGAAATTGTCCATTTTTATGTGTAGGTTCAACAAAGTATGAACAGCTGTGTGGAAATATGATTGGACAACAGGGTATGATCTAATGTTTACAGACCGAGTGGGGAGACCCAGTAAGGCCTGTCTGTCTAGATTCCTTTTGGCCTCTCTGAGCAGCATTCCTTCCTTCTGGGTGTGGGGCAAAATCCTTTCTGGAATGGGGGTCTTATGCCCCTACAGTCAAACAAAGTAGGTCAGATAATTTCTTTATGGCCAATTTTTACACAGAACACTTTTAAGTTTTATGGCTGGCTTTGGAGAAAAGGGGTCTGATTTCTATGCCCTGCCTTGGGGAAGAGGGATTCTAGTTTCTGTGGCTCGCCTCAGGGGAGAATGGGGCTGAGAGACAGGAGGGCAGCAGAAGGTCAGAGAAAAAGTTTTGCTCTGCGGCCTTCATTCTGGGGTCCTATTTTCTAAGGCCCAGCAGCACCAGAGTCTTAATCTGCTCAAACCTTAAAGTCCTTCTTGATGCCGCCCTTTCTCTCATGGCTCATCCAATCCATCACGAGTTTCTGTAAGTTCTACCTTGGTGGGGCTCAAAACACACACCCCAAAATATGTCTCTCTGAGAACTAAAGCAGCAGCTTCAAGGTCTCTTTGACACCCACCCCCAATCCTCCATCTCTCCCAAAGCTTCATCCTGTGCTGTTCTCTGAAGTTTCCACACCTACCTAGAAACCAGACCCTCAAGGAGGAATACAGTTGCCTTCCATCCTGTCCAAAAAATCTCATTATCTATTTCAGAAGAGAAGACTGAGTCAGGCATGTTGGTACTTACCTGTGGTCCCAGCTACTCAGGAGGCTGACGCAGGAGGACTGCTTAAACCCACAAGTTCGACACCAGCCTGGGCAAAGAGCAAAACCCTGTCTCAAAAAAAAAAAAAAAAATTATCTATCTATATATATAAAAGGAAAAAAGAAAACACTGAGGAATGCAAGGATAATGTCTATTGGAGGCTCAACTTCCAAAAAGAATCATTTGCAAATTAATTTCTGTCTCCTAGAGTCTATTCATTCTCCCTAATACTCATTTATCCCTCAAAGAATTGCCCACATTCCCCCCAATTCTCTCTCCCCAATGAAGAGGGTATTTAAGTGTCAATCATCTGGCCCTTTGAGTATTCTTTTTTTTTTTAAGAGACAGGGTCTCACTCTGTTGCCCAGGCTAGAGTGTGGTGGTAGAATCACAGTTCACCGCAGCCTCCAACTCCTGGGCTCAACCAATCCCCCTGCCTCAGCCTCCCTAGGCACTAGGACTACAGGCAGGTGCCACCATGCCTGGCTAATTTTCTTTTTGTAATTTTTTGTAGAGACGGGTCTCAATATATTGCCCTAGCTGGTCTCAAACTCCTGGGCTTAAAAGATCCTCCCACCTTGGCCTCCAAAAGTGCTGGGATAACAGGCGTGAGCCACTGTGCCCAGCTGAGTTTTCACATGTTGTATGACTCTCGTGCATACGTACACATGATAAATTTGTTATACTTTCGTTAATTTGTCTTTTGCTATAGGGGTGTCTGTTGGCCATGACCCTTTATGATAACGGGGAAAAGGACTACTCCCTTTCTGGCCCCACAACCTCAAACTAGGTAGTGAGTCTGTTTACTTCACTCCCTGCTCACCACCCCAGCCCAAGCCTCCATCAAGTCTTTTTGTTTCTACTCTTGTCTAACGTCCATTCTCTTCCTAACAATCAGAGTGATGCGTTAAAATGGAAAATATGCCATGCCATAGGGAGTAGTTTTTGCAAAAACCTTAAGTCTGAATCTAATAAAGCCTCTAAATCTAACAGATCACAGAAAATACAGAGAAATATCTCAATGACATCATGGAAATAATAAAATCCAAATTGTGGGAAATTCCACAGGAAAAATGACATAGTCTTCAAGGAAAAAAAAAGATGTACGGGGAAACCCACACAATAAAAGAGGCTTAAGATTCATATCCACCAACTGCAACGTGCGTGTGGACCTTGTTTGGACCCAGATTTGGACAAACCAACTGCCATTTTCTATGAAACAATCTAGGAAACTTTTGACTATTTTTTTTTTTTTTTTTTTTTGAGATAGAGTCTCGCTCTGTCACCTGGGTAGAGTGCAGTGGCCTCATCATAGCTCACTGCAACCTCAAACCCCTGGGCTCAAACAATCCTCCTGCTTCAGCCTCCCAAGTAGCTGGGACTACAGGCACATGCCACCATGCCTGGCTAATTTTTTTCTATTTTTTTTTGTAGAGACTGGGTCTCAACTCTTACTCAGGCTGGTCTTGAACTCCTCGTCTCAAGAGATCCTCCTGTCTCGGCCTCCCAGAGGGCTAGGATTATAGGCACGAGCCACTGTGTCTGACTGGAAACTTGACTATTGATTGGCTCTGTGACAAAGTTAAGAAATTTTTGTTAATATTACCAAGTGTCATAACAGTATTGAGATTTTGTTAAAAATCCTTTAAAGATATATACTGAAAGTATTTACAGATGATATGTAGGATTTGCTTAAAATTAAGGTGGGGGAGTGGGTGGAGGTATGGTTGATGATTGTTGAATCTGGGTGGGAGTATATACAGGGTTCATTGCATTATTCCCTCTATCTTTGTGTTTGAAAATTTCCACAATGAAATGTTTAAAAATGTAAATCAGATCACATAACTCCCTGTTTAGAATCTACTGAAGGTTTCCCGTTTTAACCATTACAATTGCAAGTCTTTATCTTGGCTCATGATGCCAAGTTGGAGTCTGCACCTGGCCTTTCTGTCCTCATTTGCCTTTACCCTTCCTCTGGCTCAGAGTCACCCCAGGCCCTGCACACTTTCTTTTCCTCAGACTTGCAGTCTTTCCCAGACCTTCCCATGGCTGGTTCCCTCCTGCTGAGGTTCCAGTTCAAATACCTCTGCCTCTGTGAGGTCTTCCCCACCCACCCCATCTAAAATAGCTCTTTCCACCACCCCAGTCACTGTACGCCCTCACCTTATTTTCTTCACCGCAATTTACTAACTGAATTTCAGTTTAATTCGTTTACTTGTTTAATGTCTATGTCTGCCACTAGACTATCAGCTCTATGAGGGCAGGGACTCTGCCTCATTCTTCAGTATGTGCTTCTGCCTCATAGTGTCTGGGACATCATTAAATATTTCTTACATGGGTGAATAGATTCATGAAAAAGAGAGTGAAAGCCAAAACCATCTACCCCCACACTCAGCCTGGATACTTAGAACCAAAACCACAGCTTACTGCCTACAACACTTTGCCTTCATTGTCAGTTATTTACTCTTCCTGAACTGACTAGCCTAGGCAAACGGTTTGAACATTAACAAGTTTGTCCACTGAGAGTCTCTGAATTCCCTTACCTTGATGTTTGCACCAATTTTGGACTATGGTTCTTACCCAATCTTACTCAAGACCTTGAACTAGAAGTCCTGCCTGACCCCAAATTTCCAATTCTCAACAAATCCTGACCTTACCTTCCCCTCTCTGAAATAGTGCAAAAGCTTTGCCAACCAGTGCTCTTCTTTAAGCAATAAACTCAGTTTTGTCTTATGAACAGCTTGTGTTGGTTATATTTGGAATGCCAGCTTTTGTTGACAAGACAATGAAATCCACAGTAACCAATCTAAATGCCTGGGGGGCATTAAAAACACTATCACTATATTGGAACCTAAGACAAAAGGAAAAATCAGCAATGATGATCTTGTCTTCGTTTAAAATATTGGTATTTTGTTCATCATGTATTTTTCTGCATTAATTTTAATATTTTAAAATGTTGCATCAGCCAAGCTAAGTGGCTCACACCTGTAATCCGAGCACTTTGGGAGGACTAGGCAGGAGGATCACTTGAGGCCAGTAGTTCAAGACTAAGCCTGTGTCTCTACAAAAAATTTTAAAAATTAGGCAGGCATGGTAGCACATGCCTGTATTCCCACCTATGGGGAGGCTGAGGCCAGAGGATTGCCTGAGCCTAGGAGTTGGAGCTATGACCATGCCACTGCATTCCAGCTTGGAGGACAGAGATCCTGTCTCTTTAAAGAAAAAAAAAAGTGTTGCATTAATGTTAATCTTGAGAGCTTCTTTTTTTTGAGCGCCCTTAAATTGTGTCCAAGGTGAATGCTTCACTCATTTTACCTTATTATGCCCAGTAGTGTTACAAAGGCAAATTAGGCAGAGTTTAGGAAAGAAAGGGATGTTGCAGCACGCTGTAGCCTAACAATCATGGCATGAAGTCACAGGGTAACTAAACGAACAAACCAAGAAGTAACAAATTAAGTATTTTATTTAGCTGTTTCTCAGGAATTAGAACTGAATACAAAACTGGTGAAAACTGGCTGCCTCTGAGGATGGGGAATTCTTGCTTTTCATTATAAATCCTCCCACATTAGGTTTTAAAATAATGTAGGCATTTCCCATTTTGATGGCGACGATGAAAACAGAGAAAATAAAAAAAGTCTGGCCTCCAAGACTTCTAAGAACTGCCAGGATCGGGGGAAAGAAAAAAACTCTGATTTCCATGACTGAGAGATCTCAGAGAAACACTGCCAGCTCGGTCTCTTTGAAAGTCTACGCCTTGCCCACAAACACAGGGAAGCACCTGCAATCCCACACCCAGATCCCAGCAACCCACGCCTCTGGCAGCAGACGCCATTACCTTAACAAAAGGTAACAGGAGCCACTCCCCAATGCGACTTTGGTCCCAGTCCCTTTTTTCCCCCAGTCTGGAAGAATGTGGGAAAATCCCAACGACCTCCACTAGCAACTCCGCAAGGCCCGCTGCCCTCTCAGTCTGCTCCCGGGCCCTTGAGTCTCCCTCCCCCTCTCATTTCCGGGGAGGCCTTTGAGCACCGACCCGGAAGCGTCGAGGCGGGCGAGTCCCAAAGCGCAGGCGCAGCCCCTCCTCAGGCTCGTTGTCCCGCCCCTTCCCAGGCCCCCCGCCAATCTGTTCTGTGTACTGCCTGTGCCTCAGGTTCCCTCTTTCCGGCCGCGTGATCACGTGATGGGAGAGGGGCGGGGTAGCAAAAACCCCACACTCCTCCCCGCTTCCCGCGGGGCAATGTCTTAACCCTTTACGGGTTCCCTTCCCGGAGGGGCCGCTCGGGGGCCTCCAGTGGCCGGGAGCAGGGAATTCTTAGGTCCCGCCGCCGGCCACGGTTACGGCGCGGCCACCTTTTCCTCCTCCGCCTGAGCCGCGGTCGGTCACGTGCCGAGCGGCCGCGGTGAGAAAGAGGCGGGCTGGGGCGGACCCGGGCGGTCCGTGGCGGGCGGGGGCAGGGGCGGGGACTCGCGCCTCCTAGGGCTGTTCTTAGAGTCAGGCCCGCGCTGGAGGTGCGGTCACCGGTTGTCGTCGCTGTTTCTATCGCTGCCGCTGGCGGTCACCATGAACCCAGACCTGCGCAGGGAGCGGGACTCCGCCAGCTTCAATCCCGAGCTGCTTACACACATCCTGGATGGCAGCCCCGAAAACACCCGGCGCCGCCGGGAAATCGGTAAGGGCGGCGGGCGAGGCCTCTTTGCCCCAGCAAGGCTTCAGACTCCATCTATGAGTCGAGGGGCGCTGTGGGGCTTAGGCCGCAGGCTCTCGCTCAGCCTTAAATGAGCCGGGACCCTCATTTCGAGGGGCAGCCTGTGGGCTGGGAAGGGGGGAATATCGCCCTTTGCGAGATCTGTCTGCGACTCTGAAACTCGCTGTGATTCAGGGAGGGTGTAACAGAGACCTGAATGTCTGTCTTCCTCTTGATGTCCTTCAACTCCTTTCCAGAGAACCTGATTCTGAACGACCCAGACTTCCAACATGAGGACTTGAACTTCCTCTCTCGCAGCCAGCGTTATGAGGTGGCAGTTCGGAAGAGTGCCAACATGGTGAAAAAGATGAGGGAGTTTGGCATCGCAGACCCTGATGAAATCATGTGGTTTAAAAAGTAGGTATGCCTCAGCACTGAACAACTGCTGTAAGCCCAAACATTAAAGCTGCGAGCTGTGATGGCCTTTTGTCTTCGTGCTTGACGTTTGAAGACTTAAAGCTAGTATATTTGCATGGCACTTCTAAGGTTATATGTGTGGAGAATAATGTGATTACTTTTGTATCCAAGCCTTTTAATGGGATGACATATTTGTAGAATGATGATATTGAATGGAGGTGCTGGAGTTTTCATTCTGAAGAATTCAGTCTCAAGGATGTTATAAAAACTTTTTTTCTTCTGTGCATCTCAGTTTTGAGTGATTTATATACAAAATGACTTTGCTCTTTATAAGGAGACCTGCTAAATTTCTGAATTTGGAAGGATTTTTTTTCAATTGCAAGACCAAACATTTAAATATATTGGAGGACCAGGAGATTATATTGTATGATAGGGTGGATCTCAAGTTGAAAATAATGGGAAATACGGGAATGGATGAAGGACATCATTCAGGCCTCAGAATGGATATAAAGTATTCTAAGAATCCAGTATTTTTGAATTAGTGACAATGTTTAAGTGGCTGTTTTTATGAGAGAGCCCTCATAAAAACTTCCTTGGTCCTAGTGTTGAAGAGAGTATGTCCTTTTTTTCAGACCATTCATTTTTGTTGTGTTTTTTTTTTTTTTTTTTTTTTTCCAATTAGAAAGAAAAATACGGGGCCAGGCCCGGTGGCTCATGCCTGTAATCCTAGCACTCTGGGAGGCCAAGGCGGGAGGATCGTTTGAGCTCAGGAGTTCAAGACCAGCCTGAGCAAGATCGAGACCCTGTCTCTACTAAAAAATTAGGAAGAAATTAGCTGGACAACTAAAAATATATAGAAAAAATTAGCCGGGCATGGTGGCGCATGCCTGTAGTCCTAGGTACTTGGGAGGCTGAGGCAGTAAGATTGCTTGAGGCCAGGAGTTTGAGGTTGCTGTGAGCTAGGCTGATGCCACGGCATACTAGCCAGGGTGACAAAGCGGAACTCTGCCTCAAAAAAAAAAAAAAAAAAAAAAATACGGACTTTCTTGCCTTGATCTGAAAAAACAAACTGTTGCTACATGATCTTATTAAAAGATTATTTTGGCCCATAGCATCTCATATACTTCTCATTTATTCCTGGGCATTTCTTCTTTTAGGGTTCCACATTTTAGAGGAATTCCAATAAGTATTAAATCATATGAATGGTGTATAGTCAAGAACCAAGATAAATGGAACATGTTACAAGTTCTGCGTTTCTGGTAGTGGTCACTGCCTGCCTTTAGTGCATTTGGTATCTATTTTCAACTTGTCTTGGTTATTATTGTGAAGATAAAATGGTTTACTCTGGCCCTTTAGATTCCAGAAAACTCCATTCAATTTTAGTTATAAAAATATTTATTTATTTTTTGTAGGTCAAATCAGAGTACTCACCAACTTCCAAATACTCTTTTTGGCTTTTAAATTTTGTAATTCATGGCTGTGGAGATACTGAGGGTAGAATAACTCCTAGAAGACTGTGTTACTGAATGACCTGAGTTGGATTTGTAAACTTTTAAAAATTAGTTAAGATTTCATACTTCCTTAAAATGACAAGAAAGAAACGGGTTTTGGTTTGGTTTGGTTTTAGGTGGGTGGTGCAGTGCATTTCAGAATTGATGTAGAAGATTTCATAATCTGAGACCTTTTCCTAATGTGTGAAGTCACAGTGAAATAGAACAAAGTCCTTTATGTGGGTTAAAGATCCATGGACACCAGCCAGTTGTTTCTGTGTCATTTTTCCTGTGAAGTATTAAAGTACAAACTTTAACACACCCTTTCACACCCTTCCAATGTCCCTAGGATGTACAAGGCAATCAAGTTAAAGAAGGGTATTATAAATTAATCTTGGCAATTACTGTGTGCCATTATGCAATCTCATCGATTATAACTCACACCAATGTTTTGTGTGCCACTAAGAAAGAGATAATGCTGCCAGTTAACTGTGTTAATTGTGAGATGCACTGGATTTCTTAAATGCTAAAATGGGAGAGGAGAATGCTAGAATTGATGAAATACAGTAATAGTTCTGAGGATTTCGGGCATTTCTGCTGAATCTGGTCTCTTCCATTTCTCCTATCACAAAATAAAACTTATGAGAATATTTTGGAGTTGATTGAATATTAGTAAAATACTTTGAATTTCTCAATTTAAACAGTAAAAGAATTGTTCTCCAGTCCATGAGAAAATGAGACCATGCTGTTTGAGGAACATTAAAGTTGTTTTCCTGATCTTTCCTGTAATTTTGTCATAACTATACTACGCTACAGTAAGAAAACTGTAAAATATTCTTTTTTTTTTTTTTGAGACAAGAGTCTCGCTCTGTTGCCCGGGCTACAGTGCCGTGGTGTTAGCCTAGCTCACAGCAACCTCAAACTCTTGGGCTTAAGCAGTCCTGCCTCAGCCTCTCGAGGAGCTGGGACTACAGGCATGTGCCACCATGCCCAGCTAATTTTTTTTTTTATATATATTTTTAGCTGTCCAGATCATTTCTTTCTATTTTTAGTAGAGACAGGGTCTTGCTCTTGCTCAGGCTGGTCTCGAACTCCTGAGCTCAAACAATCCACCTGCCTCGGCCTCCCAGAGTGCTAGGATTACAGACGTGAGCCACCGTTCCCAGCCTGTAAAATGTTCTTAAAAGTAATTTAAAATTCTAATGAGGATCAGTCATGGTTTTTTGTTATCCTCCTTAGGTTTTTAAAGCTGGGTTCCCTGAAAAACATCTTTAAAAGGGATTAAGCCAAACTTAAAGACAAGCACTCAGATTTTGTTCTTGAGTTGATTTTCATTGACCTGAAAAAAAACACTTCAATATTTTTTTTTTTCATTTTACCTGCAGATAAAAGCAAGGTTCAATATTTTTATTAAAAATATAAATATTTAGGCTGGGCATGGTAGCTCACACCTGTAATCCTAGGACTCTGGGAGGCGGAGGCAGGAGGATCGCTTACATGCAGGAATTTGAAATCAGCCTGAACAAGAGCAAGACCCCATCTCTACTAAAAATAGAAAAATTAGCCAGGCATCATGTCATGCATTTGTAGTCCCAGCTACTAGGGAGGCTGAGGCAGGAGGATCCCTTGAGCCCAGGAGTTTGAGATTGCTGTGAGCTGTGATGATGCCACTGCACTCTACCCAGGACTACAGAGGGAGACTCTGTCTTAAAAAAAAATAAAATGTAAACATAAATATTTGATAGTCTTTATTTTGTGTCACATTTTCACTCTAGGTTTCCTAGATTTAATCATTTGTGTTTTAATAACATTTTATAAGCCTGAGAGTACTTTATGAAATTACTCAGCCTTCTCAGTTCCCTTATGGGAATGTGTCTTATATTTCTACCACTTTTAGCACCTAAATTACTGCTTTTATTTCTCAAAAATTCTTGTATGTTTATTTCCTCTTTATATACTTAACGAAAGGAGATAGAAAATGTCTATTTGTTGGTTTTAGTAAGACATGACTGTAGGGAATGCTGTGTTACTCTCGCTTTTGAGTACATAATACATTTGTTTATCTCATCAGGCTGGTTGGTGCCCACTTACTTCAATGAGATGTGGTGTATTTTGCAACGGAGTGTAACTTGTATACGAGAGGAATAAGCTGCTGCTTACCTAAGTTCCTTGGAAACTGACTCACCTGCTCTGTTCATACTCCTCCTTTCTCTTAATTCCCCCAAATCCTAGAATCTCAGGGCTAAAAGGCATTTTAGATGTAGGCTAGTCGATCATCTCCTGGATGTTTGGACAAGTCTGTCCTCAGCATCCCTGAGAAGTGGTTTCCTACCGTGAGTGAACCTGTGCCTGACAACTATTGGCACCGAGAAAACATTTTTTACTGATAATAATGAGAGCAGCTTCTGTTGATTTTTACACAGAACATAGGGCACAGATGTCATTCCCTCTGGTGGAAACTGTCATGATTAATTAATTTTGGTTAATTAGAAATAGTCGTATCTAAGAGCATCCACTGAGAGAGTTTTTTGTTTTCAAGTAGATTGTGATTTGTGTTAGAAAAGAAAATGGGATAATTTATGTAGTATTTATTTAGGAAATAGGAAAATAAGACGGTATGTTGTGTTTACTATCCTTTTAAGGTGGTGGGATGGTTTCAGGCCACCCTCCCCACCCCCACCCAGAAGCAGAATGGCAGCCCCTTCTTTCCTTTAATTCATGCTCTGCTTGTTCATTGTACATGCCTAGATAACCTGGTGGTGACACTGCTTCCTAGTCATCCCTTAAGAAGTCATGAAGATCAGTTAGATGAGATGTATTTTGTACAACTGACCCTATAAAACCTATGACACAGCATAGCTAAGGTTGACTAGTGTGTGTAATTTGCATTTTGACCATTTCATGGATTCTATTTCATGAAAAGGTAGCTGAAGACTGAATTAATTTCAATGTGATGTAGAATTCCCATAATCTGGAGTAATGTTCATTAACCATCAGGGATAAATTTTTAATATACTTGTGTTACCTATTTACCCATCTGTAAATGCTGAAGACCATTAGAGACCTATGATTCTGCCCTGGATATGAATTTACTTTCTGGATGTTTGCTTAGATTATCTAGGGAAAGATAGTTTAAATTATTCTTCCTTAGGAGCTTTTGTTAACAGCTCTACAAATAAGTGTTCTGTGGAGTTCCTTTTGATCTTCAAAACAAATAGAAGCTAAAAATAAAGCAAAAACAACAATAATAAAACATTCACTCTGAAAAAATCCAGCCAATCAAACCAGCAGATAAATACTAACAAAATCAAAAACAAAAGAGGTTTTTTATGCCAAAACTTGAGTAGAATTTGCTTCCTGGATTAAGTATAGACTTTCAAAAGGAATTCTGGCCCTCTAATGATTAGAGGAAGAAGAGATACCACCAGTTTCTGCTATTGGCTTTCTAGGTAGCAAAATAATAAATTTTACATTTAATTTCATAAGAAAGGGGTTTAAATTTTCCTAACCTTTATCCTGAGAGCCAAAGCTGCTTGTCAAGGATGGGTGGTAGAATGCAGTTTCCAGAATAAGGCTGAGATCCTTTTCTTTTCTCTCCTGTAGACTACATTTGGTCAATTTTGTGGAACCTGTGGGCCTCAATTACTCCATGTTTATTCCCACCTTGCTGAATCAGGGCACCACTGCTCAGCAAGAGAAATGGCTGCTTTCATCCCAAGGACTCCAGATAATTGGCACCTACGCCCAGACGGAAATGGGCCACGGTTAGTCCACATTTGACGGTCCCTGGGTAACCCACCTCAGGACTTCAATTAACAGTGACTCCTGACATTTGATTTTTTTTTTCTGCTGCTACATATTTGGGATTTTATTTTTAAAATTGTTGAATCAAAATTCAGCTTCTCGTTTTCTCCTGTGTCGTTTCCCCATAAACTGGTCCAAAGCTCTGGCCTATAAACAGCATTCCATATTATTTCTTAAAGCATTTTATCTTTGCTGCATATACTTTTAATGGGTGCTGAACAGTTTGGAAAGTTAGGGTTTAGAGGGTAGCAAAGCACCCGTTATGTTGCTCTAATTATTAAAGACTGTTGGCAGTTCTTCAGAGGGTTAATGCCTCAGCAGTATCTGGAAGATGCCTCTCTGCTTTAATAAAGTTAAAGGTGTGGATTTTAATGGGGGCAGAGGGTGATGGCAGCTACATGTCTTACTCTTTCATTGCCTACTAGCAGGGTTATAAGGCAGTTTGGAAAAGTCTATAATTCTGTTCATCTAACTCCGTCAGTCTTTTTATACATTTATTTCTGTATGTGCCTGGGGGCTCTTTGTATTGCCAGTAATTCTTGATTAAATTGTTCCTTAAATGCCTGACTTCTTTTAAAAAGTTTTGCTTTTGGTCTTAATGTGAAATAGGTTTGTTTTCATAGACAAGGCCATTGGTGGGTTTGAATATTTTGAATTTCAGCTGCCCAGCCTCATATCTAATTATCAAAATGGGAGGAGTAAAAGGGAAAGAGCAAGGCATGTAAGTATCAGGGAAACTTCATTTTGTGTTCGATTTGCTGCTTTTTGATTTGTGAATTGGATTAAGGAAAATGATTTTTCTCATAATCTCCATGGGGGCTGCAGATTCTGGTAATGGTCTGACAGTACAAACACCTTACTAAACACCCAAGATTTTAGCTTCCAGAAAGGCAATGCTGAAATTACAAGCCTGAAGAGAGGTTTCCTAAGGGAAGAAAGATCACATTCTTCATGTCATCTTCCTCTCTTGAATGTATACTTATGTGTGTGTGTTTTATAATTTTGAAGTAGCTTTGTGGTACAGAACCCTTTTTTTTGCTTTAGTACTCATGATTGTAGAATTTATTTGACTTAATAAGTCATGCTATTCACAGGAGGCATAAGATTAAGATGAGAAATACTCTGAGGCTGATGGGTCTGTTGTGTATATCTCTTGTTGGTCTAATGCCTCTGTCTCTGTAAAAGTACATCACAAATATACATTTGCCCTAAATTTTAAAAGGAGAGAGGAAGAAATGAAGTCTTGAATTTTAGTTTGAGGAGAACAGAAATTGGGCTAAAATCCTATGTTGCTTTACATGAATTTGCATTTATTAGAGTTTTCTTTCCCTTAATGCTTCTAGTTTTGGATATTTTGTTATATTTGAACCAACCTTGTCTTATAGTTTAGTTTGTAATTGTAGTTTACTTTAGAGAACAATGTTGTAAGATTAGGTCTTGCTTCTTGTTGGAGTTTGGTTGATTCATTTTGGTGTTCTTTGACTATTTTTTTTCCCATGGAAACCAGGCAGTTTGTTGGTTAATTTGCATCATATGACAGTATTGCCTTTTTAAAAAAATTTTTATTATGATAAGCCAGTCAAATTGGAGGTTGTATAGGGTTGTATACCAACTTTAGTGACACTAATGTTAGTAAGGTTTGATAACCCACTACTGTCGGACCAGCCAGACAGTATTGCCTTATGTAGAATACATAGAAAGTCCTTTAACATCAAGGAGATTGGCAATAAAGCAACTTGTACAGAATGAGATCTAATTATTTAAATTCTGAGACTTTGGAAAATTGATTGATGAAAATGATTTTCTAAAGTGTTCTCACAGAATTAGCTGTAACTTTGAGTTTGGGATTCCTTCACCTCTAGGTAGCTGCTGAGACGTGAGACTCAGGGTTGTGCAGGCTCATTCTAGGTTCCTATGCTGTGCAGAAAGGCTTGCTTACCAGTTTTATCTCTTCCCTCTAGAGTGTGTCTTTCCTCCTCTAAAGACACGTGAAGAAATTCCAACACACACTGCTCTGGTTCTGTGAGGCTTAATCAAAGGCAGAGGCCTGAGCCTCGGAGGGCTCCTCTCGTGGGGTTCTGAGGTTGAAGGAACAGCCTCGTGGAATCTGATCCAGCATTATCATCCTGACCACATGTTTCTTTAGGTCACAAAGCAGGTAGTATGTTTGCTTTTCACAGCTATTTGATCATTTCATGATCTGGCCACTTCATAGGGATTCTTTTTGCCTGGTTTTCTGTTATTTATTTAGGAATATAGAGCTTGTATAATACATAGTCATTGTCCTTGAAGATGATACAGTATTCTTGTAAATTCCCATCATTAATACTTAAATACGCGAAGTGGAAGGATTACTTGAGCTCAGGAGTTCAAGACCAGCCTGAGCAAGAGAGAGACCCCATCTCTACTAAAAATAGAAAATTAGCCGGGCATGGTGGCGCACGCCTGTAGTCCCAGCTGTTCGAGAGGCTGAGACAGGAGGACGGCTTGAGCCCAGGAGTTTGAGGTTGCAGTGAGCTATGATGACTCCACTGCACTCTAGCCTGGGCAACAGAGTGAGACTCTGTCTCAAAAAAAAACAAACACTTAAGAGCAGCTTTCTTTCTTTGAAACTGGAAAGACAGACGGTAAACTTGATTTGTAAGTCATCAGTTTGTCTTTCCCTCATCTTCACCGCCCTCTTTCCCCATACTACATGGTGTCCTGTTCTTTTTTCCCCCAAGCTATTCTCTTCCCTGTTGGACTTCTCATGAAACTTGCTCCCCTGGGGACTTGGACTTTTCCAATCACCCCACTATTATGGAAAAAAATATATAAACTTCTTTATGAAAACTATATTCCTTGGGATTATGCCTTTGAAATATCTTTCTCAGAAATGAATTACTGCAATGAAGGGAATGAGCATTTTATAGTTTTTGCTGCATAGTTTGAGACTTTTCTTGAAACACAGAACCAGTTTGCAATAAACTTCACGGCTTCTCTTTCTGTATCTTGATAGCCTCATCAACATGGCCACCTTATTTTTTCTACTTAAATATATATCTAAGAATTAAAGTTTTAATTTTCCATTGCTAGTGAGCCTGGATATTATTACATATTTTGATTTACTGTTTACATTTCCTATATATAAAATGGGTCTTTTTCCCTTTGAGTACTGGTTAAATAGAACCTGCATATCGACCTTATGTGTTAATGTTGTATCTTTCTAATATTTTTACCATTTGTTTCTGCTGTGTTAAGTGTTTTGGCCTGTGTATTCAACTCATCCTTCTCTGAATAGGTATAAATTTTCTCCCTCCCGTAACTTGGATAATTATCTTCCAGTATTTTTGTTTTATGTTTAATGCTTTGACTTGTGTATGATACAGAGTGGGAATGAATCCCATATGGTTTCCTAGATTTCTAATGTTCATTAACTAGTGGCTCTTTTCCAATTGTGTTCTTTTTGGTTTGTTTTATAGTAGTTTAAATTTATTTCTGAAACCTTAAATGTATTACATTGATATATTTGTTTCTTTCTTTGTTTTTCTTCTAATATTGTAAGTTTTGGGCTCATTGTTGCCTTGTAAGATACTTTTAAATCTGATAGGATAAGCCCACTATTATTACATTTCAAGATACACATATTTGGTATTCTTGCCTGCTTATTTTCCTAGATGAATTCTGATCTCCATGTGTCAAGTTCTAAAAAAAATATTCTATAGGAGTTTTAAATCAATGTCACATTAAAGCCTTCTATTTTCTTGGGAAGTGTTACCTTTATTTAATACTGTCAGCCAGAATTTAGCTGTTTGTTTCCTATTATTCATACCTTCTTGTATTCATTCTATTTGGTATTTATGTTTTTTCTTAAATCTTTAATAGCCTGAGCTAAGTTATTTAACAGTTACAAGATTTTATTACTTTCGTAAACTGTCTTTCTGTTTGCTGGGGTTTCCACTTGAATGATCCTAATGGATAAGATTGCAGTTAATTCTTTTCTCTTGTAGCCGCAGCTATTCTCAAGTCATTTATTATTGCTGGTATTTTGTTGTCATTGTTGAGTTCCTAGGATTATAATCATGCTGTCTACAGAGATGCATTTTATTTCTCCTTTTTCATATATTATTAATCTAATTGTTTCTCCTCAGTATTGATCGCCAGGCTTTCCAGCCTGTATCATTTGGAAGGAGAGACTGGCAAGGCCTTTTGATGTTATAGTTTTAAAAGAACTGACTCTAGTGCTTCACCAAGTATATATTGTTGGTGCTTTATAATTTTACAATAAGTTATTTAAAAATAATATCTTGGCCAGGCGAGGTGGCTCACGCCTGTAATCCTAGCACTCTGGGAGGCCGAGGCGGGCGGATTATTTGAGCTCAGGAGTTCGAGACCAGCCTGAGCAAGAGCGAGACCCCGTCTCTACTAAAAATAGAAAGAAATTATCTGGCCAACTAAAATATATATATAGAAAAAATTAGCCGGGCATGGTGGCGCATGCCTGTAGTCCCAGCTACTCGGGAGGCTGAGGCAGTAGGATCGCTTGAACCCAAGAGTTTGAGGTTGCTGTGAGCTAGGCTGACGCCACGGCACTCACTGTAGCCCGGGCAACAAAGTGAGACTCTGTCTCAAAAAAAAAATAATAATAATAATGATATCTTTATCACACATAACCAACTTTTTACAACAAATACTAGGGTTAAGTCAAAAAACTATCCAGGTCGCTTTCCCTTTGTAACATTTCTCAATTTCATCCACTTCTGAATAATCCTTATCTTAGTTACAGGAGACATTTTTTCCCTGAAAACATTCTTCAGTCTCAGTACAGTCTCTGATTATAGTATTTTTATGCCCTGCCCTACTGGGTGGTATTTTGTAGCACCTGTCATTGCTCCCTGAGGTACCACACAGACACAAACCTTCCATGATCTCATGGGTGCTTCCTCATGGCCTTCCCTTTCACCAGGGATTGCTCTGATTTCTAATCAAGTAAAATAGCCTTCCATGAAAGCGCTAAAAGTGGCTGACCCAGGGTTTCAGTCCAACTTAAAGTTTTCTCTTTTCAGGTCCTAGGCATACATTGATTTTTCTTCCTAGACACTAGTCTTTTAAATGCTGGGGACAGTTGACATTCCTATTTGTGATCGAAAGGCACTTTGGCCAGGTGCGGTGGCTCACACCTGTAATCCTAACACTCTGGGAGGCCAAGGCGGGAAGATTGCTTGAGCTTAGGAGTTCGAGACCAGCCTGAGCAAGAGTGAGACCCCATCTCTACTAAAAATAGAAAGAAATTAGCCAAACAACTAAAAAAAATAGAAAAAATGAGCCAGGCATGGTGGCGCGTGCCTGTAGTCCCAGCTACCCGGGAGGCTGAGGTGGGAGGATCACTTGAGCCCAGGAGTTTGAGGTTGCTGTAAGCTAGGCTGATGCCACGGCACTCTAGCCCAGGCAAGAGAGTGAGACTCTATCTCAAAAAAAGAAAAAAGAAAGGCACTCCCATTCCATGAAATGTGTTTTGCTTGGGATTTTCTTTATTTTTTAAAAAAAAACTTTATTTTGAAATGATTGTAGAGTCATAGGAAGTTGTAAAAATAGTACTCCAGTTTCCACCAGTTGTAACATCTTGCAGGATTTCCACTTTTGATGCTTCCATGGACAGCTCTGGCTTTTTTGGCATGTCTTTTTAGTGTCCTCATCAGAGTCCTTAGCCCATGCTGCACTTGTACCATCATTTCCTCAACTAGGAGACAGGATTAGGTGACAAAGGTCTTGTCCTTGTTTTCCATTATTTATTTATGTTTTACCTGAACAAGGCACTTAATCCATCTCAGCCTTAATTTCTTCTCTGTAAAATGATCGATTCAGTCATACATTCTTTGATTTTTATGTGATTGGTTAACTGCAAGCACAGCCCCCTGAATGGAAGAAGTCATTGATCAGCCCTTGCCTGTGCCCTGGTTACTTTTCTGTTTACCTTATATGGAGCAAACTGTTTGAGAAATTTAAAAACCGAAGCATTGTTTAGGCTCATTTCTAAGATAACTAAATATAGTAAGAGCAAATAGAGTTGATTGATTTGGAGCTGGAAGTTAAAAGAAATACTAATAATATGGAAAAATACAAAAGTATATAGAAGTATTTCCTATCCTTAGAAATAAATCCACACAGAAGTTTAAGGTATGTGCAGATTTTAAACAGAAAAGAATGACCCCAAAAAGAAGGTTTAAAATAACTAAAGCCAATGTATTTATTATCATTAGTGATAATTCCTATATAATTGTAATGGAGAGCTTGTTATGCATGAGTCTGTAACTCATAATTCTTACGGTCTTACCTAGAAATTGCATTTTTTAAATTTCTGAAATAAATTATTGGAATGAAGAGCACTGCCAATTTTTGTATTATTTCAGTAGAGCATAGCTGAATATTTGACCTGAATCTGAATAAAATGATTAGAGTTATATGAGAAATGTGAACGTATGCTGGATGTTTTGTGGACAAAACAAGATATCCCTAGCCTAGAAGCATTATTGAAATGGCATCTAGGAAAAGCTTTAGTCTGGGGGATCATATTGTCACTTTGAGAGAACTACTGTGTTCTCATGTCTAACCTTCTTGTCAGAGGAAATCCTTGTACCCCTTTAATTCTCCATTCTATACAACCTTTTCAAATTTATTTCCTTTGATTTAATTGGTAGGCTGGAATCCTTTGCCTTGCACACATGGTTTTGTGCTGCTTAGGCTTTGGAATCAGTAGCCAATCTCTGCCATACTCCTTGCCAACTTAGGAAAAATGGAAATTGTCCAGAGTTAAAAGTAATACAAAAAGGGACGGTGCTCCTATTCATGATAAAGTGCATGCAACTAATTCATACTTACAGAAAGTTTTTTTTCTCCTTCCCTTGCTCTATCTGTTTAAATTGCTGATTCTCTCACACCTGATGACTCTTCTCTCAAATGCCCATCCTTGGTATTGGAAGCTTTGTGCACCGAGGGCGGCCTGAGCCTCTGGATCTCCACTTGGGCATGTTCCTGCCTACCTTGCTTCACCAGGCAACTGAGGAGCAGCAAGAGCGCTTCTTCATGCCCGCCTGGAACTTGGAGATCATTGGCACTTATGCCCAGACAGAGATGGGTCATGGTATGGTGTGTTCAGTCTACCTTCTGGGTTGGGCGGGTCCCTTTGAGCTTAGCATGTATAGAGTGTCCACCGTGTGCTAGCAATGGCATGTCACCGCTCTGTGATCTGTTTAAATGAGCTCTCTCTGCAGAGTCCAGGTTTTGGCTTACACACTGCTTTGGTCAGTGGAAATTAAAGGTTATGTTATCATAGTGATATGCTGATTATTTTTTTTTTTTCATAGTTTCCCTTCAGAAGGTCAAGAATTGCAAGTCAGGCCTTATTTACCAAGTGGTTCTTCAGTTTTACTGAAATTGTATAGCATCTGTGCATATAGTATTCTTTGTTACTATCTGATTGCCTTCACTACTGATACCTTAAGGAACTTCTACAAATTCCAGAAGAAATATAAATTAATAGTATGCATCTCTTTAACTTGCTTGAGGGAAATGAGTAGCTTATTATAACCAACATATAATGGTGGTTATAATGTGCAACATTTTGTGACTTGAAGTTATTTGTATTTTAATTCAGTAGAATTTTATTTTAATTCAGATTCTGAAGGTGGCTTGGCCAGAAATTAGAAAAGTTAAGACAAGTAATACTTGTAGGCAGCGGGTTTCAAGCTATGTATCTACCGCCTTTCGTTCATCCTATCATCCCCCACCTGCCTTTCTTCATGAACCTACATGGGGCTGGAGGTGGCAGCTGTTCCTTTTATCACCTGTTCTGCGTTGGCATCTGTGTTCGCTTCATTTGCTTCTGGCTTCTCTTTCTTTGCTCAAAGGTTTCAGAAAAACTGACTCAATGTATATTTGCCATTTGCTCCTTATGTCTATACAGCTGCTTTCTCTTATTTGGTGCTGAGTAGTAGTTTACAGGATTTTTACAAGACTCAAAGTGGAATACTATTTGGTTCAGTTGTGCTTTTGAAAACATTTCATCCTTATCTGTTCTGTTTAATATGTTATCTTTTTTTTCTGTAAAAGCTGCTGCTTTGGTAAAAGGGCTCTCTGTCTGGTTTCTTGATTCCCCCTCCAAGGAAGGTTGTACATCACACATAAATTGGCCATTTCTATTATTCAACTTGGAAGTTTCTAATGTTTCAGAGTTTTAAGTTTTTAATGAGGTTAGTGTTATCAAATGCAGTTTGGTAAAAGGTTCTCAGCATTTGCTTCAGTATTGCTATAGAGTGTGCCACCCAGAACATTTCTCTATAACTCTTTTCAAAGAACTTTGGCATATTTGTACTAGAATTTAAGACATAAGTCCTGTCCCTCTCCAGAAATATATGCAACTGGAAACCCCTACTTGTCAAACTAAAGAACCAGCTAGGACTAAGTGAAGGCCTTGTATTGGAAAGCTATAGGGTGAACTCAAACCTTATTGGACTTTTAGTAATTTTAAAAAGTCACTTTCTAGATCTTTTCCCCCATAATTGTTATACTTTTTGAAGCTTTTATTTTCCATTCTAATGATCATTCTGAGAGAAATTCTCAATTTATAAGAACTTTAGCTGAAGTATCTTCCTATCATGTTATCTTATTCTTCTCAGTAGTACAGAATTCTAGAGTGTTGAGTTGGTATGGTAAACACGGTACATGAGAGTTGAAATGGGCATACTTAGAGATGGGTTTAAAAGGACAGTTAACTTCCCTGTTAAATTCATATGTTATGATCTGATAAAAATATGATTCTAAGCTGCTTTTACATTTTCTTTTGGTTGATCTAAATAAATGTTAGAAATCCTCTAAATGAAATATAGAAATGGGACAGGCATGATGCTTATGTTTTCAGCTTAATGGGAAACTGATAGTATAGGAAATTAAGTATTTTGATTATCAGCCATTTGTAGCTCATCTACAAATGTTTTGTTGTTGTTAGATTTTGTTTTTCTCTGAGACACTAGAGCTTAAAGGACTGGGCAGGAAATATTACCCTGTATCTTATTTTTTCCCCCTATTTTATCTGAAATAAATGTAATTTATCTCCTAAGGAACTCATCTTCGGGGCTTGGAAACCACAGCAACGTATGACCCTGAAGCCCAAGAATTCATTCTCAACAGTCCTACTGTGACCTCCATTAAGTGGTGGCCTGGTGGGCGTAAGTGAATTTTTCAGCATTTATGAGATGTTTTGAAGATTTATTATGAGATTTTGTTTAGAACTTAAGAATTTATATGAGAATATCATTTTGAAATACAGACAAGAAACCTTTAAGTCTTTAACTATTCTAAGGTATTTCACATTTTCCTGTGTTCATGTTATATATGTTTATATATTTTACAGAGCACAGAAGTGACAGCTATCCTTACTCTGCTTTTCATTCCCATGTATTCTCATTGTTTCCATAGTCACCATTTAAAGTAACTTAGTATTCCCTGTTTGGTTAGTCATTTTCATATTATTAAACAGCATTTGAGTTGTTTTTTTTGTTTTGTTTTGTTTTCTTTTGTTATTTTGAGACAGGGTCTTGTTCTGTTGCCCAGGCTGGTCTTGAACTCCTGGCCTCAAGCGATCCTCCTGCCTTGGCTTCCCAAAGTGCTGGGATTACATGCGTGAGCCACCATGCTCAGCCCTCAAATTCCTTTTTTTTTTTTCCCCCCCAGACAGAGTCTTACTCTGTTGTCTGGGCTAGAGTGCCGTGGCATCAGCCTAGCTCACAGCAACCTCAAACTCCTGGGCTCAAGCAATCCTTCTGCCTCAGCCTCCCAAGTAGCTGGGAATACAGGCATGTGCCACCATGCCCAGCTAATTTTTTCTATATATTTTTAGTTGTCCAGCTAATCCTTCTGTTGTTTTTTTTTGAGACAGAGTCTCACTCTGTTGCCCGGGCTAGAGTGAGTGCCGTGGCGTCCTCCTAGCTCACAGCAACCTCAAACTCCTGGGCTCAAGCAATCCAACTGCCTCAGCCTCCCGAATAGCTGGGACTACAGGCATGCTCCACCATGCCTGGCTAATTTTTTTTTTCTATGTATTTTTAGTTGGCCAGATAGTTTCTTTCTATTTTTAGTAGAGACAGGGGTCTCGCTCTTGCTCAGGCTGGTCTCGAACTCCTGAGCTCAAACTATCCGCCTGCCTTGGCCTCCCAAGTGCTAGGATTACAGGCATGAGCCACCACGCCCGGCCTAATCCTTCTATTTTTAGTAGAGATGGGGTCTCGCTCTTGCTTAGGCTGGTCTCGAACTCCTGAGCTCAAACGATCCTCCCACCTCGGCCTCCCAGAGTGCTAGGATTACAGGTGTGAGCCACCGCTCCCGGCCCTCAAATTCTTAATATATTAAATAAATAGCTTTATGACATTTTTATTTTATATCTTCCATTCTGAGTTATTGTCTTGGGATATGTATTTCAGATGGACTTAGTGGTTGAAGGATTTTGTTAGTCACGTTATATATTTTTAATATGTGACATTATATTTCAATGAGAAACTAGCATGCAAAAAAGATAAATATTTCTGTAGCTATTGAGCATTTGAAATGTTGCTAGTTGACTAGGGAACTGAAACTTTTATTTAATTATGATTAATTTAAATATAAGTGGCCATATGTAGCTAGTCACTACTGTTTTGGATAGCACTGCCTTAAGGGGAAACAAGAAAGTAATTTAAATAAATGTTTTTACAGTTATTCTAAAATTTTCTTTATGTAAATACATGAGAAATAAGTAGAAAAGAAAGTAAAGTGATCTTTTTTTAAATGAAAATTGCTTTGCCAAAATTCAGTAAATTTTAATAACTGTCAGCTTAAGTGAAATTTCTTTCTGAAAGGTAGGTGTGATACTGTCAGCAGAAAGGTTTTCTGGACACAATTTATTGGTATGGTCTAGTGCTATATTTACCATATACATTTTTCCCCTCTTCTGTTTCTACCCTTTGAAAATCTAAGAACGTTTGCTCACTTCTCTTTCCCATTCTGTTTGATGTTACAGTTGGAAAGACTTCAAATCATGCAATAGTTCTTGCCCAACTCATCACAAAGGGGAAATGCTATGGATTACATGCCTTCATTGTACCTATTCGTGAAATGGGGACCCATAAGCCTTTGCCAGGTAAGAACTCATCTGATGTCGAGATGAAAATTAAACTGAACACTTCTACAAAAAGTGGAATGCACAACTGAAGGAGAAGAGTGAAGACCAAGAATTTCAGAGCATAAACATCTCGTGACTTTCCTTTCATCTGTGCTAGGTATTACTGTCGGAGACATTGGCCCCAAATTTGGTTATGATGAGATGGATAATGGCTACCTCAAGATGGATAACTACCGTATTCCCAGAGAAAACATGCTGATGAAGTATGCCCAGGTATATTTAGCCAGAAAATAGAGCAGAAGCATCAAACGGGGCATGTAGTGGCTGTTGCTAACAATGGATCTGTTCTTTTAGAAAGTACAACATATTTTTACTTCTGATGCTTCTTTTATTATGATAGTGAAATCGAAGCAGTTGGGGTGAAGAACATATCCTAGTTTGCTAAACCAGTGATTCTCAAGCTTTAACGTGGTAAGAGTCATGGGGAGGCCTAGATTGCTGGGTTCTACCCTGTGGAGTTTCTGATTCAGTAGGTCAGGGCGGGCACTGAGATTTAGTATTTCAGAGAGCTGCTGGTGCTGCTATTCCAAGGATTACACTTTGAGAACCACTAAACTGCCATGAGCTTAACAGAAGGAAGCATCAATGCCATGTTCTTCTTCTAGGTGAGGCCTGATGGCACGTACGTGAAACCCCTGAGCAACAAGCTGACTTACGGGACCATGGTGTTTGTCAGGTCCTTTCTTGTGGGAGAAGCCGCTCGGGCTTTGTCTAAAGCATGCACCATTGCCATCCGATACAGTGCTGTGAGACGCCAGTCTGAAATCAAGCCAGGGTAAGGGTCAGGTCTGAGATGGGCTCAGTACTGAAGACCTGGTTTTGACACCATTCATATACCAATATTCCCTGATGTGAATAGAGAAGATGCAGTGCCATGCAGAATTAGCTAGGGTGGCAGTGTACTGGGCCTGCTGCACCTTAGTATCCAGGCTTCTTTTTCTTTTCTTTTTTTTTTTTTTTTGAGAAAGAGTCTCACTTTGTTGCCCAGGCTAGAGCAAGTGCCGTGGCGTCAGCCTAGCTCACAGCAACCTCAAACTCCTGGGCTCAAGCAATCCTACCTCAGCCTCCTGAGTAGCTGGGACTACAGGCATGCACCACCACGCCCGGCTAATTTTTTCTGTTTTTAATAGAGATGGGGTCTGGTCTTGCTCAGGCTGGTCTCAAACCCTTGACCTCAAGTGATCCTCCCGCCTCGGCCTCGCAGAGTGCTAGGATTACAGGCGTGAGCCACCGCGCCCGGCTGCAGGCTTTTTTTTCTTAAGAGAAAAGATAAGAATAACAACCTACCTTGGTTTTTTTTGAGACAGGGTCTTGTTCTGTCACCCAGGTTTTTTTTTTTTTTTTTTTGTAGAGACAGGGTCTTGCTATGTTGCTGAGGCTGGTCTTAAACTCCTGGCCTCAAGGGATCCTCCCGTCTCAGCCTCCCAAAGTGCTGGGATTACAGGTGTGAGCCACTACACCCAGCTACCTTATTAACCTCTTAAGAAAAATAGTAATAATATTGCTTGAGCTCTGTAAATGAAATGTTCAACACACTAAAGGCAGTTTGAAAATTCTAATTACTATT
>CM052441.1:143174294-143215222 GCA_028533085.1 Varecia variegata | reverse complement strand
AGAGCATACCTTTACTAATTCTTACATTTAAAAATATCGAATGCTATGCATTAGGTCTTCTCCAAGATTGTGGCCAAAATATAGTTTATTTAGCCATCTAGTATGCTAGACCTTTTCAGCATTCCCTCCCTCTTGTGATTAAGAGCCTTGGTTTTTCATACCGCTATGACATATAGTTTTCTTAGTCATACCGGAAAGACTATGGCAAATACAAATTGCGCAGCCAGAAAATTCTGTCCACCTAAGGCAGTACAGCAAGGTGGTTTAGAGCATGGTCTTATGGAGTCAGATAGCCTAGATTTAACTCAAGGATCTGCTGCTTACTAGTCGTGTGATCTCAGGCAGATTCTTAACCTCTCAATTTCCCCATTTGTAAAATGGGGATAAGAGTAGCTACCTCACAGTGTCTTTATGAGGATTAAATCAGTTAATATATCAAAGTGCTTAGACTAGAACCTGATACACAGCAAGTTCTGTGTAAGCATTTGCTTTTTTTTTTTTTTTTTTTTCCTTTTTCTGCATAATTTAGTGAACCAGAACCACAGATTTTGGATTTTCAAACCCAGCAGTATAAACTCTTTCCACTACTGGCCACTGCCTATGCCTTCCAGTTTGTAGGCGCATACATGAAGGAGACGTATCATCGGATTAATGAAGGCATTGGCCAGGGGGACCTGAGTGAACTGCCTGAGGTACGTGTTTGGTCTCATTCGCTTGTGAGCCGCTTCTGTTTCATCTTTGCCTGTGGGATAATGTCCAGAGAAAACTAAATGTTAGTATTGCCTGAAAAGAATTATATATTCTAAGAACTTTTTCTAATCAAGAGTGGATCAGATATGAAGATAAGTGGTTTTTGTTTTTAAGTATTATCAGAAAAACTGTGCCATGTTGGTCATTTGTCAATCAAAGGAACATAAGTGGTGGCTTTTTTGCCAAGTAGATCAATTCAAAAGGTGTGGGAATGTTATTAATTCTTTAGCCCAGACGACTGTGCTGCTTCAGTTTACACGTGTGGCAGCTGGTTTTGACACTGGCCAGTGCTGCCATAGGGGGATGCCGTTTTCACAGATGTTCTGACCTGTGCTTGTCTCCGCAGCTTCACGCACTCACAGCCGGGCTTAAGGCTTTCACCTCTTGGACCACAAACGCTGCTATCGAAGCATGTCGGATGGCTTGTGGTGGGCATGGCTATTCTCATTGCAGTGGTCTTCCAAATATTTATGTCACTTTTACCCCAACCTGCACCTTTGAGGGAGAAAACACTGTCATGATGCTACAGACGGCTAGGTGAGAATCAAATTCACAATTTCCACTACCTGTTCATAAGAATGTTCCAGTCCTTTTCACAGGTTCCTCTTCCCATGTTTTCTCTTTACCATATGTATATATATACACATATATTTTTTTCCCTCAAACACACAATTTTGCCTTCCATCCTGACTCAGTCACTATTTTATGCTTAGACTAGCAAGTATCAAACACCTGTTACATACTTTTAAGTCATTTCAAGAGTAGAGTTACTAAAAGCATGTGTACTGGTGATTTTTAGGTTCCTGATGAAAAGTTATGACCAGGTACACTCAGGAAAGTTGGTGTGTGGCATGGTGTCCTACTTGAATGACCTGCCCAGTCAGCGCATCCAGCCACAACAGGTAGCAGTCTGGCCCACTGTGGTGGATATCAACAGCCCCGACAGCCTAACCGAAGCGTATAAACTTCGTGCCGCCAGGTAAGCTCACCCGCAGAGCTAGCACGCGTGGCCGTGGTGCTGGGGGCCTGAGGGACTGTAAGGCAAGGGTGCTGTTAATCATTTCCTCAGACCTCCAGTTTTCTGTTTCTTAACAGATTAGTAGAAATTGCTGCAAAAAACCTTCAAACTGAAGTGATTCACAGAAAAAGCAAGGAGGTAGCATGGAACCTAACTTCGGTTGACCTCGTTCAAGCAAGTGAGGTCAGTGGTAGTTCTCTCCCTCTCCCCTCTCTTCCCGCTTTGCCATCCTCATTTTCTCAGTGCAGAAACTCTAGTCACTGTGCATTGAGTCTTTTCCTAAGGTTCTCAAACTCTGGTGTTTTGTTTTTATCTAGGCACATTGCCACTATGTGGTAGTTAAGCTCTTTTCAGAAAAACTCCTCAAAATTCAAGATAAATCCATTCAAGCCGTCTTAAGGAATTTATGTCTCTTGTATTCTCTATATGGAATCAGTCAGAAGGCAGGGGATTTTCTTCAGGTCAGTATTTTCTAAGTAAAAGTCTTTATTTATTTTAAAGAAAAATAATTATCTACTTTATATAATAGTTGTGTGTGTATATAAATATCCGTCTATTTACATACACGTTTTATTATTTTTGTTTCTTTTAGGGGAACATCATGACAGAGTCTCAAATTACCCAAGTAAACCAGCGTATAAAGGAGTTACTCACTCTGATTCGCCCCGACGCTGTTGCTTTGGTTGATGCCTTTGATTTTCAGGATGTGACCCTTGGCTCTGTGCTTGGCCGCTATGATGGGAATGTGTATGAGAACTTGTTTGAGTGGGCCAAGAAATCCCCACTGAACAAAGCAGAGGTAAAAAAAAAAAAAAAAAAAAAAAGGCATTTTACCTTTTTAAATTTTCCGTGTAAATATTGAACCAAGAAAGGCTGCTAGAAAGAGATTCACTTGTGAAAGCTTTCAAGCACCGTGGCCACTTCTGACAGTCACTTTACTTGAGCAACAGGTTCAAAAGGGAACTGGTTGTTCCTGCAGTAGGCAAGGTTTTAATTATTAATACCTTGAATATCTGATGACTAATTGAACATTTTCAAACGTGTGCCAAAAATGAGTACCATAATGTACTTCCGTGTTCCCTTTGTCTCGCTTCAACAATGATCATCCCACAGCCATTTGTGTTTCAGCACCATCCCCATCTCCTGAGAAGTATTTTGTAGTAAGTCCAAGACATCAGATACTTTTATTCATAATATTTCAATATATAGTTCTGAAAGATAAGGAAGGACTCTTTAAAAACAACCACAATGCTATTCCTACACCTAAACAAATTTATAATATTAAAATATCATGAAATGTCTAATGTCCAGATTTCTCCAGCTGGCACAATTTTTTCTTTTTTTTTTTCCTCTTTTTTTGTTAACAGTTTCTTTGAATCAGGATCCAAATAAGGTACAGCTAATTTCTCAATTAAAAGTGTGCCACTGGGTACAGTAGCTCACGCCTGTTATCCCAGCACTTTGGGAGGCTGAGGCAGGAAGATGGCTTGAGCCCAGGAGTTCACGGTTACAGTGAGCTATGATTACACTGCTGCACTCCAGCCTGGGCAACAGAGCAAGACCCTATGCTTAAAATAAAAAGTGTGCTATTTATCCTGGCAACCTCTTTATCGGTATTTCTTCTCTCTCCCTTCCCTGCAGGTCCATGAATCTTACTATAAGCACCTGAAGCCACTGCAGTCCAAGCTCTAAAGTATCACAAGGACAAGTTTAATCTGCTCCAGAAAGCAGCTATATGCAACTCCCTTTATACCTGATGCACAAATCTGTGTGGAATCTTTATCAAATTCAAATAGCTATATAGCAAATGATAAATTGACCCCTTTCCTCTTTTTATAAATGAAGGGAAAAAAATGAACAGATTTCAGAGATTAAATGAAAAAAACAGATGTGTTTTAAGTGCAATTAACATTGAAAGAGATCTGTTAAGCATTCAGAAAAAGCTTAAGAAATGCAGTATGACTTGCATTTGTAATGCTGCTAATCCCAGTAGGCCATAACTTTTAATAATTAGCAGAGTTTAACTACTAAGTAGTTAATTATTTTCACATTTTAATTGCTAATCACTGGCTATATAAGTGTTTTAAAGCAAAGGTATTTTTGAAGTGGGGTAGAACACTTCAAAGTTTTCCTGCTCAGTGTTCTACCATTCCTACCATGGGGGCTGGCTAAACAACAGGAGTGAAGAAAAGGGATTCAGAGGAAAAAAACTAACCAGAAAACCTAATGTGAGTTTTCATTAGACAGAGCTTCTTTTCTAACTATTTGTAGTAGCGTTTTTTCCAACAAGCGGACTTTTTTAGCACAGGCCTACTGCAGGACCATTGTCTCGTGTAATTATGAATTAATCTTTCATTTGAAGGATCCCGAAATTGTTGCTCTAGTATCACTACAAGTACCTTTGTCTCCCACTTTTTGGGAAGGAGTAGGTAGCAAAGTTACTGCTACCTACGACTTTTGGCAACTGCTGGGACCTCAGTCAGTGCTGTTTGATCTCCCCCCTCCCTCTCTCTCTCCCGTTCCTGGAAGAGATACTAAAGAATGGAGGGGAAAAAAATCACATTTCCTTCTTAGTAGAACAAGTGTAGGGAGAGCTGTCAGTTATGGTACTGCTGTAACTATAGTAACGATATAGACATTCTGGGACAATCCAGATTTCAAATATTCTGTCATCTTGGCATTAAAATACTTGGAGGTTACAGTATTTGGCATTCAAAAAATGTCACTGAGTTCACCTTATACCCAGAAATAACACAGACACAAACCATGTGTTCTGATTCTTGGTTCAGAAAATAATAATCATTGAAACTATGGCTAGAGGATAAATGAATGTTTCTCAGATTCCATTTTTTATTGAATGTCTGGCTTTGTCTTCAGTATATTTCTAGGAGCTTAATCTGAATTGCTAAATTGTCCTTTCAGTTGAAATTTAATTTATACAATCAGTCTATATTTAAAGCTTAAATGTGCCTCTTAATTGTTTTCTTAAAATCAATGTAAAACATCGTAAGTCACTTGAATTTTTTTGACCTGTTTATATGTGTGACATCTGCCTCATGAAACCAGTTCTAGAATCAATCCTGAGAATATAGTATAATTCACTGGAAACAATTCCTATCTTGGGACCTGACATAAAATCTATCTCAGGAGAAGTGGTAATATGAGATTTTTAGGTTACAGCAGAAATACTGTATGTTGACACAGCCTTAATCTTTCCACTGGGAGAACTAATTGATAATTAAGATTGAAGATTAACTCTGTGTTAATCTCATTTGAGTCTCTCTTGACAGTAGTTCAGATTCTGGAAAATAACAAAGTAAATTTAAATGGCTTAATATTGACCTTTTAAATGTAGAATTATTTCATAATTAGTGTTTAAGTACCTTATTCACAGATGAATATATCTGTGGGCAGGATCTGAGGATGTTTGAAATGACACCCACCTAATTCATCTGCATAGATCTAGGATCTATCTTGGCAGGTTTGAAGTTGTAAACACTACAGAGCCACCTTCAACGCAGCACCTCAAGTTTTATTTAAAACCTAAATCTGACATTTGATACTATTTTTATTAACATTGGAATGTTTTGTCTTGAACTTTATTCATTGTAATCAAAGAATAAAAGTATAGTAAAACCTCACTGATTTGTACTGTTGAGAAAGAGCATGCCACATAATTAAAAATAAGTTTAAATTAAGAAATTTGGAATATAGGTATATTAGGTTTAGGTAACACTAAGAACAAAAAGGCAGGCGTGACATCTGCCCGAACAGATAGCTATAAATGAGCTGTAATTACTGTAGTTGCAGTAGTTGTGAGTGGCTCCAGTCATTTCGGGAGTCCTTGGCACTACTTGGTACATGTTTGTTGGCTGCAGTTAAAGGAGCAGCAGGTCCAGGTGGTTCTCCCTACTAAGCCAAACTGCCGCTGATAAGTTTGGGTGTGTTGGGTTCAAGATTTTGGCAGCCATTTTCACAAGAAGTACAAATACAAATTTTAACCTAGTTCTCTCCAAAATGATGATAAATACTGAGCAGAATCAATAAGATTTTCTGTTAAGTAATACTGAATTAAGCCTTTAAAAAATACTTTCAACAGTGTAAAAAATTGAAACTTTGAGGCTTAATAGAGCTGTATTAGCTATTTGCAATGGATGAAGGTTGATTCTTCTTCCTCCAGTGTTTGGAGCTCTACTTTATGCTCTACTAGATACATACTGAGGTGTGTTTCATTATTTGGACATCAGTGACCTCAAAGCACAGTTGGTCCCAAAGCCTTTGGGCCCCTTCA
The DNA here is from genome assembly GCA_028533085.1 of Varecia variegata. Lineage (NCBI taxonomy): Eukaryota > Metazoa > Chordata > Mammalia > Primates > Lemuridae > Varecia > Varecia variegata. The sequence goes on along the minus strand of CM052441.1, from coordinate 143,209,163 downwards.
TGTTCTTGCCCTCGGAACATATCACTGCTTAGTCTCAGCTTATCTTCAGAACATTTTGCTTAATTGACATTAACTGTGTTCACATCCTTTCTGAGAACTCACTACTTGTAATTTCAGATTACATACGCCTGGGGCCAGGTGCAGTGGCTCACGCCTGTAATCCTAGCACTCTGGGAGGCCAAGGTGGGAGGATTGCTTGAGCTCAGGAGTTCGAGACTAGCCTTAGCAAGAGTGAGACCACGTCTCTACTAAAAACAGAAAAAAAATAGCCAGGTGTGGTGGTGCACGCCTGTAGTCCCAGTTAGTGTAGAGGCTGAGGCAGGAGGATCGCCTGAGCCCAGCAGTTTGAGATTTCTGTGAGCTAGGTAGGCTGACACCACAGCACTCTAGCCTGGACAACAGAGCAAGACTCTTATCTCAAAAAAAAAAAATTACATATACCTGGAGGTATTTTATAGTTCTTAAAGTTAACATGTTAAATCTTTTTTTTTTTTTTTTTCCTTTTTATGGAGTCTCACTCCATCGCCTGGGCTATAGTGCAGTGGCAATATGGTAGCTCAGGCTGGTCTCAAACTCTTGGGCTCAAGCTATCCTCCTGCCTTGGCCTCCCAGAGTGCTAGGATTACAGGTGTGAGCCACTGTGCCCAGCCAACATGTTAGATCTTAATTCTTGGATTTTCTTCACTTCAGGGCTTTGGCTGGAGAAAAACAACTGTCCAAATTCATAATCCTGGAGTTCTCTGAGAATCAGTAATTCTTTAGACACCTGCTGCTCAAAGTCCCTCCTCTTTTTGAGTTCTTTCCATCTTATCAGAAAGGAAGTGAATTTAAGTGCGAGTGGTCTATAACACTTGTGAATCTTTTTATATGTGTGGAAGGTATGCCTGCAGTTTATAGGTTGTCTCTAAGCAGTAGCTGCTACTACAGCTATAGAGGTGTGCTAAGAAATTAATGATTCTACCTGAGACCAAGTCTTGTTGATTGTCCTGACTTAGATAAAGGTTTTTGATCATTTCCATGAAATAATGCAGGGAGGTCATCTCAGCTAGTGGACTATTTACTACTTCTTGGAGGATTAGAAAAAGCCACTGTAAATGACTAAAATGACTTCTTTTAAAATCTTGAAGGTGAGTTTTGCTTTCATTTGGCCACACTTAGAAATTTCAGTACCTATTCCTATAGTCTATGATAGTAAACACAGAAACATGTACTGAACCTTTTTCAGAGTTACTAGATGTTGCAAATTCCAGATTCCTGGGGGTTTTTTTGGCCATAAATTTAAGTGGGCCATTAGTTGTCTTGGGAAGATCATGGAAAATTGAGAGTGATTTTAAGAATTCTGAACCAAAATAAGTTGTTTTGCTACAATACTGTTGACTGTTTGATAGATCATTTTGGGGTGGCAAATGTGTGATCTTCCACATAATATTTAGACTGCTGACTACTTGGTAAATACCGTTTTATTTCCAATTGCTATGGATTCAGCTAAATGACTTGTATCCTTTGGAGTGTGTAATTTTCTTGCTACCTTTATTTCCCTTTACCATTGTGGTTTGAGTTTGGTACCTCCCTGACAAATGCATTCAGCCTGTATTGTTCCTGAACCCTGGCTTGGGTCCTGTGGGGGTGGGGTGGGCGGGCGTACGGGGAGTTGCACGGGGCCAGAGCATGCGAATCACGGTTGGACAGCGATGACCCGCCAGCACTGCTTGGCCTGCGGATAAGCCAAGCCACAAACTGTTCATTCCTTTGTGAAACTGAATAACCGTTAATAAAATCCATAATTAGCGCACACTAGAAAAAGCGTTACGTATCTTTTTGTTGGGTGACTGTTGGGTTCCATTCTGGCTAGGCAGCTTTGATTTGATCATTGAACAAGACGGTCACTTCCCTCCAACTTGGGAGTGTGGAATAAATACATAATTATTTGTGGGTTCACAATATTAACACATTTCCCACGCCCCTTACTCCGCCACGACTCGAGGCAGCCCTCAGAAGAGCGCGGTCCTCCAGGACCGTCTTTGAGCCCGGCGCCCTCCAGCCGGAGTGGCGCGGTGGCAGCTCCTAGCAACGCGCCTGGCCGCCCGCCAAGGCCCGGCCTGCTGCGCCGCGGGCCCCTGGGGGATGTGGTTCCTCCCGGCGCCCCCTCCGCCCCGGCGCGTGCGGGCGGCGGGCCGCGGACTACAGCTCCCAGGATGCCCCGTCCTGCGCGAGGCCCGGCGGTGCAGCGGGGGGCGCCGGCGGCCGGAAGCGGGAGCGGCGGGGCCGGGCGGGCCTGCGGGGCTCGGCGCCTAACGGGAGCCTTCGGGGGCTGCGGGAGCACAGGCGCGGGCGGAGGTGGCTGGGCGCGCAGAGCGGGGGCGCGCTGGGCGGCGCGGAGGCTCGGGGCCGGGGGCGACCCCGGAGGGCGGGCTCGGGATTTGAAAAATGCCTGCTCCGGAGTTGGCTGAGTTGACGCGGCGGCGCGATGTTATTCTATGGCCCTTTGGCCTTTGCAGCCACTCCTAGAAAATCCCCGCGGTCTGGGAAGTCGGGGCAGGATCGCTAGGGCATGGCAAAGTTCCTTGATGCGTTGTGAGACAAAACACGTTTAGACCTGTGGGTGGTGAAAGTTGTCACTGCACAGAACGAGAAACGCATTCAGAGGGGGCTCTGCGGTAACCCCAGATACACTTTCTAATACAGGACAGGACCCCCTCGGACTCCCTGCTTCCCCGGCGTGCCCCAGGTGGGTTTTGTATAGTGGAGGAGGAGGAGGGAGAGAGCTAACACTGAGAAAAACTGTTCCCGGGGGTGAGCCATATTTACAGCCAGAGTGAAAGGAAATATTTCCACCGTCAGTGAAAATCGTATCAGGGGGTAACCAGAGCTTGACGCCCGCCGTTGTGCTGAATGCTGCCCAGAAAGTACCATGCGTGTTGTCTGGGAAGGGCTTTCAGCCACTGAGCCAGGCACCCACCTCCTTTCTGAGATGAGTACCTGCCACTTCCCGCATCCTCGTAGTAAGGGATGAAGGCCACTGCACGTTGTCCGAGTAATCCGAAGCCTCGGAGCACTTTGTTTCTTACCTGAGTTGCACCCCTATAAGGAATTTTTAATTTATGCAAATAGATTTTGACCTTTCAAATGGGTAAAGTGAGAGAAGCCTTGATAACCCTTGGGCTCGAGCACTGTTAAAGCTACATTGTTTTTAAGCAACCACTTTAATTTTCTTCATTAGGGAAAATGAGCCTGATGTGGGCAGAATTCAGCTGAGCTGCACAGTGCTGTGGAGGATCTGGGAACCTTGAGATGGTAGGCAGGGCGCAGAGGCAGATGTGTGGAAATGTCGACGCTGCCCCACACCCCACACCCACACCCCTCCTACATCTTGACTGCATGGAGTGCTTTGGGGGCTGGGTGGCAAGGACCGGGATGTGGTCCTTGGAGAAGAGTGATGGGAGGTGGCATTGTATGAGACTTAAGCAGTGAGCAAGGTTTCTTCTGAGCCTCAGTGTCCGGCTGGAAGCATTTTTAAGTGTTTGTTTCTGGTATGAAGGAGTCAGGGGCATAGAATAGAAGAAAACATTTCCAGTCACGTGACCTCTTGGCTGGCAGGGTTTGTGAACATCAGGGGAAAGGAGAAACTCCTGCCTACCCGCTGTCACCCACTGCTGGTTAGTGGGGGCTGTTTTCATGCTCTGAGTAAGTCTGTTCTCAGAAACTCCAGGGAACCATAAAGGACTTCTGTCTCGAAATGCCTTTGGTGCTCCTGCCTCTGGTGACTTGGCAAAAGGCAAAACAATTCATTCTGCATTTCTGATTTCAATGCATGTTCACCGTTTGATTTTGTTGACATGATTTGTTTTTCCATTTTAGGCACCAAAAACCAAGAAGGGATTGAAAGGTGAGTGGAGAGATGGAACATCACCCTTAAGCCAAATATGTATCTTTTTTCCTTAGGTCCAAAAATAATTTAGACATGTCTATGTTTAAATGTTCTTAGTGAGAGGCTTGCTGTTTTTGCCATAATTCCTTAGGCAGCCTTGGTCTTCCTAGGGGACTCCTTGTGCTGTCTCATTGGCCCTCAGAGAAATTCAGAAATAAATATGAGACGGGGTTTTGGGAAGAATCCTTCTCATTGGACTCTGAATCCAGAAGTCAATGGTTGGGGTTAAGGATGCTAAAGGCATTTAAGCCAGATGGGAAAACTAATTCAGTGTTCATGCTTAGGTTTCCCCCACATGCCTCCATCAGAAAGTGGCCAAGGAGGGGTACAAGGAGGGTACCCTTCAGATAGAAGGGTACAAGGAGGCTACTGATCTGAAAGAAGCTTGCAGATGCCTAAAAATCTTGGTCACTTTTCCCAAAGAGCTGTGCTGAGCTGTGTTTAGAGTCTGGAACACTGATTGTGGGCTAGCGTGTCATGGGAAAACAGGTAGAATGTAAGTTCTACCGAAAATCTATACTGTGTTCCTTTCAGAAAGTTATTTTAAGTTCTGCCCTAGGGTGTTTCAACAAGGCATTTTGACTTGTTGCTAGAGATTTGGGAAACATCTTGTGGCCAATGAAGGGAGAGTTAAGCCAAAGTCCCAACATCTGAAGGCTGGGAGACCCTCGGGCAAGTCTTGCATTTGAGTTGTGTTAGAGCCACTCTTCCCTCCCTTTTCTGTTCCAGGCTCCATTGATGATGTCCTTGGTGACCTCCTAGGAGATGATAGTAAGTGCTTCTTCCCAAGAATCCCCTGGTTTAGGCTTCTTTTTTTAATTGAGATATAATTCACATACCATGAAATACACTCCTTTAAAGTGTACAATTCAGTGGTTAAATGGTGTTCACAAAGTTGTACAACCATCACCACTACCTAATTCTAGAACATTTTCATCATCCTTGAAGAAACCCCGGGCCTATTAGTAGCCAGTCCTCCTGTTCCCCTCCCCCATCCTTCCCCCTCCCCCCCCACTTATTTACTCTGTCTCTATGGATTTGCCTATTCTGGACACTTTATATAAAATGGAATCATACAAGAACTGGCCTCTGCATCTGGCTTCTTTCCTGTAGCATAAGATCTTCAGTTCATCCACACCATAGCGTGTCGGTGCTGCTTTCCTTTCCGTAGCTAGGTAATATTCCACCGTGTGGCTAGATCACATTTTGTTTATCCATTCACCAGCTGATGGACATTTGAGTTATTTCTACATTTTGGCTGTTATGAATAATGCTGTTTTGAACATTCAAGTACAAGTTTTTGAGTGGACATACGTTTTCAGTTCCTTTGGATATAAGCCTAGGAGTGGAACTGCTGGACCGTATGTTTAACTTTTAGAGAAAACCGCTTTTCCAAAGTAGCTATAGCATTTTACATTCCCAGCAGTGGTGTAAAAGGGTTCCAGTTTCTCCACATCCTTGCCAGTGCTCACTTTCTGTCTTTTTGATTATTGCCATCCTTCCAGCTGTAAAGTGGGTTCTCATTGTGGTTTCCATGCACATTTCCCTAGTGACTAGTGATACTGATCAGCTTTTCATGTGCTCACTGGCCATTTCTGTATCTTCTTTGGAGAAATGTCTGTGTTCCATATCCTTTGACCCTTTTTATTTGTCTTTTTATTGTTGAGTTGTAAGAGTTTCTTATATATTCTGGATACTAATCCATTCTTTGTGTTCTTTGCCATATTGAGGAGCAGGGCTCCGTGGTCATGCAAAGCTCACCAGGGATAGTGAGGCTTAGGTTCCCCCCACATGGCCCCCAGGAACCCACAAACACAAGCCTGTGTATGCCAACCTGCATTTTTTTGTTTTTCTTTTTTGAGACAAGAGCTATCTCTGTCACCTGGGCTAGAGTGCAGTGGCGTCATCCTAGCTCACTGCAATCTCAAACTCCTGGGCTCAAGCCATCCTCCTGCTTCAGCCTCCCAGTAGCTGGGACTACAGGTGCAAGCCACCACACCCAACTAATTCATCTATTTTTTTGTAGAGACAGGGTCTTGCTCTTGCTCAGGGTGGTCTTGAACTCCTGACCTCAAGCAATCCTCCTGCCTCAGCCTCCCGGAGTGCTAGGATTACAGGCGTGAGCCACAACACCCAGCCCCAACCTGCAATTTTGGGCAGTGGAAGTGCCGTCGTTCCTCCTGCTTTTCCATGGGGTGCAGTTGAGTTGGGTTGGGCTCTTCATTTGGCACTTGCTGGCATTTAGAGTTGACCCACCATCCTCTCCCCTATTCAGGTTTTTCAAGGGGTAACATTGGGACCTGCCCGTGGGGCCAGTTTCCTCCCTCCAAACACGCCTTTCTTTCAGTGGGACAGTCTGGGAGATGGCTTGGTGAGGGAAGTCAGCACCCTTTTTATCTTGACTCCACTTCTCTTTAGCTGAATGACATCTCTTCTGTTTTCTTTCTTGCCAGTGACACCACCCGAGAAGCCTGTTAAACAAGCTTCACAAGCCAGAGACACCACAGGTGTATCTCAGGCACTTCCTTCAAAGGCCAAAACGAAGTAAGCGTAAGCGTGAGAGCGACTTGGGCCCCCATGGCCTATTTCAGTCCAGATGCTTTTTGCCCTCCCCGCCCCCACTTCCTGCTTGGCATGTGGAGCTTCTAATGTCGGTAATTTCCACCCCTTCCCTTAGCTCCAAGCTATTGGAGGCGCCTGGGGGAGTTGAAAGAGAACTAAAGTGGAGGTCAGAAGTCAGGGCTTACTTACTGTGTGACCTGAGGCAATATCTGGACCTCTCTGAGCCTCAATTTTTTTTCTTTTCCTCAGAATAAAAGGATTGGCCTAGATCAGGGGTTTTCAAATTGTATTTGTTCTAAGGTTCTTATGACAGGTGAGAGAAAAGGGAGGTGCTCTGCGGACGCCCCACCCTCTACTCTCCTCAGAACTATAGCAGTTGTTTTTTCCCTCTTACCTATTGTTTTTAGCAATTTGTTATGTTGTTTTGTTTTTTTTTTTTTTTTTGAGACAGAGTCTCGCTCTGTTGCCCGGGCTAGAGTGAGTGCCGTGGCGTCAGCCTAGCTCACAGCAACCTCAAACTCCTGGGCTTAAGCGATCCTACTGCCCCAGCCTCCCGAGTAGCTGGGACTACAGGCATGCGCCACCATGCCCGGCTAATTTTTTTTTTCTATATATATATTTTAGTTGGCCAGATAATTTCTTTCTATTTTTAGTAGAGACGGGGTCTCGCTCTTGCTCAGGCTGGTCTTGAACTCCTGACCTCGAGCGATCCACCTGCCTCGGCCTCCCAGAGTGCTAGGATTACAGGCGTGAGCCACCGCGCCTGGCCTATTTTTTTTTTTTTAAGCGGCTCTACTACTGTTAAAAAAAAAGTTAAAAATCACAGCATTAGGTGGCCCGTGAAATACCTTTTAGCAACTCCGTTCTCCTGGAGAAGTCTGTCCAAGTTCATTTAGACTCTCTAAGCCACTCTTCCTTTTTTAGAACCATCTAGTGCCCTGGGAGTGAGGGGAGATGCTGATTCCACCCCTTTGCAGGTCCCTCCTGGAAGACGGTGTCTTCAGCACCAGGGCAGGCCTGGCAGGAGCTGATGCCGAGGTGAGACTGGCCCATTCTCCAATCCTGGGCCTCTCTTCTTATCTGCAGAAGTAGTGAGATGGGCGTTGTGGTCAAGGGGCTGCTCACAGAAGGGTTTAGAAGTCTCTGCATTGAGTTTGTTATTTTGTCGCAGGGGAGGTTACTATTTTTTAGAGACAGGGTCTCACTCTGTCACCCAGGGCCCAGGCCAGAGTGCAGTGGCACGATTGCTCCAGCCATCCTCTTGCCTCTGCCTCCCAAAGTGCTGGGGTTGCAGGCGTGAGCCACCGCACTGGCCCGGTTTGTTCTTAAAGCAAAATAATTCTAAGGGCTGCCGAGTGGACCCAAAGGAGCATCCTTCTCCTTCCCACCAGTAAGGTGAGCTAGAAAGGAGAGCTCCTAGCAGCCATGGGAGTCTTGGGTGTTGCCCCTTTCCCATCATAAACTGCTCAGCTCTCCAGCCACGTGCATGGGCATGGGAAGCTGCAGAATTTCAGTCTTGTGAGGGAAGAAGTCTCTAGGTTGGAAGGAGGAGAAAGTGCCAGCGCTTTCTGGGTCTCACAACCAGGCAGGTTTGACTTGAAACAACAGCCACGCCCAAATGCGGGAGACACTGCGACCCTCCTGTTAAGGCTGCGTTGGCTGAGCTCTGCTCCTGCCAGCAGTCTGCCCTAAAGCAAGGGGCCAGAGCCCTGAGTTTTTTCGGGCCTTGACTAATTAACGTTCCTCCTGTGGACTTAGGTTTCAGATGTCTCAGACGCAGACCCAGAGGCTTTGCTCCAGGCCATAAAGGTAAGGAACCAGCTTGCATGATTGGGGGTGGGCCTGGGAGGTGGGGGGTGATATTTTGTGCCAGGGCTTCATTCTCCCTCTGATTTCTCCCTTTATTTTTATTTTTTATTTTTTTTGAGACAGAGTCTTGCTTTGTTGCCCGGGCTAGAGTGAGTGCGGTGGCATCAGCCTAGCTCACGGCAACCTCAAACTCCTGGGCTTAAGCGATCCTCCTGCCTCAGCCTCCTGAGTAGCTGGGACTACAGGCATGTGCCACCATGCCCGGCTAATTTTTTCTATATATATTTTAGTTGGCCAGATAATTTCTTTCTATTTTTAGTAGAGACGGGGTCTCGATCTTGCTCAGGCTGGTCTTGAACTCCTGACCTCGAGCGATCCACCCGCCTCGGCCTCCCAGAGTGCCAGGATTCCAGGCATGAGCCACCGTGCCTGGCCTGATTTCTCCCTTTACAACTCATGTTTCTGAGCCTTCCTGTTACAAGAATGGAGCTCAGCCATGAGCTGTTGGCCTTCTTGCCTCTCTGGGTATAAACCAGTTTTCCTGGGGTACAGAGAATGGACAGTCTCTGCCATGGGCCTCTGATGGAGTGGGGCCAGCCCTACCTGAAGTCTCACCTGGCTGGGTCCCCCCACTTTCCTCCCCACCTAAGGGGACAGAGGGGAGACTGTCTCCTCTGACATTTGTTCTTACCCTTTCTCCATATTTCTCTCCACATCCCCTGCCATGTCCCCTTCAGATGGGGACTGCTGTCATCAGATCAAGCCCAAAGCTGATCTTTGCAAAGGAATTTTAAAGCATCAATTTTGAACAGGTGATAAGAACATAATCTCACAGTGCTCAGGTAGCTTGGCCTGGGCCTCCTCTCTCTCTCCCTCCCCTTCCAGCCAGCAGCACCTCCTGTCTGACCCTTGGCCTCTTGTCCCTCTTATTAACCCATTTTTCCACAGTCCCTGGGTTAAGGCTGAGCTCTTGGTTCCAGCCCTGTGGGGCTCTAAAGCATTGGTGTGTGTTCCCTTCTTGTGTCAGAACAAGCTTCTTTAAACCCAGGTTGAAATCTCTCTTCCCAGGACCAGCCGGCTGGGAGCCCTCAAGTCCACTGACTGAATTTTTGGTGGTGACTTTGAGTCTCTCATTCCAGAACAAATAGCTGAAGCCCCTCCCCACACTCTGCTTACCTTTGGTTCGATTTTTTCTTTCCTAACTCACCTTTTTTCTCAACAGTTTTCTCATTTTCCTGTGGTTTCTCACAATTCTGCCCCTGAGTGCCAGCTGCCCATCTCAGATGGGAGTCCTCATCCCCTTGTCAGCTGTCATCCTCCGTCCCTCCTGCTTTGCTAGGACCTGGACGACATGGATGCTGACCTCTTCGGTCTGAAGAAGTCTAACCCGGCCTCCAGCAACAGAGCTGCAAAGGGTCCTGGGAAAGAAGAGCTGCCCAGTGACCCCAGACCTGCTGGCAAGCTAAAAGCCAACGAGAAAGGTGCGTGGGAAGGAGCACCCTAAAGCCACGGGGGAGGCCTTGGGGACATGGAAGATGCTCAGAAGGAAGCGTTTCTCTGCCCGGGGTGGAGAGGCCCAAGAGCAACTGTGCGTGTGTGTGTGTGTGTACACGTGATTGCAGTGGGGAGGGGACGGGTGACTTTCCTCCCTTCCTGGGGCTGTTCAGTCCCTCTCAGTCCAACACAGGCAGCTCCTGGAGAAACTCTGTCCGTTACAATGGACAGTCGTTTGGTACCAGTTGGATGTCTAAAATCAAAAATAGAAAAAGAAAAACAAAAGTGGACAGTCATAGGGTAGCCTGTGCATCTCCCAAACCCATGTCCCTGTTTGGAGTGACTCCTGACAAGCAGGGCAGGAGGTGGGAACCGTGTGAGAACTGAGGTACAGACCCCTCCTGTGGCTGCTCACGGCCACGAGCCCTCAGCTTCCCAGGAAGAAGTGCACCCATCCCAGGGGCCCCAGGACATGGTGTGGCAAGAGGATCCAGGCCGACACTGTTGTCTTCCTTTTGCTTCCTGCAGGGGATACCATTGCCACCAAGAAGCCACCTCCCTCTCCCGGAAGCTCTCCTGGGCATCAGTACAGGAGGTTTTCCTTTGGAGGTACCATTGCCCCCATCGTGTTTCTGGGACACCCCGGTTTGATGATGGAGTGGCCTGGGTGACGCTTGCCCGAGGCCAGGTTGCTGTGTGTGTCCTACGGGGAGCAGAAAGCTGGTGCCGCAGGTTCGGTTCCTCGTGGATCCAGCGAGGGTCTAGTGATGTCCTGGCTGGAATATTTGGGTTATTCATTCGCAAAGATTTTGAAGCTGGGTATCAAAATGAAGATTTTATACTTTAGGAAAAAGTCCCTTTCCCTTCATGAATGAACGAATGTTTTACTTCTCTTTTGATGCCGTGGGGACATTTCCAAAAGGCCATGCAGCCAGCAGAGTCAGAGGCCCCATGGGTGAGCCTAGGGTGGGCCCGGCAGGCCCAAGGCCACCCTCCGACTCGCTCTCCCCTGGCTGAGCCTTGTCTGGGTGTCAAACCCCTTACCATGGGCCCTATCTGGGTGCTGAGGGGCTTGCTCGTGTCTTAGAGCAGTGGGAAATCTGGACTCAAGTGAGAACTCCCTCAGCTTGGGGCTTGCTTTTCCTGAACTAAGTGCTGCAGTCTGACCTGTGCTTTCCCTTCTGCTGGGAGACTCGGAGGACCCGTTGGCAGGACTTCTCTCCGATGATGAGGAAGAAATCGCCGAGAAGCCGCCCGTGACGGGGAGTAAGGCAGCTTCAGACAAGAGCCCCGGCACAGCCAGAGATCAAGGTAGGGAGGAGTGGGCTTGTTTCTCATCCTGGGGGCAGCAGGTGCAGAACCAGAACGCTCAGCAGGGTGGGGACCAGAGGTCTAAGGTCCAGGATAAAGAGATTATCAGTCTCTAGGAACAGGGAGGTGGGATTCGTGGGTCTGGGCGGTGGGGTTGTCCCGTGGGCAGACCAGACAAGTGCAGTGCCTGCCGCCCCGCCCAAAGTCAGGGCTGCAGGGGAACGTCCCCCTCCCGTGCACATGTCACAGTTGAGGGCAAGACGGCTGCGGGCACTGGGCCTGTGTTCTCTCCTTTAGGTCCGTCTATTCCTCTGACTCCCGGGGACACCCCTGTCCGAAAGAAAGAACTGTTTGATGACGGGGATGACGTCATGGCCGCCCTGGGGTTTGGAGACAGTCCCAGTGCAGCGAGGAGGCAGATGGGAGGCCAGTAAGGACCCCTCTGCGCAGAGAGCCCCTGGTCAGGCTGCTGCTTTAGGTCCCGGGAGAGGCTAGTGGGCGGGTACAGTGTGTGTCCCCCGGGAGCCCCTTGTAGTCACACGTCCCTGTCCTGCATCCTATCCTGCAGGGAAGGGCCCCGTCCTGCACGCTCCAAGCTGGACGAGCTGCTGGGGCGAGGCGCTGCCACCACACTGCTGACCTGCCCGGGCACAGGGGAGCGCAGGGAGTTCAAGCTAGACAAGAAGTACCAGAGGCCGCAGGGTGAGGAAGCTTGGGGGTCAGCAGGGAAGGGGAGGGGGGCCTCCAGACCAGGTTGTTACCATAACCTGTGATGAGAAATAAGCTTTACACGATGATACGCACACACTGGTACACATTTATAACTGAGGCAAAAGTGTCATGAGATAATACTTAACCCTTACTGTTGTTCGACACTCTTTTATTGAGATGCTGTTTGATTTAGAAATACACTGGTTGTGACTCATTGAGTTGGTTTCTCCACCCGCTAATGGACAGCTGCTCACAGTTTGAAAAACACTGTTCTGGATCAGTGTTTCTCAGAGCATCAGCCCACGGGCCATCTGTTGGGAGTTGTCCTTGTGACAGCACAGCTCACTGGGCTCAGGGGATCTTGGGCAGGGCCCCATGATCTTGCAGTTGCACCCCCCAGAGCAGCTTCTCCTCTGGTCATCTTATATGTTGAGCTGCCAGTTCAGCTTTTTTTAGACAAAGAGTTCTGCAGCTGCAAAAGAGTTTGGCTTACCCTGCTCCACATCATGGTCATGAGCGCCTTAATTCACAGACGAAGATGCCTGGGACGATGAGGACTTCACCTTTGGGGCCTATCAGCCCACGGTGGGCTCCTCCGAGGGCCGGCAGTCCCGTCGGCAGTCAGTCAGGTAAGCAGGGTCTGCAGGGGCCTTGGGCTCTGAGGCAGGATGGCCACCGGGAAGACACGCCCCTGCAGCCTTCCCCCATCCCCTCCGACAGCCTTGTGTGGGAAGCCACGGTGTGCAAGGCCACAGTGTGCAGGGCTCTAGGCTCTTTGGGTGCTGGGGGAGAAGGAGGTCACCCAGTCCTGCCAGCCCGGGCAGGGGGTGGTGATGGCCCCAGCGGGAGCCTGTCTCCACTTAGGCTGTCAGTGCCCCGGCCAGTCTCAAAAGGACAGGAGAAGGTGGGCCTACCCCCGCCTGAAGCTCCCGAGAGCCACAAGAGGCTGTGATGTCACTTGGCTCCCGAGGAACATACAGCCCAAGGGGTAGCAAAACCACTGGCCTTCCATGGGGGCTTCTCAGGCCGCACTCCCCAGGAACACTGCTGTCGGACCTGCCATGACAGTCCTGGTAGTGTGTTCCTCCCAGTTTGCAACAAAAGTCACATCAGTGACTTTTATGAATGTGGAGTTTTCTCCCAGTATGTATGTTAGGCCCTGTATTTTGAAGTAACGTCAAACCTATGGAAGAGTACCGGGAGCTGTCTTCCAGCCGTTGCCCAGACTCAGCGGTTGTGAACGTTACTCCACGTTGGCTTTGTCCGCCTCTCTTTCTGTCTCGGTAGCTGTGTGCACACGCTGACATTTCTCCCACTCCCGCAATGGGAACCGGCTGCCGCTGGTCAGTAACCGGTGTGGGCAGTGGCTGAGAAAACGGACAAGTAGCAAAGTGGCTGTCGATGGAAAACCTGGAACCTACTTGAGCCAACTGATTTTCCTCTGGACACATGTGTCTGTGGTTGTAATTTTTTTTTTTTTTTGAGACAGGGTCTCACTTCTGTCATCCAGGCTAGAGTGCAGTGGTGTGATCATAGCTCACTGCAACCTCAAACTCCTGGGCTTAAGCCATCCTCCTGCCTCAGCCTCCCCAGTAGATGGGACTACAGGCACATGCCACCATGCCCAACTAATTTTTCTATTTTTTGAAGAGATAGGGTCTCACTGTGTTTCCCAGGCTAGTCTCGAACTCCTAGCCTCAAGCAATCTTCCTGCCTTAGCCTCCCAAAGGGCTGGGATTACAGGAGTGAGCCACTGCACCTGGCCCATGGTTATAATTTGATCCTGTTCTCTGTGGATAGAATTGTCCCTGGTTCATGTGATGGAAGTCAAGATGTCCATATTTTGTGGTGTTCTACAAACAGCACACGGCCTGCCACTGCCCTGTGGCTTGAGCTGGTCCAGAAGCTGCTGCTCGTTGGGCCTCGGGCTGTCTGTGCAGATTCGCAGGGCGTAGTCAACTCCTCACTGTGGGCCAAGCAGTTGCAGTGGAGGGAACAGCTCGTAAGGGGACAATTGGGTGTCTGCTTCCCCTGCCTGACACCCTCCTCTCGGTCTTGAAGTAGGTTCTTAGCAGATGGTGGCCCAGACCCCAAGGGAGAACCAGGCTCCAAACAGAGCCTTCCAGCAGCTTCCAGCCCCATCCACCCCAGGAAGGGAGGAGCCGACTGGTTGGGCCTCAAGGACGACAGCTTGGACTCGCTTCCTCCCTCCCCTACCAGAGAGGCCCGAAGGGGAGGCTCAGTGCACTCCTCACCCTCTGCACCCCCTCCTGTGAGCCAGCACCCTGCCCCAGCTGGGCTGCCCTCCTCGGGGGCAAAGCCACCAGCCGAGGGTGCAGGGTACCCTGCCAAAGCCAGCCAGGCTTCCAAGCCAGGAGCATCCGAGGAGAAAGAGGAGGACTGGCTGAGCCATGCCTTGTCTCGGAAGAAGTTGCAAGGCCTGGCCAGAGAGGAGTGCACTGAGGCCTCCGAGGGCCCAAGCGTGGTGGGAACAGCAGGCCATCCCCCACTCGGCAGGTACGGGCTTGGGCTGCTATGTCTAGTGGACGGGGGACTGGGTGGGGCTTTGAGGGCCCACCTTGCCTGCCTTGCCTCTTGCGGACTCGGTTGGCAACACGCAGCGTACCCCTGTAGGGTAGGCACTGAGGCCTTCTCTGAGCTCCGCTTCTCTTCCTCCTGGGCACTGCAGGGAGAGCTTCTGGCTCCCTGGCTTGGCCCAGGTGCAGACACGAGGGGTCTGGGGCGCTGTTGACACTCACTGACTGCCATGAGGCAGGTGCTGACCTGATTGGGCAGGAGAAGAGTGAGGGGCCCTGAGGTGCAGACACCCTGCCGACAGCCCCTCAGGCTGGCAACCCCAGCGTCCACACTGTTGGTGCTTCTGCCAGCCCCAGCTTAGGCGAATGTGGTGTGAGTTGAGATGTCCTTGTGCCCTTGGAGAGTGTTAGAGGAGACACAGTAGCGGGGAGGCAGTTCCCAGGGGAAGACACAGAATGGCAATCCCGTGGGGCAGGACAGTGAGTGACCTCCGAGGGCAGGAAGGCAAAAGGGCTGGCAAGCCGGGAGAGTCCAGAGGAAGTAAGATGCGCCGTGGCCAGAGCCCAGGGGAGGTGAACTGGGCAACTTGTGACAGCCCAGGGACATCACCCAGTCCCGGGGTTGGTGTGAGGTCAGGAGGGCAGTTTTGACTTTGACCTGAAGCTGAGGGGAAAGCTGAGGCCAAAACAGAGAAGACCCTGCCTCCTTGCCCACCCTGAGAGCCCAGAAGCCGAGGAGGGAGGTTACAGACAGGAGGGTGTCACCAGGGGCGGCTGGACTTGGGAGGAGGCCACATAGAGCCTCATTGGAAAGCCGAGCCAAGCTCAGTGGGCCAAAACAAGACTCTGAACTTGAGCTTGACTCCAGTGTACGTAACGTGGCCATTGTCAGTCCCCGGACAGCGTCCGTTCACTGTGTATGCTGAGGTGGGGAGGGGAAGGGAAGCCTGCAGATCCAGAAGCCCAGGCTTGGGAGGAGAACCCCCCTGAGACGCGATGGTGGGAACAGGAAAAGGGTCGGCCAGGGCTTCACGCTTGGAGCTCGTCCTGGCCTCATCTTCGCCCCACCTCACCTGGGCCTTCTGTCACTCCCCTTTTGATGTCACCTCTGCTCAGCCGGCCTGCTGCCAGCACTCAAGGGCTTAAGCAAGCAGCCTCTGGAGGGACCTCAGGAACAACAGCGCGAGAAATGCCGCCTGCCAGGCCTGACGTCTTGGGGTACGTCTGCAGCCAAGCTGAGCGTGAGTGAGGCACGGTGGATGGCGCAGGTCTAGACACGGATGACAGACCACTGTGCGGGCTCCCGCGTGCTTAGCTGTGGTGTTGGACACCTGGGGCAGGCCTGCTGATAGAAGGGCTCTCTGAGGCGGGGTCCCCACCTCCCAGCCACCAGCACAGTCGAGACACTCCCCCTTAGTCAATTGCCCCCCGTCTGCCCGTGTCCCACACAGAAGGCTGTTCACGTTGGCCCCCATCCCTATGTCCTGTCCTCAGGTCCCCTGCGACTTGGAATCAGGCCACCTTGGCCCTCCCTGCAGGTGTCCCAAAGATGGGAACGGCCCCTGGAGACCTCTCCAGCAACGGTTTGCTTTCTGCTTTGTTCGGGGGGCTTCACCCTGGGTGGGAGGAGGTGCTTTGAGCTGCTTTCGTGGCCCCTCCTAGACACACACAGTCCCAGACCTCTGGCCTCCTGCTTGTCTCTCTGCTATTGATTTTTCAGAGCCTGCCGTTTGTGTCCCGAGCTCCCAGGAACCCACAGGGCTTCCTGCGCCTGGCCAGGTAGGGAGGATGGACGAACAGGTACAGCTCTCAGGCCCAGGGAGCAATTCTCCCGTGCCCAGAGACAGCATCAGCCCTGTGACCTGACAACCTGCCAGGAAGGACATGTCCAATATACCAAATATGACATCAGCCTGTCCACCCTGGCATCCCCCCCAGCACTTTCCTGAACTTATAGCCTTGCCACTCCCAGGCAGAGTTGGGTGTTAATTTGGCAGCCTCGGTGGGGATTCGAGGTGGCGGCCAGGTCGGGGCTGAGAGTGCTCCAGTCAGAAAGCAGGACTTCAGGTCCTGTCGCTCTGTCTGGCCAGCCTCCTAATCCCTGCCATCCTCCCACGTGCCTCCATCTCAGTTTCCCAGGTGTGGCAGTCACCTCTGGCACCTGGGCCTGGGAGGTGTGGCCCCCAGGAGCACGTCACAGGAAGATTGTGGGGGGTGGGCAGCTCACAGGATCCAGATTAGTGTCAGCATGTGAGCTTCGGGCCTGACAGATAGGGCCGGTGTCAGAGCTCTTGTTGTAGCTGAGACTCTGCTGGAATGTGGCTATTTGTCTCGGAAGCTGGAGACCACACTGGGGAGGACACTGGAGGCAGGGAGGGTGGCCCATGTTCGTGACCAGACCTGAAGGGGGAGGTGCCATGCGGCCAGCTCAGCTGCAGTGACCATGACTCTCCAAGGCCTCATACTTGGCCATGTAGTGTGACAGCCTTGTCCCCTATCTGTAGCCACAGATCAGGTGCAGGGCCCAGGAAGTCCATTGAGCAGAGGACCAGGAGGCAGCTGAGCTCAGCCGGGTCCCTGTCCCCTTCCTGACCTGGAACACCTCTTCCTCTCCTGCAGTCCCTGCTCCCAGAGTCCCTGGTGCGGAGCCTGCTGCCAGGCACAGAGTACCAGAAGCAGCTCCTGGCAGCACAGGTGCAGCTTCAGAGTGGCACTGCCCAGCTCCAGGCTGAGCTGCTGCAGAGCCAGGTGCACCTGGCCGAGCTGGAGGCCCAGGTGAGGGGCAGAGGGGCAGCTGGCAGGAGCAGGGTTGCTGGGAGGGCGTCACTGAGAATGGTCGGAAGCTTCCCCAGGAAGGAGGAGGAACTGTAGGCACAAAGCTCGTGGAGTAGAGACCCCATGCCGCCGGTACCTCCCTCCATGCCGGCCCTCCTGCCGTGTCCTAGGTGCGGAAGCTGGAGCTGGAGCGGGCCCAGCACAAGCTGCTGCTGGAGAGTTTGCAGCAGAGACACCAGGCGGACCTGGAGCTCATCGACAGCGCACACAGGTACCTGGCGCCTGCCCGTGGCATGCCCAGGCTTCCCGGGGCTCCTGTCTTGCCCCAGCTCTGCCTTGGATCTCCACACTGACCCCAAAGGCCTTGTTAGGTGGTGGCCCTCTGCCTTCTGGACCCCACAGCTGGGTGTTCTGTTGGCAGAAGCCGCGTCAAGGTGCTGGAGACATCGTACCAGCAGCGGGAGGACCGACTCCGGAGAGAGAACGAGGAGCTGTCAGCTCAGTACCTGTCGCACTGCCAGGAGGCCGAGCAGGCCCGCGCCGAGCTCACAGCTCAGCACCAGCGGCGCTTGGCAGCTGCTGAGCAGGAGAAGGAGCAGGAGATAGAGCGGCTCCGGCAGCTGCAGCGGTGAGGGCCCAGGAGGGGCGGGTGGGGAGCGTGCCTGGCAGCAGCGAGCACCGAGGGCCTAACTAAGCACCAGTCAGTCCTCGAACCTGCTAACCACTAGAGGCTGGTGACTAGAGCCACCCTGGGAAAGGGGTGCTGTTTTGTTTCCTATATTGACGCGGTTGTCTCTCTAGACGAGAATGAGACCAAAAAAAGGTACCTAAGGGAGTCGAAGGTCAGCGAGGGCAGAGCAGGCCTCACAAGCTGTTCAGATGGGCAGACAGAGAGCGTTACGCGCACAGCTCTTTCCTCTACCTAAAGTGTCCTTTGCTGAATAACAGGAGGAACCTCCTCAGAGAGCGTGCGTAGCCCTGAGGCACCAAGACAGAGGCGCTGGGGAGACTGAGGCAGTACCCTGTCAGCAGGGACTGCTCAGAGGCACACCCTCCGGGGGGTGCGGAGGGGCCGCAGTGTCCACCGCACTGCCGAATGGCCCTGCTCAGGGCTGCCCGGGCCGTCCCCACCCCTGCCCCGCAGGGCGTCCATTCTGGACATGCGCAAGGACCATGAGGAGCAGCTGCAGCGGCTGAAGCTGCTGAAGGACCGAGAGATCGATGCGGTCACCAGTGCCACCTCCCACACACGGTACGTGCACCACCCGGGCCCTGTCCACCCGAGGCCCAGGGCTAGGGGTCCCCAGGACAGCGTGACCCAATCGTCCTCCAGGTCCCTGAATGGCATCATCGACCAGATGGAGAAGTTCTCCAGCAAACTGAACGAGCTGTCCTCTCGAGTGGAGGCCTCACACCTCACCACCTCCCAGGAGCGGGAGCTGGGGACCCGGCAGCGAGATGAGCAGCTGCGAGGTACAGCCCATCTCAGTCACCTGGGCCCCCTTGGCGGGAAGATGGGTGGGCCGTGAGCGCCCTGTGGGCTGCCCCCAGCACTGCAGGAGCAGCTGGGCCGGCAGCAGCGGGACATGGAGGAGGAGCGGAGCCGGCTCCAGGAGGTCATCGGGAAGATGGAGGCGCGGCTGAACGAGCAGAGCCGGGTGCTGGAGCAGGTGAGGCCCGTGCTCCTGCCTCAGGGCCCCTCCTAGGGCACCTGCAGGCGTGGCCGCAGTTCTGACCTCACCTCCTCAGCCGCTCGCTCCCTAGGCTCACCTCTCCTCTGAATGTCCCTCCTGCCCTCCCTGCCTCCATGTTCCCAGTCCCAGCCTGGACCTCAGCACAGCTCCTCAGGGAGCGGCCAGGCCTGGTCCCCGGGGGTGGGGGGCACACTCAGCCTGGCCCGGGCCCTGCAGGAACGCTGGCGAGTGCGTGCCGAGCAGTCCAAGGTGGAGTCCATGCAGCACGCCCTTGAGGAGCAAAGGAAGGTCACGGCCCAGCAGATGGCCATGGAGAGGGCAGAGCTGGAGCGAGCCAAGGTGAGTGCAGCCACCCTGTTTAGCTGCTGACACGGCCGTCGTGCCAAGGGACACTCACACTGTGCCTTCACCCGCCATGTCCCAGAGTGCCTTGCTGGAGGAGCAGAAGTCCGTCATGCACAAGTGTGGGGAGGAGCGCCGGCGCCTGGCAGCCGAGTGGGCCGAGTTCTTCGCGCAGCAGCAGCTGAGTAAGGAGCGGGCTGAGCGCCAGGTGGAGCAGGCACTGCAGGTGGACACCCAGCGGGAGAGCACCCTCGTCAGCCTGGCCAAGGTGAGGCCCATCTGGACATAGGAGTTAAAACAGCGTCCGTACCATCAGCTTCATCGTTATTTCCCCAAGCACGTTATACACATTTCCCATTTGTCCTCCTCATACTCCCATGACTGAGATCTTTTAGAAATGAGGAGACCGAGGTTCAGAGAAGCTGTGTCTGCCGTGTCATGTGGCTTGCGTGGGCAGCTCCCTGGCTTGGCCCTAGGCCTCTCTGGCCCATCCCAGAAGCCCCTTGCTCCCCACCCTCTCCCTGGGGCAGGGTGGACAGCTGGGGCCTGGGAATCCTGTGCAGAGCACAGCTGGGCTCCCGAAAGGAGAATGCAGCGGGGCCCTGCCGTCTGCAGGAGCAGGCCGAGCTCAAGATCCGGGCCAGCGAGCTCCGGGCCAAGGAGGAGCAGCTGGCGGCCGAGAGGGAGGCCCTGGAGCGGGAGTGGCAGGAGCTGCGGCTGGAGAAAGAGAGGGTCAGCGCCGCCGCCCTGCGCACCAGGCTCCGCTCGGAAGAGGTGGAGAGCATGAGCAAGGTGCGGCTTGGGCATGCGGGCACATGGGTGTGGCTCCAGCCACCCCGGCCAGCCCTGACCCAGGTGGCCTCCTGCAGGTGGCCTCCGAGAAGTACGAGGAGGGGGAACGGGCATTGTGCCAGGCCCGGCAGGTGCAGGCGGAGCAGCAGGCCCGGCTGCAGGTGGTGCAGCAGCAGCAGGAGCGGCTGCGGCAACAGGAACAGCACGTGCACCAGGCAAGGCTCCTCCCAGCTCCCCAGCTCCGGCTGCCCCAGGCCCCCCAGCCTCTCGCCCTTACAGCTGAGTCCTTCTCTCTGGGGATGGGCACAGGAGCATCTGAGTCTAGCCCAACAGAGGCTGCAGCTGGACCGTGCACGACAGGACCTGCCCTCCAGCCTCATGGGGCTGCTCCCCAAGGCCCCGGGCCTGGCAGCCTCCAGCCTGAGTGGTGAGTGGCTCCGAAAGGAAGGGACGGTGCCTCAGCCGGTCCTCTTGGCAGCGGCAAGGCCAGGAGCACGCAGGACATCCTCCAACCACTCAAGTTAGAGGGCAGGCTGAGTTTTAAAGTCATCTCAGTATTTCTTTTTTACACAAGTAATGCATGTTAATTTTAGAGAAATAAATCAGAAATAGAGGTGGGGAAACAACTTTGTAAAATATCAGCCAGACACTGTGGTTCACACCTGTAATCCCAGCACTTTGAGAGGCCAAGATGGGAAGATCGCTTGAGGCCAGGAGTTCGAGACCAGCCTGGGCAATGTAATGTGACACCCTCTCTATAAAATATAGAAAAATTAGCCAGGTGTGGTGGTGCGCACCTATAGTCCCAGCTGCATGGGAGGATCACCTAAGCCCAGACATCTGAGGTTGCAGCGAGCTGTGATGGCACACCACTGCACTCCAGCCCGGGCCACAGAGTAAGGCCCCATTTCTTTAAAAAAAAAAAAAAAATTGCTCAATGCCACTTCCTAGTCTAAAGAGAACTTCCTTTTTTTTTTTTTTTTTTTTTTGAGACAGGGTCTCACTCTGTTGCCCAGGATAAGAGTGGTGTCAGCCTAGCTCACTGCAACCTCACGCTCCTGGGCTCAAGCCATCCTCCTGCCTCAGCCTCCCGAGTAGCTGGGACTACAGTCCCGTACCACCACACCTGGCTAGTTTTTCTATTTTTTGTAGAGACACGGTCTCGCTCTTGCTCAGGCTGGTCTTGAGCTTCTGACCTCAAGCGATCCTCCCACCTCCACCTCCTGCAGTGCTAGGATTACAGGCGTGAGCCACCACGCCCAGCCCCAAGAGAACCACTTTTTAACATTTTGGTGCATAATGTTCCACACTGGTATATATGTTTTTAAAAACAAAATTGGGATTGTATCATACTGGTTTTTTTTTTTTTTGAGACAGAGTCTCACTCTGTTGCCCGGGCTAGAGTGCCGTGGCATCAGCCTAGCTCACAGCAACCTCCAACTCCTGGGCTCAAGCAATCCTCCTGCCTTAGACTCCCGAGTAGCTGGGACTACAGGCATGCACCGCCATGCCTGGCTAATTTTTTCCTATATATATTTTTAGATGTCCATATAATTTCTTTCTATTTTTAGTAGAGACAGGGTCTTGCTCTTGCTCAGGCTCGTCTCAAACTCCTGAGGTCAATCTGCCCGCCTCGGCCTCCCAGAATGCTGGGATTACAGGCGTGAACCACCACGCCCGGCCTGT
Organism: Varecia variegata; assembly: GCA_028533085.1. Classification (NCBI taxonomy): domain Eukaryota; kingdom Metazoa; phylum Chordata; class Mammalia; order Primates; family Lemuridae; genus Varecia; species Varecia variegata. Next base: position 143,187,522 of record CM052441.1, on the reverse strand, counting down.
ATCATATTGTTTTAGAACTTGACTTTTTTACTCAGTAATACACATGTGGAGCATGTTTTCTTCTCAGTAATTGAATACTTGATCAATTCTCAGTCAGCACGATGTTCCATTATGAGGCTGTTCCGTACCGAGTGATTTGTTGTCAGAGCTCCTCAGTGGAAAATCTCCCTACATACATCCTTGCACCTTTGCCTGATTATTTCCCTTGAATAAATTCCTAGAAATGGACCTTCCAGATAAGCACACACGAGCCTCCCGCAGAGGCTTTTGAGTTGGTGCCATTTGCCCCCAGAGCACTTGTCCAGGGTCTACCCACCGGAGTGGGTGAGCAGGCCTGGGGAACAAGGCACGCCCACCCGGTTTCCCACCAACGCTTTGGTCCCTGACTTCCTTCTTGGCCTTTGCAGCCCTCATGGCTCCTGCTGCCACTCCTCAGTGCAGCCAGCCACTGGCCAGCCCGGGCCCAGGAACCTCAAACCTCCACGCCAAACTGGTGCTGCTGAAGCACACGGCCGAGCAGGTGAGTGTCTCCGGGACTCAGAGGTCCTCGTGTTCACGTGGGTGACAAGCAGTGAGGCAGGAAGAAGCACACCATGGCTCCCGGGAGAGCTGACCCCAGCTCACGGAGGAGACTAAGGCAGATTGCTCAGTGAGACCTGTCCTCTAGGCCGGGTTCTGTACAGAGTGATTTGCATATATCATCTCAGTTCAACCTCATGGTCCATCTCCCTCCGTGCCCTGTAGTAACGATGACAACAGATGTCACTTAGGGAGCATATCCTGTGTGTGCCAGGCTCGATGCTAAGGGCTTCACACAGCCCTATGAGATAGGAAATGTTATTATCTCCACTATCCAGACAAGGAAACTGAGGCTTAGAAACATGAAGTCACAGCCGGGTGTGTGTGGCTCACACCTGTAATCCCGGCACTTTGGGAGGCCGAAATGGGAGGGTCACTTGAGACCAGGAGTTCAAGACCAGCCTGAGGCTAGGCGAGGTGGCTCAAACTTATAATCCTAGCATTCTGGGAGGCTGAGCTGTGAGGATTGCTTGAGGTCAAGAGTTCAAGACCAGCCTGAGCAAGATCAAGACCCTGTCTCTACCAAAACTAGAAAAACTTAGCCAGGCACAATGGCAAACACCTATAGTCCCAGCTACTAGGGAGGCTGAGGCAGGAGGATTGCTTGAGCCCAGGAGTTTGAGGTTGTGGTGAGCTGTGATGACGCCACTGCACTCTAGCCAGGCCAACAGAGTGAGACTCTGTCTCAAAAAGAAAAGAAAAGAAACATGAAGTCCTGTGCTCATAAATTCTCCAGCAAACAAGTGGCCTCACCAGGATTGAGACTATGCCCAGGCTCTTTCACAGCCTCTGCTGTCTCCCAGAGCCAGGCAGGATCAGGGGGACGTGGGGAGGGGGCTCCCCGAGTGAGGGCTGGCTCTGCTAGGATCCAGGGCTGCACCTCTCTCTCAGCTCACAGAAGCATGGCTGCTGATCCAAATCTGCCTCGCAGGACCGAGACTTCTTGGAGAATGAGCATTTCTTCCTGGAAACCCTGAAGAAAGCATCCTACAATGTGACATCCCATTGAGCCTGAGAGGGGCCCCAGCTGTCTCAACGGAGGACTCTGACCCTGACTCTCGCACCACCCGCTGGCTACCAGCTCGGTGGAGGTGGTGTCCGGAGCCTGATTACAGCTCTTCCTGAGGACAGCGTGCAAGTGTGTCCTTTCTAAGTGCCACAGCCATGCCTCTGGGGCTCTGAGCTGCCAAGACTGTAGCGCCATGGCTTTGGCTCTCCCCCACAGCCATCCAGCTCAGATCTGAGGGTCTTAGCTCCAACTGGTCTCTGTGGGACACCCCTGCCCACCCCGTGCAGGCAGATGGTTGTGGGACCTTTTGGCCTGGGCCTCTTCTGAGGAAGGGGCTTCTCTCAAGGGATGCCACGAGCAGCCTCCCTCGCTCCCTGCCTGACAGGTCCCCTCCCTACTGGAGACCTGGAGAAGGGCCTCCTGGCCTCCAGAGTGGGAGGAAGGGTGGCGGCAGGGAGGGTACCCGGCCAGATGCTACCTCACGGTTTGATGAGCTCCTGGAACTCAGCCAGCCCCTCTTCTCGGGCGTGCAGGAAGCCCCTGCCCCATTCCCAGCGCTGCCCTTAAGACCAACTAGACCAACTATTGTGGACACTGGCCTCCTCTGCCTCCTCTTCCTCCCTCATCTAGGTGCCCCACCAGTGGCACGGGAGGGAGCTGTGGACGAGAGGGGTGTGGGAGGGACAAGGAGAGAAGGCTCCTCCCTGTGCTGCTCACCTGCCCAAAGCTACAGCCCACTGGGAGTGAAGAGGGACAGAGCGAGAGCCTCCCTCAGAGGGGAGGGCGCTGGTGCTGGGGAGACGCGCAAGCTGCACAGCCAGCTGCTGCCACCTGCCTGTGCCTCTGCCCACCGTGCCTCTGCTGTCCTCCACCTGTAGGGGCTGCCCAGGCTGCTGGAGGGTGCCTGGAGAATGGCAGGAGGATTGGGAATCGCCCCCAGCAGACCCAAGGACAACTAATAAAATCACTATTACTTCCAAAGCAGCTTTTATCAGGGAGCAGTTTCTCACCTTCCATCAGAGAGGAAACCATCGGGAAGGCAGAGGAGGAAAATGCTAAGTGGGGTATAAAGTGCACAGTTTGTGTCTCTCTGCTCTTACAGAACAGCTTTCAGAGGGATCTTACCTACCAGCAACTTACAGCTTGGTTTTGGACCCACTAAATTGCTATGCTCTTTTTTTTTTAATGCTATGATTTTTTTTTTTTTTTAAGAGACAGGGTCATGGCCGGATGCGGTGGCTCACACCTGCAGTCCCAGCACTCTGGGAGGCCAAGGTCGGAGGATTGCTTGAGCTCAGGAGTTTGAGACTGGCCTGAACAAGAGCGAGACCCCGTCTCTACTAAAAAAATAGAAAAATTAGTTGGTCTGGAACTCCTGAGCTCAAATGATCCACTCGCCTCAGCCTCCCGGAGTGCTAGGATTACAGGCGTGAGGCACCGGGCCCAGCCTATGATGTATTAATAAATACACACAATCCAGCCTGCGGACAGGCAACCTTCGGTCCTGCTATGGTACACTCAGCAGCAACCTCACAATAAGGAACAACTCCTTAAGGCAGGACTGAGTGTCACTGGCCTGTGTATCCCCCTCAACACCGTGTAGCAGGTGTGCACTGTTGGGTGAATTACAAGTGATGGTGAGAAGTGTAGCTGTCTGGCTGTTCATGAAAACCAATTCAAGGTGTAGCCACTTCCTGCCACATGGAGAGAACCCTCATTGCATTTCAGTGCCAGTGTGAGGACCAAGCTTCTATTGGTGCCAGAGCAGGAGACCTGGTCACCAGCCCTGGCCTGGGATGTCAAGGAAGGCTTACTGGACGGAAACCACTCTACTGGGCCCAGGAGGTAGCTAGGCCAAGGGGGAAAAGTGAACAAGTGGAAGGCAGAAGAGACAGAGTGTGCAAAGGCCCTGTGGCGTGGGGAGCAAAATGTGCTGGCACCTTTTGTTCCAGAGGAAGGCCAGGGTTGGGGCAGAAGAGGGTCGGGATCACCTGGGCTACCAAGTTTGACCTTGTTAGAACTGGATCCCCAACAGCAATGCAAAGCCCTGATAGAAACAACCACACCTGTGTCTTAACCAGGTCACTTAGGCTGTTGTGTGGATCACAGTAAATTGGAGATGATCAACAGCTAACACCTACATACCATTGTTAGCGCTTTCTATATGTTAAATTTATTTCGTCCTCCTAACAAGCCTGCGAGGTAAGCACTATTATTATCTGCCTTTTTCCCTAATGAGGAAACCACAAGGGCGACAGTAAAGTCACAATCTGGACTTTAAACCCAAGCAGTCGGACTCCAGAATCCGTGCTCGCGCCCCCTGCCTGCGCCACTGGGGAGCTCAGGATGCCGCCTTCGTCTTCGGGGCTGGGGTGAGCTCCTTGATAGCCGCAGTCGCAAAGCCCGGCACCGCGCGGACCATCAGGGAGGTCCCCGACCCCGCGACCGCTCCGGGTCTGTGCCGCCCCCTGGCGGCCCGGACTGCCCGCAGCTCCGCCCAGCTGTCGACGGGCACTTCCGGAGCCGGGCGCCCGCGACCGGAGAGAACAGTGCTCGGGCCTCCCCGGAAGTGGGGTCTGGGGCCCGACTCCGCAGGCGCGGGGCGGGGCCTGTCGCGGCGCACCCAGGCGCTGCTCCGGCCACCTCTGCTCGGGTCCTAGCGCGGCCGCGGCGGCGACGTCGGCCTGAGGGAAGATGGCGGCGCCCTGCTGGCGAGCCGCGCTGTACGGATGCCGACGCTGGCGGGGCTTCAGCACCTCGGGTGAGGGGTCTGGGGATGGGGAGCTCTTGGAGGTCCCCTATATCCCGAACCCTGGGGCTCGAGCCGGCGCCTGTCCCCATCTCCTGCGGGCCAGATCAGGCCTAACGTCCGCTCTGTGCCCACAGCCGCCCTGAGCCGCCGGGCCGCCCCGCTGGGGCCAATGCCTAACCAGGACATCGATGTGAGCGACCTGGAGCGGCTGGAGAAGTACCGCAGCTTCGACCGCTACCGGCGCCGGGCGGAGCAGGAGGCGCGGGCCTCGCACTGGTGGCGGACCTACCGGGAGCATTTTGTGGAGGAGACAGGTGCGGGGCGTCTGGAGAGGGGCTGCGGCCGCCGGCCTCCGAAGTCGGGGTTGGGAGTGGGGGACACCGGCGTTTTCCCCCGGCACTAAGCGGACACTAAGCGGGCCTTGCCGGCGCCCCAGTGGACGCTGGTTGGGGGAGGCGGGGCGCCTGCACCCCTATGTGCCCTGTCGGCCGTTTAATCACGCCTGGGTTTTTCACACCTTTTGCTCCCTCCCCGTACTTGGTAAATGGCTTAACCTCACTATTGGAGTTCCTAAAATACATATTCCTAAAATCGTTTCTTGACCACCGTCCCCATTCTGGTTTGGCATACTCCTCTGTGCTCCTAAAATACTCTATGTAACCATGGCCGCACTGTATCCTGACTTTATTTTCGCAGCCTCCCCCCAGATTGTAAGCGCCCTGTGAACAGAGATCCTGCCTGTCTCGCCCACCATTGGCTCTGCACCCCGCACAGTGCCTGGCACATAGGTGTGCAATATTTTGCTAAATAGAATTAAAGTCCTGGACAAGGTGACTCAGGGAACCAGCCTTTAAGGAACTTACACTTAGTATGTCCTTTTTGAAATCATTTATGGAAGCAGTTTTTGTGGTGGTTAAGGGCACAAGCTTGGAATCTAAATAGCCTCATTTAAACTCTAGCTCTCAATCTCTCAGGGGTGATGTCTCTGACCTTCAGTTTCCTCAACTGTAAAATAAAATGATTGTGTCTTTGTCACAAAATTGCTGTCAGGATTAAAGGATACAGTCCACTGAAATTCTTAGACTAATGCCGTTCCTGACGAGGGCTCGATACATGTTAGTTACTAGTGTTATTGTCTTATGTAAACTGACAAAGGTATTGGGCTTTAAGTTCTCTAGGGCCTTGCTACTCAAAGTGTGTTCTGGGACCAGGAGCATGGGCATTGCCTAGGAGTGTGTTAGAAATGCAGTGTCTCAGGCATGTGCCTGTAGTCCCAGCTACTCAGAGGCTGAGGTGGGAGGATCACTTGAACTCAGGCCAGCCTGGGCAACATAGCCAGACTCTGTGTCTAAAAGAAAATTTTTAAAGAAAAAGAAATGCATAGTCTCAGGCTCCAACCTGACCTGCTGAATCAGAATCTGAATTTCCACAATTTTCCAGATGATTTGTGTGAATTGTCTGTCCATTAGAGGGTAGAAAGCACTTCTTCAGGTCCTTCTAGCATTAGCTGTTTTTTTTCCACCCAGGATAGGTGTGTATCCATGGCCAGCTGGGAATAGGCTTGAAGTTGATCTCAACTGTAATTGGGACAACCATTTGCCTCAATTTGTTGTGACCTAGATAAGACATTGTGACCTGGTTTAGGGATCAGAAAAAGGCAACCTCAAGTTGTATTTGATTTATTTAGCAACTGGACCCTGTTCAGGTCTGGGAAGCAGACTGCCCGGTAAGTTTTAGTTTGAGGAAAGCTTGAACAGCAGAGCTTAGAGTGCAGAGTGAGAAGACTATGCAGATACAGGCAGCTTAACCAAGAAGACTTGAGCCTGCTTTTTCCAAAACATCTCACCTCCCAGATCCCAAAGCCAAGATTGATATTGGGCTGCCTCCACCCAAGGTCTGCTGGACCCAACAGGTGCTGGAACGGAAAAGGGTCATCCAGGAGCTTCGGGCCAATGTGGAAGAGGAGCGGGCTGCCCGTCTCCGCACAGGTGAGCCATCTGGGGGAGGGGCACTGGGTGTGTCCCTGCCCCCACCCTGCATCCCAACTGGCATCATTCTTTCCCAGCCAGCATCCCACTGGAGGCTGTGCGAGCGGAGTGGGAGAGAACCTGTGGCCCCTACCACCAGCAGCGTCTGGCTGAGTACTACGGCCTCTACAGAGACCTGTTTCACGACGCCACCTTTGTGCCCCGTGTCCCCCTTCACGTGGCTTTTGCTGTGAGTGAGGAGGACCTGATGCCTGTGTACTATGGCAACGAGGTGACTCCGACTGAGGTAACTGCTTACTTGTGTCCCTCTTCTCTGCCCTGTTCACACAGACACATCCCATTGCAGCGTCACAGATAGCTCCTGGGTTAGGGTTTGTTCTGTGTCTCTTTGATTTCCTGGGAAACAATTATGGGACAGTTACAAAAGAAATAATACAAAACAAAGGAAAAAGAAGTTTCATGTTTGCACATTCCTGTAACTGGCCCATTGTCTTTGGAGCGTCCTCCCAGCCCCTGTCCCTTTGCACATGGCCCTTTTTGTGGTTCGATCCCTGGGCAAGCAACTCTGCAGGCTTCCTTCTGTGAGCATCTCTTTGTCCACCTGCCTCTGCGAGGGGCTGTCAGTGGCATTTAGGTCAGAGTGGGCTCCCCGCCCCTTCTCCAAAACACCCTAGGCTCCAGCCCTCCAGAAAGACATTGTTTGCAACAGTTTGTCTGTCATTGGTAGGATGACAGCTCTCCTGTTCTGTCCTTGCCAGGCTGCCCAGGCCCCAGAGGTGACCTTTGAAGCAGAAGAGGATTCCACGTGGACATTGCTGCTCACTAACCTGGGTAGGCATCTCTGGTCACTAAGTCTCCTGTGTCCCTTACCTCCCTTAAGCCAAGGCCCTGGGAGCTGGGGGAGGGGCGGGGTAGAGAGCTCCAGCCTTGGCTCCTTGCAAGGGAGGGGGTGGTGGGCCCGTGGTCAGTAGGACATGTTTGTGTGCAGATGGACACCTGCTGGAGCCAGATGCCGAGTATATCCACTGGCTGGTGTGAGTATCTGGGGCCGGGGCTGGGTCAGAGGCCACAAGGAGGCCCTGGGAGCCTGGAACGAGCTACACCTGAGTTTCAGTCTCGGCTCTACCATAGAATAACTGGGATTTTGAATCACCTGCCCAGGAGGTGATCCTTCCTGAGGTAGTTGGGGGCCCTGGGATCCAGGTGTGCACTTGAAGGCAGGTACAAAAGAAAAGGTAGGCAGTGGGCCTTGGCCAGTCCCCACAAGCTGCTTCATCTCTCTGAACTCATTTCCTCGCCTATAAAACTGAGGTGATGCTGCCACATGCCTTACCCCCCTCCCTGAAACATGCTGTGACTGTCAAATAGGAAAAGGAACATGAGAGGCCTGTGGCAGCTATGACATCTCTCCACATGCTCATTGAACTGGGTATACCTTCCCTGGGCAGTTGCCATGGCGCCCAGCCTGGGCTGCCTTTTGTTTTCTCAGTGGCTTTTGGCTCTCAGCACCAGGCCAGGGGGCAGAGTCAGGCAGGTAACCCCAGCTTTGGACTTCTGGGTAATTGGTTCTGTGACTGGGAGACTGGTTTCTGTCATTTTTATTCACCTGCATTTACCAACCTATGCAGCAGGACACTCTGGGGAGTTGTGCGTGGGGCAGCTACAGTGGCCACCCCAGTGCCAGGCAGGGCACACACTCCCAGAGCCTTCAGGAAACAGAGAGAAGCAGCCCAAAAGTGGCGTGGCTTTCCAGCCCAAGTGACACGGCAGACCCTCCAGCTCTCCAGGGCCTAGTAAATGGGCTGCTTGGCCTTGCCATCGTGCTGACGCCTCTGGAACCCCGTCCTCCCCACTTGAACCCCGCCTGCTCCCTTCCGGCTTGCAGTATGTCCCCAGAGCTCACCCTCCTTCTTTATCACAGGACAGGAATCGTTTGGGGTCTGTCCTCCCGGGGAATTACATCAGCCCCTGGGGTTCGTGGTGAGGGTGTCCTGGTGCCTCCCTGCGGTGGCAGTTAACAGATGCTTTTCCTCCTCCCAGAACCAACATCCCGGGCAATAGGGTGGCTGAAGGACAGGAGACCTGTCCCTACCTCCCCCCCTTCCCTGCCCGAGGCTCTGGCTTTCACCGCTTCACCTTCTTGCTCTTCAAGCAGGACAAGCCAATCGACTTCTCCGAGGACACCCGCCCCTCGCCCTGGTAATCCACCCCCACACTCCTAGCCCACGCCTCAACCAGCTCCCCCAGAATGGTCGCTCTTGCTCAGTTCTCCCTCCTGCCGTAGGCCTTGAGATTGGCAGAAGAGCAGGATGCTGGCAGACCCTGAGGGGCTGCTCAGGATTGCCTGGGCTGGGGGGACTTCAATGCCCCTTCCCCTGCTCTTGGACCTTCTCCATCTTCTCTTAGCTACCAGCTGGCCCAGCGGACCTTCCACACTTTTGATTTCTACAAGAAACACCAGGAAGCCATGACTCCAGCTGGCCTGGCCTTCTTCCAGTGCCGCTGGGATGACTCGGTCACACACACCTTCCACCATCTTCTGGGTAAGGGCAGAGTGGGGCTGGGGGATTGGGGTGGGCCTGAACTCATAGACCTCTCCTGCCTTGCCAGGGAGAAGCTCCCTTAAGGCCACCGCAGGCCCTAGGATGGGCAGGCCCTGGCCTGACTCAGTCTACCCCTGTACCCGTTGCTCTTCTTGCAGACATGCGGGAGCCCGTGTTTGAGTTTGTGCGGCCGCCCCCCTACCACCCCAAGCAGAAGCGCTTCCCCCACCGGCAGCCCCTGCGCTACCTGGACCGGTACAGGGACAGTCACGAACCCACTTATGGAATCTATTGAGGGGCCAGGGTGCCCCCACCTCAAAGTGTGGGCTGGGCCGGCAGGAACAGTGAAGACGCAGCTCCTGGGGGTCAAGCTGGGGTTCTGGGCCCTGCCTGAGGCAGCCCCTCCCATCAGGCCCAGGGCTTGGAGTAAAAGGGACTCTCAGGGGGTCTGGGGGTGTGAATAAAGATGATTTCTGCAGTGGCCGGTGTGGGTCTGTGTTCCAGGAGCAGCCAGAGCACCCTGGTGGAGCACATTCCCCGCCTTTTGTGGCTGGGAAGAGGGCTGCCTCTGCCTTCTGAGGGTGTCAGGGGTCCTGTGACCCACTGGCTGGCAAGGAGTGGGCAGAAGGAAAAGCAGGCAGTAGAGCAAAATCAGCATAGTCCAGAGAAGGGAGACACCCCAGTCTGACAAGTATCCGAAACCCAGCTCCCAGAGAAAGTGCAGCAGAGCACCTGGGGTCAAGAGGAAACATTTATTGAGTACTAGCTGTGTGCCCCAGGCGGCCCTGAGCATTAACTCGTCTGCACAGCACTGCATGGTGGCAGGTTCCTGCTCTACCCCATGTTTGGGATGAACCTTGTCCCATGGGGCAGCAGCGAGTCTCAGAGACCTCTGGGGCCAGAGGTCCCTGGACCCTCACTGGGTGGTCAGGTGTTTTCTCTCCTTTCCCTAATGGAGAAGGCTGCCTACTAGCCAGTCAGGGGGAGCCTGTGTGCCTCTCAAAGATAAGCTTCACGTGTAGGACACAGTGCTTGTTGCATGGCAGTGAGCACGTCCTGCCTCAAAATCAGTCTGGCTTGGCTAGAAGAAAAGGAGTTAACCATCCTCAGATTCACCCTGGCAGGACACACACTGCCCAGGGAGGTGGTGGGTAAGCAGTCAGGACCCCCTCTGCTCTGCTCAGCTGCAGGGGAAATGCTGAAGTTGCCTCCTAGATACTGAGGTTCCAGATCAGGTTGGACCTCCAGAAAAGGAACTCTCCCCAGCAGAGGGCTGGCAAGGAGAGGGGATACTGATTGCATCTGAAACTTGGCGTGGGTATCAAAGGGGCATTGAAAAAACCACTGTTAATTGGTCCGTCTCTTGGCAACCAGAAATTTCCATCACACTCTTTGCTTTAAAATAACCAGAATTAGGTGTAGCCCAGAGAAGAGAGTCTCAATCTGGCAAGTGCCCGAAACCCAGCTCCAGGAAAAGGTGCAGCAGAGCACCTCGGGGTCAGGAGGGAGCATTTATTGAGCACTAGCTGTGTGCGGACGCCAGGCCCTCCCACGTGCACTGTTTCATTTAATGGCTCCAGGAGGGGAGTGTCTATGCTGTCAGCCTGGCTTACAGCTGAGGAGCCCAGAAGAGGTGAGGTTGGGTGATGGCCCCGGCCCGGAGGAGCAGGAGGCGCCCAGCAGGGTACCCGAGCCTTCTGTCTCCAGAGGCTGACCCTGATCCCAAGCACAGCAGCTAGGTCGAAGGTCTAGGGAGGCGGGATGGAGGTGCCAGGGCGGACCAAGAGCCAGGCCCAGTTCTCAGCCGGGCCGAGGCGGACAGGGGTGGCGCGGCGGCTGGTCAGAGGGCGCCAGGGAAGGGCCCACGGGAGCGCCGCGCCCCGCGCCCGCCCCGCTGGCGGTTCTTCCTGGGCGTGGTCCTCGCTCCTCCCCGCGGCGGCGGCGGCGGCGCCCGGCCTGCCCTCCCTGCCGCCTCCGCCATGGCCGCGCGGCTGCTGGAGGACAAGCTGACCTGCGCCATCTGCCTGGGGCTCTACCAGGACCCGGCCACGCTGCCCTGCGGCCACAACTTCTGCATGGCGTGCATCCAGGACTGGTGGGGCCGCTGTGGGAAGGCGTGCCCCGAGTGTCGCCAGCCCTTCCCCGACGACGCCGAGCTGCGCCGCAACGTGGCCCTCAGCGGCGTGCTGGAGGTGGTGCGCGCCGGGCCCGCCGTGGACCCCCGCCCCTGCCCCGGCCCGGACCCCGGCGCGCGCTGCCCCCGCCACGGGCTGCCGCTCGAGCTCTTCTGCCGGACCGAGGGCCGCTGCGTGTGCAGCGCCTGCACCGTGCACGAGTGTCGCCTCCACGAGAGGGCGCTGCTGGACGCCGAGCGCCTTGAGCGCGAGGTGACGCGGCCGCCGGGTGGAACCGGCAGGAGGGGGGCGGGCCGCCACACCCTTGCCAGTGCCAGGGGGACTCGCCTACGGGACCCGGGGCTGTACTCTGGGCCCTGTTCTCTCCGGGCGCAGCGGGCGGGGAGTGTCAGCTAGAGAAGGCTTCCAAATGTTTTTCTTCCCAGAACCTGAGAGTTAGTGACAATAACTCAGGTGCTTGTGTATCACACTGGGGTAACCAGCCCCACCAGGGCCAGGGGCGGGTCTCAGGAGATGATCAGTGAGTGTCCTGAGTGAAGGCATAAGCCAAGGATATTAGGCAGTGAGCTCCCGGCTCTACTCCAGGCCCTAGAGAACTTTCACTGGATGGGTAAGTGTGGAACCCCCCCAGTGTGCACAGTATGGGCAGGGGCTGCATGTTGGTAAGTAAATTACACGCGCTCCCTGCCCGTAAGAGACTTAGGATCTGAACAGGTCAGTGTCCCAGTAAGAGGTGAATATATTACTACAAGGTGCAGTAAGGAAAGCACAGGATGACACTGCTTAGGGGACCAGGGGGAGGAAGGGGAGGTGGCCTTTATGCTGACACTTGAGGGCTGAGAAAGTGCCAGCCAGGAGGGAAGGGACCTGGGGAGGCAACAGGGGCCACACTCTGGGCTGGGAAGGAACTGGGCACACTGGGTCCGTGGAGGCAGATCTGGGAGGTCAGCAGGGCCAGATGGGATAGGGCCCCGTGGGCCTTGGTGAGGAGTCCGGCTCTTCCTCTAGGGCGTGGGGAGCCATCGCAGGCTTGGAAGCAGGGCAGCGGCATGATTGGATTTAGGCTTCATGGAGAGTGATCACTCTGCTGGGATATGGAGGGGGTGGAGGTGAGACTAGAGTCCAGGCCGGGAATGCAGCGGAGACAAGGTAGTGGTGAGGGGCGGAAAACAGGGAGTGGGAGTCAGTGCCTTGTGGAGGCGGGACACAGGCTGGAGTGGACTTGCGGAGTGGCAGAGAGGGCAGCAAGGAAAACACCTGGGTTTCTGTCTTTTTTTTTGAGACAGTCTCACTCTGTTGCCCAGGCTAGAGTGCAGTGGCATCATCATAGCTCACAGCAACCTCAAACTCCTGGGCTCAAGCCATCCTCCTGCCTCAGCCTCCCCAGTAGCTGGGAGTACTGGGGCACCACTGTGCCCGGCTAATTTTTTCTATTTTTAGTAGAGACGGGGTCTCGCTCTTGCCTAAGTTGGTCTCGAACTCCTGGGCTCAAGCAATCCTCCCACCTCAGCCTCCCAGAGTGCTGGGATTACAGGCGTGAGCCACCGTGCCTGGCTCGGGTTTCTGTCTTGAGCAAGTGAGTGGCCAGGGGTACTGTGTGCTACGTGTGGGTGGAGAGCAGGGTTTGCTTTAGGACATGTGGCTGGAGTCGCCAGTGGGACAAACCTCGGTGGGGGGGCGGGTTGGTCCTAGACGTTTGTCAAGAGCTCAGGAGCTCTCAGCTGGAAGTGGAAAGTTGAGAGTCTTTAGCACTGGCAGGTAGAGAAGGTCTGGAGGGAGGGGGTCCCCTGCCGAGCAGGCCCAGGACTGCAGTCAAACCAGGCAGGACCTCCCAGGGAGATAGAAGGAAAATGCAGCACACGGTGTGGCGCCAGGGGACAGAGCAGTGTGGAAGGAGAACGTGGTTGTGGTGCCCGTGCTGATGAGAGGTTTAGTAAGAGGACAAAAATGAGCATTGGAATCTGCACCGTGGAGGTGGCCGGTGCCTTTGACAAGAGCCGTTTCAGTGGTGAAGACAAGAGGCTGAATTCACTCGGGTGTGGGACAAGGAGGGGTGGGGCCAGTGAATGGTGGGATGATGGCAAAATGATGGCACAGGGACACTGAATGGGACAGGAAGTGGGGGCCAAAGCCTGATGGGTGGGAAGGGATGGGGGGTCCATGGTTGGGGGTCTGCTGAGGCTGGAACAGGTGAGAGGGGTGGGAGGCGGTGGTCAGGGAAG
>CM052441.1:143118409-143168170 GCA_028533085.1 Varecia variegata | reverse complement strand
CCCCTTTTGTTACCATCTTACATTTACATGGTACGTGTGTCACAATTAAAGAACCAATGCTGATACATTCTTATTAACTCTATTCCATAATATCTTGACATTTCCCTAGTTTCTCCCTAGTGTCCTTTTCTGCTTCAGGATCCCATGGAGGGTCCCTCATTCCATTTAGTCATTGTGTCTCCTTAGACTCCTCTTGGCTGGGACAGTTTCTCACACTTTCCTTGTTTCTGATGAGCTTGACAGCTTCGAGGGGTACTGGGCGGGTGTTTTGTAGATCGTCCCTCAACTGGGATTTGTTTTTCTCACCATCAGACTGGGGTTACTGTTTTGGGGGAGGAAGATCATGTCATGCCACATCACGTCAAGAGCAGGTGCCATCGCCTGACTCATTACTCTCAACATTGACCTTGATCACCTGGCTGAGGTCGTTTGGGGTTTCTTCACCGTAAACCTTTTGCTCCCTTTGGAAGAGTCACTATGCACTGCCCACAGGTAAGGAGTGGGAAGTTAAGTATCTACGAAAATTATTTGGAATTCTTCTGAACGAGAAGTGTCTCTGTTCTCCCTACTTGGTCATTTACCCAATTATTTATTTAAGTCAGCATGGACTCATGGATGTTTATTTTACACTTTGGGTTATAATCCAATCCTACTTTATTTGGTTGCCATTCTATTTTTTAAAAAATGTAACCTTATTGAGGTAGAATTTACATACAATAAAACGCACCGTTTTAAGTGCATAATTGGATGAGCCTTAAAAATGCCTCCACTTGGGGAACCCCCAGTCCCAGCGCAGGTGCCCGTGAGTGTCCAGAGGCCGGAACTAAATTCCTCAGACAGGGGCCTTGGAGGATGACGTCAACTTCCCATTTCGGGTCTAGAAAAGTCCAATTTCCCCTCCAGGGGTAAACAGAGTCGCTAAGGGGCAAAAACATACATACATCAGCAGTTATTTTTCTCTGCCGTCAGCAGCCCAGGAACTGTGCTCACGGTGCCAGGGAGGGGTCTGGAGCATAAAGGTGCTGGTGTTACCCAGCTGGGCGCGCCCAGCCCCTCTGGAGTCCGGGCCTGGCCAAGGGGAGGGTGCAGCCTTCCCAGCCCCCTCCCGATGTGCCCCTCGAGTCCCTGCCCGCGCCCCCTCTTTTCACACCCTTTCAGCAGCGCCCTCCCCTGGGACCGCTCAGCGGGCCCCAGAGGCCGCCCAGCGCAGTCTGGGCTGGGGCCGGGCGGCGCTGGGGGGCGGGCCGAGCTGGGGGCGGGAGGGGGCCGGACCCTTGGCCCTGTCCTTGGGGGCGGCGCTGCGGCGCGAACGGTCCGGGTCCCTCCCAGGCGGGAGTAGAACCGCGGCGCCCTGGGCGGCCGCTGAGCCATGGACAGCAGCGGGCCCTTCAGCTGCCCCATCTGCCTGGAGCCGCTCCGGGAGCCGGTGACACTGCCCTGCGGCCACAACTTCTGTCTCGCCTGCCTGGGCGCGCTCTGGCCGCATCGCGGCGCGGGTGGTGCCGGCGGGCCCGGGGGCGCGGCCCGCTGCCCGCTGTGCCAGGAGCCCTTTCCCGACGGCCTGCAGCTCCGCAAGAACCACACGCTGTCCGAGCTGCTGCAGCTCCGCCAGGGCTCGGGCCCCGGGCCTGGGCCCGGGCCCGCCCCGACCCCGGCCCTGGAGCCCTCGGCGCCCAGCGCGCCGCCCAGCACCCCGGAGCCGTCGGCTCCCTGCGCGCCCGAGCCGTGGCCGGAGGGCGAAGAGCCGGTGCGCTGCGACGCGTGCCCCGAGGGCGCGGCCCTGCCCGCCGCCCTCTCCTGCCTCTCCTGCCTCGCCTCCTTCTGCCCCGCGCACCTGGGCCCTCACGAGCGCAGCCCCGCGCTGCGCGGGCACCGCCTGGTGCCACCGCTGCGCCGGCTGGAGGAGAGCCTGTGTCCGCGCCACCTGCGGCCGCTCGAGCGCTTCTGCCGCGCCGAGCGCGTGTGCCTGTGCGAGGCCTGCGCCGCCCAGGAGCACCGCGGCCACGAGCTCGTGCCGCTGGAGCAGGAGCGCGCGCTCCAGGAGGTGGGACGCGGGCACGGCTGCGGGCAGGGGCGGGTGACCACTGCGCGAGCGGGTCGAGGGCTTTGGATCCCGCACCCTCCCCGGGTTGGGTCTTAATTTCCTCCTCTAACCTGAGGGATTATGCGGTCCCTTCCTGCCCTGACAATGTCATCCGCTCGCGGTGGTGGAGATGGGAAGGGGAAAGGAGGCAGTGAGATCGGAAAAAGGACGCGAAGGGCGAGCAGGGGGACCTGAAGCTGGGCCAGGGTCCCTAAGGCG
This sequence comes from Varecia variegata, assembly GCA_028533085.1. Classification (NCBI taxonomy): domain Eukaryota; kingdom Metazoa; phylum Chordata; class Mammalia; order Primates; family Lemuridae; genus Varecia; species Varecia variegata. The sequence continues at coordinate 143,165,868 of CM052441.1, read as the reverse complement.
GGCGGAAGCCGGGTTAGGCCCGCGCAGTCTTGGGCCGCCGGTTCCGGAAGCGCGGCTGATGCGCCCGCGGGGCTCATGCGGGTCCCAGCGCTGAGGAGGCGGCTTAGAATGGGTGTGGCTGGCGACAGAAGTGCGACGCGGGGCGGGCCGGGCACACAGATCCCCTCTGTCCAGCTGTTCCGGGGGCCCGTGGTGGGAGCATGTGCGCAGCGTCCCTCTACCTCCCGCCTCCAGTTTCCTTTGGCCTCCAGCCCGGTCTTGGCGCCTCTGGCCTTGGGATTTTCCGTCTCTCCTGCCTGGAGCAGTGACTCATAAGACCTAGGGGATTTGCCCGGAATCCCCTTTTTTCAGGCTTGTATAGGGGGCACAGGCTCTTTGGGGACTGTGATCTCCAGGACAGTTAAATGCCTTCTTGTGCAGTCACACCCCTCCTTCCTTCCCTACTGGAAGTTCTCAAACTCACTGAGCAGCATTGAGCCCCGGAGGGCCCTGTGGTAGCCCCGCTGGTCAGAGAGGGCGCTGACACCCGGTCAGCCTGTGCTCCCACCAGGCACTTGGGAACGGCTCCAGCCTGGGCTGGAGGCACCTCTGGCATATTACGGGACATCATGGCCACTCCCAGGCCCACCCATGCACAGATAGCACTCCCTGGTTGCCCTTCTCCTCTCTCCTGGGGAGGCGTGGGACCCCGTGCAGGGCTGCGGCCTCTGCCAGACGCCATACTCATGGAGGGTGTCATCCACAGGCCGAGCAACCCAAAGTCCTGAGCGCTGTGGAGGACCGCATGGACGAGCTGGGTGCCGGCATTGCACAGTCCCGGCGCACGGTGGCCCTCATCAAGGTCAGATTCTACCTGTCACCACCCCCTCGCCCTCCCCAGTCCCCATCCCTGTCCTCTTCTGATGGGCTCCTGGCAGTGTGAGCTTTCAGCATGGTATGACCCACTCCAAGCAAGCCTGTGCTCAGGGCACTGCCTGTCCCCACTAGCACGAGTGTCACGGATCCAGGGCAGGCTGAGGCTGGCCTCTCTATCCCCCCAAGAGGGCAGGGTGGGGTCAGAGAAGGATGGGGCCACGTCCAGGACTGTCCTTTGTCCTCATTGCTGCCCCCACTGTCCTGCGCAGAGCGCAGCTGTGGCAGAGCGTGAGAGGGTGAGCCGGCTGTTTGCGGAGGCCACAGCCGCCCTGCAGGGCTTCCAGACTGAGGTGCTGGGCTTCATCGAAGAGGGTGTGGCTGCCATGTTGGGCCGCTCCCAGGGCGACCTGCGGCGACAGGAGGAACAGCGCAGCCGCCTGAGCCGGGCCCGCCACAACCTCAGTCAGGTCCCCGAGGCTGACTCAGTCAGTTTCCTGCAGGTGAGGGCTGCTCTGGGGGCCACGGAGGGAACAGGGGTTGGGGGAAGAGGTGGGAGGAGGGGCAGTGGGTGCCTGGCCTGCCAGGCCACGCCAGCCTCCTGGCAGAGCTGTCCGCCCCCCACCAGGACGAGCTGCGGCCAGCAGAGCTTGAACAGGCATTTGTCTGGCACAGGAGCTGCTGGCACTAAGGCTGGCCCTAGAGGAGGGGTGCGGCCCTGGGCCCGGCCCCCCGAGGGAGCTCAGCTTCACCAAGTCATCCCAAGCAGTTCGGGCAGTGAGAGACGCGCTGGCCGAGGCCTGCGCCAGCCAGTGGGAGCAGCTGCGGGGGCTGGACAGCGATGAGGACGGGCTGCAGAAGCTGGGCTCAGAAGGTGGGGCCCCCCCAGATGACTCACCCTCTCCCCGTCTCCCGCATGGGCCCCCAGGCCTGGTGCCCCTCCAGGAGTGAAGAAGGAAAACTGTGTCTGGCACAGGGAGGGGCCCCAATCCTGCCAGCAACTGGAGCCGCCACCCTGTGGTGACCAGTCAGCCCTTTGGCCACAGTCTAGAGGGCAGAGGGCCTTGTCCCTGCGCACCCTCTGGCTTCAGCGGGGCTGAGGCCCGGAGAGCAGTCGCAAGGGGCAAAACTCAGGCACCAGGCAGGGTGTGAGCACGGGGTGCCCTATTTGAGCGTGTGCCTGTTGCCAGGTGGCTCGGGACTCTGGGAGGAGGGGGAGGAGGAATTGCAGCCACAGGTTCAGAGGGGCCGTCTGGGGGCCGGTCCTCACTGTCCCCTCTGCTGCAGCCGATGCCGAGTCCCAGGACCCCGACAGCACCAACCACCTGGAGAGCGAAGCTCCCCGGGACTATTTCCTCAAGTGTAAGTGGACACCTGGGCCCGGTCCTGCTGGGCTGGTCCCAGGAGCAGGGCCCTGGCACAAGAGTGTTTGGAGTCCCCTCCCTAGTTCGGGGGTGAACTAGGTCAGTTCCTGGGTTGGTCTCCAGTGCCACTGAGTTATGCTGGTTGGGAAGGAGGGAGAGGCCCAGTTTTGGGGCGGTGGCACCTAGAGGAGGAGCCGTCCCAGCGGAGCCTGGTCCTGAGCCCTGCCCTCTCTCCTGTCCCTGGGATCAGTCGCCTACATCGTGGACCTGGACAGCGACACGGCAGACAAGTTCCTGCAGCTGTTTGGAACCAAAGGTGTCAAGAGGGTGCTGTGTCCCATCAACTACCCCGAGTCGCCCACCCGCTTCACCCACTGTGAGCAGGTGCTGGGCGAGGGCGCCCTGGACCGGGGCACCTACTACTGGGAGGTGGAGATCATCGAGGGCTGGGTCAGCGTGGGTGTCATGGCCGAAGGCTTCTCCCCGCAAGAGCCCTATGACCGGGGCCGGCTGGGCCGCAACGCCCACTCCTGCTGCCTGCAGTGGAACGGCCGCAGCTTCTCCGTCTGGTTCCATGGACTGGAGGCGCCCCTGCCCCAGCCCTTCTCACCCACAGTGGGCATCTGCCTGGAATACGCCGATCGCGCCCTGGCCTTCTACGCTGTGCGGGACGGCAAGATGAGCCTCCTGCGGAGGCTGAAGGCCTCCCGGCCCCGCCGGAGTGGCGCCCTGGCCTCCCCCACCGACCCCTTCCAGAGCCGCCTGGACAGCCACTTTGCAGGGCTCTTCGCACACAGGCTCAAGCCCGCCTTCTTCCTGGAGAGCGTGGATGCCCATCTGCAGATCGGGCCCCTCAAGAAGTCCTGCATATCTGTGCTGAAGAGGAGGTGATGCCGGGCGGGGGCCCTCCTGCCACAGTGTGGGCTCTGGGAAGCTGGCTCCTCTGGGCCTTCGTTCTCCCCAGGGAAGGCACCAGCCCTGGAGTCCCACACTCCTCACCTTCTCGTTTCTAGAGGGCTCCACCTTCGATACACTTGGCCTTCCGCCTCTCAGAAAGGAGGCCGCTGCAGCCCTGTCCCCTGGCAGGCCTGGACAGATCCAAGCGACTCCAACCCCTTCTGTTCCAGGTTTCTAGAACAGTCCCTGATGTGTAGTAGGTGCACAATAAACATTGTTGACTGCCGGCTCCTTTCCATCCTTCTCCACCCACTGAGGATTCCCAGGACCTCTCATATTTCCAGAGCCCCTGGTCCCAGGATTCCTGTTGGGAGGGAGAGCCCTGGCTGGGGAGGAGGGGGCTGAAATGGTGCCTGCACCTTGGGGCATCCCCCACTCCCTGGTTTCAGGTAGGGGCAGCCAGAGGTGGCGACTTCGCCGTGTCCTGGCGTACCTGGCTGCTCGAGTGCTTGGCCTGGCCTGGCTCCCACCCGCTATTTTCATCCTCAGTGCCACAGCCTAGCTCTGGACCTGCCTTTTGTTTGTGCCCAGAACTAAATGCAGACATCACATCCCCAGAAGCAGGGCAGGACTCCTGGGTGGGGCAAGAGAGTTTGAGACTTGGAGCCTCTTTCACACAAACCTCTTTTCAGTCCCAGGAGGGCCTTGGCTGAGACCCCCCAGGGTGTGGCTGGAGCTGAGAACATCTACAATAAAGGGACCTAAGTCCTGCTCCAGGCCCTGCGCCCCAGGAGAGCCTCTGCCTTTCTTCTGGGGGGGCCCAGAGCCCTCTGCTGTCTCAGAACCCTAGCCAGGCCCGGGATGCCCCGAGGCTACAGGGCCAGTGTGTTTCCAGGCCAGCTCTCTCCTCCCTGGCTTCTCAGTGGCCCAGGTGCACCCCCAGAGGGGCTGTGCCCCGAGGGCAGGGGCACAGCCAGAGAAAGGCCTCTCAGACAGCTGCCTCAAGGTCTGGCGGCTGTGGGTGAGTTGTGCAGCCAGACAGCAAGGCCATACAAGTCCAGCCCCAGCCCCTGGCAGCTAAAAATAGCCCCTCCCGGGGAGCCTGCTTTAGGCCCAACGGCCAGGATGTTGTTTTTCCGGGCGGGGCCTCCTTGTTCCCAATGTTTTCAACACGGTTCCCTTGGTAGCCACAGGTCCCCAGCTCACCCTGTGAGGGGCTGGTGGGGGGCGCTGCTCCAGGCAGTCGGGCAGGCCCTTCCCACCTGCTGTGAGCCTCCCGCCCCCAGCACAGGGCCCCTCCTGCCCCCTACTCCCCACCCCCTCCACCTGCTGGCTCATCCCCTCCCCCAGTCTGGCACTCTCCACGCCACAGGCTGTCCTTGCCAGGGAACTCTCTGGACCCCAACCCTCGGGGAGCCTTGGCAGTCCTGGAACGTGAGCTGGACAGACCTGGTACTTCCTCAGTGGAATTCGGGTCTGACTGATCACGTCTGTGGCCACAGTCACAGCCACTCAGCAAGTGTGCCACCTGCAGTGATTTCCAGCTTCCAAAGACTTGCATGAGGCTTTGTGACACAAGCATCTTAATCCCAAATCCCAGCATTGCAGCTTTACAGCTCGGAGCCGGGACAGCCTGCTCACAGCTGCACAGCTAGCAAGGGGCTGGCTCTTTGGACCCCAAGTTTTGTTTCAGAATCCTGAGTCTGGGATGTTATCCGCAGCCCTGTACTTCCTCTGTCACTCTAGGATAATGCTAACGCTGGGAGGGATGGAGCGCGCACACGCGCGCGTGCGTGTCTGCCTGGGTGCATGCCTGTGTATGTGCATGTGGCTCCAGCTCGGTGACTTTGCCAACAGTGCCCTGAGAAGATCTGGGAGGAGGAACACCGAGGCACAGTGGGCTGCAGGAAACCGGGGGTGGGTCCCCCTCAGCACCCCACCAACACTTTAATCAGAGTTTTTATCTGTTTTATTCCAGATTGCTTGAAAAAAAAAGAAACTGTTAGAAAGAAAAAAACTAGAAAACCACCAATCTAGTCTCAACCTTCTCCTCCCACTACTGTATCCAGATGGAGAAACCGAGGCACAGAGACATTGAGAAGCCGCCCAAGGTTACCCACTTTCTCCATACTGCATGGCTTAGGTGTGTCCCGCACTTGGAAATGTCTAAACACGCACACACGCGCACCCACACACACGCACAGCCCTGCTTCCCAGCACTGTTTAGTGTAAGAGCTGCCACAGGCTGGGCCCCCGTTCCCACGGTCACCAGAGCCCTTGGCAGACCTGCTGGAGGGTCTGTGGTCTCCGAAGCTCCTGCTGAACCCCGGACAATGGCGGAGGGCTGAGGGGTTCTCTGAGGCTATGGTGCTTTAGCCAAATCTGGCTCCTTGGGCAGGCGGGGAGCCAACCTCCACTTGAGCTTTGTTTCTGTGGGAAAGGGAGCACCAGAGAGCCAGCCCACCGCCTGAGAAAGGGAATGCAGTGTCGCTACCCTCAGCAGCTGCGCACTGCCGGGTCCTGCACCCCTTGCCTCCCCACACTCCAGGAGGAAAGGGGTCCCAGTCTTCTTCCCTCCCTCCTCCCCCTTTTCTGCCCCCTCCCAAGACCCGAGAAGCACTCCCAAAAGGCTTCCTCGGCCTCCCCCCTCCCAGGAGAGAGGATGAGGCTGTGCTGCAGACTTAGCCCAGGCTAAACCCAGGCCTGGCTAGGAAGATGGGGCTGAACTGGGCATGGCTGGGTCTGGGGCCCTCTCTGCTGGGCTGGGGCTTGCTCGCTCTTTGCCCCAGGGAGGAAAATACCTAGTTGTCTCCCTTATCCATGGCGATACATTCCCAGACCCCCAGTGGACGCCTGAAAGCAAGGATAGTATTGAATCCTATATATGCTATGGTTTTGCCATCTGCTAACAGAGATGGCGGCTGAGTGACTTATGGGTGGACGGCGTGACAGCGTGGATCTGCTGGACAAAGAGATGATTCATGGCCCGGGTGGGACACAGCAGGACAGCACTAGATTTCATCACATTACTTAGAACAGCACACAATTTAAAACTTATGAATTGTTTATTTCTGGAATTTTCCATGTAATATTTTTGGACTGCAGGGGACCGTGTGTAATTAAAACCTTGGAAAGTGAAACCAGGAATAACAGGGGGCTACTGTGGCATTTAGCTGCAGGGTCTGTGTCCCCTCAGCCTCACACCCAACACACACATTCCCATTTGATGCCAACATTCAAAATCTGGAAGACAGGTCGTTCCCATCCGCGCAGTGAGATCTTTTGGAAGATGCAGGAGGACCCGGGTGGTCCTCGTGGGCTTCACCTGGGAGGGAAAGTCTCAGTGTTCTTCCAAAGTGCTCCGAGAGGAGGGGCCGGGGAAGAAGCCTGCGCGCGCCCAGCCTCAGCAGCACGTGGGACCAGGCACTGAGGCAGGCAGAAAAGATTCTCTCATGTTCTGTGCACTTTATCTTCCAATGACATTCAAATTTTGAATTTTACTCCATAATATCTCCAGTTTTGCTTTAATATAAAAAACAATGCCTTTCTGTCCCAGCCTGGGAGAACGGTTTTGTGTATGAGATGTGGAATCAAAAAGTCTTGGCTAACAATTCCACTTCAACCATTTCCAGGCTGCGTTTCTTTGGGCAATGTACTGAGGCCCTCTATGCCTCAGTTTCCTCACTTGTCAAACAGAGGTAAGAGTAGAACCGCACAGCATTGCTTTTTTTTTTTTGCTTTTTTTTTTTCACCCAGCGCAACTTGGGGACGCACAGCATTGCTTTGCGGATGAAATGAGATAATCCTGGCACAGGGCAAGCTTTCGATAAATGTTATTATTATTTCTCTGAATAATTGAGTAAATTTGAAACTCTTCGAAGATGTGTCAAGCTTTGGAGGATACCAGGGACTTGTTTTTCAGGAACTAAGATTATCCCAAACCTAAGTTTGCCAAGACACTACATTTTGCCCCACGGTTAAGATTAGAAACTTTCACTCATTCATGCAGTATTTGCTCAGTGTGGTGTGCTGTGCTCAGTGCGAGGGATGCAGCAGTGGGGTCCAAAGCAGAGATGCCCCTGCCCGCACAGGCACCGCACAAAGGGCCCCCTGATAATTGTAGCTGGAATGAATACTAGTATATAAAAGAAAAGGATAGCAACTCCACTGCTGGGTGTATAGCTGGAAGAATTGAAAGCGGAGACTCGATCAGATATTTGCACACTGTGTTTACAGCAGCATTATTTACAATGACTAAAAGGTGGAAACAATCCAAGTGTCCATCAACAGATGAACAGATCAGCAAAATGTAGTAGATCCATACAATGGAATACTATTCAGCCTTATAAAGGAAGGAAATTCTGAACAAATGGTACAACTTGAATGAAACTTGAGGACGTTATGCTAAGCGAAATAAGCCAGTCACAAACAGACAAATACTGTATGATTCTACTTATGTGAGATGCCCAGTGTAGTCAAACCCCTAGGAAGTGGAATGGGAGTTGCCAGGGGTTAGGGGAGGCAGCATGGGGAGTTCATGTTTAACGGGGACAGAGTTTCTGTTGGGGGAGGTAAAAAAGTTCTGGAGATGGCTGGCGTGATTGTTTCACAATAATGTGAATGCACTTAAAGCCACTGAACTGTACACTTAAAAATGATTAAAATGGTGAATTGTATGTTATTTATATTTTATCACAAAAAAAAAAAGAAAGAAAGGAAAAAGAAAAGGACAGTGGCTGTGGAAAGAGCCCTAATGGGGCTGGAGGAGGGAGGGACATTTCCAGGGATGACCTACCCAGAAGAAGGGATAGCTGAGGCCTGAAGGACAGGGAGGAGCTGGCAGGACAAAAAAGTATGGGTGTGGGTTCTGTCCGGAGCACTCCTGGGGGGGTGAGAGGCAAGAGGTGGCAGGCCAGGTCCAGAGAGGCAGAGCCTGGTAAGGATTCTGGACTTTTCCTAAGAGCGATAGGAAGCCATGGAGAAACAATTTTGAAATGTCAAAAATCACTTTATTATTTTGGTGAGAAATGGGTCTAAGAAGAGGAAGAAAAGGGGACAGGAACGGCTAAGGTACCCCACCTGGCAACTCGCCAGGGTGATGGAGTGGAGCCCCCCAGTTCTGGGAGGGAGCACTCAGAAATAGCAGGGAGGGGCCAGACCCGTAAGAACCTCTCCTGGTCTCTCTCTCCTCCAGCTCCCTGGCGCAGAGGTGTCCCTGCAGCCGTGGCTCCTCTGTACTGGGACAAGGGACCTCTTCAGAGGTGACACCGCCTCTTTCTGGCTTTCTGTGGTTTTGGAGGCACAGAAGTGGAAACGGACAGCAAGAGGTTTGTATAAACAGTCCGACAGCAGGAATCGCTCAGAACAGACCTCGCGGATGTGTCTGGGGACGCTGAACTTGACGGAGCTGGGAGGTCCAGGCTGGGAAGCTCAGGGTGGGGCCCATCTCCATAGCAACCAGAAACAGCTCCAGACATGCCGCTGGCCCTGTCTCCAGATGAAGGAGCAGGGAACTTGTGTTCTTGAAATACCCACAGCCAAAAAGGACTTACCCAGAAATAGCCTATTTCCACATCACCAGTGCCTCATGCGGCATCGAGCAGCAGCTCGGCAGCGGCAAATGACTGAACGTTAGGGCTTAACAAGAGTTTTCTTTCTGCAGTCTAGTTGGGACAGTGAAGAAAAAAAAAAAAAACAAACAAAAAAAGAGTTTTCTTTCTCTTACTGGCTTATCTGGAAGATGACAACTGGCCGAGTGAAAAAAATTTAGTGTATCATGCACAAATTTGTTCCATAACATTTAGGTACAAGAAATGTCCATTTTGGTATTTTTCCTAAATCAAATAAAATTCAGTTATGAGCTATCCTTCGCCAAGAAGTTAAGAAATTCAACTTCAGGCATGTTTTGGGGATTTTCACCCTCCGTAGAATAATAATATGGAGTTTTCGTAGTGCCCAGAGGATGAGAAAGCTTCTAACCTGCTGTCCACCGGGGCCGCTGCAGAGATGCCCACTGTCCGCGCCCAGGGCATGGCTGAGGCTCTACTCCCCTGGGCCAAGCACTGTTGGGAATGTACCAAACTATTGTATCTCGGCTCCAAATCCATCATATTAATTTGCTAGGGCTGTCAAACAAAGTACCACAAACTAGATGGCTCAAACAATGGAAATGTATTGTCTCACAGTGCTGGAGGCCAGAAGTCCGAGATCAAGGTGCCAGCAGGGTTGATTCCTTCTGCGGCTGTGAGAAAGAATCCATCCCCCGCCTCTTGCCTCTCTCCTGCTTCTGAGGGTTTGCTGACGATATTTAGCAATCCTTGGCTTGTAGGTCTCCGCCTTTGTCCTTGCATGGAGTTCTCCCTGTGTGCATGTCTGTGTTCAAGTTTCCCTTTCTTACAAGGACAAGAGTCACATTGGATTAGGGCCCACCCTAATGACCTCATCCTTAATTATGTCTTCAACATTATTTCCAAATAAAGTCACTTTATGAGGTACTGGGGGTTAAGACTTCAATATATGGTTGTGGGGGGCACACAATTCAACCTCTAAAAACCACCCACTAAACTCTGTGACACTCTGGCCGGGCCTCGGAGAGCCATGTTTCTCCACCGCCCCTGCTCCCTGCCAGACTCTGCCAACAGGGGGCGCTAGAAAGGCCGGCAGGGCTAGAGCCGGACCGGCTGCTTCCTGCCTGCTCACTTCGTCCGCGCTTCCCCGGGAACGCTGCTTCACGGGGGCAGCTGCAGTTCCTCAGCAGCAGCTCAATGCAGTGTCGGCTTCTTCCATCCCTTGCAGAACCAGCTACCCGGAGCCCCCTTCAGAGACACCAGCACCAGCCGCAGTGCCCCTCCTCAGACGGCCGGGTTTTAGTTCCCTGGCGCTCCTCCTTCAAGCCTCTGTTTTAATGATGCCAACGTTTCCTTTTGGTCCCCCAACCCCAGGCTTGGGGGCTGCTTCTTGGGGTTGCTACCTCCATGTCACCTGAAAATTCTTTTTTCACCTTTTCAGTTACCTGGTTACCTAACTTTATAGCTAGCTGATTCTCATCGTTAATCTCTCCGTTTGAATAGCTTCTGTGGTTTCTACCTGTCTCTCGACTGGACCCTTTAACGCAACCCCAAACTACTGTTCTTGGCCTGCAGGCCTCCCCACCCCCCACAACCACACACCACCGCAGGGGATTGCTGTGTGGGGGCAGGCCTGGGGGCTCTACCACTGGAGGATCCCCCCAACTCTGTTCCTCTCCCTGGGCTTTGGAAGTCACCTCTTCCCCACTCGGGCAAGCCCCTCGCCCCTTCTAGCCCTCTGGCTCCTACAGCCCCAGCTGCACACAACAGGCCTTGGCTCCCAAACAAAGGCCTGGGCCTTTGTATCTTCTACGTATCTGGCAAGCTCTGTGCTCAGCCAAGGCTCAGACAGAAACTGCTGGAGAAGCCGTGAGGCCGTCCTGGGAGCAGGAGGCTCTCCTACCTCCTGACCCAGGAGGAAGAAAACCTCTCAGGCTTTTGAGTCTCCCACTGCGCGCGAAGGGAGAAGCAAACATTAATATCTAAAATAACTATCCCGACACACCAAGAGATTGAAAAACTCCTAAATCACACTGATACAGACCTTCAGGACCCTTATTTGGGAACCATAAACAAGGGACAGTTTCAGCTCCCGGAGTTGGATGGGCGCAGGCCCAGTCTCGATGGGAGTGGGTGCTGTTTTCAGCTCCAGCCCTCTCCATCCCTCCTCCCCGGACTCCACCAGCCCTACCCCCCCATCCTTTTTCTGGAACAGGGATTTTCAAGCTGAAGATTATAAGATCAATTTAGGGCATAACTACTAGCAATTTTTTAAAAAAAATGACAAAATATAATAGAAAATTTCAGAGTATATCACACTATAAAATAAAAATCAGGCTGGGCATGGTAGCTCATGTCTGTTATCCCAGCACTTTGGGAGTCTGAGGTGGGAGGATCGCTTGAGGCCAGAAGTTTGAGACCAGTCTGGGCAACAGAGTGAAACCCCATCTCTACAAAAAATGTAAAAATTAGGTGGGCATGGTGGCATGCACATGCCTGTATTCCCAGCTGCTCTGGAGGCTGAGGCAGGAAGGTTGCTTGAACCTAGGAGATCAAGGTTGCAGTGAGTTATGATGATGCCACAGCAATCTAGCCTGGGTGACAAAGTGACACTCTGTCTCAAAAAATTTTTTAAAATAAATAAATAATAAAATAGGCCCAGCATGGTGGCTCACGCCTGTAATCCTAGCACTCTGGGAGGCCGAGGCGGGTGGATTGTTTGAGCTCAGGAGTTCAAGACCAGCCTGAGCAAGAGCGAGACCCCGTCTCTACTAAAAATAGAAAGAAATTATATGGACAGCTAAAAATATATATAGAAAAATTAGCCGGGCATGGTGGCACATGCCTGTAGTCCCAGCTACTCAGGAGGCTGAGGCAGAAGGATTGCTTGAGCCCAGGAGTTTGAGGTTTCTGTGAGCTAGGCTGATGCCACGGCACTCATTCTAGCCCGGGCAACAGAGCGAGACAGGGTCTCAAAAAAATAAATAAATAAATAAATAAAATTATAAAATAAAATAAAAATCAATCCGGGCAAGGTAGCAGGCACTTGCAGTCCTAAATATTGGAGAGGCTGAGGTGGGCGGATCCCTTGAGGCCAGGAGTTCGAAACCAGCCTGCACAACATAGCAATACCCCTGCCACCATGCCCCACTATCTCAAAAAAAAAAAAAAAAAAGTCCTAAACCTGGGGGTCTTGGGCAAATCTTTTTTTTTCTTCCAAATTTATTAGTGTGCAAAGGGGATAATCACAGAGTGATTACCCGCCCCACTTTTGTTCAGTTTTTTAAAGCTGCTGATGTAATTTAGTCTCCTTATGGGGAAAAAAAATAACATTCATGACAAAATGTTTAAACAGTTTTTAGATAAATTTTAATGGGATTAAAATTGTTCTGGGAAATTAGTTACTTACCCACCCACCCAGCTGTTGTCAGTCAGAAGGCCAGTGAACTCCGGTGGCTAACAGTTCTCATTTTCTATAAAACGTCCCTTCCTGGAGGCAATCTTAGAATTGGACCGCCAGGACCCTTTTCTTTTGCTTGCAAGATTTCAGTAAGACTTTACCATGCTCTTACAACTAAAGCAATAGAAAAATTTTCTTCAGTAGCATATAGTAAGGGTAGGTATTGTTTCAGGAAACATATTTTGTTAGGGCCTATTCAGCCAGGGCCCGGCCCACGCAAACCTACTGGGGAGCCACCCATCCACCATCCACAAGAGGGAGGAGGGAAGCAGGCTGGTCAGGTCTGGATTCTGAAGGCTTCTAAAAGAAGCAAGGATCAGTTCTGGAGCGGTTGCTGTCTCTGAAGAGGGATTAACTAGGGATGGGGTGCTGACATGAGGTGAGAGGTTTAGTGCTGGGCCTCTCTGTTAACAGTTGGAATTGCAAAGCCAGTCTAGGGTGTCACTGGTAAGAAAGCAGCCCTGGCTGAAATAGGGGGTCACTGTGCCATTTTATGACAGCAGCGTGACCTTGGCCTGTTTTTTCTATTTGAGCTGATTTTTACCCTTTCAGTCCCAAACAGGTTTTTACTTTTTCAGTTTCACTTATAAATATACATGTGTGTGCTGGGTCTTAACATAAAATATATTTCTTACTGTGGGTCAGGATAAAACACATTGAAAGCCATCATCTGGTAAACTGTTTGGCAACCTTTTTAATGGCATGGCACACATAGAAAATGATTACTTGTTCAGCACAAATAATATTCGTTTGGGTCACTGGGGCAAACAGATGAATCTTCTTGGAAGCCAAGAGGTGACGCTTCAGGGGTTCAGCCACCGGCTCCTGCCTGGCTGGTATCTCAGCCATACCTGCACCCCTTCTTCCTGCACCACTCAGGAAGCTCCGGTCTGCAGAACACGAGCAAGTACAGCTCGGCAAAAGAGATCATTACTGGAAACGGGCAGAGCGGGGTATAAGGCAGGAAGAGAGATCTGAGTACTGAGACCTGGGCCCAGAGGCCTCTTACTCCCAACCACGTTCGGCAAGGAACTGTCATCGTTGAGGCCCTTGTGTGAGTACTGGAAATAACCAATTTCCCTGCCAAGGCATGGGAGCAGCCCTAGCAATGCATTCACATGGTCATATGTTTTCATAAAACTTGCAAATGTTGGACATTCTAGCCGGAATCGGTTAAGCCTGCTATCTCTCTCCGCTTCGACTTCCTCTTCATGACATTTCCTCTCCTGTCAGGAGGCCTCTGAGTGGCCACCACAGTGTGTATCCGTAACTGTGCATTTCACTTCTTATAAAGAGCCTCCCAAATTGTACAAGCTTCAAGCTCCCAAAAACCTGGATCTGCCTCTGCCTCCAACCTAGTTTAGTAAAGGAGTGGAGGTGGGGCTGGACGGTTGCCCCCACCTTCCCATTCTGGTCCTCATAGCAGCATTCTTGCATACCTATTGCTGGGTGAATTCTCCCTTTCTTTTTGAAATTTATTATTAATATTTTAACAGCACATAGTAAAAAAATTAAACAGTGGCTCGTCCCAGCACTTTGGGAGGCCAAGGTGGGAAGACTGCTTGAGGCCAGGAGTTTGAGACCAACCTGGGCAACATAGTGAGAACCCTACAAAAAATTTTTTTTTAAAAATTAGCTGAGCATGTGGCACACCCTATAGTTCCAGCTGCAAGAGGATCACTTGAGCCCAAGAGTTTGAGGCTACAGTGAGCTATGATTGTGTCACTGCACTCCAGCCTGGGTGACAGAGGGAGATCTTGTCTCTTAAAAAAAAAAAAAAGATCCAACACATGGAGCAGCAGGAAACTAAAAGAAAAAAAAGAGTAAAAAATATTTATAAGTTAGGTTTTCTTTAATTAAAAAAAAAGATAAACAGCGTAAAAGAGTACAATCCACACCACACTGAGTCCGAGCCCAATTTCCAGACTCATGCCTCAATGAGATAATGTCACAAACATCTTATGGTGGATCTTTCCAGAAATTTTATGTCTATATCTTATTTTATTTTATTTTTTTATATTTTTTTATTGTTTTTTCTTGGTCATCGACATCAGATATATCTTATTTTTGATACAAATGCAAGTATATTCACACACCCTTCTATACTTAATAAAACCTTGACAATCTTTCCCTATCAACACGTACAGTTTGACTCAATTCTTGATAAAGGCTGCACAGATTACATGTGCCAAAATTCATCTAACCATGTGGAGCAGATTTCATTATGACCATCCTTAATTCACTGCACTTGTCTTGCCAGGTCCAACCTGGTCTTGCACAGGACCTCACAGAAGGCTGGTTCATGATCTTTTCTAGTGAGATAGTTTTTGTTCTTTCACATAGGCAACCTCCCTCAAAAGCCAAGTCAAGCAGGTGGATCACGAAGTTGGCCACATGTCAGGAAATCGGTTGTGTGCTTAAAAACAAACTCTGATCCCTTAAGATTCACAACGCCCAGGGACTGCCACGTGGGAAGTGAGGCCCCCTACCCTCCCTCTCAAAAGATTCGCCTGGGAGGTGCGGGAGTTCAGATAACTGCAGCTGCTCAGTGGAGGACGCCCAGCGCTGGGTCACGAGCTGAAGTGAGTCAGCCCTATTTTGTAAGCCAATGTTACCCGGCTGCGGGTCTCTCACTGTGCCTAGTTCCATTCAGTTATTCCGCGTCTTGTTTAAATCTTCCAGCGGGGACCCAGCAGGGCGGCCGGACTACGAAGCCAGAATATTCTACAGGGAGCAGCGCCACCGCGAGGCCAGCTGGGCTGGAGGCGGCGGTGCGGTGGGCGCCCTCCCAGCCTGACAGTGATCGTGGTGGGGACATCGGGTCCCTCCACTGGGAAATCCTCGCAGCCCACCCTGGAGGCTCAGGGGTAGGGTGTGGTTAAAGGGATGGCAGTTTATTCAGACTCAGCCAGCCCACCACATCCTGGAAGAGACTGGGTCGCCAGCTTATCTATGAGGCTGCAGTGACCCCCAAGTCTGGGGGCACAGTCAGACAGGAAGTGCACCATAAACGTCTGCTGAGAGAGTGAAGACGCCCCATTAAGTGACTGCTTAGCGTGTCACACGCCGAGCTGTGTCCACGCGGGCTTCCTCAGTAAACGTCCAGGATTACGCCCCTCTGAGGAGCCAAACTGTTTATTCCGGTCCCACTGAGGAGGCGGGGTGGGGCGTGCACAATCCGATTGGTTCTGCAAACAGTGGAGACGCTCCAGGCCTAGGAGAGACTACAAGTTCCAGAATGCAACCTTCCACCAGCAGAGGAAGAGGTCGAGGATGCGGGAGCAACGCCTCCTGGGAATTGTAGTCCTCAACTGGTTTGTGATGCAGGCGGAACTAGGGGGGAGGGGAGAGGGAGTAAACTATTACCACGTGACGTCCGGGATCAGGTGGTTGGTCCAGCCTCCGCACAGGAGCTGTGATTGGCTGACTCTAATACGAACGACGCCACTAGGGGGCGGGCCGAAGAGGGGCGCAAGCGCACTGCATTGCGAGTCTCGGGACCCCTTTCGGAGAGACCATGGCGCTCAACAAGAATCATTCGGAGTGCGGCGGAGTGATCGTGAACAACACCGAAAGGTGAGAACACTGCGGAAGGATCCTGGGGGACCGAAATTTGGGTGTCAAGGACGTGGGTGGTGGGCCGTGGGCTGCGGGCGGTGGGGAATAAACCTGTGGAGAGGAAAAATTGATGGAGTGCTGTCGGTGGGGGTGGGTAACGGCTGGGGGCGGGGCTGGAAGGTTGGGTGGCCCGTGGGGGAGCGGCTGGGATGTTGCGATCAGCTGGGGGATGGGGTGGGGTGGGGGTGGGGCGGCGGGGTGGGGACAGGGTCTGGGGCGACAGGTGGGGCCTAGGGGTGGTTCTTGAGCCCCTTCCTGGAGTTGTGACTTTAAGAATTGGGAGGAGCCTCAAACAAAAGTAATTGTCATTTATTGGACGTTTACTACGTTACTACGTGTGAGGCACTGCGTCTCTTCTACGTTCTTTAAAACATAACTCTGTGCAGCAGAAACTATTTCACACACATTTCACAGGTGGGGAAAGTGAGGCCCAGAGAGGTTAAGTAACTTGCCGAGATCACAGCTGTGTAACAGAGATGGTAAATTCCAGTAAAGGAGTCTTGACTCCAAAGTTAATAGGATTAACTACCAGTAAATAGCCTTCCAGTATATTCCAGAATTGCTCAGGTTCCAGGTGCGAAACTGAGGCCTCACAGGTGAAACTAAGTAGGTGACTTTTGTCAAGCATCTAACACAGTTCCTGGCACTATGTGAGTCGTTGTAAAGGTTAGTCCCTTGCGTCTTTCTCTTGAAAGCCTGTTGGCTTGGGTCACTCCCCAAGGGCAGAGGTCTTCTAATGTCAAGGTTCTTTCTACTCCACCGTCCCCACCCGTTGCCTAATGCAGTCGGTCTCTCTTCCAATCTCTTGGCTCCTTGGATGGCTTCTCTCTCGTTTTGCTTCTGGGGCGTTGAGAATCAGACCAGCAAGCCCTGGGTTGAACTATGCTGACCCTAAATTGGCCCTTAAAGGCAGATGGAGCTTGGGAGGAACCTGAGTCTCCAAGGCAGACATGGTGGAGTTAGAGCCTTGTACCCAGCTAAGGCCAGCACCCAGCCTACCTGTCACTTGGGGAGACTTGATGAGTCAGAGGAGAACACCTAGGGTGACCCAGACCTCAGAATGTTGACTTTCCCTCCATCTTACCTGCTCAGAGTCTGATGGGCCCAACCTGCTCCTGGTAATTACTTCTTTTCTCTGAGCTGTCCTTCTCTTTTTTTGTACCAGTTCTCTTTCTCACTTAACCCTTTCCCAGTCAAGAAAGTGGTGATATTTGGGAGGAGGGAGCAGACAAAGGAACCATGTGAACTTGAACCTTTTTATCGTGTAATCAGAGAAACCTCACATTGCTCACTGGTTTGTTGATTCTCTGTGTGAGTCATTTCCCAGGCTTGGGCAGCTTTTGATGCCATTTGGTAACATCTCTGGGAACTGTTTTTCTTTCTCTCTCAGTAGGACTTTTCTGAGACAAGAATGTATCTATCCCACTGGGCCTTCTACATGGCTTAGGGCTCAGTGATGCTAAATAAGGGTGTGCCTTGTTTTGGAAAGTGCTTCAGTCTCATGTCTGAATAAGTGTGTCTATGTTAATTGAAGTTTAAGTCCAGGATACAAAATTTGATATTTAAAATAGTAAAATTTTATTCTTCTAGTCATGAACCCCCTTGACAATGATGAAAGCTATGGACTTCTCTTCTCAGAAAAAATGCACATATGTGATCATTTCAAGGGCTTCCTGGACAGACGTCCCTGAAGACCCAGCTTAAGAACCCCAAGTTTAAAAAAACCTCAAAGGAAGCCATTTTGAAATGTGCAGAGTCATGGCTTAGACATGTTTATATATTGGACTTGGAAAAAAAACCCCAAAAAACAGATCACCTATCACAAGAACTTAAAAGAAAATAGAAGAGTTAACCCAGATAATCTAACCTGCCTTGAGGGATGGTGGCTGAGCCCTGCAGCTCTTTTACTGTGTTGGTCACTCGGGGGCTGTGCAGGTGGGCTTTGGGAAATTCTGTAGAACCCTAACTTACTCATCTATTCCATGGCTATATTAATGGTTTCAACACACCACTGTTGAGACAGTTAAGAGAGACGACATGCCAGGCAGCTGCTTGGGAGGAGGGCCCAGTGTCTGGGGGTTACATCACATCTCCATGCTGACTCATGAGGGCCTTTCTTCTTTTCTTATCACAGCATCTTAATGTCCTATGATCATGTGGAACTTACATTCAATGATATGAAGAATGTGCCAGAGGCCTTCAAAGGGACCAAGAAAGGCACTGTCTACCTTACCCCTTACCGGGTGAGTTGCACAGCAGAACGGTTGGTTTGGAGGCTCGTTACTCTTGGAGGTGATGTGAGTCTTAGTCTTAGGTTTGCCTCAGCCTTATGAATCAAGTGACTTTTGAACTCTGGTGAATGTTGGTGCCTCACTCTGCCTGTTTCCCTGTCACATGCTCCTGGATTCTAGAACCACCAGCCTCTTTGTGTAGCTAAACTGACCACTGGGCAGGGAATCCAGGCCAATTCCAGAGCTGCTGCTGCAACATCTCTATGTACTTGGATGCAGCTGCTGGGATGACTTGGGTCTGGAGGCAAGAGACTGTTATCATTCTGACTTCTGTAAGGGTAGCCCAGGAAGCCTTGTGCACATCCAGAGTGGTAAAGGCGGTAAACAGGACACAGTCAGGTGGCCTCAGCCTCCGTACTGGGCACAGAGCCCGGCAGCGCCCTGCAGTGAGAAATGCCAGACTGCAGAACGGGCCTTGCCCAAGCGTTACTCACTGGGATTCAGAGATTGAAAAGCACAAGTAGATGTTCTTGGAAAAGGATCACTGCCGGTAGCTACTCAAGACTTAGTCTTAAAGGCAGCTGGAAGGAGAGGAACCCATCTTCAGGTTTTAATCTCCACAACTCAGCAGACAGGGGAGTCTCAAAACTCCACCTCTGGAGGCTCAAGTTGGTGTCTTCAGTCACAGATTGAAGTCATGGGTTTAAAACCCAAGGAGTTTTCCAAGCACAGGATGCTCTTGTTGCTGTTTCGGCAGGGTGACGTCTGTGGGAAGGTTACAACAGTCCCCTTTTTCCTGGGAGCTTACACCCCCGCTGCGCCATCATTCTCGGTCCTGCAGAATTCAGGCTGGAGACTCCCCCTTTCAGGAATCCTTCCCTGCCTCGGCTCCGCCTGCTCTTCCCTAGCTTCGCAGGCGCCTTCGCTTGCGTACCACCTCTGCCACCTCCACACTGCCACTTGAGTGACAGTGCAGTCTGTCCTTCTCACATACGCTGTCGGCTGAGAGCCCTGAGGCTGCCAGACCCTGGGAGCAGACTCATCACACAGGCAGCAGCGGGAGGCGCTGGCAGAGGGGGCTGTGCTTCAGGTGCTGATGGCCCTCGACCTCTGTCTCTGCAGGTCATCTTTCTGTCCAAGGGGAAGGATGCCATGCAGTCCTTCATGATGCCGTTTTATCTGATGAAGGACTGTGAAATCAAGCAGCCTGTGTTTGGTGCAAACTACATCAAGGGAATGGTGAAGGCCGAAGCAGGAGGTAGGTGACAGGGAGCTCAAGGACATGGAGGGGGCCTCTAGGGAGGTGCCCTGGGTGCCTGTGACTGCCACCCTGGGGATGTCCTCTTTGGATCCTTACCACCCTAGCCTTGCCCTCTTCCTGGCTCTGGATTAACATCAAGAGGAACGGCTAGGCTGCCAGCTGGGCAGCAGAGGTGGGGTTTGGTTGCTAAGAGCTGGGAAAAAATCCTGGCATTAAAGATGGCAGCTCAGATCACCTTTTCAGAGAGTAAAGTCAGCAGAAAGACTGTAATAAGTAAAGATGCTCATTGTGACCTGGAGAGTAGGTACAGATTTTAGATTTGGGAAGGAGCTGTGTCAAGTTCTCAGGAGGGGCCTTTTCACAAGAGCCAGGAAGAGGCAGCTGTCCCGGGAAGCCTGAGGGGCCCAACTTTGTGGCTGGCTCTTTTGGAGATACCAGAGACCTCTGCATTGAACCTGCTTCCCCCTTCACACCCAGCCAGGCCTGAGCCTTGCTGTTGAGGAGCTCTTGGTCCTCCTTTGGAGAGCAGCCAGGCTAGAGGGGCCAGGGTCCGGCCTTTGTCCCCCTCAGGAAGACAGGTCTGCTCTGAATGTGAACATGGGTTATTGCTGCGTGTACTTGCTCCAGTGAAGCTGTTGGGTGCTTTATTGGGCACCGAGAGAAGTCCCTTTGATGTTCTAAAACCAAACCAAGGTGGCCTTAGTGCCTGTGTACTTACTGGGCTGGGGGTGGGAAGACAGGCTTGTTCCAGGAAGGAAAAGCCCCCTGTTCCAAAGGCGGGAGTGGGTGCGGAGGAGCCAGAGCAGCGGTGGCACGGAGGCAGAAGCCCCGATCACGTTGCAGGCCCTTTCCCTGCGGCCCCCAGGTCGTTGGTGGGGGCCTGGAGAGGACAGATGGCCTTCCCTTTGGACATCACCTCCTCTTCCCTGCTGCTTATTCATGGTCCATCCCCTTTGCAGGTGGCTGGGAAGGTGCGGCTTCCTACAAGTTGACCTTCACGGCAGGGGGCGCCATTGAGTTTGGACAACGGATGCTCCAGGTGGCATCTCAAGGTATCAAGGCTCTACAGATTCAGGGCCAAGGACACGTTTGTGTGGAGGTTTTATTTTTTGTTTTGCTTTTTAAGCACTCAGGATCTAAGTGTCTGGGCACCGGGTTGACCGGCCTGGGAGTCAGGAAGGAAGCCTGCCCCATACCTCCAAGGCTGGGTTTCCCCTGCCTGGGGCTGGTATATGACATTTGACAGAGCTGTTTGGACTCAAGGACATTTTACTATGGCTTCATAAAAACAACAAACCTAGCCATTAAGCTACCATTTAGCAACCAGTCTAAATCCCCAAGCCACGTGTTCAGCAGACACCCTCCCCGGCCCCTTCTGCACCTCCCCCCCGAGCCCCCATCCTGCCCACCTCTCCTGCCTGTCCTTGCCCCTGCTCTGACCTCTCTCCCATCTTCTCCTTTCGCCTCATCCCTGACCCAGGCAGACCCAGAGGTGGGTGGGGAGTGGGCTGGGGTGGGGTAGGGCATGTCTGCTGGGCACAGGCCTGGGGCTCAGCAGCTCCCCTCTGCAGGCAGCGGGGCCACCCTCTCCCAACCCCCAAGGCAGGCGACACTCATTTCTCTCTCCCCTTGTACTTATTTATAGCCTCCAGAGGTGAAGCCCCCAATGGAGCCTATGGGTACTCTTACATGCCCAGCGGGGCCTATGTCTTTCCCCCGCCAGTCGCCAATGGAATGTACCCCTGCCCTCCTGGCTACCCCTATCCACCGCCCCCACCTGGTGAGTGTGTCCTTTGCTGCCCACCCTCACCCCACCCACTAACCACCCCCTCCCAGGCCAGGGGGCTGTAGAAGACAGACTCATTCCTCCAGCTGCTTCAGGACTAACAAGGAGCTGGAAAGGCTTGGGGGGTGCCAGCTGAGGGCTGGGCTGTGCGGCTCCCAGGGAGGCAGCCTTCTATGGCAGCGTGGCTGGGCGGTCACCAAGTCCCTGTCACTCTCTTGCCAAGCAGAGTTCTATCCAGGACCTCCCATGATGGATGGGGCCATGGGATATGTGCAGCCCCCGCCACCACCCTATCCTGGGCCCATGGAACCTCCAGTCAGTGGCCCTGATGTCCCCTCCACTCCTGCAGGTAAGGCCCCTGGGCTGCCTCCCTGAGGTCGTGCAGAGAGCCTCAGAGAATGGCCAGAGGCTGGCGGGGAGCCCCACATGATGGATGAGCCCTGGCCTGGGGACTACCCAGGGTGGGAGACCAGCAGGGTGGGAGCCTGGTGGTGCAGAGCCAGATTCCAGTCCCCCAGTCCCTTAGCCATGTACCCTGGGGCCAGGAAAGTCACCCAGTGTGCCTGAGTCTTCTCATCTACAAACAGATGGTTACGGTGCCACCTGGTAGGGTTGGGTTGGGGATTAACTCTGGTAAGACAATGTGACAGGGCTGGAATGGACAGAGCCAGTACATGGCAAGCGCTCAGGAAATTTTAACTGCTGTTGTTACTGATGGACCTGGGCCCCCAGCACCAGCTGCCCTGGGCCTTGGGGGTCGCAAGCTGAGCTCAGTTCCTGGGGAAGCCACAGGAAGGGAGGGCTTGTTGCCAATGCCAGGTGTGTTTGCTTTCACAGCCGAAGCCAAGGCCGCAGAAGCAGCTGCCAGCGCCTATTACAACCCAGGCAACCCACACAACGTCTACATGCCCACGGTGAGTCAGCTGCAGAAGCTGGGAGTTCAGGACAGTTAGGGACCTTGTCTGGTTTTGGACCTTCCAATGTGATCTTTCCTTTCTTCCTTCTTTAGAACCAGCCTCCGCCACCTCCCTACTACCCCCCGGAAGATAAGAAGACGCAGTAGACCCACTCACCTCCCTGCCTCTCACCCAGCTCGCCTTCCTTCCCCTCCCCTGGGGCTGTGGCTGGGGCTTGGGGAGGCGAGGGAGGGCCTTGTTCTTCCTCCAGGTCTGATTATAAACAGTCACCAGAACTAGCACTGTGGGACAGAGGGGCCCCTGGCCTCTGGAGAGATGCCACCCAGCTTCCCATGCCAGCTCGGAGCCCGAGGCACTGCTCAGCACACTTCCCTCACCATCTCTGGGGCTCTCCTTGGGAGCACAGGGTGTCCCCTTGTTCCTGTTTTGCTCTCGTAGTTTCTCCCCACAAGAGACTCTCTGGCCACCTCCTCCACCTCAGTCCAGCTCCCTTGGTCTGGCAGCTGCTGCACTCAGGTCCCCCGCCCTGGCAGGCCTGCTCCCATTCCCTCCCCTGGTCTGTGCCTGGCGAGGAAGGGACCGTCAGCCCACATTCCATGCACCAGGCTCCAGCCCCGGCCACACTTGCCTCCCTTCCCTTCCCTAGCCTTGGTCATGCTCTTGCCACCTCTCTGTGACTTCTGGACCTTTTACATGAGCTTCCAGGGGTTGGGTGGTGTCAGGGGCGAGGCCACTGCGGCTGGGCGAGGAGGAAGCCCCTCTGCGTCCCTGCTAGTTTTTCTGGAATTTGCTTTCCCTCTCTTCTCTTCCCTCTAGAAGGGGCTTCTCAACTGGAACTGGAGAACGCATGTCTGTCCTGTCTTGCCACTTGGGGGCTGCTGGGTGGACTGGGAACGAGGGCCCCGACCCTGCCGCCAGCCCCTCAGCCTGTCCTCCCTTTAAGCTTCGTGCCCCTTGGATGCGCTAAAATTTGCTCGTTTGTTCCTGGACTGGCCATGAAGTGAGGAGATGGTTATTTAAAGAGAATTCCCTATTTATTTGACAAAAAAAAAAAAAAATCCAGTTAATATATTAATGTGAAATAAACCCTGTTTGCACCTTGATTTGTTTGCTGAAAATGTGAAATAGTAAAAATGAAGTAATGACCCTTTCTGGCTCTGTGTGTGGTGACGAAGGTGACTGAGGAAGGACAGCTGTCTGGCTGCAGAGGGCCCCTGGGAGGCTCTGGGGGACTGTTCCCATCCAGGGGAGGGTTCCTTGTTCTCAAGGCCTATTTGGTCCCGGGACAGCTCTGCCTGGGGTCTCCATGCCTGTGGCAGTTGCTCAGCTGCACCGCACCTGCTGAGGAGCCCCTGGGGCTTGGGGGGAGGGTGTGGGACGCCCGTGTCCAGGCTGTTGTGCTTCCTGGCCTGTCCCCTGCCGGCTGTGGGGAGAATCGCAGCCCTGGCCCAGGCTCCTGAGGGAGGAGGCCTCCTTAGGCTTCTGGAGCATGTCAAGACTAGTGACAGGGACGTACCTTGGAAGCCTGGCCTGGACCACTCTGCCAGCCCGGCCACTGCGCTGTGTGGCCTCCTGCCACCCTCCCAGCCCAGGCACAGGGCACAGGGTCAGTAGGTCACAGAGCTCTGGGAAAGCCCAGTGCTGCCCCCTGTGAACCAAGTCCATCCTCTTGGGAGAGACTAGGCAGCAGGTCCTCTCCTGCCCCTGCCTCTGGCCCGCCCCGCCCAGGAGCTTTGCGGTTTGGCCGCCTATAAGGGCATTTGAAGGGAGCACCGCCTGACTGTCACGGTGGGGGCGGGGTGCCAGGCACAGCTAGGCCCCGTCACCTCAGGGGAATGTCACCTGAGTTGGCTGCAGCTGGGACGCCTTTTGGGAGCCCCCACCTTGAGCCCTGCCGCACCCCACCCCCACCAATTCAGGGAAGTTAAGTGAGTACTCCCACGGGCCCAGGTCAGCTTCCCTTGGGACCCAGCCCGCCTGAGTGCAGCACACGGATGGGGCAGGGCCACCTTCCTGGCCCTGCTGCCCCCTGCCGGGAGTGCTGGACCCTCCCAGGGCCCCTGTAGGAGGGTGGGGCTGGGCTGGGCCCGCCCACCAGGTCCACCTTCGGCTCCAGCCTGGGGAGGGTCCTGCAAGGATTCCAGCTGGAGGAAGGTGCAGGGGGCCTGGGAGTCGCACCCCTCGCCCCCCTTGGCGGTGAAACCCTGACCCTTCCATCCTCCCCACTGCCCTCCCTCCACCCTCCCCTGGCAGAGAGTGGCAGCCCCGGGCTCTTTGCATAATCCTGTGGCTTCGCTGTCCTCACCCAGTGCGCCAGAGCAGCGGACAGCCAGCGAGGGGAAGGGCAGAGCGGGCCACCATGGAGACACTCCTCTCCCAGTCGCAGCGGCGCCCTCCCCTCTTGCGCCAGGCCATCAAGATAAGGCGCCGCAGGGTCAGAGACCTGCAGGATCCTCTACCCCAGAAGGAGGTAGGAGTGAGCTCAGTGGGGAGGAGAGCAGCCTGGGAGCTCCATGGTGCCCCCCCCCTGGAAGGCTGGGACAGAGAACTAGGGACTCTCCCCTGCCCACCCCAGCCCGTGGGCAGAGCCTTCTGGGCCAGTAGGGCGGTCTGCCAGGTGTCCCTGGGCCACCGTGGGCCTCAGGTCCTGGGGTTGAGCCTCTCTGAAGCCTTCCCCCTGGTGGGCTGGCCCTGTCCCCTGCTCCTCCGGGTCCAGAGGCACTGGCTCCATTAGGCAGGGGTGTCCCTGCTGTGGGGTGGGCTTCTTGGGGACCAGCAGAGCAGCCTCGGGCCTGCTCACATCCCCCTCACCTCGGCTGGGCCTCACTTCCGCCGCCGCCGCTGGGTGGAGAGCAGCCGCCTGCTGCCGATAAGCAGTGCTGTTTCCTCTGGGGAAGGAAGGGAGGTGGGGGCGCGGGTGTGGAGGGTGCGCCGCTGGGCTAGCCAGGCACCCATGGACCACAGCCACGGCAGGCCCAGGGACGAGGAAGGCAGCCCGGGGGCTGGCCCCCCAGGAGGCCTGCCGTGGGAACAGGTGTGGGGCTTCGTGGGGCTGGAGGCCAGGTGCTGGGCCCCGCTGCCCTGGGCCTGGGCCTGGCCTCCAGAGACACCACCTTGTCTTTCCGTCTTGCTCCCCAGATCGAGCCTCCATCCCACCAACTCTCCCGTGAGGAGGTAAGAGTCGGAGTGGGGGGGGTGCATCCTCGTGAACACCCTCCTGCAGCTACTGGCCAAGGCTGATGGCAGCAACTGGGGTGGGGAGGGACTTCTGGGTCCCAACCGCCTCCACTGCACATGTGGTACCTGGCCCTGCTCTGGGTGTGTGGTATGGGTGCCAGGGGTGGAGCTCCTGAGGTGACCCCTGTGTGTCCCAGCGGACCCTGCTCTACGAGGAAGCTCTCTACACTGTCCTGCACCGCCTGGGGCAGCCGGAGCCCAACCATGTGATCGAGGCCTCTGAGCTGCTGTGGTACCTGCAGGAGGTGAGCCCAGCCCCAGCCACCCCCTCCTGCAGCTGGGACTCAGGAGCCCCCCTTCCCGGCCTGGCCCCCACCCTGTGCCCCCGGTCCCCCACACTCCTGCCCTGCGGGCTGCCTCCCCACAGGCCTTCCACGTGGAGCCCGAGGAGCACCAGCGGACGCTGCAGCGGGTCAGGGAGCTCCAGGTAACCCGGGGCCAGGAGGGGCCTGGAGGGGCCGGGGAAGCCCAGCCCACTCTGGGACTCAGGATGCCCCTCCTGTCCCTCCAGAAGCCAACATTCTGTCTGAAGGCAACGGTGAAACAGGCCAAGGGCATCCTGGGCAAGGACGTCAGTGGTGAGTGTGGGTGGAGTGCCCAAGGGCTGCTTCCTGCTCGCAGGAGGGCACACTCCTGTACGGCCCCAGGGCTCACCGCCAGTGCTGCTGGGCCTGCGGGGGGGGGGGCAGGGGGGGGCCTGGGCTCAGCCCCCAGGGGCAGGGTATGAGGGGCTGTCCCAGGGAGCCCAGCAGGCTCCCTGGCTGCCTCATCCTCCCCACTCCTCCCCAGGGTTCAGTGACCCCTACTGCCTGCTGGGCATTGAGCAAGGGGTCGGCATGCCAGGGGACAGCCCCGGGGCCCGGCGTCGGCAGAAGGCCGTGGTGAGACACACCATCCCCGAGGAGCAGACCCACCGCACCCAAGTCATCAACCAGACACTCAACCCTGTCTGGGACGAGACCTTTATCCTGTATGTGGCCCTGCCCCAGCCCCCGCCCTGTCTGGGGATCCTCTGGGTGGTAGGGTCTCCCCAAGTCGAGAGATCAGCAGGTCGTCCTGGCTCAAGGCAGGGCTTGGCCCTGGGCAAAGACTGGAGGAAGAACCCACCCTTAAGATAGCACAGGTCAGACAAGACAGACCAGTGACATCAGTGCCACATGTTTGGAGGGCAGGCAGGAAGGGTCGGGTGAATCTGGGGCTGCCTGAACCCTTACCTTAAGGAGGAAGAGGTGTGGATGGGAGGGGAGGAGGGGTATGGTAGGGACTGGCCAAGATTCCACAGCTGCTGATATTGGAGATGGCAGTTTTGGGGGCAGGCTCTGGGCTGGGGTCACTTGTGGCCCAGTCTGGCTGGGGGTCCTACCCCTCTAAGGCCTTAAACCTTGCCCTTTTCTCCCTACAAGGGAGTTTGAGGACATCACCAATGCGAGCTTTCATCTGGACATGTGGTAAGTGACATGGCCTACCCCTAGGGACAGCAAGACAAGGGGTCTGGGGGTGAGGGCGGCAGCACTCCCTCTCGGAAGGGGTCACAGACACCCTCTCTGCCTCCCACTCAAACCTCTGCCCTGCCAGGGACCTAGACACGGTGGAGTCTGTCCGACAGAAGCTGGGGGAGCTCACAGATTTGCACGGGCTTCGCAGGTGGGTGCCTCGGGGCTCTTGCACCACCCACATGCACACTAGACGCTGGGCCGCAGGTGGCCACAGGTGGGGGCACATTCTAGCCTGGTTGGCTGTCTCCCTCACACACCCTGCCTGGAATAGGATCTTTAAGGAGGCCCGGAAGGACAAAGGCCAGGACGACTTTCTGGGGAACGTGGTTCTGAGGCTGCAGGTGAGGTGGGGAGAGGGGCCCAGGAGAGGCCGAGGTGGGGAGGGGTCTGGGGAGGGGCTCCAGGTCCACATCAAGCAGAGCCTGGGGTCTGCTCCCATCTCCTCCCTTCCCCGATTGTGCGAGGTCCTGATGCTCGCGGTCCCACAGGACCTGCGCTGCCGAGAGGACCAGTGGTACCCCCTGGAGCCCTGCACTGAGACCTACCCGGACCGTGGCCAGTGCCACCTCCAGTTCCAGCTCATTCACAAGCGGGTAGGTGTGGGGCCTGGGCCAGGGGCTGTGTGCCGCCCCCTCAGTGGCCCAGCTGGGATGGGGAGGGCAGCTGCACCTGGCGTGGGGTCCTGTCTGCTCACAGAGGCCCCATTGCAGAGAGCCACCACGGCCAGCCGCTCCCAGCCCAGCTACACTGTGCACCTCCACCTTCTGCAGCAGCTTGTGTCCCACGAGGTCACGCGGCACCAGGTACTGCCCTCCCAGGGCTGGGCGTGGCCAGGGCTGCCAGCCCGGTCCTGACACTCGTCCACCTGTTCTCCTCAGGCGGGCAGCACCTCCTGGGACGGATCGCTGAGTCCCCAGGCTGCCACCATCCTCTTTCTCCATGCCACGCAGAAGGACCTGTCCGACTTCCACCAGTCCATGGCGTGAGTGCACAGCCCCACGCAGACGCCAGCCCCTTCCCCCCACTGCCCTCCTACAAGCTGGCAGCCCAAGGTCTACTCCTTGGGAGAGTTCTCTTTGGCCCAAACTGTGTGTTTTAGGTTTTGAATCAGTTACCAACTTTGAGAAACCTGGAGATCCAGATCTCCAGCTAGGGCTGTCATTTTGCTGGGCTGCGTGCAGTTGGCCAGAGCAGAACAGCATGTCCACCTCTGTCCATCACAGTTGCCATTGGGCCCACTTCAGTCCCTCACATCTCTGGAGTCCTCTGGGCTTTGAGTTTGCCTCCCCTGCCCCAGGCCAGCCCCATCTCCCAGTGCCTGAGCTGTTGAGCCAGAAAATCCATGTGCTGACATTAACAAATCTGTGTTGACGGCCTGGCACGCCCCAGCGCCTTGTCAGAGTCTGGGAATGCCAGGAAGGACACACGGAGCCATTGACATTCAGTGCATGTGAGAAGAGCAGACGGAGGGGCCCAGCCGAGGTGCTGGCCGGGGAGGAACGAGGAGAACGCTGCCTTGTGGGAGGCGGGAGGAGGCTGCGGAAGGCAGTTCTGGGCCGGGGGCAGCGTGTGAGCTTCCGGGCCCCTGGGCAGGCGAGTCTTCTGGAGCCGGGTGGGATGGTGTGAGGCTGGAGACCGGAGCAGGCACCAGGCAGTCAGGGGCCTGGCTTGCCAGCAGGGCCCAAGCACGTAACGCAGGTGGCCACTGTGTCCAGTAGGGACCTGGGGCTGTCCCTGGGTTGCTCTTCTCCCACATCCTCTACCCTCCCACTGGGACCACATGTGTGAAGTCACTGGAGATGTATGGAGGGAAGTTCCAGCTGCTGTTTGCCATATGGGCACAAAGGCTCAAGTCCCTAGATCTGATTTTTCACAAAAAGCAAAAAATCCTTACATTTTAAAATGATAAATATCCCAATTTAAGAGACAGGCGATTTGAAAAGCATCTGTGGAAATAAGCGAACTCCTGTGGGCCACTAGCTTCCAGCCTATGCTGCTAGGGGGGCTCCCCACGAGGCTCTGGGGTGGGCGCTGTCCCCAGGGCTGAGGCCCCGTGTCCGCGCAGGCAATGGCTGGCCTACAGCCGCCTCTACCAGAGCCTGGAGTTCCCCAGCGGCTGCCTCCTGCACCCCATCACTAGCATCGAGTACCAGTGGATCCAGGGCCGGCTCAAGGCAGAGCAGGTGGGCTTGCGGTGGGACGAGGGGTGCTGGCAGGCAGGGCCCAGGGAGGGGAAGGGCGCCGGGCCGCCTAACATAGCTCCTGGCTCTGCAGCGGGAGGAGCTGGCCGCCTCCTTCAGCTCCCTGCTGGCCTACGGCCTCTCCCTCATCCGGAGGTTCCGCTCCGTCTTCCCCCTCTCTGTCTCTGACTCCCCAGCCCGGCTGCAGTCTCTCCTCAGGTCAGTGGCTCCCCTCCTCTTCCTCGGTGGTGTCAGGGACGAGGGAGCAGCCAGGGCCGCTGTAGGGTGGGGGACGCCTGCTGGAGGAGTGAGTGGTGGGTGTGCGGTGGCCGGCACTGTAGACATGGCCCTTCCGCCTCGCAGGGTCCTGGTACAGATGTGCAAGATGAAGGCCTTTGGAGAACTGTGCCCGGACAGCGCCCCACTGTCCCAGCTGGTGACCGAGGCCCTGCGGGTATGGTACCCAGGCTGGGAACGGGGTGGGGGAGTGGCGTGTGCCTGGGCCTACCAACCCCATCCTCACTGCCTCCTTGTCGGCAGATTGGCACTGTTGAATGGTTCCACCTGAAGCAGCAGCACCATCAGCCCATGGTGCAGGTGAGGGGTTGGGCTGGGATGGGGTGTGGGTGCCTGCCCCTCGCAGCCCTGCTCAGCCCACCTCTGTCCCTACCAGGGCATGCTGGAGACGGGCAAGGCCTTGCTGAGCCTAGTGCAGGACATCGTTGGCGACCTGCACCAGTGCCAGCACACGTGGAACAAGATCTTCCACAAGTGAGCAGACAGAAGGGGCAGGGGGTGGTGGGGCTGCGGCTCAGAACCAGGACTGAGGGACCCTGGCCTGTGCGTCTGGGTGACGCCCACTGCCTCTCCTCCAGTGCCCTCAAGGTCGACCTCTTCTCCACGGCTTTCCTGGAGCTGCAGTGGCTGGTGAGTCCCTCCGCCATCTCCAGGCCGTGCCCTCTGCCGGGCTCCGTGTACCTTGCCCACCTCGCCTTTCCTTTGCAGGTGGCCAAGCGGGTGAAGGACCACACGGTGGCAGTTGGCAGCCCCGTGTCCCCAGAGATGGGCGAGAGTCTGTTCCAGCTCTACGTCAGCCTCAAGGAGCTCTGCCAGCTGCACGTGGTGCCCTCGGAGAGGTGGCCAGCAGGCCGGTTGCGGGCGGGCTGCAGGGCACAGGGGAGAGGAGGGTCCACGAGGGCCTGGGACCTGTGGGTGGGCCCAGCCTTTCCTGAGGCTGATCCCTGGCTCTCCCCAGGGATGGAGTCCTGGCCCTGGATGGTTTCCACCGCTGGTTCCAGCCAGCCATCCCCTCCTGGCTGCAGAAGACGTACAGCGTGGCCCTGGCACGTGTGCAGCGCGCGGTGCAGATGGACCAGGTTGGGCAGGGCCCGGGCTTGGGCTCACCCTGGCCTTGAGTGCGGGCGTGGTAAAAGTGGGAGACCCACTTGGAACATCCCTTCCGGGTGCTCCTGAGGCCAGTTGTGTGCAAAAACGCTGCCTCCTGATATGCTTGTGGTTAACTGTGGCTTCACTTTGCAGATGGTCCTGCAGCCTGAGGGATCTGGGCCAGCCTCGCTTGTCCCCTCGGGTAGCCCCCTGCCCAGCTCTGTGCTTGGCAGTGGTAGCTGCTCTGTGAATGCTTAAGGAAGGAAGGAGGAGGGTGGATTTGGCAGTGTCCCGAGCCCTCCTTGCTAAGCACTTCTCCCTTCCTCCAGCTGGTGCCCCTGGGTGAACTGACCAAGCATAGCACGTCAGCCGTGGATCTGTCCACCTGCTTCGCCCAGATCAGCCACACCGCCCGGCAGCTGGACTGGCCGGACCCAGAGGAGGCCTTCATGATCACTGTCAAATTCGTGGAGGTGCAGCGTCTTCCACGTGTCCTTCCCCCCTTCCTAGGACAGCCCCACTACCACCCAGCATTTCCTCCACGTTATCACACCAGCAGCCTACCAAAGCGTGTTTCCTAAATCCCCCAAGTCACTGAGATTCCCATGCCCCCATCCGTCCTTCCCTGGATCAATTCCCTCTGCCCCACCCACCCAGGACACCTGTCGGCTGGCCCTGGTGTACTGCAGCCTCATAAAGGCCCGGGCCCGTGAGCTCTCTGCGGGCCAGAAGGACCAGGGCCAGGCAGCCAACATGGTAAGGGCCAGAGCTGGGGCTGGGGCTCTTGCCAGGTGGGAGTGCCAGTCCTGGCGCAGTTCAGGAAGCTCTGTGTCCTCAAGCCCATGCCTGCCCCCAGCTGTGCGTGGTGGTGAATGACATGGAGCAGCTGCGGCTGGTGATTGGCAAGCTGCCCACCCAGCTGGCATGGGAGGCCCTGGAGCAGCGTGTAGGGGCCGTGTTGGAGCAGGGGCAGCTGCGGAACACACTGCATGCCCAGCTGCAGGGTGCGCTGGCCGGGCTGGGCCATGAGATCCGCACTGGCGTCCGCACACTGGCCGAGCAGGTACCTTGTCCAACCTCATCGCAACCCCATCGCACCCCGTCCTCAGCCTGAAGCCTGGCCCCAGCAGGACCTGGGCTGCTGTCCAGCCCCCACCCCCTCCTGCACCTGAACTCGGGCCCCACACAAACTCTTCTGAGCCCCCACTCATGCTCTGGCCTCCCTCCTTCTACCATTTTGTGTCCCCAGCTGGAGGTGGGCATCGCGAAGCACATCCAGAAACTCATGGGCGTCAGGGAGTCTGTCTTGCCTGAGGACGTGAGTGACCCTCCTGCTCACTGACCTCCACTGCCCTGCTGGCTCTGTGGGTCTGGTGTTGGGAAGGGGGCGCGGGGTGGGTGGGTGGGCTGAAGTCCTTGGGGTATCAGAGATAAGCTCTCCCTGGGCCTTGGTTTCCTCCTTGGGTGGTTAAGGGTTTGGGCGGGGTCATTCCACAGGCTCCCCCAGCACTGCGGTCAACGTGGGGGCTGCAGTGGGGGCAGGCTTAGGCTTTGCAGCCAACAGACCTGGACATGCATCCTCTGCCCACAGCTTTGCTGTCCTGTTTATACAAGCCAGCTACCCTGGGTCCTCACCTGTAAGGGCATATGTCATGATGCACACCTTTGACTGTTTGGGAGAAGTTATTCATTAATTGATCAACTATTCATTAAGCACACATTTTGTCCCAGGCATTGATTTACGAATTGGGGATAGATCAGCGAACATCATGAGGAAAATTCCTGCTTTCCTAGAGCTTACATTCTAGCTGTGGGGGTTAAGAGCTAAATGAGTAAGCAACAGTTGTGGCTCTAACTATAAAAACACGCACAGATGCACGTGCATGTGCGCACACGCACATACACAGCGTGTGCGGTAATGATAAGTGCTGAAGAGAAAAATACAACAGAGAAGGGAGTGGGAAGTGTCAGAGGGTTGTATTTTTAGAAAGTGGCCAGGGAAGGCCTTACTCAGAGGGTGACAGCTGAGTCAAGTCCCACAGGAAGCATGGGAAGGAGCCATGAGGTTTCCAGGCAAAGAGCATTCCAGGCAGAGGGAACAGCATGGGCAAAGGCCCTGAGGCAGGACCATGGTGGTGGCGTCGAGGGCTGTAGAGGAGGCCGTTGTGGCTGGAGCAGACCCAGGAACGGGGAGAGGGAGGGAGAGAAGTGGGTAGGGCTGGGTCCTGCATACCTTACAAACCGAGCACACAAAATCTCCTGGCTCTGTTTCCTCCCTGGGGGTCAGGGCAAGGGAACTGGGGTGGGACAGAAATGGGCCAGAGCCAGATGTGTTCCCACCCCCCTCCCCAGGCCATTCTGCCCTTGATGAAGTTTCTGGAAGTGAAGCTCTGCTACATGAACACCAACTTGGTGCAGGAGAACTTCAACAGGTCTGCAGCAGCCCCCTGCCCTGGGTGCCCCTGCCACCTCCACCCCTTCTCCCACCCAGCCCTCCTTCCCCTCAGCATCCACTCTGGGGGATGGAGGATGAATCCCTTTGGTGACCTCCCTTAGGGGATATAACCAGCCTCTGCTCAAATGGTTGCTCCCAGGGACAGGAATCTCACGACCTCACAAGCCTGCCTGTTTCACGCTGCCCAGCTCTGAGCATTGAGTTCTTCCTTGGGCTGAGTCAAAACCCACCTACCCTTTCCTCCCTAGTCCCCACTGTCTTCAGGGCCTCCCTGATGCTTCTCTGCCCTCCTGCTGTTACAGGCAACTGGTGTTCCTTGCCCACAATGCAGGGAGAACTTCTAGTTGGGGTGTCTTAAAACAGGGACCCAGGACACCTGGCAGCAGGGAGTGGGGTCCGGCACCTGGGCTCTGGACTCCAACTTCACCACTGCTCTGCAGCCTTGAGCAGATACTCAGGTTCTCAGTGCAGATGGTAACGGCTCTGGCCTCCACTGAGGATTAAACGGGTCACGTGAGGTGCTGAGAACAGTATCGGTACAAAGGAAGTGGTCAACAACTGTTGGCCATAGTGACGATGACAACGACAACAAACAGACCCCTCCACAGGGGTCTGCCCTCCTGGAGTCCTGCTGTGCCCCATCGGTACAGCCGGGGCCCAACGGGGCCACGTTTTGCTATTATGCCATTTCTCCAGCTTTTTTCCCCCACATGAACTAGAATTAAATCTCCACTGAGATGGGAGCTTTGCTCAGTGCTGTCTCAAAAGCCTTTAGAACAGTCCCTGATGCATAACGGGCACTTAACTGTGTTGTAAAAATAAATTAGGCTTCCCCATTCTTAATGACAAGTACTTTTTTTGTACTTAACTGCCAGACTTGACTCTGTTACTCCAGGTCCTTATCAGGGCTGTGTGGTCGCTTTGGCTCCCCCTGCAAGGCAGCGTAGGTGCTTGTCCACGCTGGGTGCTCCCTCTGTGCAGTGGCTGCCTCGGGCTTGAATTGTGGTTCTTCACAGGGGCCCGGCCGCCTCCCCATCTGCCCCTGCCCCTGCCCCTGCCCCGGCCCTGCTTGTTGGGTTCCATAATCCTGCCAAGGAAGGTCTTCCCAGAGGCTGAGCGACACGGTGGCTAGGACTGACCTCGTCTGCTCCAGCTCGGCCTCCTTCCCTTAGGAGACCAGCCCTCCTCCCTAGCCTCGCCTGGGGGGCAGGTGGAGGTGGAGGGTGGCATGGACCCAGGTCCCCAAGGCCTCTCCTTTGTCAAGAGCATCTTCACTTCCTCTTCCTCATGTCCTGTCCCGTGTCTGGCATCCCTGTGGGCCTCACCCCAGTCTTCTGACCCTGCTCTGGACCCACACGCTCACGGAGCTGGCGGAGGCGGCTGCCTCCCAACGCAGCTCGCCCCTGGCCTCAAGCAGGCTGAAGATCGCCCTGCAGGTAATAATGCCAGCCCTGGCGATAGTAGCCCTGTTGGGAGAGAGCCTGGGGTCACCTCTGATGTCTCCCTGCAGAATCTGGAGATTTGCTTCCATGCTGAGGGCTGTGGCCTGCTGCCCGAGGCCCTGCACACAGCCACCTTCCAGGTAGGGGCTTCGGCAAGCTTCCAGGTAGGAGGGTCGGGGAGCCAGCCTTTCTGTGCTCACGTGTGCCTAGGGCCAGCTATGTAATTTATGGGGCCCAGTGCAAAATGAAAAGGTGGGCCCCTTATTCAGAAATTATTACCAATTTTAAGATGGTGACAACAGAGCTTTAAATTTAAAGCAGGCGTGCAGTCCCTCTAAGCACAGGCATATGCCTGTGAGGCCAGCCCTGTCTGTGCCTCTGTCCTGCTGTCCGCCTGGGCATTCCTGAGGGTGCACCCCTGCCTGTGGTCCCATCTCCCCAGTGCTTTCCATTTCGTTTCAAACTGACATCTCGCCCCTTGGCTGTGAGCTCCCGGGGGCAGGACGGGGCTCTGGTTGGGTACGACAGTTCAGGGGGGTTCTCGGGGGTGCCCATTCCCAGGCTCTGCAGGAGGACCTGGAGCTGCAGGCAGCCTCCAGCCGGGAGCTCATCCGGAAGTACTTCTGCAGCCGCATTCAGCAGCAGGTGAGGCTCCTCTCCCCGCGGGCCCGGGCCCCGCCCTGCCCCAGCTGACCCTGCCCGTGTTTTTCCCTCCCCCAGGCAGAAACCGCCTCTGAGGAGCTGGGGGCTGTCACAGTCAAGGCCTCCTACCGCGCCTCCGAGCAGAAGCTGCGTGTGGAGCTGCTCAGCGCCTCCAGTCTGCTGCCCCTGGACTCCAATGGTGAGTGGAGGCTGCCCATTGGCCACTCTCCATGTCTGCACGTCCCCATGTCCCTGGGGGGCTGTGCTCACTTGGCAAGAGCTCTGGGTGCATTTCTCCTGGTTACCAGGAGGGGCTGGTGATGCTGAACGGGGACCAGCTCCTGGGGTGAGTGCAGGGTGACTGGGAGACCCTCAGCCATCGCCCCCTTCCCTGGGCCAGGCTCCAGCGACCCCTTTGTCCAGCTGACCTTGGAGCCCAGGCATGAGTTCCCTGAGCTGGCGGCCCGGGAGACCCAGAAACACAAGAAGGACCTTCACCCACTGTTTGATGAGACTTTTGAATTGTGAGTGGGACCCCCCTCTTTTCCCAGCCTGGGCTCCCCCAGGTCTGCTCCTCCAGGCTGGGGCCAACGGGCTCCCTTGAGATGACCACACTTGGGCCTGAGGGAGGGGGCACCTGGGACAGGACTTGCTTCCCCTGGAGCAAGGGGTGGACTCCCACATGTTGAACTCAGAGGCTTCCAGGGAAGGGTCTTGTCCCTGAGGTTCTCTGTTCCTCAAGACAGGTAGGCCCGGAGACATAGGACCCTTGGTTTAAAGCGTCACCCATCATATCATACAGCTGAGAGCCGACTTTGCAAAACTAACCTCACAGTCCGTGCCAGCCTTGGCCTATCAACAAGGGGCTGGACCCTGCATCGGGGGTGGGGGATGGTGGTGCTCGGGGCAGGCAGCTGAACCCGGCTCTCTCCCTGCCAGCCTGGTGTCTGCTGAGCCGTGCCGGAAGGCCGGGGCGTGCCTCTTGCTTACTGTGCTGGACCATGACACACTGGGAGCGGATGACCTGGAAGGGGAGGCCTTCCTCCCGTTGTGCGACCTGCCCGGGGTGACCGGCTCCGAGGAGCCTGGCGAAGTGCCTCAGACCCGCCTGCCCCTCACCTACCCTGCACCCAACGGTAGGCCTGAGCCCAGGGCAGCACGGGGGCCCCAGAGAGGTGATGCCAGGGTCAGAGAAGTGCCTCTCCGGAGATGGAAGCCAGTGGAATGAGCCATGGCACATCTCTTGGTCTAATTGAGAGACCAGGGAAATTTAAGCTAGGCCAAGTGTAACGTGGCCCTCTCGGAAGAAGGTCACCAAGGAGTTCACTGGGGGACAGGGGCCTGGCTCTGAGCAGGGGGCACATGCCTGCAGAGCGTCCCCCAGCTTGATGACAGTAGTTCACGTGCCTGTGCACTTACCACAGGCCAGCTCTAAGCACTTTACACACGCTCTTTCAATTCTTACAACCAATGAGGCAGGTGTTACTAGTGTTTTACAGGTGAGAGAACTGAGGCACAAAGGGTTAATTAGCTAGCTTCGCAGTTCTCATATAAAAAGGTAACAGTAGTCACAGCCTCAGGCCTGTCTCAGCCTCTGGCACTACAGCTGGGTCAGGCCTGCGGCCCTGGAGCCGTGTCTTGTGAGCTTGCTGGTGTGGGTTGGTCACTGGCTTCCTTCCAGGCTGAAGGGATGGGGCAGTGCTGTGTCCCCCCACCCGCCATCCTTCGCACCAGGCACTGCCTCTCCCCAGGTCTGACCACCTAACCCCTCTCTCCACAGGGGAGCCAATCCTGCAGCTACTGGAGAGCCGGAAGGGTGATCGGGAGGCCCAAGTCTTTGTGAGGCTGAGGCGCCAGCGAGCCAAGCAAGCCTCCCAGCATGCCCCGCGGCCAGGGCGGTAGCAGTGCAGGTTGCGGGTAGGGCTGGGGCCCCAGCAGGGACCAGTCAGGGCTTTCCTGTAAGGTCGGGGCTTCCCCACCACAGCACAGCCCTCCAGCCTGGCACTTGTCAGTGCCAGCGTTAGCACAGACCCCTCTGGTCCTCCTGCCAGAGCAGGGCCCCCGTGAGGGGCACATTAGCCATGTCTCTACTCCCCACCCCCCACCCCCGCCACAGCATTCTCTGCCACATCCCAGCACCACAGGGAGCCGCTCTGGCTCCCCTCTTGGAAAGCTGCTCTGGTGGGCAGAGCCTCTGGCCATCTGTCTCCCAGCCTGCCTGTCCCAGCCACTGGCAGGGGGAGCGGGGAGGCTCGCTGGGCCCAGGACTGCGGGCCCAGAGCCTCCTGGGGAAGGGAGAGGGGACCCTGCTGCCCAGGGGTCCAGCTGCCCTAGGGGAGGAGGGGTGGTGTCCATTCCTAGAGGGAGCTGGGTCCTCTCCCCAGGGACTGCCAGTACCAAGGCCAAGAACCTTCTGGCTCTGAGGCAGTGGGAGCTGGCAGGCAGCAGGGCTGGCATAGAGGGACGGAAGCAGAAAGGACAGTTTGGCTAGCTGTGTCTACTGAGAACGCTTCCTCCCTAGGACAGCACCTGCCACCTAGAAACCTTCTTAGCAAAAATAAATAAACAAACCCAATGCTTTGCCCTCTTAGGAAATATATTTTCAGCCTACAGTGGAGCCCAGAAAGCTAGTCACGCCATGTAACCACCTCCCTCCCTAGGGCCTGGCCCCCTCTCATGCCCCATGCTCCAAAGCAGGGAGGTGGTGTGGTGTAACTGAGGCAGAAGCAGGGGCCAGGGCGATGGGCTTTGAACAAGTCACTGTACCAGGCACATCCGTGTCTGTGGTCGCTGCCCAGGATGGAAGCCTGTCCCTCCAGGGGAAGCACTGTGAGCAGGGCCGCCCAGAGGTGCAGGTGAGACTGGAGGGCCACGCTACAGTAGGACTGGAGGAGAGATGTCCCTGTCCTGCCTCGGGGGAGGTGGCACTTATGCACTGGGAGTTGGAGCCCGCGGCCTGGTCGGCTCTCTCCACACTGGTTAAGGTGATCTCCAAGGCCCTTTGCAGCTCTGAACCTGAGGCCATACAGACAGGACCCGGCAGGGTAAGAGCAGGGAGCTGGTATGTGGCTTTACAAACCTGGGCCCTCATCCCCCGGGGCAGTGGCAGGGGAAGTAAGTAGGGTGGTGGGCAGGACACTTCCTCCGGGCCCCACCAAATCTTCCCAAGGGGAAGGCACTATCTTCCTCTGAGGAACAATGAGGGGCCCTATTGCCTTTTGGAAAACACCAAGTAAAGCAGGCACAGCTGTGACAACAGAGCACCGCACAGCGGAGTCTTAGGGCCCAGGAGGTCTCTGTGTGTCCCTGTCTCGTTGACCCCAGCAGGCCTGCGTCAGGGAGCTCGCCATTGTCTGGGGGCCTCCAGGGCTCTCCGGCTGCCTTGCCTGTTCCCACAGCCCCGAGCTCCTGGCACGTCATGGCCCAGAGGCTCTCATTTGGGGCCCACTCCCCCCACTCCCATGTAAACAAGTTACCACTGCAAGTTCATATTTTATTTCCAATAGGTTTAGAGCTTTGTTGATTTTTGCATTTTTGTAAAAAAGGAAAAAGTTTTCACTTAATTCACTGAAAGCCCTTTCGTGCTGAGCCCAAGGGGGGGCCTGGACCAGGGCCAGACCCTCTGCAGCCCTCTTCCTCCCACCCCGGACACCCAGTGCTGGGAGTGGGCTTGCTTCCCTCTGCCTGCTCTGCCCTCCCACCCCTGCTGCATCTCTCTCTGTACAGAACAATTTTTAAAATGGAAGCTAAGACACAATATACATTGGACAGGCACACACACACATGCACACAGGTGTCTGCCCAGAACAGGGGCAGGACATCAGCTGCACTCAGAGAGCACCAAGGAATGCATACGGAGGCCCTCCTGGTCAGGAGGGCAGGGCCTGGGCCCCCTTGGTCCTCAGTCCACACTCCTCCCCACCAATTGCCCTGCTAGCTGCCAGAGGGAGGGGGCGGACAGCACGGTGGGCCAAACCGTGCCAGAGAGGGCAGGGGGCAGGGACAGCTGAGGACACCCAGGCGGAGGGAGGTCTGGGATTACTGAGGGGGGGGGGGCTGCCAGCCCGGTGGGTGGCCCTGAGGCAAGGGAGGCTGTTCTGGGGAGTCCAGGGGGAGAGGACTGAGGGTGGACCCCAGGCCTCGGGAACCTGAGGGGCAGAGCTCCTGGGCCTTGCCCCTCGAGGAGCTTCAAGGGCCCAGGTGTCGGGAGTGGGGCTGGCCCTGCAGCTTGGGCATGCCAGCCCCTGCCATTGTCCCCAGGACTAAATACACATTTGGTAAAACTAGAAGCTAGGCTGGCTGAGACCCTCACAGCTAGGGACTGGATCTGTCCCGGAGGCCCCAAGCCCTCCACGCCCCATGCCCTGGGGAGGCAGGGAGGGCAGGGCCTGCCAGGAAGGTCTTGCCTCTCCCTTCAGTCCCTTCCAGCTTCCCACCCTTCCCTGCTCAGGCCCCAGGAAGAAGTTAAAAATAGTTAGTTCCTACATTAAAAAAGACAGAAACAGATTCTCTGCCAAAAGGCCGGAGGGACAAGAGGGGATTTTGTCTCTGCTGTGGAAAGGGCTGGGAGTGGGCAGGGGAGGACTGCAAAATAGTTTTTTCTTTTAAAAAGTGCTTGGTAAATCTGTTTTAAAGTGTGTGTCTATATCTATGTACAGATATACACACAGACACTGTTCACACCACCCACGCATACCTGCACACATACGGAAATGTATACATATACGTATACATATACATAATCATATACATATACATACATACATACATACATATATATATATATATATATACTTTAAAAAGTCCTAGGTGAGAAGATCTGGGCCAGGCTGGGCCAGGCTTGCAGGGTCACGACTGGAGGGCGTGGGCTCGGCCGGGCTGGCAGACGGGGCACTCGCTGCCCTCGGCACAGAGCTCGCACAGCACGGCGTGTTGGCACGGCAGCACCGCCCGGTTCTGCTCCTGACACTTAAGGCATTTTACCGACTGCATGTGGAACACGGCCTGCAGGAAAGTGGCATCGTGGTCACTGGCGTGGTCTCTGCCACTGGCCTGGCCCCGAGTTGAACAAGGCTTATCTCCTACTTCAGCCCCCGCATGAGGAAACTGAGGCACCGAGCTCAACAGTATGCTCCTAGGCCCCCACTGGCAAGTGAGAGCAGGGTCAGAGTTCAGGCCGCTCTCACCTGCTGCTCTCAGTGCGGCGCTGGGCGTGGAGCCACCCGCTGTGCAGCTCCCATCCCTGAGCGCGTTTCTGCTCACGGAGGCTTCTGCCTCTTCTCTCTTTCAACCTTGGGGTGCCCCCAGGTGCTCCCAATGAGAAAAATGAGGCCTAGAGAGGACTGTGACACGCCCAAGGGGACATGGCCACATCTGGGGGCCCAGCTGCTCGATGCCTAATGGAGAAAGGGCCCTTTCTGCTGAGCCACGCCCTGGAAGGCCTGCCGACCCGTGGGGAGCTTACAGAAGGATGCCGCTCAGGGCCCGGGGTGTATCAATGCAGCTCAGGTCCGCACCGCCCTCAGAAGAGCTGGGGGTGGGCACTGATGGCCCGGCGTTCCCACTCCCCTGAGTGCACGCTCTCCCCTGCCCCCTCCCAGCAGCCCCGCGTCCTGAGTGTCCCCAGTGCTGAGGCTACCCCCACCCGGTGCTCCCTGACCTCCTGGGCTGACCTTGTCCACTTGCTCCAGGTGGGCCCGCAGCTGCTTCTGGAGGGAGTAGAGGGTGGACAGCGAGAGCGCCTCCAGGTTGGGGAAGCCGGGCAGGGCCTGGGGGTCAGGCCCCGAGTGCAGCCGCTCCAGCTCCTCCTGGAGCTTCTTCACCTGCGCCTCCAGCGCGTCCCGCTGCTCCCGGGCTAGCTCGCATTCGGCGCCAGCCGCACTGGCCCGCTCACCAGCCTCTTCCGCCTCCTTCTTCCAGGCATCACAAGCCTGTGGGCACAACACGCAGTGCCTCATCACCATGGCTTCCCACCCCTGCCCCCCCGTTTCCCCAGGGAGTGTCGATGGGGGCCTGTGTGTGGACCACTCTGGCTGCAGGGTGTGCTGGGAAGCTGGGACTGCTGTCTGGGAAGGGGGGCAGGGAGGAGGCGGACACTGCCTGTAGAGAAGAGAGGTGTCAGGACCTGCAGGAGACCCTCCCTCTGTGGGCAGGGGAGGGGGCTGGACCTAGCATGGCAGGGGCTCAGGCAGAGTTTGTGTCCTGGTCAGCTTCCCCAAGGGCTGCCAGGCTGCAGCTGGACAGAGGGCTCATCTCAGAACCTAGAACTCTGGAGATTCAGGGCTTCCGGGGAGAGGCAGGTGGTCCAGGACTAGAATACACAAGCAGCTCATGGAGGGAGTTCTAACCCGGGCCACCAGCCACCCCAGGGTCCTGACTGGCAAGGCCAGTCCTCCCATGGGGGCAGAGAATATACGAAACTGCGTCTCTGCTCTGTTCTTTGGGCCCCTGCTCTCCGCTGCTCCCAAGCCCACCCTCTATGGATGCTCTTGGGGTAGATGCCACCAGGCACCGGGGAAGGTCGGTGGGCACGGGGCCCAGTACCTGCTTAGCCTGCTTCCAGGACTCCTCCCACTGCTTGATGGTGCCGTTGGCTTCATCCAGCTCTTGCCGAAGCCGGGCCAGCTCAGCAGCCCCTGGCCCTGACAAGAAGGCAGGGGAAGTGCCCGGGGAGAAGCTTCCAGAGGCAAAATGCTCCCAGATGCTGCTGTTCATCCCGTTCAAACCTGCCCCAGGGAGGGGAGGAACATCAGCTCTGGAGGGCTGTGGGCCCGGCCCAGGCCCTGGCCAGCCCTGCCTGGGAGGCTCCCAGAGGCTGGCTCTACACCGGGTGGGGGTGCAGGCTCCAGCTCTGGCAGGCCGGAACTTTCGCAGGGACTGGAATGCAGCCTGTGAAGGCGCCAGGTACTGAGTCAGACCTAAGCTTCAGTGCCACCTGCTACTTATCAGCTGCCACTTCACTTCTGAGTCTCAGCATCCTCATCTGTAAAATGAGGCTCTGTCACGGCCTCACAGGTGGTTCGGGGAGCAGGAAGCACTGCATTTGGCCCCCAGCTTGCTTGCAGCCTGACGTGAGACCCGGAAGGAGATAAAGGAGGGAAGACATAGGCTGGAGCCTCGCATGAAGGCAGAGCTGGAGGTGTGAGAGCTCAGGGAGCCTTGGGTCCATCCCCCTTGTTTTACAGATGAGGACACTGGGATAAAATGTGTGACCAAGAATGACACAGACAGTAAGTGGTGGAGCCACGACACAGGCAGGGGGTCTGACTCTAGGGCTCCTCTCCCAGTGAGCCAAGCTGCCCGCGCACCCCTGCACCCGCCCTCCTCCCACCCCAACCAGGTGTTCACTAACACCACACCCCCCTGCTCCTGGCCCTAGGGCAGCCCCTGTCCTCTTGAGAGGGCCCCATGTCCACCTCTGGCCTCATTCTGTCCACATGTACTCTTTTAGTGACTTCCTCTTGTTTCCTTTCCCATTAATCCAGCCAAAATGTTCCAGAACCAGATTACCAGATTTAAGACATTCTGTCCTCTGAGCAACACAAGTGCACCAACAGATGCAGGGTGTGGCCCTGTGTGGAGACCCTACACTGTGCACTATGGGCCCACTGCCCTGTCCCAGAGGGACCTCAGGATCACCATACCATGAGACCCGCAGCAGGCTCCCCTGGCCCGCCCATTTCTCCTCTGCCCTCAGGTGCCATTCGTTCTCTGGAACGGAGCCGCTTCCTCAGAGAAGGCCCTCCTGACTGCCCCACGCAGCTTAGGTCCCCTGTCATTCTAAGTAGGATTCCAATGGCCCTGCACCTCTGCCTCCCGCGCTGACCACGGCCCCATGGCAGCAGGGACTGTCGAGCTCACACCTGTGTCTACACAACTGTGCTCAGGAACCGCATGGCGGTGGAACGAATGTGTGGCCAGCAAGTAGAGCTAAATCGAGATGCCTCCAGAATACGGGGCAAGTCAGAAAAATGTGACACTCAGCAGCTGAAGCTGACAGAATCAACACAAAACAGAGAGCAGCCTCCTCAAAACGGAGAAGGTGCTAAGAAATCAGCGTGCTGCCCTGCTCTCTGGAACGAGACCAGGAGCTCCCAGTGCCTCCGACCGACCGGAACACCCAGCACCCTTGGGGAGGTGCCCCCGCCCCCTGTGACCAGCTGTGGGGGAGCCGGACGTGAGAGCAGCAGGGACAAGGGCTGCACGTCCTCCTCTCGGGGGGCGTTCCCACCAGCCTCATGCGCGGAGACGAGCACCCTGCCCGTGGTGGCAGCCCTTGAGCCTCCATGTCACGGCTCTGGAACCCCCAGTCCACACCGCTCTAATTCTGTGTTGGGCAAACAGCCTTGTAGGCTAGCTCTGGGTCTTCCAGAGCCCCTGCCCACCAGGACAGGCACCCTGAGCCCAGGGTGAGCCTGTTCTAACTTCCCCTTGGCCTCCCGTGGCCCTGGTTGG
The DNA here is from genome assembly GCA_028533085.1 of Varecia variegata. Lineage (NCBI taxonomy): Eukaryota > Metazoa > Chordata > Mammalia > Primates > Lemuridae > Varecia > Varecia variegata. The sequence goes on along the minus strand of CM052441.1, from coordinate 143,122,623 downwards.
TGTGCGCCAGCCTCTTAGAGCCCTGGGGGACTGGGCAAAACTGAACCACTGGGCAACATGACCGGGCCTCAGCCCTGGCAGCCGAGACCGCTGCTCTCACTGAACTGGTCTCGCTTCACCCACAGTATTTCATTTAATCCTCACAAGCACCTTATGAGGTGCCTGCGCTACTACACCCATGTCATAGCAGAGGAAACTAAGGCAGAGAGGCTAAACCGTTGTCCAGGGCCACACAGGCAAGGACCTGACTCTGCCTCCCTGCCCAAAACTCTGCTCTGTCCTCTAAGCTGGCCGCTGTGCCGCGGACAGAGCGCCCACAGGCACCTTCTCAAAGGCCCAGTTCCTGCCCCAGGTTTCCTCAGTGAGTCGCGTCCCCACTTACCTAAGGATCCATGCGAGGCTGAAGTCCCCAAAAATGTGTTTTCTGACTGGCTCAGGTGGCCCTGGGGCTGCTGCAGGAAATGCGAGGAGAGGCTGACAGGAGGGGACGGGGATGCTGAATGGAAGGAGGCGGAGCTGCCCAGGGAGCCTGGGATGTTCACGGGTGCTGAGCTCTGCAGCAAGCTGCCGCCTGCAAGAGAGGCCCGGGCTGCGTGAGGGTGGGGCAAGCCATGTGGGCCACATCGAGCAGGGGACCTGGGCAAGGCAGGACCCCAGGAAGCCCTCCCAGGCTGCCCTGCCCAACCACTGCCTTGTACCAATTGTGATGCTGCCTGGGTGGGGCACTGTGCTGTTATCGAAAGTCTTCTCCAGGGCGGCCACCCCAAACTCGTTCAGGTCCAGGTCATCCAAAGCAGATTCTAGGGACAGAGAGATTGGACGTGGGCCCTGGCTTCCTGAGGGCCCCTACCCGCCAGGCTCTGAGCCCCTCCTGACATTCACCCACTCAACTCCTGCCCCTGCCACATCTTCAAGCTCAGGCCACGCTGGCCCCGTGCTCTCTCGAGCCTCCACGCCTTTGCCCGAGCTGCTGCCGCTGCCAACACTGACGCCCCGATGCTGTCAGCCAGTGAAGGCCAGCCGAAGTGGCTCTCCTTTCTGAAGCCTTGATACCCCCAGGGAATTCAAGTCCCAATTCAGGGTCCCTGCCCATGAAAGAGGTCCCGCCTCCTGATGTTACAGCTTCTGTGTCTTGGCCCTGTGCTCACAGGGGGTGGGCAGGTCTCTGGGCCCTCAGTGGCTAGTGCATAGTAGGTGGACAAATGTCCACTGCCCCCTACTGAACTGGACTGGGAGGGTGGAAACAGTTTTCCTCCTAGAGGGCAAGAACAGTGTGTAGTCATCTGTCTTCCCAGTGCCTGCCATACGACCGGGCAAAAAGTGGGCACCCACAAATGAGCACCGAGAGAAAGGGGCACTGACTTGGGACAGCCATAGAGACAGCTAGTGAGAGAATGAATGGGGACTGAATGACATGCCTTGGGGTGAGACTCTAATTTGCACATAAGAACTATAAGGGCCAGTTTGGGCCCTACATTTTGGGCTCATTTCCTGTCTAGCTCAAAGGGCCCAGAGTGCCCACTCTGATTTCCCTCAAGACAGAAATCTAAGGTGACTGGTATGCTGACTGGAGTCTCACGCCAGAAACTGGGGTGTCTCTGAGTCCAGACCCAGCCCTGGCCTTGCAAACAGCAATGGCCTAGTTACCTATGACGGACTCTACCGTGTCGCTGGTGGGGTAGAAGGGCAGAGCGTTTGCATTCATGCCAGGGATGCTGCTGGTGCCCACGGGGCTAGGGGGAGTAGCTGCCAGGCTGGAGGTGATGCTAGAAGAGATGCTTGAGGTCAGGGGGCTGCCCGTGGGGAGGATGCCCAGCACGTCCTGCAACGAGACAGGGGAAGGAGAGGCAATGGGATGCCGGCGTACGGAGGCCACAGCCGAGGCTGGAGACAGGGCTGGGTGGGGCAGGGGAAATGGCACAACCCAGCTGTGGTCCAGCTGCCCCACAGCCCACTAAGGCTGCCGCTGGACAGACGTGGCTTGGAGGCTGCCTTGCTCCCTCGCCCTCAGGCCCTGCAGCAGGGAAGGGAGAAGTAAGTACAGGGCCTGGCACAGGGCAGATGCTCCACAGATTTTTGTTTTTACTAATGAGTGAGGCTAGGAGGTGAGGGGCTCCAGGCCTGACCCCCTACCCGCTCTGGATTTGTGGCAGGGGCCCACCTTAGTCCTGCCCTCAGCCTGTGGGAAAAGTGGTGCCTCCCACTCCCTGAGGCCCCCTGGGGTTCTGGGCTAGTGCTGCCCACAACAGGACCCGGAGGGAAAAAAAGGGGCTGGGTGCTCTGTACCTGTTTGGGCTGCAGCAGAGGCTGCTCTTGACTCCTTGGCTCTAGTGAGTGGGGTTTTAATTTGGCCTGAGAGAGAAAAGTCAGGGAGCAGGGGATGAATGTGGCGCCGTGGAAGGTGCCCCCGTCCAGCAGTCCACCTGACTCCGCCATGGCTCACTGAGGCTGCAGGTACCAGGGGGCAGGTGGTGGCGGCAGACACCTGTCACTTGCCATGCAAGCTCCCTTCATAAGCACACACACCCCCCTCTCTCCACACCCTAAGCAGGGAGCTGCTTTTCTCCTCCCAGGTGACTCTAAGCCTTACACAGGCCCAGAAGGTTTCTCCCCAAGCCCAGTTAGGGACCCCTCTCTGTCCTGCTCCCCCAGGCCCTGCCATTCTAGCAAAGTGGGAATCCCTGCCCCTCAAGCAACTAGCTCTGCCACACAGGAAGCCACTCAGCCCCTTTAGCCTTCCAGCCTGTAAAATGGGGTGACATTACTCTGGCTGAGTCCTGAAGAGGCTGAGGACAGGGGAATCCTAGCTCCCCATCATCCTCCCCACAGCTGGGCCAGGACACTCCTGCAAGCTTCCCTTGCCCCACATGGGAGGCCAACATCACTGGGCTTTAAGTATCTTCCATTGCCCCTCTCACCCTTTACCTGGCATTTGAAGTTTTTCAGGTACTCAGCTCCTACTTGGTCTTCCCTCTCAAACCCAGGAGCCTTCTTATAGCTGCCAGGGGCCAGGCCTGGCTCCCCGGGAAAGACAATGCCCTCCAGGTTCAAGGGCTTCCTGATGGAGCCCGGTGGGGAGCCGCAGAGGTTAGATGGGCTGCCCAGGCTGCTATTTCTACAGAGGAGCTGCAGAGAGGAGGGAGGGGCCGGTAGGCATAACGCAGGCAGGCCGCATGCCCCATCCTCCATCCCCACCTAGAAAGACAGTCTTCAGCAAGGAGCTCAGCTCCACTTTCATCTGTCAATGGGCAGCAACAACCACCCAGGGACCCCCTGAACCTGACAAGGGCACTGGAGGTGGGGGGAGTGAAATCAGGCTTTGTCCCTTCAACCAGCCCTACCTAGGCTGCTTAACACAGGTTCTGGGGACTGCCCTCCCCCTCGTCCCTGGGCCTGGCCCTTGACAGAGAAGAACATGAAGACAGTACCCCTTGGCCCAAGCACAAATACTGCCGAGAGGGCCTGGGAGGCATGAGACACAACACCCGGGAGGTGTTGGCTCCAGGACAGGGATGGTGGCCACCCACTCCCCAGGACAGGCACGTACAGCGCTGAGGTCGGGGGCATGCGGGCTGGAGGGGCTCACAGGCACCGAGTCTCCGGCAGCAGATGGCATGTACAAGACGGGACCCGGCTGGGTGGGGCTAGACACAGCTGAGGAAGGCTGTAGGTCGTCACTTAGGGGTGGCTCTGCAAGACAAGGGGGTAGGAGTTAGTAGGCTCCTGAGCCAGCTCTGACCCTCTACAAATGCTCCTAGTTCCTCCCAAAGGAGACCATGCATTGCTCTGCACAAAAAGGGAAGGTTCCTACCTTGTTTCTATTAACATGGTGTCTTGTGCTCTTACTATGTGCCAGGTACTGTGCCAGCACTGTGTGTTAACTGTGAATCTTCACAATGACTGGAAGATACTGGTAATATTGTGGTCTCCGTTTTATAGATAAGGAAACTGCGGCTCAAGAGAGGTACGGTAAATCTACCAAGATGACAGAGCTAGGAAACAGAAGAGCTGGGATTTCAACTCTGATGTGTACAACTCCAAAGCCTGAACTATGAATCACTTCTCTGTGCTGTCTCAATAGGGTGGTCCCAGTGCTCATGGCTGGGACCACCTCTGCATCAAGATTATGATTCTTGGCCGGGCGCGGTGGCTCACGCCTGTAATCCTAGTACTTGGGAGGCCGAGGCGGGCGGATTGTTCGAGCTCAGGAGTTC
>CM052441.1:142988067-143118309 GCA_028533085.1 Varecia variegata | reverse complement strand
CGAGGTGGCTCACGCCTGTAATTCTAGCACTCTGGGAGGCCGAGGCGGGCGGATCGCTCAAGGTCAGGAGTTCAAGACCAGCCTGAGCAAGAGCGAGACCCCATCTCTACTAAAAATAGAAAGAAATTAGCTGGACAGTTGAAAATATATATAGAAAAAAATTAGCCGGGCATGGTGGCACATGCCTGTAGTCCCAGTTACTCGGGAGGCTGAGGCAGAAGGATTGCTTGAGCCCAGGAGTTGGAGGTTGCTGTGAGCTAGGCTGATGCCACGGCACTCTAGCCTGGGCAACAGAGTGAGACTCTGTGCCAAAAAACAAACAAACAAAAATAAGAGTATGATTCTCCCTCCCAGGGTCCTCAGTTTATTTTATTTCACTTTTTTCCTTTTTTGAGATAGGGTCTTTTTTTTTTTTTAAGAGATGGGGTCTTCCACCCTGGCTGGAGTGCAGTGGTTTGATCATAGCTCACTGCCACCTCAAACTCCTGAGCTCAAGCGATGATCCTCCTGTCTCAGCCTCCTGAGTAGCTGGGACTACAGGTGCATACCACCAAGCCCAGCTAATTTTTTAATTTTTTGTAGAGACGGGATCTTGCTATGTTTGTTGCTTAGGCTGGCCTCAAACTCCTGGGTTCAAGCAATCCTCTTGCCTCAGCCTCCCAAGTAGCTGGGACTATAGGCATGCGCCACCACTGTGCCCACGCCTGTTTCTGTTTATTTTTCACTCCAATGTCAGAAACAGGGCCTGAACCTGGAAAGCAGTTAAGGAGAACAGAGCCATCTCCTGGGGTGGAAACAGGCATGAGCAGGGGTAAACTTGCGCTCCGTCTCCAGGCGGCCTGGACTGTGATGCTGGGGATCCAGAGCCGCACTGTCCCACACTGAGCACTGGACCTGGCTGGTCTGAATGGAAATGTGCTGTAAGTACTAAAATACATGTCAGATCTCAAAGACTTGGTACCAAAAAAAAAAAAAGGTAAAATATCTTGATAAATTTTCATATTGATTACCTATTAAATGATAATGTTTTATATTGGGCTCAATAAAAAAGCTGTTAAAATTAATTTAACCTGTTTCTTTTGCTTCTACTTTCAATGTGGTTAAAGTTTTTTTAACTTTAAAATGACATATGGGTCATCAGAGGGTACAATACAAAAGTTTAAAAATTAAAAAAAAAAAAGACATATTGGGGTGGCCTTATATTCTGAATGGATAGCTCTGCTCTGGAGGCCTGGAGCAGGGCTCAGTAGAGAAGAGCTCCATGTTCCATTAGTGATGTCTGTAATGGGTGTGACATGGGGGTGCTGGCGGGGTTTGCCAGGTCAGCTCCGGGAGGCTCAGTGCTTCAACCTGCCTGGACTCCAAGTGCCCGCCCAGGAGGAAAGTCCCCAAAGTCTCCATCTTACACCCTCAGAAGCTCCAGGGCTTCTAGGCAGGTTCCAGAGAGGCAGAGGGCATGGAACTTCCAGAGGGGACAAGGCCTGCTACTGGCAGGCAAGGACTGTTGTGCACGGGGTGCTGCCAGGGGCCATTCCCCTGCCTGAGCCGAGGGTTAGAAGGGAGGGTGGGGCGGGCATTGCCCAGGGCAATGGGAACAGCATACGTTCTACGTGGGCAAAGGCGCAGAAAGGTCCTCGGGGACAGCTGCCCGACTGCTGCATGTCGTTGCACTTGGTGGATTTGTAGATCTGGAGAGGGCAGAGCAGAGCAGAGGCAGGTCAGGCTTGGGCCCTGAGAGGAAGATGGGCAGGCTCCCCTTCCCTCTGCATGGGTGGGCCGGCTTAGTCATCTCTTCCTGTCTCCACTCCGTTCCACTCCCCTAAGTCTCTCCCTACCAACTTCTTGTGCAAACTCCTGAGGCAGCCCACTACCCCCACTGCCATTGCCACCCTCCTTTCTGGGATCACAGGTCCCACCAGCTCTCACAAGCATCCTCTCCAGCTGCCCTCCACTCGTGGTCTTGGCCAGGGCTGTGCCCTCAGTGTGCCTCCTGGGCAATAAGGGAGCCACAATCTCAGGCAGCAGGCAGCCAGCCACCCCCAACACATCCCCTAGCAGGGCATGCTGGGTTGCGATCTATATTGGGTCTAACTTCCTACTCTGCTGTCTGCACCCACATCAGGCAGGCTCTGTCCATGCATCTACCTCGGGGTGTCCTGGCTTCCACGGAACTGCATGTGCCTCTCTGTACCCCACACAAGACCTAGGCACACTGATATGGCTCAGGGCCACCTCATAGGGCCAGTGGGCAGGGAACAACATCAGGGAGGCTGCTGGTACCCGGCTCTGATCTAGGACAAGACTACTGGAAGGTGCTTTTTTATTTTTTAAATCCTTGCGTCACTGGATCATAAGCACCACGAGTGGCAGAAAGCCCAGAAGCCAGGTTGCCATGCTAAGCCATGCTTGCCCTGTCAGGAGGACAGGGGAGACAACTGGAAGCAGACTGCTGCCTGGTGTGTGTGGGCTCAGGACAAGAGAAGCTGCCACACTGAGGGTGTGGGCTCCTCTAGGACTGCCTGGGAGGAGCCTCTTCCAGGATAGTGTCAGGGTGTATTCTGCCAACACCTGCTCCACGCTCCGTGCCTCTCCCCCTGCTTCCCAAAGGGGCTGTGAGAAGCTACCCTCAAGCCCCTCCTCCTGGCCCACCTCCGGGTGGAACTGTTGCTCCGTGCGGGTGTGGCAATACTGGCAGGCATCCCCGTTCTCGCACTTGCCAGGGTCTCCCCACTCATCCCCGTGCTTGACGTTTGGACATGGAGATGACCTGGCCCAACGAGAGGGTGGGATCAGATGGAGGCAAGAGAGGTGAGATCAGGGCCTAGCGGCTACCACCTCAATCCCTGCTCAGGGCCTGCTCTGGTCTCCCTGCCACACAGGTGCAGGCACAGAAACAGAAAAAGACCAGCTGCAGAGTGAGGGGCTTAGCAGGGCCAGAAGCCAGGTTTGTTTCCCTCAGCCGGGCCCTCCCACCAATCATCACGCCAGCCCACAAAGTCAGGCTAGAACCACAACCACACTTGCCACACTGTGGCCTGGTCCCTGTCCAGCACCTGCACTCAGGACCAGAACTGGAGGGGCTTCATTCATGCAAGAGATGGACCTGGGCTCCCACCATCCAGCAATCCTTAATGGTCCCTCCCCTAGTACCTGGACCCTGCCATCCTGCAATCTGTAGGGCCAGCCTTCCCACCTCCCTGAGAGCCATAGTGGTAGCAGCCTCTGCCATGATCGATCCCTTCCCTGCCACTCCTCCCTCCCGTGGCTGGCCTCCTGGGGCCAAAGGACCTGTATTTGTGCTTCCGGGGGCTCCGTCGCCGGTCCTTGCTGTTGTGGTAGTAGGGACAGGCATAGCCTTGGCGGCACAGCCGCGGGGGCTTCTTGCAAGGCTCCGTCTTATAGTTCCCCAGCACATAAGCAGTCTCTGCACAGGGGGCCAGAGGGCAGGGGTCAGGCGAGGGGAGCTGGAGGACCCTGAGAACAGCAGGCATGGAGTGGAGGGAAGGGGAAGAAGCCGCCACTGGGAAGGAGTCCTGGAACTGAGGCTCCCGTGAGAGGTGTGGGCAGGCTACCTCCTCATAGGCCACAGGCATGCTGGTGAGGCCAACACCAAGGCTGACACCCAGGTGCAGTAAAGACAACAGATGCTGTCCCTCACTGGAGATACACACAGCTCACAGGGCAGAAACAGCACCTTCACGAGGGACGAGGGCCCACACACGTGTACGTGTGCACATGCACGAGTGCATACATGTGGAGGCCTGGGGGATCTTGGGAACACAGCTTATCTGAGAAAATTCCAGTACAAGTGCCTTTTGCACAACAGGTGTGAGGTGGTGTGGGGGTGCTGGCTGCCTCCCAGCAGAGGTAGTGGCTTCAGCCGCAGAAGGCAGTGGGTGGTGGTGAACTAAGTCCTCAGGACAGGGAAGGGGGCAGATGTGAGGCTGGAAGGGCATGGCCAATAGTGTGGTTGCCCATACCTTGCCAGCGAGGCTCCTCACTGAGGATTTTTTCTATCATGGCGTGGCTTGCGGCCCCAGCTGACTGGCCCTCCATGCTGCCCTCTACTGTGGTCTGGCCATTCTGCAAGGCCTCCATGGCCTGGAGCTCCCTGGGAGGAGAGGAAACAGAGATGGAGGGGAGGGGGGATGAGGGGGCAGGAGGCAGAGTGCCCCTACCCCATAACCCAGCCTACTACCGTCAGCCCAGCCCCGCGTACCTGATGTCGTAGACAGGGGAGCGGAGGTCATGGGGCCCGTGGGCAAAAGCGCAGTGCAGGCCGTTTTTGGTGCAGTTGCCTTTTGAGTCTGTCTCGTGGATGCAGATTCCAGTTTTATAGTAACGAAGGTGATACCTGCGCTCAGTGTCCCCTGTAGTCCTGTGCAGGAATGGACACCTGGAACATGATAGTGGGGTCACCCAACTTCACCTCCTGCAGCCTGGGCTACCCTCTTTACAGCCTGAAGGGGACCCAATAGGGCCTGGCATTCTTTTTTTTTTTTTTTTTTTTTTTTGAGACAGAGTCTCGCTTTGTTGCCCAGGCTAGAGTGAGTGCCGTGGCGTCAGCCTAGCTCACAGCAACCTCAAACTCCTGGGCTTAAGCGATCCTACTGCCTCAGTCTCCCGAGTAGCTGGGACTACAGGCATGCGCCACCATGCCCGGCTAATTTTTTCTATATATATTTTAGTTGGCCAGATGATTTCTTTCTATTTTTAGTAGAGACGGGGTCTTGCTCTTGCTCAGGCTGGTCTTGAACTCCTGACCTCAAGCTATCCACCAGCCTCGGCCTCCCAGAGTGCTAGGATTACAGGCGTGAGCCACTGCGCCCGGCCAGGGCCTGGCATTCTTGGGCGAGACAGACACCTGGAAGAACAGATGCTGCCCAGACTTGGGGGCTCCTCAGAGAAGAACTGCTCAAAACTTGGGCTTACCCTCTCACACCCTGATGGTCTCCTTAGGCTGGGGGGAGGGGTCAGCAAGCCTCTGACCTCTGAGAAGGGGGTGCTAATGCAGGGATGGTTCCACGAGTTGTACCCACTGAACCCCCATGGTACCTCCTATCACCCCTCTCCAATGTTGGAACAAATGACAAGGATGGCCAATAAATGTTCCCTCAGTGACGTTCCCAGACTTGCCACCTCCTTATGTTTGTCATCACTGTTGTACCCTATGATTTGCAGTAAGCTATTCAGGGTCAGCAAACGTGGGAACTGTGAGGCTATCTCTCTGAACAGCCTTGGTGGGACCTGCAAGGGTTGCAGTGGGTGGTGGCAATGTAGGGAGAGGGTTCCTGTGATCTGCATGGGAGGATGAAAAGCCCAGGCAGTCACCTTGGTTCAGATGTGGCCCTTTACGCTCAGCAAAACAAAGGACTATTTTGGGTTTCCTAAAAGTGGGGAAAGTGAAAGGCACCCCACCCCCGTGACGATGGCAGGGCCCGAGCCGTAGGAAGACAGGCTGGGCTGTAGCCAGTCCTCCCAAAAGCAGTCTCTGGCTGACTTCCCAGCATCTCCCCGGCCTGTTCTGAGGGCATCTGACCCAGGAGACACACGGCCCCTCTGAGGGCAGGCTGGGGCACTCACTCGTCGCCCTCCGGGCAGAGGCCTGTAGCCTCGTCGTACTTGGTGCAGTAGACGTCAGGACTGTAGTTGAAGGTGCCGTCCCGACGGCGGATGGACCGGCGGCGCCGCTGGTTCACGAAGTGCCAGTGGAAGCAGGTGTAGGGCCGATGCTGTGTGCATTTGTGTTGCACAAAGAGTGGGCACTGCTCCGTGCGGAATTCCTTCAGGTACCTGCAGAGAGAGCGCCCGTGTCGGGCAGGCCGGGAGCAGAGAGTAAAGCCCCTTGCTTCCCAGCAAGAAGTTAGCCACCGAGCCTCCTGAGGGCCCCACTCTGGGGTGCTAGTTTCACTGGGACCCTAGGAGAGACTGAAAGCTATAAGGCTAGACCTCACCCTTCAGATCCATACCAAACCCAGGCCCTAAGCCAGCCTGCAAGGTAGGAACCACAGACTACAGTTAGCTATCGGCCGTGCTGACCAGCTAGTCTTAATCAGCAGCTTGGTCTGTGAGCCCCCCTGAGGTTTCCCACACCAAACCACTAATCACAGGCAAAGGGCTATAAAGGAGAGCATGAGGAGCCTCTCCCACATTTCCTACACATCTCTGCTGCGCAGAACCACCTGCCAATTGCTGGAGGCCTCACCGGTACCACAAGCAGGGCTAAGGCTGTGGGAAGACAAATCTGCAGACAAGCACTTAGGGCGTCCCTCTGGCCCAGACTCTGATAATTACTGTTCTGTCCACCTACTTCTTCCCAGAGACATTTCCCAGCACTACCAAGTGTTCTGGAAGGAGCTCATGCTGGCATTCTGAAGAGATCCTCCCTTCCAGCCTGTCCTGTGTCCAGCAGTCTTGCAAGTACCTGCTGCAGCTAGCATTATTCACATCCTGGGGATTTGGGGGCTGTCTCCGTTTGGCCTCCTCCCCACCTTGATTTATCTGTCTCTGTCCTGTGTGTATAATGGCCAACATACCCCAAATCTCTGCTCCCACACCCCATCCAGTGGAAGGCCCCAGACCCACTGACCCCCTTACAGAACATACTGTCCAATGTGTTTTTGTTCGCTACATGTGTCCGGTTTGGAGTCTCTTAGATTGGGGGACTCTCCCAGGGGGGACAGGCACTCGGGGCAGTTCTCTTTATTCTCTCATGTCTAACACTGCAAGCAACAAATGGCTTGAGAGGGGGCATTTGGTGCCAATGTGGAAGATTGTTCCAGAAGGCTCAGAGGTCATACACAGCAGGGAGTGTGGAGGGAGCAGCAGCCTGATCTGAAACAACTGCCTGGGCTCAGAGCACAGCCTAGATCTCAAGGGTCCAGCCCATTATCTTTGGCTCACGCCAAGACACTCAGAGCCTTACTAGTCTGGCCATCATGAAGGTGTAGGGACAGGCAGATCCAGAGCTGACTGAAGCTTTTCAGGCAGGTTTTCTTTATAAAATGCTAATGAAAAATACTTCCAGCCTTGAAGACTAGAGAAGTGCCTACATGTGTGTCCTAGGGGTGGTGGTGGGTGGTGGCAGCTGGATGCTCCCTAAAGAGCACAACTGGGTGGGTTAAGGGGCAGTGAAGCCTCTACACAGAGCCCTGCTGTTTATTCAGCACATATTTATTGAGCACCTACTAGGTGCAGGCACGGTGCCGAGCAACAAGGACTCGAAGCAAGGGGCAGGTCTGGTCCTTAGGAAGTTCACATATTCATGGGAGAGACATAAATAACAGGTGGAATTAATCCTGTGAGAAGGCTTATGAGGGAGGTTTGCTTAGGCCCTTAGGAACCCAAAAGAAGGATCCTTCACCATGGCTGGGAGAGAGGAAGGAGGAAAGGGGAAGGGGAGGGGGGGAACTAGCGTACGATTTGGGGAAGAGTGTTTTAGGCAAAGGGTATGAGCTTGGAGATAGACAGTGTGTCTGGTTCCAAGAGCTCCAGTGCCTTTCTGGAAAGTGAGTGGAGCAGGAAAGGAAGTGAAACAGGGAGGTGAGGATGAGGTGAGGTGTAGAAGGCAAATTTCAGGGGTATGATCTCTGGGCCCCAGGTGCATTCTGAAGACACCCGGCAGAAATCTAGAAGGCTCCCTAGGGCCTGATGCTCTCCTTTCCTTTTTGGCATTTAAACAAAAGCTCTTGGCCGGGCACAATGGCTCACGCTTGTAATCCTAGCACCCTGGGAGGCCGAGGCAAGAGGATCGCTCGAGGTCAGGAGTTCGAGACCAGCCTGAGTAAGAGCAAGACCCCGTCTCTACTAAAAAATAGAAAGAAATTAACCGGACAACTAAAAATATATAGAAAAAATTAGCCGGGGATGGTGGCACATGCCTGTAGTCCCAGCTACTCGGGAGGCTGAGGCAGGAGGATTGCTTGAGCCCAGGAGTTTAAGGTTGTTGTGAGCTAGGCTGACACCACGGCACTCTAGCCCTGGGCAACAGAGTGAGACTCTGTCTCAAAAAAAAAAAAAAGAAAATGAAAACATAAACAAAAGCTCTTTCTTCCTCTCCCTCCCTGTCTGGTTGCACAGAAATCTGTGCCCTCACGTTGCACACAGGTACCAAGTTCTTAGTTAACTTAGTGAAGTTGAGACACCCATGCCCCAAACTACTACGCAAATCCCTCTCCTGGGAGGTACATACTCTTCCTGACTCTTTGGACCCATTGGGAAACTTAGGAAGTAATAGGTAGAAAACGAGAAAGAAGGAATTTTCTTGAGAGGGGGAAGCTGAGCTCAGACCCAGGTGCAGAGAAGACTGAGGTGCAGTTAGAATTGGCAGATTAAGTACAGAAAACCCAGTTAAACTGGAATTTCAAATAAACACTGATGATTTAGCATAAGTATGTCCCAAATATTACACAGGGGATATACTTAAAGAAATTATCTGTTGCTTATCTGAAATTCCAATCTAACTGGCATCCTGTATTTTTTTTTATTATTAGAGATGGGGGTCTCACTATATTGTCCAGACTGGAGTGCAGTGGCTGTTCACAGGCACAACCATGGTGCACTGTAGCCTCAAACACCTAGCCTCAAGTGATCCTCCTGCCTCAGCCTTCCAAGTAACTGGGACCAAAGGCTCATGCCACCACACCTGGCTGGCACCTTGTGTTTTTATTTGCTAAACTTGGCAATCCTAAGAGTGACAGTTGTCAGCTTGGTGTCAGTGCCCCAGTGAAAGCACAAACAGATAGAAGGAAATCTAGGATGTGGTCACCCTGACTCTGGGCACAGTCTGTCCCTCTTGGAGAAGAAGAGGTCCCTGAGGGCAGGGGCTAGACCTGGCGAGCCTTACTTAGGGAAGACATGTCTGCATTGTCACATGCAGATGAGGTTCCACGGGGGCTCTGGCTGACAAGGATACCACAGATAAGAACAGTGAGGCAATAAATTCTCTCATTTTAAGGCTCTTCATTTGCATGCCCACTGCCACCACCCTAGGTCAGAGACTTGGGGCATTTTCATCAACTGGTCTCCCTGCTTCTGGCCTCTCCCTGTCCAGGTTACACTGCACAGTGCTCATGACTCTTCCTAGAGCCCAAATTTAACTTTCACTTTTTTGGAAGACTTCAGCTTCCTCCAATAGCTGCTGACTAAACACCAACTATTTAGTCTGGTGTTCTAGGCCCTACATACACATCCTGTACAGGGTACTTTCCCAAATTGTTTCCCTCGATTCGTCTCCATTCCAGCCAGTAAAACTGGAGTTCCTGATGTCTTGCAAACAGACCTTTAACTTTCCTGCCTTTGCTCATGTCCCCTTCCTCACCTGTAGAAATATTTCAAGGCTGAATTCAGTGGTAATGAATCTTTGATGCCACCACCTCTATGAATGAAGCCTTCCTTGGCTACCTATCTTCTTGTCCTTGTCCTCTTAAATTTTTATGGCACTTTCTTTTCTTTCTTTTTTTTGAGACAGTCTCGCTCCGTTGTCCTGGCTAGAGTGCTGTGGCATCAGCCTAGCTCACAGCAACCTCAAATTCCTGGTCTCAGGAGATCCTCCTGCCTTAGCCTCCCACGTAGCTGGGACTACAGGTGCTCATCACCACGCCTGGCTAATTTTTTCTATTTTTAGTAGAGATGAGGTCTCGCTCTCGCTCAGGCTGGTCTCAAACTCCTGAGCTCAAGCCATTCTCCCGTCTCGGCCTACCAGACTGCTAGGATTACAGGCATGAGCCACTGTGCCTGGCCTACAGCACTTTCTTTAGATATATTAATAACGTGTACATTTTTCTCTGCTACTAGATTATAAATTTCTTGATGGCAAGTTTCTAAGAACCCAGTATAGTACCTTGACTAAGACACGGTTGAAAAAAAAAAGTTTGCTGAATGAAATCAGCAAAGGAATACATCAAGAAATAAAAAAGACACAAAAAGAGCGAAGTTCACAAGGCAACACCAGCAACAGGCTCGTGATGCCACCACTAGACAGAGCATGGAGAGGTGGAATCCTAATCCTATTCCTCTGTGAGCAGCACTATATAGTGCCGTAACTTGTATCTTAGCAGACATGGCTGGACTTGGCCTGCAGAAAAGCCCCTGTTGAGGGAAGGAGCTGAAAGCCCACTTTCAACCAATTATAATCAGATGAAAGAAAATTCTAACCTTTTGTTTAAGTCATTAAAGGAACTGTACCATCTCTTACCTAGGAGCCAAAATATTTGCTCAGAATTTCCCATTCTCCCTCTCCCCTTCCAGCTCTTGTTAACAGGGAAGCAATGCCCAAAGGCAGGAGAGAACCACTTAGAAATCACTCTTTTCTACTTTTCACGGATTGAAACAAAACCCAAGTTTTCAGTGGAAATGCACAAGTGTCTCTGTTAAGCTCCAATCCATCTTTCCATTTCAAAGGTCTGAAAGCACAAGATCTAAGACACTAAAAAGGGTGAGACCCACTCCTCAGTGACAATCTGCTCTCAGAAATCCAAGAAGTCTGGGGTCTAAGCAAGGAGGAAAGATTCACCAACCACCTGCCCCTTTCAAGATCTGGCCAGGGAGCAGGGACACAGAGCTGAATTCTCCAAACGCCCATCTCCCAGGAATACCCACAATCAAGATAAAAGCCTGTAAGCACAGACTAGTTTCAAATTAGAATTAACTCGAGGCTTTAGTGACCTACAGTTGACAGGATAAGTCAAGAAACCACTTGGGCCCTGCGTAAGTGAAAACTGTCAGAGAAAACCAAACCTTACACCAAGAAGGGACCGGTAAAGCCTGGAGGGGCACACTGGTCAGAGCTCCACTTTTGAGAAGCAGTGCTTTCACGTATGCCCCACTGGGGGCTGACGTTAAACCAAAGGATATCATGTTAATTATTCTATTGATGGCTTATTTATAAATGTAAAAAGTTATGATGAAAGTAACAAGCCCACTTAAAAAAAATTGGAAAATGGAGAAAAGAGCAAAATTGTCTTTTGTCCCACCACCCTTGTTAGCCTTTTGGCACATTTTCTTCCAGCATTTTTACATAGATATAGTCATGATATATCATATTGCTTGACAAAATTATTAATACTCTTTAAAAACTACTGACATCACATAAATGCATGCACTCTTTTTAAAAAATCAAATAATACTGATTCAATCAGCTGCCCCACTAAACCAACAGTGATAACAAGTTAGAGAGTAACAATAAATTAGGTAAAACACATCATCCTTAAGGTGTTAAATCAAATGCTAAATTGCAACCAGCTCATTTTCCAGCTAATCTTTAAATTCTTTCCCAAGTTGTCTCATTTAATAATGTATCAGTTTGGGTGTTTCACTCTCTTCTGGGGAGGAGTGTGAGAATTTGAACACACAATGAACAAACAAAAGTACTAGAAATGAGTGACAGAAAAACTAGTAAGTTTAGAGGCTACAGGGCGAAAGTAGCATTTTAAACTGTATCTAGTTCCCTGCTGCTTCCAGAATTGCTTGGCCTCATGCTGACCTCCTCCCCTCCCTACAAACAAACTAAACTCTAGAGCAAGGGTCAGAAAGTTTTTCCTGTAAAGGACCAGATAGTAAATATTTTAGACTTTGAGGGCCACAAGGCAAAAGTGAGAATATTAGGTACTTATATAATAGGAAAGAAAACAAATTCCTACAAATCTTTTATTTATGAAATTAAAAGTATAATAATTGACATATTTCTTGTAATACATGTCTACTAATAAGAATGGATTTCTTCTTACGGGGATAACATTTTGCAATGTTGGGAGATCTCTTTCATCAAAATTGATTACAAATGTTCACCTGTTAATGCTGATTCTATAATGATTATTTTACATATTTCATCCTTGAAAATGTCTTTTCAGGCCGGGCACGGTGGCTCATGCCTATAATCCTAGCACTCTGGGAGAAGCCGAGGTGGGAGGATTGTTTGAGCTCAGGAGTTCGAGACCAGCCTGAGCAAGAGCAAGACCCCATCTCTACCACAAATAGAAAGAAACTAGCTGGACAACTAAAAATATATAGAAAAAATTAGCCGGGGATGGTGGTGCATGCCTGTAGTCCCAGCTACTTAGGAGGCTGAGGCAGAAGGATTGCTTGAGCCCAGGTGTCGGAGGTTGCTGTGAGCTAGGCTGATGCCACCGCACTCTGGCCTGGGCAAGAGTGAGACTCTGTCTCAAAAAAATAAAAAAAAATAAAAAGAAAATGTCTTTTCACATAGGCAGGTACTACCAAATGCTGACATCATTGCATAAGCCTATGATTTTACTATTATATATATTTTTAGAGAGGGTCTCACTCTGTTGCCCAGGCTGAGCTCAAACTCCTGCCCTCAAGTGATCTTCCTACCTCAGCCTCCCAAAGCCCTGGGATTACAGGCATGGGCCACCATGCCCAGCCACAAGCGTCCGATTTTAATTGAGTATATGCATCTTTTGGATAACATACATAGAATTACATTAGTCTTGATGCTTCTCTTTTAATCACTTCCAATGGAAGGTCTGGTGTAAAATCAGTTGCACAGGTAAGTAAATGGCTTTTGAAATGTGGGAATTTCCTTTGCATTCACATCACGATGCAAAATCACTGCTAGAACCACAGTTTGCATCTGGAAAATGCATCCATGGTAAACGTACATAGGAATGGAGAGTTGTCTTTGTTTTCACTTTTGACAGCAGAGAAAGTACATGCGGCAGCTTAATAGGACATAATAATTTAAATATTAGTGGTCGTCAAAACGACTTTATTGCAGCATAGGGTTTACATAAGCACTGTTTTGCTTTGTAATTTTAGGTTGAATCCATTAAGAAACAGCTAATTTCTAAAGCCATTCAGCATACAATAATAGTGGATGAGAACAATTCTTTTCATTCAGAAAAATTTCAATCTCAGACCTGAGCTCAAGAAATTGCAAGAAAACTTTACCACTGCTAAAGCCATCAAACTGCTGTGTGGAAGGGCATGTCAGAACATTCAGCATCTTGGCTAGATGCGGTGGCTCACACCTGTAATCCTTGCACTTTGGGAGGCTAAGGCAGGTAAATTGCCTGCAGTCAGGAATTTGAGACCAGCCAGAGCAAGAATGAAACCTCCATCTCTACAAAAAATTGAAAAAATTAGCCAGGCATGGTGGCAAGAGCCTGTAATCCCAGTCACTCAGGAGGCTGAGGCAGGAGGATTCTCTTAAGCCCAGAAGTTTCAGGTTGCAGTGAGCTATGAACACGCCACTGCAGCACTCTAGGCCTGGGCAACAGAACAAGACCCTGTGTCACCAAAAAAAGAAAAAAAAAGAAGAAGAAGAAAAGAAAAGAAAAGAATATTCAGCTGACAAAAATTCATGGAATTGATGTTGGTTAAAGCTACATGATTGAAATTCATCACTAACACTAATAGTGCAATGACACATAATGAATTCAAATATTTTCTGCCAAGTACCTGTTGATGAATAATGCAATGAATAACCTTACATTTTCACAAGCTTTGTAAATTTGCCCAATTAAATCTTTTTCTGCTCCACACATATTTTTACCACCATCAGCTGTAAAAGATATTAACCGACGACACTGCAGGTTGTGCTGAATTCACGTTTTAACTTTTTTGAAAATATTCTCACCTGTAGTTGTTCCAAGCTGACTACTCATGGAAGCTAATTCTTGTCACTTCAAACCCGACATTGACTCCATGATTCATAAATAAGCAAAAGCTAAACAGTAACAGCATCATCTGTGGATTCATCAAGAGCCAAGGAAACTACAAGAAATCATTTGCCGTTTTTTTAGGGTGAGGTTCACGGGCCCGAGAAGTTGCCCATTTGCCTTCTTTTTAAATTGACTACTCCTGCTACTCCCAATGTCCTCAACATTTGGAGTAACTGTTCCTGCTGAAAGGCTAACACCCAAAACAAATTTTTCTCTGGACACACTTCTTCAGCTGCTGCAATCAAACACAATTTAATTAACTCAACATCAGTAACTGGCTTTTCTTGCTTGACTAACAAATGAGCCAGTCAAACTTACTTCAGTTGTAGCCTCATTTTCATTTTTGTGAAGAAATTCTGCTGTGATAAATATTCCTTTTAAGATTTCTAATGTTCCTGACTGTTGCTTTCCTGTGAGTTGGGGATACTGTGATGAGTGCTTGGTCTGGTGGATGGCTGATTTCAGCCCAGCAATCTTTATTAGGTGCTTTGCCACCAAATTTGACAACAAAATAACCCACACTCTAAGTGCCTTAGAAGCACAACATTCCAAGTCCATTTCTTCCCTCCCATTTTGAGAGGAATGCATTGGTAATAAAAAATAAATAAAATGCTGTGGTCTGCTGATAGGCACAGCACAGGAAACACTGATGAGAGCACCAAGCAGCAACGCAAAGTGAACGAGCACCACGTATGGTCTCTGTGGCAACTAATCAACTCTGCAGCTGTGGCACACATGATATGTAGACAAAAGAGCACAGGTTCAAATAAAGCTTTCCTTATGGACTCCTTGAAGTTCGTATAATTTTCACATATCATGAAATATTCTTTTTCAGCCATTAAAAATTGTAAAACCTGAGGCCGGGCACAGTGGCTCATGCCTGTAATCCCAGGGCTTTGGGAGGCTGCGGCAAGAGGATCGCTTGAGGCCAGGAGTTTGAGAACAGCCTGGGCAACACAGTGAAACCTCATCTCCACAAAAAATAAGAAAAATCAGCCGGGCATGGTAAGGCAAGCCTGTAGTCCTAGCTGCTTTGAAGGCTGAGATAGGCAGATTGCTTAAGCCCAAGATTTGGCAGCTATGGTGAGTTAAGACTGCATCATTGCACTAGAGCCTGGGCAAGAGAGCGAGACCCTGCCTATAAAAACTAGAAAAAAATAAAATAAAAGCAAAAACCATTCTTAGTTCATGGGCTACACACAAGCAGACAGCAGGCTGGATCTGGCATGAAAGCCCCTAGTTTGCCGATCTCTGCTCTAAAGGGTTGGTATGCCCCAACGCATCACACCCTCGCCTCACATCTCCATACTTCTGATCATGTTTGTCTCCTGTGTCTAGATCACCCTTCTGGCTTCTCTGCTCTGAGGGTTCCCTAACCCTGCCTGCCCCGTGGTGTCACCTTCCCTCTCCTGTGTTCCTACTGCACTGTGTGAATACAGCCGGTACGGTCTTAAGACAGTCGCAGTTGATTCTAACTGCTTTGTACACAGTTGCGTCTATTCACCTCCGTACCCCTGCTGAGACCTGGCCCATAGCAGGTGCTAAGGCATGTGCTAAAGTGGATAAAAAAAAAACAAAAAAAAAAAAACAGAAAGCATTCCAAGCAGTGTAAGCCTTCCAAGCGGTACAAAGTAGCTCTGCACTAACCCAGCAAAACATGGAGAAGCAACTCTAACCTCTGACTTAGACACTCCTGGCAACTAAGAAACCAGTAACTATCTACTTTCCACAATGTCTGCTCAATCTTGTTCCTCACCTGAACACTAAAATTGAGATCTTCAGCCTCATAAGCAGAGTAGAAAAGCAACCAGTGGACAGCTGACCCTCCTTTGTAATTGTTGCTAGGAATGTGTGGAGACCACTACAGATGTATTAAATTCCTTTTTCTGTTTCCTCCAACAACTAAGGGGTATTTACGATGACTATTTGGCAGAAGCCGGCTACAACCTAAAGATGTATTAAGTGAATGAGAAAAAATAAAAGTATGTACCTTGACTATAATTAGGCAAAATATATGCAGAAAGAAAAACTGGAAGGAAAAATCCATCCAATATTACTGACATTAGGGGTTATCGTACCTTTTCTTTACTTTAATTATGATTATTTTAGAATTCAAAACCAAAAACTCATTAGGAAAGAAATACATGATATTAATGGCAACCTGACAGGGAATCTATTCCTATCCAAAACTAAAGGAAAGACATGTGTTGCTTGTGAGCCAGAAGAGTTTCCTTACGTTAAAAGTGAACTGTGTGGTGAATCTTGTTGTAAAGTGAATGAGTGTTTGAATGTCGTCCTGTTTATGATCTGTAAAATCTGATTTGGACACATCCATCGATTTGAATAGAGGCAACAGGCAAGACAGTGATGGCCTCTGGAGGACTGAGGCAAACCAACAGAGAGAGATGGTGCTGCAACACCAGAGCTGCGCAGCACTTGGTGAATCCCAAAATGCACAGTGAACAGCAAGACTGGAGCCCAACAAAAGGGGCCACAGACTGAGCCAGCAGAATCAACTCCCTCCGGACGTCCTTCGCCGGGAGGACGCAGGCCACGAGTTTTAAGCTGCAGGGACCAGCAAGGAAGCACCTGCTCCCGAGGAACCTGCTGCTTTCCCAGCCAGTCAGCAGTCACTCCTCACGAGCCTCATGCCAACTTGACAGATTTGCCTATATCCCTAATAAACCACCAATGCTCATCTTCATTACAGATAGTCTTATAAAAACTGAATTTCATCTTTTTCTACAAATATATGCAAACTTTAACGTGGAAATGGAATCTTAAAAATGCAAGAAATGGCCCTAATCTTAAACATTCTTTTTTCTAAATTTTTTCTGCTTAAACATTACCTATTGAAATTTAACCATAATAAGATAGCATTCTGCAACTAACACCAAAGGAAAGGAAAGGGGAAAAAAGGAAACAAACCTGTCATTGTTGAAGATTATACTGTAGTAGCCAAAGGCTCAAATGACACTTATCAGTAATCTACTGTTTTCCATATTAATATTGACCCTACCGGCTACTTATTTTCTTCCCCATATATATCTTCTAAAACGAAATTTAGTCATGGAGCTCATAGTTCATGGCTTATCAAAGATTCTTCATTTTAAGTTTGAGAATATTTTTTGTTTTGTTTTGTTTTGTTTTTTTTTGAGACAGGGTCTCACTCTGTTGCCCAGGCTAGAGGGCAGTGGCATCATCATAGCTCACTACAGCCTCAAACTCCTGTGCTCAAGCATCCTCCCGCCTCAGGCTCCAGAGCAGCTGGGACTACGGTGTGCACCACCACGCCAGGCTAATTTTTCTGTAGAGACGGGGCCTCACTCTTGCTCAGGGTAGTCTCAAACTCCTGACCTCAAGCAATCCTCCCACCTCGACCTCCCAAAGTGCTGGGATCACAGGCGTGAGCCACCATGCCCAGCCAAGAATAAAATATTTTTTTATTTCAAAGAGATATAATATAAGAGCATACCAGCAGATTAGAATTCTAAATTATTTATCCTTATCCAAGTACATATGTATTTCTTATAAGCTGCTGAAAATCTTCCCTTATTTTTGAAAAGTTGTTAGATAAACTACTGGCAGTCCTACATTTGAAAAGCTATTAAACTACTAGCAGTCCTACATTCAGTATTTACAAGGACATACATACATGTTCTGTGTAACACCAAACAAGACCTAGAAACCATACTTGTAACAATAATCACACCAGTGGGAGTTTACTAAAAAATGGCTTTTAAAAAACAAGGCCAGGCCGGGCACAGGGGCTCACGCCTGTAATCCTAGCACTTGGGAGGCCGAGGTGGGCGGATTGTTTGAGCTCAGGAGTTCGAGACCAGACTGAGCAAGAGCGAGACCCCGTCTCTACTAAAAATAGAAAGAAATTATCTGGCCAACTAAAAATATATAGAAAAAATTAGCCGGGCATGGTGGCACATGCCTGTAGTCCCAGCTACTTGGGAGGCTGAGGCAATAGGATTGCTTGAGCCCAGGAGTTGGAGGTTGCTGTGAGCTAGGAGGACGCCACGGCACTCACTCTAGCCCGGGCAACAGAATGAGATTCTGTCTCAAAAAAAAAAACAAAAAACAAGGCCAAATAAAGCTATAATTGGTGGTGAGTAAATATTTAGATAAGTCTGATACAGCACTTATAGAGATGTGGCTTCCAAATCTTCTGAAATGATCCTGATTTAAAACATTCTCTCTGGTAGAAAAAGCAAATTCAGAGAGTATTATTTAGGCAAATAAAATAAGTGTCTAGTGAATTTCTGACGTATGAACCTTTAAGGCAGCCTTTGAGCCCATAACCAGCCTTTAGCCATAGAGTAAATACAGTAAGATCTTAGGGCCAGTATGAAGCCCCTAGATATAATGAAACTATCCTACTGCAGAGACATACACAGGAACCCACATTCAAGTGCTACAGGCACTCAAGCAAGTTAGTGCTTTAAGGTGGAGAAGCTCCTCACTGACCATTAACATTTTAGCCCACTTTTCACTGGGACTCACTGGGGCTTACCTGTGAGCTCTCCTGGCCCTAAGAACTAACAAGAGCCATAAAGGGTACAACACTGGTGTACAACTAGTCCTGGGTGTCCCTGGTCCCTTAATTGTCCCCTTGCCAGAAGAAGCCTAGAGCTGGTGAAAATAAAGGAGAGAAAATTCACGTGAGGGTCACTCATGTCACTGATGGCTAGGGAGTATGTGAGGAGTACTAAAAACCCTGGTTCATTCTTCCCCAAATTAGATAATACATTGACTTTATTCAAAGTTTTTCTGCACATAGCTGGCCTGAAATGCCTCCAATTTTATGAATGTGTTAGTATGTATATTTAAATTAACATTTTATTTTGCACACTGGTTTCTGTATAACAAAGTATTCGGCCCTATAAGAGTGGGTCAGTTTATTTATTTATTTATTTTTTCAGACAAAGTCTTGCTCTGTTGCCTGGGCTAGAGTGCCATGGCATCAGCTTAGCTCACAGCAACCTCAAACTCCTGGGCTCAAGCGATGCTCCTGCCTCAGCCTCCTGAGTAGCTGGGACTACAGGCATGCACCATCATGTCTGGTTTTTTCTATTTTTAGTTGTTTGGCTAATTTCTTTCTATTTTTAGTAGAGATGGTGGTGGGGGCAGGGGGGTGGTCTCACTCTTGCTGAGGCTGGTCTCGAACTCCTGACCTCAAGTGATCCTCTCGCCTCTGCCTCCCAGAGTGCTGGGATTACAGGCGTTGAGCCGCCGCACCCAACCAATGGGTCAGTTTAGAATATACATCCATCAGGTACGATTCTAGCAGTTTGGTGGAGGCTCTACAAAGACTGGATACTGAAGTAAGATTCGAGTGGATGTGGAAGAGAGGCCTGTCCTCTGAAGCCAACACCGACCCACACATGCCCTATGAAGTGAAGAATCTATTTTAGTATGGGTGCAGCTCAAGAAGGCATTTGATCAAGGCTGTTGAAGGAGGCAGCAATGTAACTGAAAGCCGTGGCTTGGGGCCTTGCTCAAATATTGGTAAGAACAGTACTTACACTGTACTAAGTGCCAGGTACTGTTTTAAGCACTTTACATATATTAACTCATTTAATCCTCATAACAACCCTCTGAGACAGGTACTATTGCTATTCTCAGGAAACTGATACACGAAGAGGTAAATCACTTGCCCAAGGTCCCACAGCTAGTAAGTAGCCGAGCTGGGCTTCAAACCCAGGTAGTATGACCCTGGAGTTAGTACGCTTAACCATCATGCTGTCTGTTAACTAAGCTTTTCTTAATTGAGATAAAGGGAAAACAAGAGTAGTAGCAAATAAGCACCAATGACTCTCTAGAAGCTGTTTAGAATATGTCAGAGAGTTTTTGACAGGCTATGATTATGATACCATAAAATAAGTTACCAAAATAAAAACAGAAATGTTAACTCTAACATGCTGTACTAGTTATTTAACATACATTTTATGTATTCATTATAAAGTACTCTTACTTTGATAGTAATATATGTTACTTTATAATTAGGAAATATAAGTCTCTAATTTATATTTAGATAGGTCTGATTCACAAACATCCTAAAGCGGCAGGCTACCAAATGCCTGGCACCTCTTAATAATAAAAGTGACATAAAAAAGATACAGAAAAGTTCTTACCAAAATTAATAAAAGCTTAGATATAGAAACTTTGCATCTAGATGAACATAATAAAAAAAAGAGAAAAAGAAAAAAGAAACTACTACTTGAATCTTTTAAGTCACAAAACACCATGCTAAAAGTTTTAATCAACCTCTTCTTTACAGAACATAACTACCTCTCTTCAGTGGGGGTAGTTTTGCGAATAGGCCAAAATTTTATAGGAAGGTGGGACATGGACCTTCCCACTCCTCGTTAGAAGTCATTTTGTTAGGACTTATGGTGGCCATATGGTGTTTCAAATGCTAACAGGAAACAAATGAGTCAACTTATGAACATGAAAAGCAAACTGTGAAATAAAGAATAAGGAAAGGAGAGGAAACAGTTCAATAAGCTCAGATGTGACATGATGATACTGTCAACAAGCCTTATTATCTTCTTTATCTCCTAAATAAATTGAGCCACCAACAGAAAAAAGGTCACCTCACAGAGAACGCTATGAGATTTTTAAGTCGCTAGACTCCTTTCCATCTTCTCCTCCTCCTCAGCTCTTGATACTGCTGTCAAATTCTACACACTGGCAAAGAAAAAAGGGGTGAAAGTTGAGGGATTTTATAAAGAAATAATAAAAAGTTTGTTGTGATTACTTGAACTAATATAGTATAGCCATTGATATCATTTTAAATTCCTAAAACACATGGCCTGTCCTTAAAGAAATTCCCATGTGAACCTTAAAACAATCACCACAATACCTGAAGAATGGACTCTATTACATTTTAGCAAGACAGCAACCTTCTCTTCCGCCTCCCACCCACCCCAGGAAGTAAATATCATTCCTCAGGCTGGGCACAGTGGCTCACGCCTGTAATCCTAACACTTGGGAGGCTGAGGCGGGTGGATTGCTCGAGGTCAGGAGTTCGAGACCAGCCTGAGCAAGAGTGAGACCCCATCTCTACTAAAAATAGAAATAAATTATCTGGTCAACTAAAAATTTATATAGAAAAAATTAGCCGGGCTTGGTGGCACATGCCTGTAGTCCCAGCTACTTGGGAGGCTGAGGCAGAAGGATTGCTTAAGCCCAGGATTCTGAGGTTGCTGTGAGCTAGGCTGACACCACGGCAACTCACTCTAGCCCGGGCAACAGAGCAAGACTCTGTCTCAAAAAAAAAAAAAAAAAAAAAAAAATACCATTCCTTTTATAAAGGCATTGGTAAAAATCTGCTTGTTCCTTGTAATGACCATCAAGTTAGAGATAATCTAAAGTACAACTGCCAACAACTAGGAGTCTCAAGCTTCTTTTGAGCATACACTTATCTCAAAAGCACCTCCACAGACTTATAACATGGGGGCATTCACCTAGAATAGATGAGATACATAGGGACCAAGCCATTGAGAAAGCTGGGAAAAGGGCACCGAATTGTTTTGCAAACCACGGGCTTTCCCGTACTGAACCGATGCTGCTGAGCCTTGGCAATAGGCCATGTGCTCAAAGGCCTCTCCGTAGTAGTAAGGACTCATTTGCACTTTTTTTTATTTAATCTTTTTAAAAAGGTGAGATATAATTCAGACAGCATAAAAACTCACCACTTTTAAGTGCACATTTCAGTTTTTAGTATATTCACCACGTTATGTAACCATCATCACTATCTAATTCCAGAACATTTCATCACCCCAAAAATAAACACTGTACCTGTTATCCCATGCACTGATTTTACCCAAACTTTCTCCACAGTTATCTCTGTTGCCCAGGCAGGTATTTTAAGATGACTGGCTGGGGTGAATCTATACAGTATTTATATGGTAAGAAAACAAGAAAGCTACATTGTCCAGAAGATACTAAACCCAAATTCTTGGCATTTTTAGCAATTAGGCTAATGTAATTTTTATACATTGGCTAAGAATGGCAGAGAAACTTACATTCAACATCCATCTTCACATAACACATTAGTGTGCCCCAAATTCATCCAAGAGGTTAAAAGAAGGGAAGACAATCTACTAGGATTAGCCATAACTGTCCATAGTTGCAATTTCAAAATATAGAAGATGCATATGGATAGTGGGAAAACCTCCTTTAGTATCAAGCATAGCTGGATTAAGAAAACACAACAACAACAAAACAAAAAACTTAATCATTAAGCAAATATTGCTCAGTCTGGGAAAATAATCACTAGACCAGTCCACTATTTAAAGTAATGTAGCTTTAAATGCAACCTTACTTTCATCACTCTTCTGACCTAGAGTCTTTCCTAATGAGAAAAATAACCTTTCGAGAAAGGTCTGGCAGGAAAGCCTGCAGATGTGTGTTGCTCAGCCTGTTGCAGGGCTCTAATTACCTAAGTGTGCTCATGGCTTCTAAGACACACAGGAAGGAGACCTCACCTTCAGGCATCAGGGTGTTGAGAGCGGGAGGAAGTGTAGGTCCACGAGGGTGTCTTGCTTTTGTGCACTTATCTGGGGTGCTATTTCCAGAGAAGGAGCTCCTTTATAGAGTGTGCCCAAGATGGATTTCTCTAAGTTGCTCTCAGAGTTGTCCAGCTGCCCTCACCAATAAGTCACAGTCTTTGTAGGATGATAGAAACCACCAGTCAAAGCAGATGCATATGGATTGTGGGGAAGCCTTCTTTAGTATCTAACATAGCTGGATTAAAACAAAAAAACTTAACCATTAAGCAAATCTCGACTTTAATTATTAATTTAGATTATAGCAAATATCGACTAGGTGTTAAGCTTAAGAGTCTACCCTTAGCATGGGCACTTAACACTTATTAATGAGGATTTTGTGGGTTTGATTCAAGGCCACAGTGAACCCTTAATTTTTGTCCTGCAAAAAATTAGTTCTACTTGATAAACAAGTAAATAAAATACAGAAATGTTTATTAGTAATTTAACTCATTTTCGCTGAGGTTGCTTAGTAACACTTCCAGTGACTTCTGTTGTGCAGTAAGTTGTACTCTAGTAATATGTTTACAATTTTATTGCAACTTACAATAATGACTTACATACATGTTCATTTCTTGGATTTTCCAAAACACAATCAAATGCAATCAAGTGAAGTTCATGACATCTATATAATGTACAACTAACAAAATTGCTTCAGAAGAGTTATCTATGGAAGCACAGCTACATTATCTTCGTTTAATGATGCCAAGGAAACAAGTTTTAAATTAAAATGATGCCTGGATAGATGAGGCTATAAAGCATTTATCCTCTGTCTACCTATTAGAAATCACCCAGTGGCCAGAAAACGTCAACAAACACTAAACTAGAATTTCACTTTCTTTTAACACCAAGGCATTAAGAAGTCTGAGAATCAACTGCAATTACTACAGTTGAAGGAATGCAAAAATAACCTGTCTTTGAGGCATACTTCCTCAAGTTTGGGGCAAAATATTTGGGGCAAAATAATGAGGTCAGAAATGTGGATATTTGAGATGGTAGTTTTTCGTGGCCTTTCAACTATACATTTTTAATAATATAGTTGTTATACAGTAAAAAGCCAAAAGTTAGCTAAACTTGCAGATACATTTTGAGATGTAATTGCTACAAAACTTCCCATTCTTAAATGTTGTTGTAAAACTCTTATAAAAGACTTATTATAAAGCTGGATTAAATTCATTCTTTGTCAAATGAAAAGACAAATTACCTACTAAAAGGAGGTTACACAGTTCTTATATTGGAAGAGTATGAATATACATAATCACTTTACTCAGTGCTAATCAAATACTCGGAGCTATACAACAGAGGATATTCTGACATCAGTTTTCTAAAAGGACTGGATGCTTAAGTGTAGCACAAGTGCCTGCTATACCAGTTTGCTGAAAGGATTATTCCAAAGTCTCCCTTAAAGCAAGATTATTCAAGAGTTCAGAAAAAAATACCAACAAAATAATTATCCTTCAAACTATGTTATGAATAATCCTCTCGGTTTAGGAAAATGACGGCTCAAACTTTAAGGACTTTAACTGAGACACAAGAATAAAGGGCAAGAAAGGGAAACCTACTGAAAGGTAATTTTTGCTTTTGGTGGATTCAACCGTGTTTGCCAAGATTGCCATTATGATGAGTGAGACTGAACATTCACACAAGTTTCTCTGGGTTTTTTCAACAACCACAGCATGTCACATAATTTCAAATAACATCAGGTATAAAAATACACAAAATTAATTAGTTAATGTGTAAGAAAGTTTAGTTTGACAGGTAAAAAATACCAATATTCAAAAGGGGTCTACCTCTGTATTCAATGAGATCAATGGAATAGACATGGCCATATTCAGATTGAAACACTACTGGAAATTCATGCTGCAAGGGAGAATGAAAAAATGCTAGGCAGCTCAAAATTTTATAGCAAATACTGAAATTAAAATCAAAATGCTCCAGGCCAGGTGCAGTGGCTCACGCCTATCATCCCAGCACTTTGGGAAGCCAGCCTGGACAACATAGGGAGACCTCTGTCTCTACAAAAAATTAAAAACTTAGATGGGCACGGTGGCACACACCTGTAGTCCCAGCTAATTGGGAGGATCAGCCCAGGCAACAGAATGAGATCTTGTCTCTAAAAAAAAAAAAAAAAAACCAAAATGTTCCTGTCTCCTAACTCCCAAGGGCAACAACTTGGTAGGCTGAGGCAGGAGGATACCCTTGAACCCAGGAGTTGGAGTCTAGCCTGGGCAACACAGAGAGGCTGTCTCTTAAAAAAAAAAAATAATAATCCAGAGCTGCCAAGTGTACTGGCGTCATCATACGTGTTCTCACACTCCCTGCACCTCAGATGGGGGATGACAAGGGGATGAAGCTTTCCAAATCATCACAGCTTCTGAATGCCCATACATCTACCAATAAAGACAACTGATTTCTATTTCTGATTTTTGAAACACACACACGTATGAACAAAGAGATAGGAATGCCTACAACCTCCAATCATCTAATCAAGCATGGGCATTTCATCTACTTATGTTGATTTTAAGGAGGTTCTAAGACACCTCAAGAGCCTGACTACTCTGTACTTACCCAAGGAATGGAAAAACAGATTTTAAACAAATGAGCATCAAGAGGACAATGACTCAGATATTGACATTTACACAGCTGTTCACTTGTTTCATCTGTCAATTCCAAAATGATCTGAAAGCCTTTCTAATAGAGTCCATAGTATACTCAATGACAACACAACATAGAAATACAGGCTGCTAAAACCAAAACTCTCATTACTCAAAATGTGTTTGGTATTTTACTGGAAACCATGATCTAAGCAAAGAGTTATAAAGAAGTTCCAATTATGTGATGTTTTCAGATTTTCAAATCAAGACCACACTGTTGTGTGACCACACCATTCAACTCGTCAGTATTCTCTGAAGTGAGACTATCTCACCAAAACAAACGGAAGGACTACAGAAAGGACCAGCAAAGCAATGGCCATATTAGAAAACTTACAGTTAACCTGAATGAGACTGCAATCAAGAAGCTTAAGTGATTTCAGCCAACACCAGAGAATCCCACAAACAAATCAACATACCTCCTATAACCTATGATCGCCAGTCCAAGAAGTTTCCCAACGTCTCTGTAACAAGCAAGAGGGCCTCCTGTCTACTTTTAGTTCTTTCTTCTCCAACGGATGCTTTCTGCTCTTGGTACACTGAACTTAATTTAAGCGTTGTTCAACCCCCCAGGTTCCAAAACCTCCAGCAGTTGGGGATCCTTCTATACATGCACATCACTCAGGAGCCCACGGGGATAAGAGGCACTCACAGAGCATCCGGGGAAGTGGAAAGCAATATTCTGCATGACAGGAGGAACTTCCTCCTATTCCTCTTTCTTTCACAGCACCTAGCTCTAGGTAATGCTTAACGTAGCTTGAAATGAAATAAAGACAGGGACCTAAACATAGACACATGAAGATTTCCAGGAAGAGGTTTTTCCATCTTGCTGGACTCTTGTAGTGTCAACATCTAGGGCTCCCACTAATGCCACACTTCGGCAGGGCCTAGAGACATAGTCAGACCCCCATCACCGTCGGGGTCCCTTGACTCAAGCTGGCTCTGCACAACCCGCGAGGGGAATGGTCATGGGCACGCACCAACATGATTCCGTCTTCGAATGTTTATCTAAATCGATGGTTTAAGTGAATTCAAACAAGGGTGACCCTCGTGGACAACCTACAGGCCTTAGGACACAAAAAGCCTCCTGTGCACACTGCCTGGAGTTTCCTAACAGGACTTCACGCTAAGCATCCTTCACAGGTGGTTCTAGGGCTGGCCCCTACGGAACTCGTCTGGGTCGTGTCTTGGACTTCGTATTGCCCCCAAGGTGCCTAGAACTGTGATTTTATGGTCCGAGGAACAGTTAGGCCTCGAAGGCCTAGCCTAAGGAGTGTGCACTCCGCATCCCAAGCTCCCGCCTTCCCAACTCGGCGGCTGGGGCTGAGTTTCCCGCCCCACGGCCCGACCAGAGGATGGTGGCAGTTAGAGGCAGTTGGGACCGGCCCCAGCAGGTTGGAACCGGTCTGGGCCGGGCCGGAGGAGGAAGGGGGGGAGGAAGAGGCCGCCTCGCGCTCTCCCTGCGCGCGTGACTCACGCTGGCCGCTGACGTCAGGCGTGCGCGCGCGGCGGGAGGGGGCTCTACGTACGTGTAGTGCTGCGGTTTCTCGGGCTGTGCCTGCAGCACCTGAGCGGTAGCGGCCGGGGGCGCCGAGGAAGCTGCGGAGCCGCCGGGCCCGGGGCCCTTCGACATGGTCCTGTCTTCCTGCCTCTTCGCCGCTCCCCTTTTATTATTCAGTCTGCGCGGTCCGCGCCGAAGGCCCAGTGCGCCTGCGCCGCGCCACGAGAACGTGGAGACCCCCCACACGGCAGCAAGGGTTGCTGGGAGTTGTGGTCCTGTTTTCGGCTGGAATTTTACCTTGGGCAGAGGGTTGCTGGCGAAGCACGGGACCACAATACCCAGGGATCCTTGCAGACGGTGTCCCGGATGCTGATGGCTGGCGATGGCTTCTGGGAATTGCAGTCCGGTCGCGGTTCTCCTTTTTACCAGCGCGTTTTCAGTTTCATAGGGAAGCCTTTCCTTGAAATTGGAGTTCCTGGAGTAGAAGGGCCCTAGAGTTAGGGAGGCCCTAATGACTTCTGCGAAACAGTTCCAAGTGTAATTTCACTGCCAACAGTGTAATAATTACCTTGCCTCCATACTTAGTACAGCTCGGGCACGGTTCTAACGCCGGCTCGGAGCAGTGCCTCCAAACAAGGCTTAAGAATCTGTATTGTCGGTACTTAACTCTGGGTCTTTGAACTGCAAACACCTGGAGTCCGCCAACATCCTCTTCATCCCTGCGGCCGGACTAACCTGAGAGGAATAAAGGAAAGTCAGCCTGCTGGAAGTAAGCTTGAGAAAGCTTTGCTAAAGAAGAGCTGCACTACACAGTGCTGTTTACGCGCTTTTGCCGAGGCGCTTCATTTGCCTTTACCAACCCCTAAACCTGGAACTCCACGACTTGGGTCCCTTCTCTACTCGACACCTGGCCTGACCAACTTGTTTCCAGTACATTAAGGGCCAAGGAAGAATTTAATCTCCGCCTAGAGTAGTCTCTGAGGTACACTGACAAGTTGCAGGGGTGTTGAGAAGCATCACAATAGTGTCCAGAGGAAGGACCTGGGTTTGAGTAGGGAATGCAAGTTATTATCCACTCTAGTTTCCTTATTAGGACGTCAGTCTTTTTACTTAGGAAAATATCTTTGCCCTGTTCGCTTCCAAAGCCAAAGTTCTTCGGTTTATAAAATAAGCCAGTTGCCCTAGACGTAGACATTTGATTCTGTGAGCTTTAGAATGTTTTTCATAGATATTTGAACAATCGATATTTAACTTTTCCATATGGAATCTATTTCAAATCCATTTTTTTTAATTTACATTTTATTAGATGGGATTATGTTACCTAATGATTGTCTCATTGAAGAAACACATTCCGAATAACCTTAGGGGTAAAGGATGGTGGGGCTAATGGAAAATTTTTAGTGTTTAAGAGTGACACACATTTATTTTATTTAGCTCGGAGTTACTTCACATCAGAAGCTAAATTGTCAGTTTACAAAGTGGAGAAACTTATTTGCTAAACAGGCCAAATCTATTGTTTAGCCACTAGGGGCGTTTGAAAAGGAAAAATTCCAAAAAGACAAATAAAAGTTGTAGTGTACTGCTTTAATCCTAGGATTAAATCCAAGTAATTAGTTTATATGTTATTCCCAAAATACCTGTGTGATTTGACAGGAGAAATACAGTTCTCAGCACTAGATTTTAAATAATAGATGTATACCATGAGCTTCAGAGTAAATGTGTACTGGAAGAAGTGAGAGATGATATCATCCAAACTGCTTAATTTATAAAAGAGGAAACCAAAACCCAGAGAAGTTAATTAACTTGCACAAAGTTACTCAGTAAATTGGTGACAGAACAGGAACTGACTAGGACAGTAGCTTACATGCTGCATCACATTCACTATTGTTTTCATTGTATAGACATTTTCAGTTCTTCCCCCTTTTTTCTCTTGCTTTTCCTTCCCGGTACCAATTTAGGAAAAGGAAAAACATACCTGTATGACTACCAAGTAAGACAGGCAGACTATTTCCACTAATCATCCTCAAGTGAATGAATGTAAATCCATACCTTGTTTCTCCTGGAGTGGTTTTAGTTTCTTTCTAATAATTAGCAAAACTGGAAGGAAAATAGCAGAGGCATGGAAATGATAGGGCTGTATATCGCCTAGAAAAACCGTGGAACACAAAGGCTGGTCAATTTAGGAGCATTCCTCCTCCAGGCCATTTGAGTAGTCAAAAATTAAGATGACAAGGTATGTATTGGTTGAATCCCACAGCATTTGACAGTCTCCTATGTGCATCTAAACAGTCCCCTGTATCTTAGCTGGTTCTGAGAACAAAGCATGAGCCTCCATCTTAGTTTCTCTTCTCAGCATGGCATGAGTGAAATAGGGTAATTTTTCCCTACCTCAAAAGTTTTGAGTAGAAGGCAGAAATGAAAGTTGGTTATCACATAAAAGCTTAAATATATCATGATTAAATACATATTGTGCATGTTAAGATTCAGAAGGCTGACATAATGAGAGGAATTTGGTATGAGAAATTGAGCCAAAAATGAGCTACTGTTTCAATTTGTGCATTTTTTTCTCACTATTGATACTGATACAGGCCTTTTGGTGTGGCAAGTAAATATTGTGGTATTTGTACCTATGTACAATAATCCTGAGTTGAAATCTATATGTACCTGTTCCTGCTACTTTTTATTTTAACAATTTAAAATATTCGCTGAACCAAGAGTCAGAACTATGGTGTAGAATGTCCGAGGCTCTACTTCAATTTTCTGGCTTTTGCTTGGCTGATTTTACCTTAAGCGTACTTTGGGATTTTTATATACTTGAGACATCTGGAGAACTGAATATTGTAGTTCATACAAGACATTTAGACAAAGGTAGGGATTAGCATTTTTACACATTTGTCATGTTTCTTCAGAAGTAATACCTGCCAGGGTATACTGTTCAACACAAGGGCACATATTTAGTTATCTTTCATTTATTCTTTATGGACACACAAATACTATAGTAGGGTTATTTCCTTTCTGGATGTAGTCATTTCATTCAGTTAAATTACATAATTTAAGAAATACGTTTCCTAGTAGGTTACTACTTCTTGTTTAACTCTAAGCATATTGAATTCACAAAATATTTTGTGACAGCCTAAAAACATACAAAACAGTACTTGTAAAATCATTTATTGATGTTTTTTTTCTTTTTTAAAAAGAGACCCTATTCTTGCAGATGTTTGTTTCTTTGTATCTATTACTTACCCCTCCTCATCCCACCAACAAAGGAACTTCGTTTTGTTTAAAAATGTATATGCATGCTGGCCCGGCGCGGTGGCTCAGGCCTGTAATCCTAGCACTCTGGGAGGTCGAGGCTGGAGGATTATTCAAGGTCAGGCATTCAAGACCAGCTTGAGCTAGAGTGAAAACCCCGTCTCTACTAATAATAGAAAGAAATTAGCTGGACAACTTGAAATTCTATAGAAAAAATTAGCCGGGCATGGTGACATATGCCTGTAGTCCCAGCTGCTTGCGAGGCTGAGGCAGAAGGATTGCTTGAGCCCAGGAGTTTGAGGTTGCTGTGAGCTAGGCTGACGCCACACACTCTAGCCCAGGCAACAGAGCAAGACACTGTCTCAAAAAAAAAAGTATATGCATGATATACAAAATACTTGATAATATAACATGATTTACTGAATTCTAATTCTCACACTACGTACTTAACTATCGAAATCTTATGAAAACTAAATAATCCAAGGAATACATTTTATTTTACATTGGAAAATATTTACAAAAACTTCACTAAACTAGCCTCTCCTGCATTGTATTTGCTTGATGCAAATAAGCTTAGGCTCCTTCCCATCTGACTTTCTTAAATCCTGATAGAGGCCAGTGCAATTCATTTGCATTGACTTTCTATTGTAGAGCTTTGGAACCAAGGGAAGGATCCAAACATAGCTCCATTTTATCCAATCAGACGAGCCGCTTAGTACTAAGCTCTGATTCGTCCATTCCTCTTTGCACCCATCCAATCATTAGGCCACTTTAACAGCCAATCAGCGGCCTGAATGCCCACCAATCAAGGAACGGTGCCGAAGCACGGCCTTTGTGTCGGGGGATGTCAGCGCGTCGGCGAAAGCGTCCACCAATAGAAAAAGTCGTTGGTGTATGCAAATAAGGGCTCTATGACGCAGAGACGCAGCGTGAAGCGTGGATATAAAACCGCAGGCGTCGGGGGGGTTTGGAGCGCAGAGCGGTTTGGTCGTTCGTTGGGAGAGCGTCTTGTCTTTGCTCTGCGACTGCGGCTCTTCATTGGGCGGCAGAAGCGGCGCGGCGCCTCTGAGAAGTGGCCAGAGACTTCGGCGTTGGGTAAGCGTTCGCGGGTTCAACCGTGATTTGAAGCTCTGCCAGCCGTTGATGCCGCGGGTCGCGGCCGTTGGGAGCTGATTGCCGAGTGGTGGAGGCCGCCCGGGCCGCTGGCCTCGGGTGTGGGACTGGGAAGTTCCCCCTCGGGGCTTCGTTCCGGAACTGCGTCTCCGCCTCCTTCCCGGTGATGATTCAGAGGCCCCGACGCCGGGTTCCGGGCAGTCAGGCCGCCGCCCGTCGAGGGAGGGAAGTGACTCCTCCCCGCGCCCCCCCTCCCGGGGGAGGCTGCTCCGCTCGCAGCCTGAGTCATTAGGGGAGGGGGAGGAGGCGGCGGCCCTCGGCCATCTGCCGCGGCGTGGCGGGGCGGGAGGGCATGGCGGAGGCGCGGAGCTGTCCGCCACATTCTGGGAGACAACCGAGGGGGCGGCCCGGAGCCAGTGCCACGCGGCCTGAGCTTCGGGGTGTCCTCCTTAGGTAAAAGAAAATGGCTCGAACCAAGCAGACTGCTCGTAAATCCACTGGTGGGAAAGCCCCCCGCAAACAGCTGGCCACCAAAGCTGCCCGGAAAAGCGCCCCCTCTACCGGCGGGGTGAAGAAGCCTCATCGCTACAGGTAGGCGAAGCCGAAAGGCAACAATGACTGGCCGCGGCCGGCTTTGTGCGGTAACGCGTTTCCCGCGCCGGCCTCGGCGTCGGCTCACGCTCCCCTTTGCCCGCTTCAGGCCCGGCACCGTGGCGCTTCGAGAGATTCGTCGCTACCAGAAGTCGACTGAGCTGCTCATCCGGAAGCTGCCTTTCCAGAGGTTGGTGAGGGAGATCGCCCAGGATTTCAAAACCGACTTGAGGTTTCAGAGCGCGGCCATTGGTGCGCTTCAGGTAGGAAGACAAAGGCGGGAGCGCGGGAGGAGGGCTCGTGGGCTTCTCCCCTCGAAGGGAGTTTAATGGTGTGACTCTTGTCCTCAACAGGAGGCTAGTGAAGCGTACCTGGTGGGTTTGTTTGAAGACACTAATCTGTGTGCCATCCACGCTAAGAGAGTCACCATCATGCCCAAAGACATCCAGTTGGCTCGCCGGATACGGGGGGAGAGAGCTTAAGTGAAGGCAGTTTTTATGGCGTTTTGTAGTAAATTCTGTAAAATACTTTGGTTTAATTTGTGACTTTTTTTGTAAGAAATTGTTTATAATATGTTGCATTTGTACTTAAGTCATTCCATCTTTCACTCAGGATGAATGCGAAAAGTGACTGTTCACAGACCTCAGTGATGTGAGCGCTGTTGCTCAGGAGTGACAAGTTGCTAATATGCAGAAGGGATGGGTGATATTTCTTGCTTCTCATGATGCATGTTTCTGTATGTTAATGACTTGTTGGGTAGCTATTAAGGTACTAGAATTGATAAATGTGTACAGGGTCCTTTTGCAATAAAACTGGTTATGACTTGATCCAAGTGTTTAACAATTGGGGCTGTTAAGTCTGACCATACATCACTGTGATAGAATGTGGGCTTTTTCAAGGGTGAAGATACAAGTCTTAACCACAGTGTAACTTACAGTTTCCTAAAAAAAAAAAAAAAGTAAACCTGGCAGCTATAGAATACACTATGTGCATTTATAATAGCTATTTTATATATTGTAGTGTCAACATTTTTAAATTAAATGTTTTACATTCACAAGTGGTGGGGAGTCTGTCATTAAGGTGTGTGTAATTTAGAGTCCAGTTGGTTTTCTCCTAACTAGACTGCACTTGTTTTCATAGTAGTACAATGCTATGCGCATTATACCTTGCTTAAGTCCTCATTCTACCACATGTTAACTAACCCTCTAGCTGATAATGCAAACACTAACTGGGGGATTTTATTTATAAGGGCTCTAGAATAAAATACGAGTTATTCACACCAGCATCATCTGTTACTAATATTCTGAAGAACTAGTTAGTGCAGCTTTTCATTGTGTTGTGGTTGGTCTCATAACTAGGTTGAGTTTTGCTCCTCCAAGAGGAGACGATTCCTAAGTTCTTCTTCTTGTGGAGTTTGTATTATAACCCTTAGTGTAAACTTGCTGTAGGGGAGGAGCACATAGCTCCAGCTCATTGAACCTCTGCTGGTTAAGATGGTATTGGGTTAGGTTACATCTGGTTACTGTCCTGGGAAAATCACTTAGAGATGGCCTTCCAAGTGGTTTTAAAATTTCTCCTTCTATTGAAGTTTTTAGGTCAATTATGTATGTTGACTAAATTTATGAATAAACTTGTTTATCCAACTAAGTGTCAAAAACCTAAATTGAATATACAAAACTTTAATACATCCTTTAGGTTCTTTGTGTCCTAGTGTTTGAGCTTAGATTTCAGGTTTTGCTTGGTAGACAAAGAAACCTTTTATTTACAAAGATAATTATAGAAAGCATGTAAAACAACCCTTTGCTCTAAAAAATGCCATGATACTGCCATATTTGCAGTGTGGGCCTAAGATGTATTAATACACTTTTCTGCCTCCCCCTCCCCCCCCATGGTGCACAGTCTCACAGATGTTAGAATTCATTGTTGGTCTAAGCCACCCTTTCAGTGTGAAACCAGTTTTCTTGAGTAGTGATGGCCACTACTAAAGCATACTGTATAAATGTCAGCAAGACATGGCCATGAGAGGCACCAGTTATTAAAGCATTCCATATGTTTGAAGCCAATAGCTCTGTAGAAGGAAAACCTTGGCCTATTAAAATTGCTTTTTAAAAAATCAAAGTTGGACTAGTTTCAAATTTTAAGGGGCTTAGGAGAGGCTAGAGAGTAGCTGTCTTTGGGGTCTTGGTAACTTGAGTCAGTCTTCTCTATATAGGAGATGCAGATGTCAAAGAATCCAATACAACATAATGAACTTGGTTTTCTAGGTAGGCCATTATAACCAGATCTGTAACAAGCACACTCATTCTGACGATTTCCCCATGCTAGGCATTGGAATGCGCTGTGCTTTGGAGCATCTGAAAACCCAAG
Source organism: Varecia variegata (assembly GCA_028533085.1). Classification (NCBI taxonomy): domain Eukaryota; kingdom Metazoa; phylum Chordata; class Mammalia; order Primates; family Lemuridae; genus Varecia; species Varecia variegata. Next base: position 143,084,591 of record CM052441.1, on the reverse strand, counting down.
CAGAGAAACAGCCATGGTGATAGCTTGTTTTAGTACCTGTGATAACCCAAGTGAGTGAACCTAGTGAACCTTCTTGCCCAGCTTGCATCCTGATGTAGAAGGTTCTTGGATTTTATTGGGCAGCTTGAAATCCTGCTGCTTAAATGGTGTAACTTGCACTTCCACGCTTGGAGCACACTTAACCCAGAAGGCAAAATATTTTTTGGTTCTCAGAAGCTGTCCGTACAGGATATCCCTGGGTAAGGGCAATGGAGCAGAGTGTAAGGAGAAAAGCAAAAGTTGGAGCTGGTAAAGGTATCCTGTGCCCTTGATGGATAAGACAAAAATAAAGTTTTTGAAGTTACAAGATTTTCTTGTTAATGGTTTTCATTTGAATGATGTCTCTTTTATGAACAAAATTGGGGAAGTGTCTGAAAAACATTGCCTACTGACTAGGCTGGGGAAGCACATTCAGTAATAAGTCCCTATTAAGGTGATTATTAGCTGCTGCCCAGGACAGTGCTAGTTTATGCCTGTGGAACTCCTGTAGTCTAGTGCCTCTGAGCCAGGTGTGGGGGCTCACACCTGTAGTCCCAGCTAAGGCAGGAGGATCACTTGAGGCCAGGAGTTCAGGCTAGAGTGCACTGTGAGTAGCCACTGCATTCCAGCCAGGGCAACATAGCAAGACCTGTCTCTAATAAAATAGATATATGTGTATATACTGTGCCTCTGTTTATTGTCAACTGTCCCCATTGGCAAATTATATGATCATCCTACCTAATTATAGCATGGTGATGTGTGGTGGGGATGTAATGAATCTTCTTGTATAAAGACATCTCAGAAAAATAAGCTGGGTCCAAAGTGCTTATCCCACTAGATTTCTAATTATACTACCTTCAATTTTGTAAATAAGAATTTGTTTTGTTCCCTAAGCTTAAATAAGGATATTTGGCCCAGGAGTCCACAGTTAAGTGTAACTGTGTAATAGGGGAGAGGAGGCTTGAACAGAAAGATGAGAAACAAGTGGAAGGAGGGCAATGGGTGCTTCCTCACTGAGGGTGAACCTAGCCTCTGGCCTGCCTGCAACTTCTGAGTGAACACCTGGCCTCCAGCCATCTTCCTAAGGGCACTGGCTAGGCTGTCCAGGACAAGGGAGACCGCTTGGTTCGGAACTTCTGGGAGCCAGAAGGACCTCTGGTACTTTCATTTCAGCCCTCCCCAACTTACCTGGCCCACCACACTGGTCTGGACTAGGAAGCGTCAGCCAGAGGGAAGGAGAACAAGCCCAAGAGAGGCCAGCAAGGAACACCGCTTACCGCTAGCCAGACCTCCCCACTCTGCTACTTTCCCCCAACCAGGGACCTCTGTTGCCACCTGGGCAATGTCTAAATGTATAGGGAAACAGGCCCAGAGCTGACTGGCTAGACCGGAAAAGTACAGTTTCCCACTCATTTATTTATTGGATCATTCCTCAGCTCTCCCCAACAGCGGTCCCTGCTGCAGCTCTTCCTACCTGGCTCCTTGCAAATACTGCCTCCTGCCTGGTGTCAGGGCTGGGGTGTGTGCAGCAGTTGGAAAGCAAGTCCTCTCTCCTGGATCACCTTCAGGTAGGGCAGCAGAGGGAGGAACACGATGCAACATGGTCAGCTGTCTGCAATTGAATCATCAGGAAACACAAATGTTCCCAGCCTGCGTTCAGATTCAGAGCCTCAGGCCTATGGCCAATCTAGCCTGCCCAGAGAAGGGCCAGGTGGACAGTTTTCACTCCTTCTGCAGCTGTTGTCTTACTGGGGGTGCTGTGGTCCACTGGGCATGAGAGCCTTGAGCCTCCACCCTGGCATCCTGGCCCCACCCGTCTCCCCATCCCTTGGGGTGGGAGGATTTCCGTCACCTCACCAAAGGAATCAGCCCACTTCCCTCAGCCCCACCGCAGCTGAGCTGGCTATACCTTGCCTAGGCCCTCATAGCCTCTTCCACCCCTCACCCCACTATGGTGCTCCTACCTGTCCCCTATGGGCATTCCTCAGGGAGATGCCCTGATCTCAAGGATGTCACCAGCCTGGACCACTCCAGCCAGCTGCACCTAGGTTCTGGCCAGCAACTTCTGCAGAAAAGCTGGCCTTCCATCTGCCTTCCCAAAGGCAAGCCTAGGAGAAGGGAAGAAGGGCCAGGCCCCTGCCCAGGTTGCCAATCCAAATCCCACAGCACCCCCAGGGACAAGACGGAAGGTGCGGTGGCTTGTCTTTTGGCTCCTTGATGCCATTGTCAGCAGGTCTGGGGAAAGAGGAAGGCATAGATGGGTGCAGCTGGTGCAGCCCACCACAGAGAGGCTGGCAAAAGGCCTTTATTGCTAGGGGCTGTGCTGTAAGGAAGGGCCAGAGGTTGGTGTCCTCCCCCTGAGGGACGCCTGCTCCCTGTGGTCTGGCAGATTGCCCAGCAGCCCCTGGCAGTCAATGATCCCACTCAGATACCATAATCCCTCCAAGCAGAGTGTCACAGGACTTCTACATAATGTGCCCCAGCCTGTCCTGGTATATTCACCTGCGCACATGCCCAGTGTCCAGCAGGGGTCAGTCTTGTAGGCCAGGCACACCTAGGAGCAGCAGAGGGCTGTCCACCTCCCCATCTACCCCATCTCCCTTCCCCCATGCAGGAAGCTGAGAGGGTCTGCAGTCACCCCCCACTGGGGAAGCAAGGGGAGGGGTCTTCAGAGAGGCTGTGGCTCCTGGAGGCCACACACGATCTGGAAAGCAGTGCAGAGGGAGGGACATGGTCGGACAGCCAGAGTCTGGGATCATCTCACTGGCAGCTGCTAGTTCCAGCCCAGGAAGCTGCAGTTCTGGGAATATACATGGTGGGATGGAGAGTGGGCAGAAAGGAAGAGGTCCCTCTCAGACACCACCAGGACCAGTGACAAGAGGGCTCTCAGGAGGAGAGGCAGGTGGGCTGCAGGCTTAGGGCAGGTGGCCTTTTGCTGAGGGGTGTTTGAGGGACTCTGCATGTCCCCATGGAGGAGGTACCTGGGCTCCATTAACCTCAACTCCCTTCCCACCTCTAATGTTGGACACACCTTCCCGTGTCCGAGCACTGGGCCAAGGAGGTCCAGAGGGGACAGGATGGGCTTGGGGCCAAGGATCCTGCTGCAGCTCATAGGGCCCTCCCTCCCCTGCTCCCCGCCCTCAGTTCCTGCCCACCTCCAGGGGCCTGGGGCCTGGGCAGCAGCAGTGCCAGCCAACAGCTTCCTAGCCAATGAAAGGTGCAAGAGCAGACAGCCTCAGCCCTGAGCTGTCAGCTGCATCTTATAAGTGTGGGTGGACTTGCTCCCTGGCCATGAACAGGGTGGTCGTCAGCCTAGAGGGCAGGAGCTTCAGGGACAGAGTAGGGACACCAAATAAAGACAAGGCCTGCAGCTGACTTCTGTGAACAGAGACATCTGAGGATAGGAAGGGACAAGAAGTTTCTGGTGCTCCAAAGGCAGGGACTGAGTCTTGCCTGCCCTGGAGTCATGCCTGGCACACAGCAGAGGTTCCAGGCTTGTTTGCTGACCAAACCAAATGGCCCCAACCCCTGGCACAGCTGACTGGATCTGCTCCTGGCACAGGTGGTAAAGAATCAGTCTGGTTCCCAAGAGCTTTGGTTACAGGCCTGGCTTCCAAACTGGGAGTGTTCCATGAAGGAACTGGGGCTCCAGTGGTCTGGGAGAGCAGCTGCCCTTCCTGTCCCTCACTAAGAGGCTGAGCTTTAGATCTTGAGACTTTCATAAGCGGAGCCTGTAGCAGTCCAGGGTGCTCATGGGGACAGGGTAGTGGCTGAGACAATGGTCTCAGGGGTCAGATGGACCCGAGTTCCAGGCCCAGTTCTCCCACTCCGATGAGTCCCTTAACTTATCTCTGCCTCTTTTCTTCATCTGTAAGATTAGAATGACAGTACCTCCCCAGGATGCTTGTAAGGATTTAATTAAACAATCTGTGCAAAGCTTGGATATAGCAAATTCTCAGCTGACTTTGAAAATACAGTACTTAGCCTGAGCAACACAGCAAGACCCTATCTCTAAAAAAATAAAATAAAATGAAAAGTACAAAAATTAGCCAGGCATGGTGGCTCACACCTATAGTCCCAGCTACTTGGGAGGCTGAGGATCACTTGAGCCCAGGAGTTGGAGGTTCCCGTGAGCTGTGATGAGACCCCACTGCATGCTAGTCCCGGCAACAAAACAAGACCCTGTTTCAAAAAAAAACCTCAAAAACAGTGTTTGACAAAAGAAGTTATGTGTTACATGTGGTGACCAACCAGTACTGCCCTGCACGTGCACTCTGGCTGGGTATCAGCCTATCAGCCGGGAGATCTGGGCTTACACATGCTCAGTATTAGCATTATCAATATAATAGAAGCTGTTATTAATATTACAGCAGGACAAAGGGAGCCCAAATCAGGAAATAGGGTAACTCTTTGGGAACAACAATAAAAAGAACCTCCCAGAATGGGTGAGTTGGTGAGCAACTTCCTGAGAGCAAATGTTTTCAGAGATGTCAGTTTGGGAGATGTGGACCCAAGTCCCCTCAGGTAATCAGGCTGTGACTGCAGCCTCGAAGCCAGAGCTGCATCAAGTGTACAGACCTTCATCACATGAAGAAAGACCGAGTTGCCTGGGCGCGGGGGCTCACACCAGTAATCCTGGCACTTTGGGAGGCTGAGGCGGGAGGATCACTCGAGGTCAGGAGTTCAACACCAGCCTGAGCAAGAGCGAGACCCCGTCTCTACTAAAAAAAACAGAAAGAAATTAGCTGGACAACTAAAAATATATATAGAAAAAAATTAGCCAGGCATGGTGGCGCATGCCTGTAGTCCCAGCTACTTGGGAGGCTGAGGCAGGAGGATCGCTTGAGCGCAGGAGTTTGAGGTTGCTGTGAGCTAGGCTGACACCACGACACTCTAGCCGGGGCAACAGAGTGAGACTCTGTCTCAAAAAAAAAAAAAGAAAAAAGAAAAGGAACGGAATGAGCTAATCTTCATAAAGTGCCCAGCCAAGTACCTCGTAGTTAGTAAGCACAGTAAATGTTTGCTATTATTATCAGTTGTCCATTAATTCGACAGGCGTTGTTGGGCTCTCCTGCGTGCAAATGACCAGAAAGATAAAAACCCTCCTGCGCTCACGGTGTGGCAGACGTGGCCACAAATCTGACCCCTCCGACTGAAGGAAAGGCGCTGAGCAGTACAGCTTCCTGCATAAGGGAGGAGGGAGGAGGATTTGAAGCCCACAACCTTATTTTTATTTCTGTTGTTTCATTTTAATTGAAAACGCACCCATTTGACCCGTTTTCATCCTTTGTATTGTTTCAGTTTTCCTGAAGAACCTGGATTTGGTCTAAGGGGAAGCATATCCATTTGTTCAAGATGGACTCTGAAACATTGATTTTACTGGGGAGATGTGTTTACTCTCTTTTTACAATCCTGTCTACTGTGTTACCTGAAATTTGTTCAGAAGGAAGTCTACTTTGATCTTTGACCCTCCCTCCCATTTCCTGGCGGAATGTCACAGGGTTGGCGGAGAGGTGGCACTTTAATGGGACAGTGCACTCTAAGGTCTGTCCTCTGCTCTGCTGGTTGGGAAACTTGCTTGCATCAGCACAGCGAGAGCCAACTGTCGCATGGGGCTGAGGCGTCGTGATAGAATTCCCAGTAATATCCACTATAGGGACATACTGTTCAGTGGTCAGTGGTAGCAATACCACACCAGCCGGGCTGTCTGGCAACCTAGACAGGTCTAGAGGTTGCTAAGGAATTTTGTCCAGGCCACGGCGAGACCTAGCCTACCAATGAGGGCAGGCACTCCAAGGATGCCTCTTCTCTGCTGGAGCCCATGTCTATATCCCACATCAAAGCCAAATTCTCACCTCTTGGGGCTATGCTTAATTTTTCTTTCTTTTTTTGAGACAGAGTCTCACTCTGTTGCCCTGGCTAGAGTGCTGTGGCGTCAGCCTAGCTCACAGCAACCTCAAACTCCTGGGCTTAAGCGATCCTCCTGCCTCAGCCTCCAGAGTAGCTGGGACTACAGGCATGTGCCACTATGCCTGGCTAACTTTATATATGTACATTTTTTTAGTTGTCCATATAATTTCTTTCTATTTTTAGTAGAGACGGGGTCTCGCTCTTGCTCAGGCTGGTCTCGAACTCCTGAGCTCAAACGATCCGCCCACCTCGGCCTCCCAGAGTGCTAGGATTACAGTTCCATTCCTTTTCTAACAGCCTGTTGGGGAGGACTCACTAGCCCCATATTACAGATGAGAAACTGAGGGTCAAGAGGCCGAGTCATTTGCCTGAGATCACATCCTAGCAAGTGCTGGGATTAGGGCTCGGGACTATTCCATGGCAAAGCTGAGGTGTGTAAGGGATGTGCGAGAAGGGGCTGCTTCGCTCACCTCTGCCCCCCTGGAATGGGTCTTTGTAGGGAGACATGGTTGGTGAGTTTAATACCATTCCAACCAGCCCAAGGGCCACTCATGGTGTCGTTTGTTTTGTTTTGACTATGTCAAAAAGTGCTTTACTGGTGTGCTCAAAGGAGCAGGCCACCAGATGAAATTTGGAATTGCCTTTATTCCTAACTTTTAAACAGTTTTATTGAGATACACGTACCATACAATTTACCCACTGTTAAAAATTTATTTTATTAATTTTATCTTTTTTAGAGATGGGTCTCACTATGTTGCCCAGCCTGGTCTTGAACTGCTGGGCTCAAGCGATCCTCCTGCCTCAGCCTCCCGAGTAGCTGTAACTGCTGACACTCACCACTGCACCCTGCTCAATTCACCCATTTAAAGTGTACAATTCAATGATGTTAGTATATTCACAGATATGTTCAACCATTGCCAATTTTAGAACATTTTTCTCACCACAAAGAGAAACCAGCACCCAGCGCCCTTTAGCTATGACCCTGTTGCTTCCCTCAGTTCTAAGCAACAACTAATTAAATTTCTGTCTGTGTAGATTTGCCTATACTGGACATGCAATATGTGGTCTTTTGTGACTGCCTTCCTTCACTTACCATAATGTTTTCAAGGTTCATCCATGGTTTTTATTTTTCCAAAGACTAATATTTTCCTGAAGGGTTTGTCCATGTTGTAGCACGTATCAGTACTTCATTTCTTTTTGGCTTAATAATATTTGTGTTGTATAGCTAGCTAGTACATTTACTTTATCCATATATCCCTTTGAATGTGGACAAACACACAAACTGTTTTCCTCTGCTGTCACACCACAATAACAAACACAGAAGCCTTCTGTGACCAACTTTGTGGGGCTTTTCCCTACATGCCAAGCAAGAAATCAGTTCCACAGTGGACACCAGCTGGGTGTCCCCAATTCAATTCTGACACCATCTACCTGGAGATGGCATCAGATCCCACAGGGTGAGGGCTCAGTCCCAAGACTGCCCCCCACTGCCAACGCCCATCACAAGCCCCACGCTGTTCTGCCTGCACTTCTGACCGACTGGCTAGAGATCCGGGTTCCCATGACCCCTACCTTGGGTTCTAATAATTTTCTAGAGTGGTTCACAGAATTCAAGGAAACATATTTACTAGTTTATTATAATGGATATTACAAAGGACACAGATGACACATAGAGTATGGGAAGGGATGCCGAGCTCCCACACCGTCCCCCAAGTGCTACGCTCCAGGGACTCTCACATGTTCTGCCATCCAGAAGCTCCCCACTCCCTGCCCTCGTGGGCCTTCCACAGAGACCTCACAGGAAAGGCATTATTGACAACTGTGTAGACAGGGATTGAACAAAAAGGGTGTGATCCAACACTGATACACTGGGTGGGGACACGCAGTGAGGCCTGTGTGTTCAGATTCTTCTTGGCCTCTCTGTGCAGCGTCCTTCCTCCAGGGTGTGGGGCAGGACCCCTTCTGAAATGGGGGTCTTATGACCCACAACTAGACAAGGCAGGACAGAGAATTTCTTTATGGGAAGGCAGGGGAATTAAAGTCCTGCCTTGGGCAGGGGAAAGGAGGGCAGGGGAAGGTTGGAGAGAGAGGTTGTTTTCTGAGGACTAAAGCACCCCAACACTATAACAAAAGTCTGTAACAAGAGGTTGGGCACGGTGGCTCACGCCTGTAATCCTAGCACTCTGAGAGACCAAGGCAGGAAGATAGCTTGAGTGCAGGAGTTTGAGACCAGTCTGGGCAACATAGCAAGACCCTATTTCTACAAAAAAATGTATTATTAGACTCTGTTTCCAAAAAATAAAAAATTAAAAAATTCAATAAAGACTGTAACAAGGGCTATGGGAATCATGAGCTGAGAATTGTGGTCACATCTTTGATGGACATTTGGGCTGTTTCCATCTTTTGGCTAATGTGAACAGTGCTGCTATGAACATTCCTGTACAAGGTTTTGTGTGGACCTATGTTTTCAATTCTATTGAGTACATACCTAGGAATGAAATTGCTAGGTCATATAATAAGTTTTGCTTTTTTTTTGAGACAGAGTCTCACTCTGTGTCCTGGCTAGAGTGCCCTGTCGTCATCCTAGCTCACTGCAACCTCAAACGCCTGGCCTCAAGCCATCCTTCTGCTTCGGCTTCCCAAAGTGCTGGGATTCCAAAGTGCGGAGCCATGGCACCTCCAAGCTACACCCTTGGCCACAGCTCCCCACACAGCCCCCACTCTAAGCCCAGGCGGGCTGCTTTTCCCGCCTTTCTGTTTCAAGGTCTCATATGGGATGGGCAGTTGTGGATGGTCATCCAGGCAGAGACTGGGGCCAGCCTGAAGGTTTAGGATGCAGGCTGGCAAGAAAGGAGCGGGCACATGGCCACACATCTGAGACGGAGGCTCCGTCCGGGGCTGAGGAAGCACCTGCTGGGCCAACAGCACAACCTGTCTTGGGAGCTGCAGTAGGTCTTTGCAGGAGGGACTGGGCCCATTGCTCCACCGTCAGGAGCTGTTTATTACCCTAGAAAAGGAGCATGTAAAAAGTGACTCTCTGGTCACCACCAAAGTTGGCTGTCCTTATCTCTATTTAAACTGAGTGCCAGGCCACCCTCTTGGAGACCAGAATCAGGGGCTGGTGACCTCTCACAGCTGCTGGCCCTGAGGACCTACGAGATCGCTTTGGGAAACCCAGGTTTGCCGGTGGCCACCTCCATACCCCTGGCGGTGCGTGTGGTGTTGGTGAGGTGAGGGCACACGGAGAGGCACCAGGGCCAGGTCTCCCAGTGATGCCAGGGCTCCCACAGGAGTGGGTACCCAGCGGTTTTTCGCAAAGTCCAGAGAGAAAGAAATTACCGGGAGCTCAGAATTCCCGGCGCCGCGGGCCCAACAGGCGGATTCGGACCGGAGTTGCGGGCGGGGGCGGGGCCATATGGGGGCGGGGCGTCCGGCCGCCGGGACGCGGGGGCGGCGGGGGCGGGAATGGGCGCACCGGGTGCGTGCGGCCCCGCCCCGAGCATCCCGCGCCCACGGGGCTGAGGCTGGCGGCCGCGCCGACCTCCACACTAGCGCCATGGCTGCAGCGAGACCGACCCCGGTCGCGGAGCTACTGGCCGAGGCCCGCCGGGCCTTCCGGGAGGAGTTCGGGGCCGAGCCCGAGGTGGCCGTGGCGGCGCCGGGCCGCGTCAACCTGATCGGGGAGCACACGGACTACAACCAGGGCCTGGTGTTGCCTATGGTGAGGCGCTGCGCAGGGGAGCCCCTGAGCCGCCCCTGCCAGCTTGTCCGCCAACGGGGCGGTTCTCCGGGAGCGGGCCGGCGCGTTCTCGCCGCGTGGGGCGTGGGGCGTGGGGCGTGGGGCGGGCAGCCGAGCCTCGGGGACGAGCACACGGGGGAGACCCGGGGACGGGCGGTTTCTCACGTCCGAAGGGAGGAAGCCGCGCATCCGCGAGGAAGTAACTAGGAGAGGGTGAACGGACGCCTCTGCGCTCAAGCCCGCCCCCTGGGGGCTGCTGCCACTCGCCCCCAGCCTGGGAGCGTTTGCCCGTTAAACTGTGGAGCCCTGTGCCCCACGCAAAGGGGGACACTCCGGGCCTCTGGCCACCGTGGGCCCCCAACTGCTCACCTGGGCGAACACAGCTCTCAGCCTCCTGGCCCAGCCATTCGATTTACAGAGGAGGAAACTGAGGCCGGGTGAGGGCTGGTGACCTGCTCAAGGTCACAGAACTGGTTGTTGGTGGGCCTGCGACTAGAGTGAGGCCTCCCAGCTTTCAACCTGGGGGTCTTCCCGCCCGACTGTGCAGCTTGGGAAGTGAGTGGGGCGGGTGCATCCGAGGCCACCCCGAAATGGGAAGGCATTGGAACGCCCTGATCTGTTTGCCATTTGAGCTAGCTCTCTCGACCCCTTGCCCGACCCCTTGCCCCACAGCTCGGGGCAGAGTCCGATCTTCACTCTGGCTGCAGCTAGCCCGGCCTGGAGACCCAGGGGGCGGGGCTCAATCCCCCAGGCTCACTCCCTGAGCCATGCCACCTCCCCTTCAGGTTGAGCCTGGAGGGCACGTCACTGTCTGCTGGAGGGGGCTTATTCTATCAGCGGGTCCTTGTCTCTTCTGCCAGGCCTTGGAGCTGGTGACAGTGCTGGTGGGCAGTCCCCGAGCAGATGGGCTTGTCTCTCTTCTCACCACCTCTGAGGATGCTGATGAGCCCCAGCGGCTGCAGTTTCCGCTGCCCACAGCCCAGCGCTCACTGGAGCCTGGGACCCCCCGATGGGCCAACTACGTGAAGGGAGTGATTCAGCACTACCCAGGTATGGGGTCCAGGCCTGGGTCAGGTTCATGCTGGTACTAGGAGTGTCATCTCACAGCCACAAAGCCCACTCAGTCCTCTAAAACACCGTGGGAGGCTTGCAGGGTGGAGCATGGGATTGTGCAGATGAGGAAACTGATGCTGCGACAGGTTCTGGAAACTTTCCCGTTACATGATTGGAGGAGCCAGGATTCAAACCCCAGGAGGACAACTAGGAACACGGTCCCAGCAACCCCAGAGGGTGGGAAAATGGAGGGTGGTGGGCCCCTTGATCCAGCAGGTGGTAGCCCCTGACAGTTGAGAGTCGCCCTGGGAGCAGCTGCTAGGCTGTTGCCTTCCTCCTGGGACACGAGCCCTTCCTGTGCCCATCCTCCCAGGCGGCCATCTGACCATCACCCATTCTTTCCCCCACAGCTGCCCCGCTCCCTGGCTTCAGTGCAGTGGTGGTCAGCTCAGTGCCCCTGGGGGGTGGGCTGTCCAGCTCAGCATCCCTGGAAGTGGCCACGTACACCTTCCTCCAGCAGCTCTGCCCAGGTACCACCTGGGCTCCAGCCCCTGACTGAACCCTCCTTCCCTGAGGTCCCCTGGTGGCCAGAGCTTCTGTGGCTGGGTAGGGGTGGGGGCGGAAATCTCCCTGGAGCATCATGGGAGCTACTGCTTCTCCCACCAGCCCACCCCTTGTGCCCCCTCCTGGGCCCCAGCCTCCCCACCTCACCTTGTATTGCAGACCCAGGGGTGATAGCCGCCCGGGCCCAGGTGTGTCAGCGGGCGGAGCACAGCTTCGCAGGGGTGCCCTGTGGCATCATGGACCAGCTCATCGCACTGCTGGGGCAGAAAGGCCACGCGCTGCTCATTGACTGCAGGTCAGGGCTCCCTCGTGCCCTCCCACCTCCTGCTCAGGAGCTCCCGGGTGAAGTGTCCACTGCCTGGCACAGCAAGCAGACACTTGGCCTTATCATTTTCCCCACTCTGACCCCACCCCAGGTCCCTGGAGACAAGCCTGGTGCCACTCTCAGACCCGAAGCTGGCCGTGCTCATCACCAACTCCAACGTCCGCCACTCCCTGGGCTCCAGCGAGTACCCCCTGCGGCGGCGCCAGTGTGAAGAAGTGGCCCGGGCACTGGGCAAGGAGAGCCTTCGGGACGTGCAGCTGGAGGAGCTGGAGGGTGAGAGCCGGCCAGGGCGCTTTGTCCCAGAGATGGCGGGGCTCCCTGCTGGCGCCTCAGCATGGCCTTGGCCCTTCTGGGCAGCCCAAATCACTAGGGCCTCCCGCCATGCTCTTCCACTCCCCGCAGACCCTGCAAACCTGGGCCTCCAACCTCAGCGGGGCTGCCCGAAACCCTAAAATGGCTTAATCTAATCAGAGAATCCTATTTCCCTTGTGGGAAATGTGGAAAAGTAGCAAGTAGAAACTAAGAAGCTATAAGGCCACTACTCAGAGATCACCACCATTATTTTCACATATTTCCTTCTAATGTTTTTTGACATTTTTTTTTTCAAAATTGAGTATATGTAATATTGTCACTTGCCCTTTTTTTACTTAATATTATCTCAGAATCCTATCCTATGCCATGAAAGGTACACCATGAACATGGCGTTTTAATGCATATTTCAAACAAGTGCTCTGTCATTTGCTTAACCTATTTTCTGATACACCTCACGCTGTGACGAGCTTTTTTCTGTATGTCTTTTTTTTTTTTTTTTAAGAGACTGGGTCTCACTATGTTGCCCAGGGAGTATTCTTAAGGTTTCTGATACCTACACATGGCCAGGAAGGTAGTCTGTTTAAGAGTTCTAAGGACATAAAAATACTAACTTGTTTAATTCCCTTGAAACTCTATAAAGCAGATACTTTTACTATTCTCATTTTTTGATGGATGGAGAATCTATAGTAAGGCAATGCTGAGATTTGAACCCAGGCAGGTTAGCTCTATGGCCCATGCTCTTGGCCACTGTACCATGCCGCCCACACTGGGCGTTGTGTCCTTCCTGGCAGTGTGGATGTGCCCATCTCAGGGACACTGGACAGCCCAGAGGGACCGTCCTGTCCTGCTTTGTGAACTGTCACATTCTGCAGGCAGCCCTTCCTTCAGATGTGCCCTGCCTGCTCTGTGTAGATGACCTTGGCCAAGGGTTTCACGCTTGAGCACTTGTGTCCCTCCTCCTCACCGCAGTCTTTCCACACCACTCCTGGGTCTCCTGCTAACTAAGGAGCAGTGCTGCCCCGGCCTGGTCCAGGGTCCTGCCCTAGCAGCTCCCACCCGTTCTCTTGCACCTGCCTGCCTTCCTGTCCTCTGCCTGCTCCTTCCCTTCTGCCTCTGGAACATGTTCAGTTTCCTTCCCTCCCAAAACATTGCCCCGTTATCTCATCTCCACTCCTTACTCTTCAGGGTCTGCCTGCTCCTCTCCCATCCGGGCCCTGACAGCGCTCCCAGGGCTGCTCCCCTCCCCCTCAGCCATCTGCTGGTGACTCCCCCAGGCTTTGTCCTCAGCGCCCAGCCTCAGCCACCACTGAGGACTCAGCCCGCAGCCCCCCCCCCCCCGCTGTCCTGGCTGCAGCCCTGCATTTCCAACTCGGATCCTGCAGCCTGTACCCCACCGACAACTGAACCCATCGTCCTTCCTCCCCACAGGCTTCTCCTGACTTTCCTTGTCCGTGATTTCCTCACCCTGCCACTCCTGTTTGAGACCTGAGTCAACTGAGTGCTCACTGCCTCCTCTCCATTTAGGCTGCCCTCCCACTCCTGCCTCTGACTGCTGTCTCTCCCTTCCTCCCCCTCCAGCACGCCCCTCCGTTCGTGGCTGCCGCCTGGGCTCCTGGCGCCCACTTCTCCCAGCTCAGGCCTCTTGCGCGGGGTGCTCACTCTGTCCCTCCTCTACTCCAGACCTCTGTGGCCCACAGAACTGAGCAGCAGAGGCCTCTGGCCCTTGGCTGCCCATGCAGACTCAGCTTGCCCTCCCACCTCAGCTTGAGCCAGGTGGAGCAGCAGCCTTCAGGCTCCAGGTTGCTCCTGTGTAAACATCAGCAGAATTTCTTCTCTGTCCCGCTCACCTTGGAAAGCACCGAATTCCATTCCTCACTGCACCCGAATGATGCAGGTGTCCCATCCTACAGTCGAGGCAGGGAGGCGCTAAGGGGCTTTTCAGAACCGAGCCTGAGATAAGCAGGCCTATGCCCCATGACTCATGTCCCCTGCCCCTTCACTGTTGAGTGACCGGCCAGGGCCACTGCCCGAGCCATCCCGGGCCCTCCCCCAGTGCACCGGCCCTGGGAGGCGGGCTGCCCACCCCTTTCCCTCCCCAGCTGGCAGAGAGCTGGTGAGCAAGGAGGGCTTCCGGCGGGCGCGGCACGTCGTGGGTGAGATCCGGCGCACAGCCCAGGCAGCGGCCGCCCTGAGCCGCGGGGACTATAGAGCCTTCGGCCGCCTCATGGTGGAGAGTCACCACTCGCTCAGGTGAGGCCCTTGAGTGCCCCACACCTCCCGGGCAGAGGCTGGTCCCAGGCCCACCCCTCCCACATCCTCTCTGCAGGGACGACTATGAGGTGAGCTGCCCTGAGCTCGACCAGCTGGTAGAAGCCGCACTCTCTGTGCCTGGGGTTTACGGCAGCCGCATGACAGGTGGTGGTTTTGGTGGCTGCACAGTGACGCTGCTGGAGGCCTCCTCTGCTCCCCGTGCCATGCAGCACATACAGGTGGGTGGGCACCAGGGCTTGGGTGGGCAGGAGAGGCGGGTTCCCAGGGCCCTGCCCGTCGCTCAGACCCAGCTCTTCGCCCCCAGGAGCAGTACGGGGGTACCGCCACCTTCTACCTCTCTCAAGCAGCCGACGGCGCCAAGGTGCTGCGCCTGTGAGGAGGCGTCCCCAGACGGCACACAGTGGGCACAGGGCCTGGCAAGTCATGCAGTTCTGTGCCCGGCGCCCACTCAGATGCAGACATCTGGGCGCTCAATAAACCTGTGCCTCCAACCATGGTACCCACCTGCCTCCAGAGGTGGGTGTGTGCCTGGGCGTTGGGCTGGCACCTCTCAGGCTGTAGAAGAATGAATAGGGCAGGGCCAGGCAGTAGCAAAATATTTTATTAAATGCTTGTCCTTGTCACGCTGGTCCTGGCTCTTTGGTTATAAGTGGATTTAGGCCCAGAGTGGGGGCAGCCAGAGGGGCTTTCTGGGACCTCTGCCCGCTTCATGCCTCCTAGAGGACACCTACTCCTGCTCTGTGGCCAGAGGCGCTAGCCCTGGGATCCGCATGCAACGGGGCTGGGCCCCCAGGGGTCCAAGGATGAAGTAGCTGAGGCGGCACCGGGGAGAAGAGGTGGGGACGGGGCCCGGGTTCCAGGATACGGTGGGGCCAGGGGTTCAGGTCTGGAAGAACTGTTGGTCCACCTGGGTGCTGAGTGTTCCGCTGGTGGTCAGCGTCCTACTCACAAACTCCTGGGTCACGTGGCGGGTGAGGGAACCACCTGCCTCCAGGCGCTGGGACCCCAGGGTCAGTCCGTCTGTGGGGGAAGAGGCATTGAAGGACTCTACCTGCGTCCCTGCCCCTCTGTCTGTTAGCTCTGTGCTCCCAGGAGAGCCACTATCCCCTGCCCCTCGGTGACTCACCCACTAGGAAGGGCTCGGCGGTGCTGGTGTGGGTGGTGGTGACGCTGCTGTACTCGCCTTGCAGTGGGTGCTGGAAGAGCCCGGGGTGGCTGCCCAGCTGCGGGAAGGGGCCTGGAGCAGGCGGATGGGCCAGTCAGGGGGTGGTGCCAGGAGAAGGCGTGGCCAGAGAAGGGCTGGGGGCGAGGAAGTGGGCAGGTGCCTACCTCCATCCTGGGACTCGATGGTGATGATGCCCTCACGCTCTGGCCCAAAGCCCTCGGTGGTCCTGGCCTGCACCTTGAACTTGTAGGGCACGTTCTCGCTGAGGCCCGGCACTGTCAGCCGGCTCTCGGGGTTGTCTCCGTCCACCCGGAATGTGGTGGCTGGCCCTGAGCAGGGAAGATGCCTTCAGCCTCTGTGGCCCCCTCTCCACCCCTGCCTTGGCCACCCCTGCCCCCAAGGCAGGCAGCACCTCCTCCTTGAGCCATCTCACAGGTCACCAGGTAGCCGAGGATGTCGCCATTGGGCCTCCGCGGCCGCTCCCAGCTCAGCTGCAGTGAGTCTGGGCTCAGGGCGGTGAACACCAGCGGGCCTGGGGCACTGGGCGTGCTCAGCGTGAAGGCGGAGCCTGGGGGCAGCAGAGGGAGGGTGTCAGCGTGTGGGCGGGGGGTGGGGGTGGGCCTGATGGGGGCGGCTAGGGGGTGGGGGGCAACTCACCTGGCAGGGGGCAGAGTGGGCTCTGCGGGTGCACCTGTGATTCGATGGTGATGACCCCCTCGCGCTCTCGGCCCCAGCCCTCCTGGCTCTGGGCCCGCACACGGAACACATAGGAGTGGTTGGGTAGGAGGTCTTCCACCACCACTGAGGTTTGACCAGGGTTGGGGACGTTGAGCTGGTGCAGCTCACCTGTGGGGTGAGGTGTGGGCAGACAATAGAGCAGCGTTACTCCCATACCTGGCCTAATCCCCCCCTTCCCTAGGCTGCAATTAAGACCTGGTCATCACCCGCCCAGGACTGGCTGTGCTTTGGGTATAGTACAACCAGTACTTTGGGTATGGCTGGTTGTTCAGATTGTGCACTATGCAAGAGATGCATGCAGCCTGCAGTCCCATCCATGCTCCTGGCCAAATCCTGTGCCCTGGCCAGGGACCCAGGTCATGCTGCTTCAAGTGTCTGCCCAGAAAAGTGCCATTTCTCAGTTACCATCAAGGCGTCTCAGGCCAGCAGAGGCTCTGGGTCCCTAGGCCAAGGAGGCCTTATTAGGCAAAACCTAGCAGAGGGAATGACCAGGAGAGAGCCCCAGGGTGGTGGCCTCAGGAGGGGGGAGGCAATGAAGGGGGAGGATGGGGTGAGAGATCCTCTCGGAAAGGCAGGTGGAGGCGTTAGTGCCCAATGGACCTGACACAGCCGAGGTGCCCCGTGTGTCACCCTAGGGCCAGCCTTGCAGGGCTATTACCCCAACACCCGGCAGCAGCCGTGCCTCACCGCCACTCAGCAGCTGGTACTCCACGCTGTAGCCCTGCAGTGCCCGCTCGCACTGGGGCTCCTGCCAGCTCACTTTCAGAGACGTGGGCCCCAGGGCGGAGAACACCAGGCGGGTGGGGGTGTCAGGCACACCAGAAGTCAGCCGAGAGTCTGGAGACAGGAGGCCACAGTCAGCCTGAGAGGCAGGGGGAGTCACAGTGCAGCCCCCGACCTCCCTCTCAGCTGGTGCGTCTACACTGACCACTGGCCAGGCAACGCACTCACCCTGCAACACCCTGTCCAGGCTGCCCAGCACCTCCGCACGTCCTCAGAGTGGGTGCCGGCCCTGCCTGTGCCCAGAGAGGGCGAGCCCCATGAGCCTGCCAACCCCCACGCCCATCCCCTCCTCAGCTGGCCTGGCCCTTTCCTGTCCCCGCCCTGCACCCACGAAGGGCAGAGGCAGTGTTAGGCATCAGCACGGATGAGGGTGGGGCAGGTGGTTAGCTCCTGTGGGTGGGCAGGGGTCCTGTGGATGGAATGGAGGGTGAAGCAGTGAGCACAGGTGGTGGCTGCCGTGGTGGCTGGATGACGTGGAGCAGAGCAGGACAGCCGTGGAGACAGGAGGGCCACCCCTGTACTACCTGGGCCCCATGAGGGCGCTGCTGGCTGCCCAACGAGGATTATAGAATCTCGTGTGCCCCTGGAGTGGGGGGACCCCTTCATCTGAGCCCGACTCCGGGGCCCCAGGGCCCAGGACAGCGGGAGCCTGCTCCTCCCGTGTTCCCAGATGGGAGGGAGGCCTAGGGCAGGACAAAAGGAGAGTGAGAGGAGCAGGGAGCCTGTGTGTGTGCGTGTGTGCGTGTCTGTTTTGGAGGACGGGCCCTGGGGGTGGCAGACTGCCCGAGCCTCCAGGAGCTGGAAGACACGCAGGATCAGCGGAGGTCACTCACCGTGGGAGGAGAGGGAGGTGAGGGTGGAGTAGTCCCTGGGCATGGTCGAGTGTGAGTGCTCTGTGCGGGTCAGCGAGTGGTAGTCCCGTGTGAGGGTGGACGATGTGCTCAGCACTCGGTGGGGCAGTTGTGGGCTCAGGTGGGTGCCATAGGCCGCGTTGGCCACGGTCATCCTGTGCAGGGAGTTGGCGCTACCCGGGAAGGCAAAGTCCATCCGGCCGTTGACCAGGTGCTCTGCAGGGGGAGAGCAGGGTCACTCACTCTGGTCAGGCCTGCACCAGACCTGGAGCCTCTGGGGCGGGCTGTGGCCCTGAGAATTCCTGGGATTGCTTACGCTCGGGGGCCTGTTGTGTAAATGTAACCAGTCTCCCTCAAAGCACCAGGGACAGAGGCCCCCACGTCCCTGGAGGAGTCCAAGGGTCTCAGCCCATGTCCTCTGGCTTGCCAGTATGGATAGTCTAAGCACAGCTGGCTCTAGCTGGGGGACTTACTGCCCCTGTAGTCAGCCTCACCCTGGGGAGAAGCCAAAGACTTCCTTCTTTTTTTTTTTTTTTTTTTGAGGCAGAGTCTCGCTCTGTTACCCGGGCTAGAGTGCAGTGGCATCATGATAGCTCGCTGCAACCTCCAACTCCTGGGCTCAAGCGATCCTCCTGCCTCAGCCTCCCGAATAGCTGGGACTACAGGCATGCGCCACCATGCCCAGCTAATTTTTTTCTATATATATTTTTAGCTGTCCATATACTTTCTTTCTATTTTTTTTAGCAGAGACGGGGGTCTCACTCTTGCTCAGGCTGGTCTCGAACTCCTGACCTCGAGCGATCCTCCCGCCTCAGCTTCTCAGAGTGCTAGGATTACAGGTATGAGCCACCGCGCCCAGCCCTTTGCAGCCCTTGATGGGTCTACTTGGGTACCACGGGCAGAACAGACTTCTCAAGCTGTGTGCCCCCAGCTGGATAGGCGGTAATGGGGGGTGACCGCCCCTGAGAGCAGTCCTGCCCTGGGAGTCCCTTGGCAAGCCCGCCTCTGCAGCTGATGCCCTGGCGGGCAGGACACCAACGTGGGCAGCCTGGCTCAAAGTGAGGCCAGGCGGCAGCGCAGGTGCCCAGCCGGCGGGCACGAGTGATCCTCGGTGCGGGGTCGGGGCGCGGCCGGGCTAGCCTGTCACCTTCGGCCGGCCCAGGCGTCGCGCCGCGGAGCAGGCTGCCGCCCTCTCCACCCGCGTCCCCCGCGCGGGGGTCGGCGCTGTTGTCCGGGGACCCGCCGGGCGCCTCGGCGGCGTCGGAGGAACGCCCGCTACTGGCCGACAGGCGCGGGATGAGCTCCGGGGGCAGCTGCCACGTGACGCGCCGCAGGTCCAGCTCTTCCCCCAGCAGGGGCTCGAACTTCCAGCCGCCGCCTTGGGAACAACGAAGGGCCGCGTTGGCACCGCCGGGGGGCGCGGGGGCGGCTGCGCCGAGCAGGGCCGGGCGGGCGGAGGCCGGCGGCGCCTCGACGAGAGCCCGTCCTCCCGGCTCTCCGGGGTCCAGGTGTGTGCCAGGCTGGGGGTGCGCGCTGCCGACCGTGAGACCCTGCCCCGCTCGGGCCCCTCCGTGAGCCAGTGCAGCCCTGGACCAGCCAGGGGGCCTGGGGAGCCTGGGCGCTGTCACCAGCTGTGTGGTCTCCCTTACATTACTAACCGCTCTGAGCCTCAGTTTCCTGTCTGTACAACGCAGAGCGTAATCTCTCCCCTGCCTGCCTCCCAGATAAAGTTCCAGAAGCCACGGAGCTCTCTGAAGGTAGTGTTAGTGGCAGCTGAGCTGGGTCTCCTGATTCCTACCCGCTGCTCTACCCTCAGCCCCAGGGGGCAAGTGTGTTCACTGGGGGGCCTGAGGCAGGGCTGGGACGGAAGAAAATGCAAATAAGTGGGCCCGGGAGGATCATGGTGTTGTGTGATTATGCAGATCAGAAAACTGAGGCTCAGAGAGGGTAAGTGATTTATCCAGTGCCCCACAGCAGAGCTGAGCGCTCTGCACCACATTGTGCTTAGAATCAAGGAGGGAGGAACAGAGCCAGTGCGGGTGTTACAGCCTTGGCTCCCCCCACCTTCACCCAGTGGTGCTCAGGGATCCCGCTGGCTGTGCCTGCTGTGCCTCTCACACAGTTCTGCCCCCAGAGGTGGCCTGAGTGTCCTGACTCCATGGCCCAGCTGGTGAACCTGATTCAAGTCACAAAGCTGTTGCCACATGGTCTCGTGCTCATGAAGCGGTGTGTCCTTGCATGAGCCTGTGTGCCCTCTTACACAGCTGTGCACATGTGCACACCACTGCTCTTGTCTGAGGCTGAGAGGGGACTCTTAGTCTCAACCTCTGTGCTCTGTGGCCGCCGGCCCCTTTGCTCTCTCTGGACACCAGTGGCAGCCCCACCGTGTACCCAAGACCCACACCTTTGTCTCGTAGACCCCAGGCCCACTCACCAGTGTCATCAGAGACGCTGGGCCTCTGGCTGCCGGACGGGGAGCGCAGGACGTCATCACTGTACATGAGGAAGCTCTCGTAGTCCTCCCCACCCTGGGCGTCCACAATGGGGATGTCGGGGATGATGGGGACTGCAGGGTGGGAGGAGGTGAGCTGACCCCAGCTGTGGCCCCTTGCCCACGCCCCCCATCTGCCCACCCTGCACCTCCTTGGCCCCACTCACTGGACATGGGCCGTTTGGGCTGGGTGGCCAGGTTGATGATGGCTTCCCGCTCGGGCCCCCAGCCAGCCCCATTTCTCGCCTTGACCGTGTAGCGGTACGGCTGGGACTCCCGAAGGTTCTCGATGAGCAGCATCCGGTTCTTGGGGTTGTCAACCAGCACCTTCTTCATTGGCCCGATGGGTCCTGGGGCAGGGAGAACACTTCAGAGGAGTAGTCCAGGTTCCAGTCAGGTCCCAGCGCTGTCTCTGACATAGTGGGACTGACTGACAGCCCCTGACAGCACCTGGGGGGCACAGAGCAAGGCAGGAGTGTGCAGCCACCTGTGGAGCCCTCAGAGCCTCAGCATGGCTGGCTTAGATGAATGTCACTAGCTCTCCAAAGGACTCATCACTAAGTGAATGGCAGAGCCAGGGCTAGACTCAAGTTGGCCTTACTGTCACCTATATTGACATGTCCAAGGTGAGGCTTGCTCAAAAGGCGAGGGCATGTGCAGGGTGCTGTCCTCACCACCCTGTGCTCACTGTTGACACCCAGACCCCAAATGTGCTTGCTGTTGAGGAAGCAGAGGTGGCAGCAGCCGAACCCTGACCAAGACTGCCCTTGTGGGGCCATGGCCACATGAGCCGGGAGGGGAAGACAGGAGTGGGCCCAGGGAGGCTGAAATTCAGGACGAACTGCGGCCGTGCGAGCAAAGGGGGACAGAGTGGAGTGCAGGCGAAGGGTTGCCCGTGGATGCTAGAGGGCTGGCTGTGTCACATGAGCGGAGGACAAAGGCCTGGCAGTTCTCGACTCACACCTAGAAGGGTGGACACGCCACGTTGGGAGAACAGAGGACAGCCCTGGCTGCTCTAAGTGAATTCTAAGTGGGTTATAGTGCCTAGACCCCGCTGTGACGAGATGAGGCCCACCACATTGCAAGACTCTGGGAAATCAGAGAAGGCACAAAATAATGGAGATCAGAAAGCATTCTGGTTTCCAAAGACATCCAAAGGAGAATTCTGGAAAGTGACATCTGAGAAGCTTGATGTCCACCTCCAGCAAACATTTGTGCTCAAGAGTGCAGTTGACAGAGACTCGTCAGCTTAGAGGAACATCTTGAATAGCCATGGTGGGGGCTGCCCTGGGCCCACCCCCTTGCATCTCTGTCAGCCAGGGGTGAAGGGGAAGGATTGGGTACCCACGTGCTGATGCCCTCGGCAGGGAGGGCTGCCCGGCACGTTTCACGACACAGCCGAGGCCTCAGCAGGCTGAAGCCGTGGGCTAAAACCATCAGGGGTGACTTTTCACTGGGATACTTCCCACTCCTGGGGTTAAAGGCCTGGTCAGAGGAGACCACCCAGCTGTGGTCCACGGGCGTAGTGTTGTAAGCTCAGGACAAGCCAAGGGTAGGACAGCTGCTGAGAAGGTTGGTGCTAGGGTGGCCTGGTTAGTAAGGAGCGACAAGGCAGCCCCCTCCCTCTGAGAACCCCCACAGAACAGTCCCACTGCCCTCTGCCTTGTCGGGTCACCCTGGGATGGCTGAGCCTGGGTCCACAGGTCTTGTGCGGGTGGTGAGCTCCCCATCACTGGGGTCAACCAAGCAGAGGTGAGGCTGTGCAGAGGTCCCTGCACCAGGTGTGAGGTGGGACTGATTTCTCTAGAATACTTTCTCATCTCAACAGTTGGTAGGGGGTCACCCACTCTTGCTGCCCTTCCAGGACTGGGAACAAATAATAGTTCTGCCAGGTACTCTGGTCTAGGGCTGCCAGGAAAAATATTGTATGAAATATTCTAAAAAAATATATTTGATATTCAGGGTATCCTGTTCTGTTTTGTTTTTTTAAACAGGGTCTGTCTCTGTTGCCCAGGCTGGAGTGCAACCTCCATAGCTCACTGCAACCTCCAACTCCTGGGCTCAAGTGATCCTCCTGCCTCAGCCTCCTGAGTAGCTGGGACTACAGGTGTGCACCACCATGCCTGGCTAATTTTGTTTTTAGTCTTTTGTAGAGATGGGGGTCTTGCTATGTTGCCCCAGCTGGTCTTGATATTCTGGCCTCAAGCAGTCCTCCTGCCTTGGCCTCCCAAAATGCTAGGATTATAGATGTGAGCCACCGAGACTGTATTTTTATTTGCTGAATCTGGCATCTCTACTCTCGCCTTAAGAGAACCATATGAAACGAACCACCCTGTTTCCCTATATGGAAGGTGCCCCTGACCTGTGACCCCCCTGCATGCACGCAATCCCTCCCACCCTGTGGGCTTCCAAGCTTGGCCTTGGAATGCAACGCAGCCCAAATCCGGCCATAAACCTAAGGATGCCTCAGGCTTATCTGCTGACCAGGACAAGGGTCCTCAAGTGCCCTGCACAGCAGATCCAGGAGTGACCCAGAGCCCTGACTCCACTCCAGCTCTTTGTCCCCTCCCCTTCCATGGCTGGGGGCAGGGAGGAGGGGTCCAGTTCTTACGGTTGTCCTCATTGACCAGGCCGTAGCAGACCTCGTAGGCTGTGATCTCACCGTTGGTCTCAGCCGGCTCAGCCCAGCTCACCTGGGTCACCGTGGAGGAGACGACGTTGAAGGCCAGCCGCCCTGGCTCACTGGGTACTGGAGGCGGGGCAGGAAGAGCACTGTCAGTGGCAGAGGGAAGCGGGGAGGGAGGGCTGGACACGCTGGCATCTGGGTAGCCAGGGGACGGATGGACGGACGTGGTGAGGCCTCACCTTCCTGGTGGGTACGGCAGGACACCAGGGAGCTGTAGGGACCCTCGCCTTGTGCCCCGTAGGCGCACACCTTCATCTCATAGTCACAGTGTGGGTACAGGTTGGTGAGCTCCACCGAGGGTACCTTGCTGTCCAGCAGGTGGGCTTCTGACTCGGAGTCACCCTGGATCCAGTACTTCACCTGCTCCCAGGGGGACTGGTCAGTGGCGAGCGGCAAGCGCCAGAGCTGCTCGTCCCTCTATTGAGTCCCGCCCTCATTGTCCCATTTGCACAGATGAGAACACTGAGGCAGTGGGGGAATGGGCAGTTGAGTGACCTGCCAGGTTCACACAGCAGGCCTGGGCACAGCAAGGGTCTCCCCTCTTCCCTGGCACAGACAGGGTCTCCCTCTGCCCATTTGTGCTGCGGCCGCCCTCCCCTCTTGGCCCTGGCCTGGGGCGGCCCACCTCTCCCCGTCCACCTGTCGTGGCCCATGCCCCCAACCTTACCCTGTACCCCATCGGCTTGCCAGGAGGGGGCAGCCAGTTGAAATGGATCTTCCGGGACCCAGCGGCCTTGGCATTGGGGTTCTGTGGGGCACCCAGGTTGCCGTGGGAGGACGGTGGTGATGACGTGGTGGGGATCACCAAGTTCCGGTCCAGTTCATCTACTGGGTCAAGGCAGAGCAGCCGGCTCAGACACCCCATCACCACCGGGGGGTGCCAGAGACCCCATTAGTCCCCCAGGCTCCCTCACCGCGAGAGTGTTCAACTGAGACCTGCCCTCCCGCATCTCTGGGTGCCGGTGCCCCGTTGGTGCCGCAGAGGGCATCATGGCAAGCTTGGCGGAGGGCCCAGGAGGGTCTCTGGAGGAAGAAGGAGGGAGTTCGTTTGCCCCTCCTTTCTAAGGGAACATTTGCTCCACGCCCCGTCTCCATCCCGTTCCCTGAGTATCTCCCTCCTCTGGGGGTGGGTCACAGCCACCAGCCCACCGGAGCCGAAGGACTGATCAGAACTCACTGGCTCACCCCTTCCAGGGGCGCCTGCCTTTTAGTTGGAACTGAGGCTGAAGTCAAAGGGCTGGGGTCTAATGTGGGGCTTCCTGCCATGTGGCCACGTGGTCTCAGTCTGTCTGGTTGAGAACCAGATAAAATGCAGGGTGCCTAGTTAAATTCAAATTTCACATAAACACTTTTCTTAAGGATAACCATGTCCCAAATATTGCGTGGGACATATACTATACATGTACTGTATTTGTTGTTTATGTGAAATTCATATTTTTTCTTTTTTTTTTTTTTGAGACAGGGCCTTGCTTTGTTGCCTGGACATGAGGACAGTGGCGTCATCACAGCTCACAGCAACCTCATACTCCTGGGGCCTCAGCCTCCCAAGTAGCTGGAACTACAGGTGCGCACCACCATGCCCAGCTAATTTTTCTAGTTTTTATAGAGATGGGGGGGGGTCTCACTGTGTTGCCCAGGCTGGTCTTGAACTCCTGGGTTCAAGCGATCCTCCCCCCTCATCCTCCCAAAGTGCTGGGTTTACAGGCGTGAGGCACCGTGCCCGGCCCTGGGCACGGTGTGTTTGCATTGCTAAGTCTGGCAGCCCTTGTCAAGATGCCCCCAGACCTCCCTCTCCCCCTGCTTAAGCCAACCCCAGGCTCTGCCCACCTCTGTCCCGGTCCCCGATGATGACGGTGGCCGAGTGGGGCTGGCCCAGGCGGGCCCCGAACTTGGGGTTGCTGAGTTGGATGTGGAAGCGGCAGGTCTGGCGGCCCCGCAGGAGGGAGTCGACCTCCTGCAGCTCCAGGAGCTTCACCTGCAGCTCTTTCCAGGTCTCCCCAGGGTGGAACAGCAGCTCGCCCTCCGCGGGGATGTAGTCCTGGGGGGGAGGGAATCGGGGTCAGACTGGGGCTGGGGGTGAGGTGGCTCAGAAATGAGAGCCTTCTGGGGCCGGGAGGCACATAGAGTCACGGCCACACTCTCCATCCCAGCCTCATGGACGCTGCAGGGACCACTGCACAGACTGTCACATGTGGACACAAAATGGCTCATGTCTACATAGCACCTTCTGTGCCTCAAGCACTTTACAAATACCAGCTCACTTGGTCCTCACAGTAGGGTGAGGTGTAGATATTATCATCCCCATTTTACAGATGAAGAAACCAAGATATGCAGAGGTTAAGGAACTCACCCAATTTCCACACAGGTCACTGTGGTGGAGCTGGGGTTTGAACTAAGGGACAGAGAGAGACACAGGGATGCACCAAAGAGACGGAGTCCCCCACACAGGCAGGCAGTCAGCCCTGGGGAGCTGGGATTTGCGGGTGTCACCCAGGAAGAATCATCCTCCCACACTGTGGTTCTGAAATTGGGGGTTCAGCCCAGCCCCAGGCACTGCTTGCTGGGTGGGACGCTTCCATCAGCTTCAATGCTGCTGAGCTTGCCTGAGCTTCTCAGGGTGTGTGTGTGTGTGTGTGTGTGTGTGTGTGTGTGTGTGAGAGAGAGAGAGACTGTGTGTCAACAGCCACTGGGAGGAGAAAAAAAAGAAAAGAAAAAAAAAAACAACCTTCCCCCAGAAGACCACTAGGTGGCGCTTCAAGTAACGTTTCAACTCCAGGCAGCGCTGGCAGGGCGGCCGCAGCACAAGAAACGCTGCCCAGCTCAGAAAGTGAGGCCCGCAGGTATAAGAAAAACAAGGAGATGTCTGCAAGCAAAGTGATGTAGATACTTCAAAAATGTCAACGTCATGAAAGACAAGGAACTGTTCTAGATTAAGGGAGACTAAAGACACGTGACAAAATTCCATGCCATATCCTTGACTGGTTCCTGCATTGGGGGAAAAAAAGCTATAAAGGACATTATTAGGAGGTCTAAACATGGGGAGATCTGAATACGGACTAATTATTAGGTACTAGGAAAATCAGTGTGAAGCTTCTTAAGTTTTGTGTGGTTATGTTAGGAGAATGACCTTGTTCTTAGGAGGTACCTGCAGAAGGCTTTAGGGTCTACGTGACTAGCTCAGCAAACAGAACAAACAGCAACCCCCGCCCCATACACACACATGTACACGCACATGCACACATGCACACACACATACGGAGACACAGATACATAGCTATAGATGTTCATACCTATGTATCTGTCTACCCGCGTCACTAGAAGGCAAATACTAGCAACTGGTGAATCCGTGTAAAGGGGAAATGGGTACTAATTGTATGAGTCTGTCCATTTTTCTGTATGTTTGAAGTTTTTAAAAATAAAAAGGTGAGAAATACTAAAAATGCTTTTTAAAAATAGTTAAATACCAAAGCATCTTTACAGTTGCATAACAGGGCAGGCAGGATCTCTTGTACAGCACAGCGTGGTCAGTGGGTTTCCGGGCAGTGGGAAGCAAGGGACACGTTGTGGTCCCCTGCCGGGGCCCGCCAAGCACACAGCCCTGTGCTTGCCGAACAAACTGGCTGGGGTGCCCAGTGAGGCTAGATTTTATTACTTTTTTTTTGAGACAGAGTCTCACTCTGTTGCCTGGGCTAGAGTGCCATGGCATCAGCCTAGCTCACAGCAACCTCAAACTCCTGGGCTTAAGTGATCCTCCTGCCTCAGCCTCCCGAGTAGCTGGGACTACAGGCATGTGCCACCATGCCCGGCTAATTTTTTTCTATATAGTTTTAGTTGTCCATCTAATTTCTTTCTATTTTTTTTAGTAGAGAAGATTTTGTTACTTTTGAGAGAATTTTTGATATGGATATTGTTAATTTTTAAGTGTTGGTAATAAAATCATAACTAAAAACAAAACCAAAAAAACCGGTAGGCCAAACCAAGCATGTCCACCACCTGGATTTGGCGGGCCGCTGATTCTGGGGCTCAGCCATGAAGGGGACCCCAGCCTGGGCCGTGGTGCTCCCTGCCTTGGGGGGCTACGCCTGCTGCTGGGCCCAGGGGAGGAGAAGCAGTGCTAGTCCTCGAGGAGTCTGGCCCGGGGACATGGGGTCTGCGATCCCAGCTCCAGAAGCCCAAAGCCCCCAGCACTAGGCCAGACAGTGGAGTCCATTTCTCTGCACAAGGCCCGGCTACCTTGGTGGATCCTGGGTTGCTGAGAGGGAGGCAGGAATGGTCTGGGTAGGTCCCAGCCCATCAAGGAGGAAACTGTGCCTGGCAGCAATGGGGCATCACCCAGGGTGTCACCGGCACTTTGATGGAGACACGTCTGCCACAGGGTGGCAGGAGCAGGTGGACATGTCTTTGAGAGTTCACCACCAGCACGTGGGGACTTGGGCAGCTGCCATGTCTTGCTTTGTCCTATGGAACTGAGTGGGGTGCCCACCGGTCCCTGCGACACACCCTCGACCCCATGGTGGAGCCTTACCCTGTTGCCCTGCGCCGTGTTGTCCTGCGTGCGGTAGGAGACCTGGGACTTGCCGCTGTCCAGGATGCGCCGGACCACGGGGATGCGGGCCACTTGCTCCCCGCGGCTGACGGAGTACTCAGGCTGCTCAAAGAACACCACCCCGCTGGCTGCAAGGAGCCCGGGCACGGGTCAGAGGGTCCTGGCCTTTGTCCCTTCTCCTGCTGTCCCTCCAGCCTGGCCCGGCCCTGCCCAGCCGAGGATCCTGGATTCTGCTTGGTACCCTTCACCCCATCGCCCTCTGGGAGGGCAGAGGAATAGGATGGAAGATTCTTCCAGAAAAAGTTGAGGGGGCTAGAACAGTATCCAACAGACATCCTAGAAGGGTCATGGCAGAGAAAGGAGGCCAGGCAGGGGTGGAACCACGGTGGATCATGAGACTAGTTAGGGAGGAACAAGAGGCTGGACATGGGGCGGTGCCAGAAGGACCTTACCCCTTGCGACAGTGCTAACAGAAGCTCCCGCTTAGTGAGCGCCTACGACCGCGCCCTGTGCAGAGATGTACAGCCATGGACTCCTCACAAGAGCTCTACCCATTTTACAGATAGAGAAACTGAGGCCTGAGGAGGCTGAGTGACACACCCGGCCACATGGCCAAGTCCCCCTTCTACTTGGCTACCAAGAGGAAGCAGGTGCACGCAGCTCCCGGCCACCTCCCTCGCTCTCCCCTCCCTGACCGACCTTGCTCTTTGATGATGGTGATGTTCACCAGGCGGCGGCCGAGGGTGGCGGTGCCCACAGGCACGTCGATGGCCTCCACCAGCAGCTGCTTCTCATCGTCGTCCTCAGGCCGGATGAAGAGGGGCACACGCACGTCCACCAGCTCCACACCCTCCTGGAACTCCACCATGCCCCGGGCATCTGGGTGGGGGTCGGGCGTGGTTGGACATGGGTCACAGGGGCACGTGGGTGGGAGGTACAGGGAGTGGCGCTTGGGGCCTGCCCACCTACCCTGGTCCGCGGTGAGGGTGTAGTAGCCTGGGGCCACCTTGAGCTCGTGGAAGGCCCCCTGTTCCACCTGCTTCTCCGTGAGCTTCAGGAGGGCCTGCTTGGCCGAGCGGGGTGCCATCAGCACCGTGTCCACAATGGTGTGGTCTTGCCTGGGTCAGGAGGTTCAGGTGGGGGAGGTGTCAGGCTGGCACATGTCCTGCCCGCCCCTCCTGCCTGTCGTCTCCCCATCAGGGGACAGGATGTGAGGCAGCAAAAGTCCAGGGTCTTCAGAGCCAGGCAGTGCTTGAGGCCCATGCTGGCCCCACCACCCTCACTCTGCCGCCTCAGCCAGCCATGGGTCCTCCTTGAGCCTCAGTGTCTTTCTCTGTGAAATGGGCTTCCCCACCCTTCTCCCTGAGAAGGGCTGGAGAGGGGAGCAGGGATGCTAAGGGTGTGGGTGCTGAAGCTAGGCTGTCCCGGGCCTAACCCTGGCTCTAGTCCTTGCCAGCTAGTTAACCTTGGGCCAGTCACCTAACCTTGGTGGGCCTCAGTTTCCTCATCTGTAAAACAAAAGCAGCAGTGGTATGTACCCCACAGCGTTGATGAGAGGGTCAGGGGTAAGATAACCACGCACACAAAGCCCTCGGACAATGCCTGGTCTGGTCCACTTAGGCCCTTGAAACTGCTGGTCCAAATCACTTTTACTGGTGGCAGCAATGTGCTGTTCTTCCAGCTCTGTCGCCTCTGCACTGAGACCCCTCCTCTCTCCCTCCCTCTGCCCCTGAAGGGCCAGGACCCGGTGGGACCTGGGGAAAGAGGACGTGACCTGCTGGCCCTTCTTCCCAGTAACCTGCCTGCCATCCAGAGATGCCCCCAGGACCAGGGTCTCTGGCCCTGGAGAGGGCACTGGGCCGTCCCTAGTCCTGGGAGGGCTGTCGCTGGTAAGAGGGCAGGAATTGGCTCTGCTTTGCCTGTTCTGGTCCTGGGGCTGCTCCACAGCAAGCGCTTCACGTTGGTGTTTGTGGAAGGAGGGTCCTAACCCACGACAGACGCACCGGCCCTGCCTTCCTATGGGGTGGGGTGGGGCAGGGGGCAGACAGCAGGAGTGGGGCTATCCCACCCTGTATCTTCTACTCACTTCTTCCCGGCGTTGGGCTGCTGCCTGTGGGGGACAGAAAGGGACAGAGGTGAGCTGGATGGTCCCTGGGGTGGGGGCTTGGTCTGCTTCGGCTCCTGGAGCTGGCTGTGAGTGGCTCCCCACCCAACTCTGCAGACCCCGGCTTCCCACCTCGGCTGGCGGGGCTCCGACTCACCGGAACTTAGTCTGCTGGAGCTTGTGTGCACCCGCGATCTGTCTGTACACCTCGTTCAGCTGCCAGGCAAGGGGGGCCGTGAGGCAGGGCCTCAGATGCCACATGGGGAGCCCTGGGGGTCCGGGGGCCTCTACCCAGAGGAGCATGCTGGAGGGGCCGCGTCCTGAGGCCCACGCTCTGTGGCCTCCTCCCCTCTGGACAGATCCCAGGATGACCCCTGCCAGGCACACGTCCGGAGAAGCCCCTCTCTCCCACCTGGACGCATCGCGATGCGGCCCCCACACCCACGCCGCTGGGGTCCTCCCGGTGTCCTTACGTTCTCCTCCACCTCCTGGCGCAGCTGGTTGCATTCTCGAGTGCTGGGCTTCATCAGGTTCTCGGTGCAGAGACGGGCAAGGCGCAGGGACAGCCCGTAGGGCACTAGGGCAGGTGGGCAGGGTGGGCGTTGTCAGTCCCCTGCACGGCCCACACCGCAGAGCTCCCCTTCCAGCAGCCATGCCAGGATCAGGGGACAGCTGGCCAGCTGGTGGCCAGCAGGCCAGGCACACCAGGGCCTGAGGCTTGTAGAGCCATCAGGAAGTGGCAAAAGGTGGTTGAGCCCTGTGCCTGCATCCAACACCCAGAGAAGACAGGGGTGATGTAGGCCCAGATCTGGAACGGAGGTCCCGAGGGCCCCAGGGGCACTGTCAAGAGCCACAGTGCCCAGCCCCAGCCCTCACCCAGCTCCGTGGGGTTGGTGCTGGCGGCATGGGTGGCAAAGCCGGGCCGCTGCACATTGTTGGTGATCTTCCAGCGCACGGTGTCACGCCCCTTGAGGTTCCCGCTGCGCAGCATGGGCGTGTCCAGGTGGTCGGAGGCCATCAGGTTCTCCCGCAGCATGTAGTGGTCCTCCTTAAAGCCCACCATGTGGCCTGTGGGACAGGGTCCTCAGCACAGGGCCCCTAGACCCACCCAGGTAAGCCCCATCAGGTGGGACCCCAGGGCCTCCTGCCTCTGCTGTTGCAGGCTTGGCCCCCACTCCCCTCCACTCTAGCTTGGAGAAAGAGCGGTCAGAGCCCCCCAACCCCCACCCCTGCTGATGCCAGCCCCGTACCTCGGTTGCAGCAAGGGAGAAGTGCCAGGCAGGCCTAGGAGACAAGGTGGGTGGGGTGAGGCCTGGGACGGCTGCTCCAGCCCAGGCAAACCCCTTCAGCCATCTCCCTGTGCCCGTGGTCCCGAGGGCAGCAGTGCCTCCCACACACCAGGGTATGCAGGCAGTGGCAGGCTCTAGGCATGGTGCACATGGGTATGGGGGACAGGGGCAGAGGGCTCCCAAAATTTGTGCCGTGGAACCCCAGTCCTGCCAGATGCTTTGCACAGTGAAGGTTCTGTGGTCAAGTTCATCTGGGAGGCACTGAATGCCTTCCCCATGACGCGTGTGGGTTCACTGTGCACGTGACTATAGTAAAGGCTCTGAGGAGGCTGCAGCGAGCTATGATGGCGCCACTGCACTCCAGCCCGGGCAACAGAGCAAGACCCTGTCTCGGAAAAAAAGGCTCTGAGAAGTCCCGCAGAGAAGAAACCCGTTTCTCAAACATGTTTAATCACAGAACTCCTTTTCTATGTAACACACTAATGTCCCACAACA
Source organism: Varecia variegata (assembly GCA_028533085.1). Classification (NCBI taxonomy): domain Eukaryota; kingdom Metazoa; phylum Chordata; class Mammalia; order Primates; family Lemuridae; genus Varecia; species Varecia variegata. The sequence continues at coordinate 143,053,251 of CM052441.1, read as the reverse complement.
CCAGCGGTGGCTACAGACTGTGGCCTCTGCCCCCTACAATTCAGCATTCCGTGCTGTGCCTTCTCCACGTTTTCCTCTCTCGTCTGTTCTCCCCAAAGAGACTGTCAGCTGCAGGCAGGCGGGGCCCACCCTTCCCTGCTGCGGCTCCCATGCCCTTTGCACATGGCTGACCCCAGGGTAGGTGCTCCTGGGGACATGGTGCTGTTGGTTGGTGCTGTGGGTGCTGGGACAGGCACTAGAGCTGGGGTAGAGGTGGGCTCGCCCCACCTCGGCCACTTCTGAGGACCCTGTGTATATCGCCTGCCTCTGACCTTGTTTCTCCATCTGTCATAGGGGATAGTGACCTTGCCCCACTGACCTCATGGGGTGACCGAGAGGAGAAAATGAAGTCATGTGGACACACACTGCTGTGACAGCACAAAGACTGACACTGAGCTGAACAAAGGGCTGAAGCCAGCAACAGGACTGTGCTGGGAGCTGGGGCTCCAGGGACGATGCGGGGTTGGGGCTCCACAGGCCTCATCATCATTTTAAAAAATGTTTTGCAGAGATGGGGTCTCACTACGTTGCCCAGGTTGGTCTCAAACTCCCGGCCTTAAGTGATCCTCCCACCTTGGCCTCCAAAAGTGCTGGGATCACAGGCATGAGCCACTGCACCTGGCACCGTCCTTACTACCATCACGCAGGAGGCTGGAGCCGGGGCTCGGGGATGTGTCAGGGGGTCTCCAGGAGCCAGCTCAGGAAGGGCTGGGAAGTGGCCCAGACATAACATGGTGCTCACCACAGCTCGGTCCCCTCCTGAGAACTTTACTCAGCTCATTTGAGCTTCATCACCACTTGCTGAGGTTGGTTATATTTTCCCCATTTTACATATGAGGAAACTGAGGCATGGAGAGATTAACTTGCCCAAGGTCACACGCCAGGACCAAAACCCCGGCAGTTGGGCTCCATGGGCCGAAGTCTTTGGGAAGGAAGCTGCGTCGTGGAGACACTGGGTGGGCTGCAAGGGGAGCCATGGGGAGGGTGGGGACCCTGGGGCGGTGGAGCATGAGGGGAGTGGGGAACCCTGGTGGGGAGTGGAGACCCTGAGGGGGGTGGTGGGGACCGTGGGTGGGCCATCAGGGGAAACACGGGGACGGTGGGGACCCTGGGGGCGGCGACCCTAGCGGGGGTTGCAGGCCATGGGGAAGACCCTGGGGGCTGTGGACGCCGGGGGGCTCTCACCTTGCAGCAGGCACAGTACTTCCAGCAGAGCAGCAGCAGCAGGGCCAGGAGCAGCAGGAGGAAGAGGAGCAGGGGGATGAGCCACCAGAAGGAGCTGGGAGGACAGTCTGGGAGGGGAGAGGAGGAGGAAGGAGGCGGTGCCCACTGCCCCCACGGGGGCCTGACAGGCTGGCCCTTCCCTGCACCCAGCCGCCAGCTCACCCTTCTTCCTGTGCACCAGGACGGTGCTGTTGGGCCCGGGGGTGCCGTCGCCCTCCACGGTGTAGCTGTAGGTGCAGTCGTCGTCCTCGTCCCGGAAGGAGCAGTACTCCACCACCTCCTCCGCTGCACCCACAGCCGGTCAGCAGGGCACCCCGACCCCACCCTCCTCCCCGCAGCATCCAGGGCCTGGTGAAGTGCCCCCTACTCTGGGACCTGCCCCACCCACCGTCGGGCCTGAGGCTCCTCCCTGGGGAAGAGTGTAAGTCCCTGGCAAGCTGTGCCCTCCCCCGGTCCGGGAGGGGGCGAGGTGGGGGCTGCCATCTCCCCTGTTCCCTGACCTGGGCACCAGCCTAGAGCTTGGTGTTTGGAAAATGTATCTGGTCTGGAGGAAGGGAGGCTGTGTACCCCACGGCCTGACCACGGGCCCCTGCCCTAGCCAGGCGCCTCCTCCCCACACTCTTGGTCTCCTCCTCAGCTCTGTGCGCTCTGGCCAGACTGTGTGCCCGCCGCCTGGGTTCTGTGCCCCTTGCCCAGACTTTTTACCCTTTTCCTGGACTTGGTGTCCCCTGTCTGGGTTCTGCGGCCCCTCCCACCTCGGGGACCCCTATCCAGGCTGTGGCCTCAACTTGGATTGTGAGCCCCTGCCCAGATAGGTGACACCCCTGCCCTGTTGGGTCTCAGTACCTGCCAAGGCTCTCAGAACCCCTGGCCTTTGGCCCCTGCCCCCTACCTTTCTTAAGCTCATCCACCATCTTGACCTTGAAGCTGCACTCCTCACACGTGCGCCCTTTCTTCTCCCCGGTGCCCCAGGCCTGGCACTGCACACAGGAGCGCAGGTCCTCGCAGAGGCCCAGGCGGATCTGGGTGGGGAGAGGAAAGGCAGACGGCTACTGAGCTGGGTGGGCTTCTGCCAGGCCCCGGTCCCCCAATCTCATGCCCTTGGCTAGCTCCTGTGGCACGAGGCTCAGCTCCTCCTGCCCTGTGCCTGGGGCTCCCGTGCCCACACCCCAGCGATCCTGGCCTCACCGCTGAGTAGTTGATCTCGCAGGTGGTGTCCGTGTACAGCGACTGCTGGTTGCAGTGGCAGCGGCCACACTCACAGTGGCCACGCCCATTACAGATGCCCTGGAGCAGAAGGGGGCACAGTGAGCCAGCTGTGCCCCATGCCTGCCCGCTCCCATCCCCTCCCTCTCTGGGGTTCTCTCTTGAGAGGGTGGGTGGCCCTGACTCAGGCCTCCTCTGCTGCCAGGCACTTCCTGTCCCATGCCCAGGCTTACCCCATTACTGTCGATGCAGGTGGCATTGCTGAGGGGACAGTCACAGCTTGGTCCTGTCCAACCAGGCTCACACACACACTGGCCCATGGAGCAGCGTCCCCGGTCTGCAGAGGGGCAGGGAAGGGAGCAGAGAGCCACATTTGCAGCTGCAGTCCGGGCTGCCCACCTGCCAGGAAGGGCCTGCGGGAGCTGAGCCATGGGAGCCAGGATGTCTCAGCCAGAAGCAGGAGTAATCTCTTCCTCGTGTTCCTGGAATCTCCTTCCCTCCATCTCTCCCTGTCCCAACTTCTACCTTCCACTCTGTGGCCACAGTGACCATCCCAAACACAAACCCAATCATGCGGCTCCCTGTTCAAGAACCTCTAATGGGTCCTGCTCAATGCAAGAAGGTAAGAAAAAGAAATAAAATGCATAAGTATCAAAAGTAAGAAATAAAACTGTCATTATTTGCAAGTGTCAGGAACATGTCACAAAATATCCAGAAGAACCTACAGATAAATCATTAGATTTCGTAAGTGAGTTTGGCAAGGTGGCTGGATACAAGGTTAACATACAAATAGTTAGAAAATGAAATTAAAAGCTCTAATGAATCACTTTTGTCCAAAAGATCAAGTTCTGCCCTGGACCACAGCCCAAGCCCGTTGCACTCTGGCTCTGCCTCCTTCCCCGGAGGTGTGGTCCTCCCTTCCTCTGCCACACCTTCACCTGTGCCCAACGTCTGCCTTTCTCCAGTGGCGTCTGGTTCTCCCTTCTGTGTCTCTGAGCACCCTCTGGGGTGGACAGTTGAAGAGAAGAAACAGCAAACAAAAGCAAGAATGGAGGAAGAGTAGCAAAGCAGGGGCTCGATCTCCAGTGGCGAGTCCACAATGGGGGCTTTCTAAGTATGTGATGAGTGGATTTTCATTCGTCCCCCTCCATTCAACTACCAATCCTTCTAGGTGTCCCCTCATCTGAGTTCTGTGACCCCTGCCCAGCTCTGGTGGTCCTGACCAGACTATGTGCCCATGGCCTGGGCCCAACACTGTGCTGGGCCCCAAAGGAATATAGCAGAAGCGTAACTCCAGGCCGTCCTGCTAGAAATGTAGCATCTTGGGCGAGAGGAGAGATCACCACGCCATGTACTTGCCAACCATTGAGAGCGGAGCTGGGCTGCACCCACCCTAATGAGATGGGGGAATGGAGAAGCCAGGTGGGCAGAGACCTGAACTGCCAGAGAGAACTGGACCCCAGGTCTAGGGCAATGCCATGCCAGCAGGGGCCCTGGGCATCGACGCTGCTGATGAAGGAGGTGAGGTCAGGTTGGGACAGGACCTGGGGGAGGCACGCTCAGGGAGTCCAGAGTGGGGCTGGGCCTGACCTTAGGGATCCTGACTCCAGGTCCGGCTCTCCCCACCTGGGCCCTGAAGGGAGGGTCCCCCTTGCTGCCCACCGCCGCCCCGCCCTGGCTGCAGCGTCTGAGCTCACCATTGCAGAGGAAGCCGGAGGTGCGGGGACACTGGTAGTTGTCGTACTCGCAGAACTGACCCTCGTAGCGGCCTTCGCCGTAGCACACACAGTGTCCGCACTGGCACTCCCCTCGGCCTGAGCACGGCTTGTCCTCGTCCTCCCGCAGGCAGGGCTGCATGTCGCTCAGCAAGCCCGTGGAGCAGTTGCAGGTCTTGCCGCTCCTGAGGGAGAAACCTGTCACGTCCCCGCAGCCAGGGATGAAGGTTGGGGCTTTTATTGTCCCCACTGTACAGATGAGCAAACTGAGGCTCTGAGAGGCCCAAGGCAGGTCCAAGTCACGCAGACAGCAGTGGCTGAGCTGAGACCCAAACCTCAGTGCCCTGCTACCCTCTCAGGGTCCCTTCCTCACTGCTGCTCTGTCTCAAGGCACAACAGACATGTTCGGCATCTTGATGCTTTAAAAGCCCTTCCGACCTTCCGTTTACAAGCTCTTTTCTGACTAGGAGATGCATACACGTGGTTCAAAATACTAAAAGTACAAAAGATACGGAGTGGAAAGTAAGTCTCCCTCCCGCGCTTGCCCCCCAACGCCCAGCCACCCCCAGCCACTGCTGTGTCAGTCCTCGCCTGTCTTTCCAGAGCTCATCCAGTGCTTTGAACTGGATTCGCCCAACAACCGGGTTCGCCCCTCTCCTAGCCCTTTCTGTGATCGCCACCCGCCCCCAGTTGGCGTACAAGGTCCTCAGGGCGGGACTCCCCTCCCCCACTCACCAGCCCTCACTGCACACACAGTGTCCGCACGTGAAGTCCCCCTTGAAGTTGCAGCGAGCTGACTGCACCTCTTTTTGCTGGAATGAGACCACGGTAGGGTGCATGGAGAAAGGGGGACCAGGGCCGCTGGACATTTCTGCTGCCCTGTGTGCCTCGGGACACCCCACAAAGGAGATGTGGCCACAGGAGCAGTGCTTTGTTACTCAGAGCCCTGGGGTGCTGGGCTCAGCCCCTCCCTCGAGCCTGGCAGGGCTGTGTCATACCAGCTCGCAGGCGCACACGTCACAGATGATGCCCACATCCATCCGGAGGCCATCGGAGAAGGAAGGTTTCAGGTGGATGTTGCCCTTCTGGTCCTCCATTGGCAGCTGGCACACATGTGTCCCATCCACGTCCTCGATGGCCCGAAGGTGCACTTGGTATGTGCCCTGCAGGGACCACATGGTCAGCCAAGGCAGGCCCTGCCCTGACAACCAGGGGGCCACTGGAACCTGAAGGCCCTCGGCCCTCAAGGTAATCCTCTGATCGCCATGCTCTTGTTAATCCCACGTGTCCGACAAGGATACCGACAAGCTGAGGAACGTGCCACGCTCACCTGAGTGGCTGACCCAGGCGAATTTGAACCCAGGCCTGCCTGACTCTAGGGGTCATGAGCTTTTTTTTTTTTTGGAGACAGAGTTTTGCTCTGTCACTCGGGCAAGAGTGCAGTGGCGTCAGCATAGCTCACAGCAACCTCAAACTCCTGGGCTCAAGCAATCCTCCTGCCTCAGCTTCCCAAGTAGCTGGGACTACAGGAATGTACCACTGAGGGCGGCTAATTTTTTATTTGTATTTTTGGTTGCCCAGCTAATTTTTTTCTATTAGAAGAGATGGGGTCTGGCTCTTGCTCAGGCTGGTCTCAAACTCCTGACCTCAAGCAATCCTCCCGCCTCAGCCTCCCAGAGTCCTGGGATTACAGGCGTGAGCCACCGCACCCGGCCCCAGGGGCCACACTCTTGACCACCATTTAGACAACACCACCATCGCAGGGTGCTATGCCCGTGCCCCTGGCCCGTGGCACCCACAGAGGCATACCACTTTCCCCCGCTGAATGTGAAAGGACCCCGTCTTCGTCTTTTCGAACATCTTGGAGGTGACCTCTGTCCGCAGGCCTCGGGGGCTGTCCAGGGCCCGGATGTCCAGGTTGGAGCGAATGCGCTAAAGGGGGACAGGCAGTCAGTGGCCTGGGTGGGGGCCTGGGCTCGCTGCTCTGCCTGGCCCAGCTGTGCTGCACCCCACCTCCGTGGAGGGCCAGCGTGGTGTGGGAGGGATCATGGTGGCAGAGCCTGCAGCAGCCCAGGGACAGCCAGAGACCCCTCACACTGGCCTCTCACACACCCATTTCTCAACCGTGACCTGAGACACCACTTGTCCACTCCACCCCTGCCAGCCCTGCCCCGGAAGGGCTCAGACTCTGGAGCCCACGCTGCCCTCACCTCGAAGGCCGCCTCCAGCAGCTCCACGATGTTGGACGAGTCCTCCTGCAATACCCCCAGCGAGGAGACGGGGAAGTACGTGTGCAGCTTCTGCGGGAGAGAGTGCCAGGCCTCAGGGTAAACATCTTGTTGAATCTGGACAACAGTTCTGGGTTTATCCCCACTTTGCAAATGGGGAAACTGAGGCCTGGAACCTGCTGTCATGTAGCAGAGCCTGCCCTCTTGGCCCCTACCTGCTTGGAGATGGGTTGGTGGGTGGGCACATGACCTCCCTTTCCCACCAGGGCCCACTCTTGGGGGGCGCCCAAAAGCTTGGGAAAGGGGGGAAGTAGTGTCTGAGATGTTCCATGGACCCCTTGCCCTGACCCCCTGTTGCCCGAGGGCCCAGACCCCCACCTCGTAGTAGCTGTAGGAGTAGTTGGTGACGGCGAAGATGGGGATGATGTTGTGCTTGGCAAGCACACGCACCAGGGTGGGCACCGACGGGTAGTCCTGCGTCTTGTACTGGGTGTAGGTTCCCGTGGCGTCCAGGTGGCACCTCTCATCGTTGCGGCTCATGATGCCGGCCAGCACGTTGGCGCCGTCAGCCTCGTAGTGGAAGGCCGACTCGGTGGAGAAGACCAGCAGGTGGGTGCTGTCGGGGCGCCAGCCGATGGCACTCTGGGGGAGGCAAGGAGGGGCGTGCCCACTGAGCTGGCTGCCAGCTGAGGACACAGCCTCGTACAGGGCAGTGACAGTGGGTCACAACACGGGGCCGGGCTGAAATCACGGGATTAACAGCATGTGCCGTCATGAAAAATGCATGTGACAGCACATGAGTGATGCTGGTGAGAAGCAGACACCCGCGGTACAGCGTCTGTCTGTGCACGCGGTGCCCCCGCGCACCTGGCTGCCCCTCCCTCAAGCTTTTACCCACCCAGTTAAAGAATATTTTAACTGCACAGGAAAATTGCCACAGTATAACATTCAATGAAAAAGGACAGTTGAAATAGGTACAGCTGTGCAGGGCAGTTTGTTAGAAAAATATGGGTGATTTTGAAAACTAAGTATTACAAGGAAAAGTGCTTATGATAGTGTTAAGTGAAAAAAAAGCAAATTTCAGGATTATATGTACACTGATTTCAACAATAGAAAGCAAGGAAAAGGGAATAAAATGTGTTGGCTGGATAGCAAGTGGCTGGCTGTTCGAGGGTGGTGACATTATGGGCAATTTCTCTTCTTTATTTTCTGAATGGTTTGTAATGCGGATACGTTATTTTCATAATGAAAAAATGGTGCCACTGTCCGCCCAGCCCCCCAGCGGCTGCAAGTCCCGCAGGTGATAGCCTCCCCAGCCCCGGTGCCTGCAAGATCCAGGCGCTAGTCTTTCAGGACTGGGGAAGCACTCAGAGTTCACACATCCAAACTGGTCCGTCGACCATAGGTCGTGTAAGGGCGGAGCTCGTCCCGAGAGTCACCGGGCTGGGGCAAGGGAGCCGGTTAGGTCGTGTAAGGGCGGAGCTCGTCCCGAGAGTCACCGGGCTGGGGCAAGGGAGCCGCCTGACACCGTATCACACCGCGGCCACTAGGCTGTGGACTCCGAAAATGGCGACTGCCTGCCCGCAGAGTGCCAGCACTGGGGGGTGATTGTTCAGGGCTTGGCAGGTGCCGGGTTGGGGGGCTGAGTCATCAGGATGTCCCCTTGTCTCTTTTATGTCGCCCTCCCACAATCTCACGCCTGTCCAGTAGGAGCTCGCGCTCTTTCTGATCCACCCTGAGCGGGCCTATTAGCCCACGGCGGTCTCCAGGTTAGAGTCCCCTATGTAGTGTTCACCTTCGTGGATCTGGACCCGCTGAGTGGGAGAGGCAAGTTACCTGTCTCCTAACTGCCCCCAGCAGTCGCCCAGACCAGCCCCTCCCCGCCAAGCGCAGTCCTGGCACAGAGCTCGGGAGCCCAACGCTCCCGCTAACGCTAATGTCTCCTCTCCACAGAGCCCCCTGACTCCCGCGGTGACTTTGCACCGACTTCAGGCCGATCCCTGTCCGAGCGGGTGTGGAGGCCAGTGGGGCAGCGAGACGTTCTCCTGTGGGACTGATCCCACCTCGCTCGCTGGCGAGGTGGGCGCAGCCGTCCCACGCGCCACTCTCTAGTGATTGTCTCGCACTCTCCAGATTTTCGCGATCTTATCTCCCGTTCACCTTTTCTTTTTCCTGCTTTATGAAAAAATGAGTGTGCAGAGAAGAAGAAGTGGCCTCTTCAGCTGCCCAGCACAGTTGGAGACTGGGCAGCTTGTGTGTCCCGGGAGACTGGCCTCAGGGCACTGAAGATTCCAGAATCGCAAGGCCCACGTCTAGCTTGCTGGCCAATACGAAGCCAGCAGTGGCTGCTCAGGCTGGGGGCCTTGGCTCAGCCCATCTTAACCCAGACTGTGACTGGGGCCATTGAGCTTGTCTTAGGGCAAGGGGGCCGCAGGCTCCTGGGCATCCCTTCGGGGGCCTCTGAGCTCAGGGCCAGAGCACCCAGCAGGCAGCTTCGTGCCCTTGCCGAGAAGCGCCAGTCTCTGGTCTAGACGGGCAGCGGCCTTCTGGCGCTCACCGTGCACACAGCCGTCTGCAGGATGGCATCGAAGCCGCCCTCAGGAGCATCCAGGTTGCCCGAGATGCGCTCTCCCTGCAGCTTGTTCCGGAACTCCTCCACGTCCTCCGTCAGGCTGATGACGTTCTTGAAGGAGAAGGGGGGGTCGCTGTTGGGCCACGGCTCCTTCAGCCTGGGGGAGTGGGAGGGAGAGAGCGCATCAGGGGGGAAGACCCCGCAGACCCCAGAGCCCGACTCATTCCAACCAGAAGGAGAATTTGAAGTGCCTGGGTGACAGACGAGGTGGCCCAGCCAGGACCCCTGCCCACCTGGGGCCCGTTCGGTCACTCACTTCTCAGGCCTCATGTCCGTCTGAGGGACGGTGACTTTGTCCACAAACTTGCCAAATCCAATAGTGTAGTCACGGGTGAGATCGCTCAGGACCCGGGCTGGGTGTCAACAGGAAAACGAGGGGACAGCTGAGCCCCGACACCCCCATATGGACATAGGGGGACCAGGGCCGGGGCCGGAGCAGAAGAGCCACCTGCTGTTAACACTTTGCATGCTGGACATCAGTTCGTGCTCACAAGAGCTCCTGTCCGTCTTTACATGAGGGCAGTGGGACTTGGGGGACCTGGAGTTGCGCATACAGCAAGCGGGGGGTGGCTGGGGATCTGAGCCCAGCTGTCTGCAGGGCTGGGACTTCACCAGGCCTCGTGGCAGGGCCTGCCGCCCTCCTTGTCAGGGCCAGATGGCTCTGCTGCCCATGGGCCTTCTCTCAAGTCCCCAGTGGTGAGCAGGGTCTGGCTGGGACCCTTCCTTGAGAATGGGGGGGATGTTTTGGGGGGCTCAGACGTCCTGTCTTTCCTTGTGGGGTGGGTGTAGCTGTCCTGAGTCCTGGCCTCTCAAGCAGGTGCCCAGCCAGCTGGGGGAGGCCACCCTCCCCAGCTCCGCCCTGCCGTCCTCCACACCGGCCCTGCCCTACCCAGGTTCTGCCCCATCTGCTTGAGGTTGTCCAGATCGTCGGACATGGAGTTGGAGAAGTCCATGAGGATGTACAGGTCCACAGGGCTCTCCTTGGGCTCGAACACCTCCAGCTCGAAGTGCTGCTCCTCGCCCGGCCGCAGGCGGACCCGCAGGCTCTGGGGGGACACCTGGCTGCGCTGCAGGTTGACGTCGATCTGGGACTCCTGCATCCAGGGGAGGGGGACAGCCGGCTGGAAGGTCACTCCAGAGGCCCAGCCAAGGGGCACCGTGGACCCCCATAAACACCTAGCTCAAGCATGGAGAGCCCCCCGACACCCCCGCTCAGGCACCTCCAAGATCTGGAAGCTGCTCTCCATGACCACCACGCTCTCCTGCCGGCAGCCCGCAGCCAGCAGCTCTGCCTGGGTGTTGCAGCGCCGGTCCTTGAACATCTGGCCAGAGAGAGATGGGGTGTTGGCAGAGGCAGTGCCTGTCCCCTGGGTGTCCCAACCCTGGATTCATTTCCGCCTGATATTCTTGACCCTTGCCTGTTCTCCCACAGCCACCTGGCCCGAGGCTGGGCAGGGGGTGTGGCGAGTGTGGACTTGGCCGGAGCCCAGGCAGGGCGTGGCCCCAGGCTCCAGCAGGCAGGAAGGAGGAGGGTGCAGCGCCTCACCTCGTCTGTGCAGTAGGCGCAGTCCTTGTCCACACGCACGCACTCGGTGCAGCTCTTCACCTGAGCCTTCTTGCAGCGATTAGCTGGGGGGCAGAGGTGGGCACACGTATGGGGAGGGGCCTCAGCAGCGACAAGCCCTTTCCCACGTGCACCCCCACTCGAGAGGGCTGGAGATTCTTTCTCTATTTTACAGAGGAGGAAATAGGCCCTGGGGTGCTTGGTCGTAGCACCGCTAGAAACGAGGGAAGCCTGGCCTCAAACCTGGAACTTGCCACTCAAACTGGGACGAAGGATGGTGGGGGCTGAGATGGAGGCGCTGGCCCATTCAGTGGCTGGAACGCCCTGGCCGTCCCCCTCACCCGCTACCCCCCAGATCTTGCCAACGTTCCTCAGCCTTCCCTGCTATCTGCCACGAGCTGCAATGCAGTACACCGCTGCCACATGACCTTGTGTCCTCTGAGCCTCCTCCAGGAGAAAGGGGACTGTGTCTGTCTTATTTGTCACTATGTCCCAAGTACCTAGCACACGCCCTGCACACACTAGGTCCTCAGTAAATGAATGAGGTAAAACCCCAGAGTTTCCCTAAAGCTTACTGGGACTCCACTTGGTTCTGCCCAGTTAAGCGCCCCTGGTGTGCCCGGCGGCTGCGGGCTCTAGGCAGTGGTGTGCTGGCCAGTGTCTGACAATGGCTCTGGTGAGGGAGCCGAAGATTGACTTGTAGCATCTGCCAATTTCTGTGGTGTAAATATTCCTGCCATGGTCTATTTCAAGCTAACAGCATGACTTCAAATGACAGGCAAAATTTAACCGGTTAGAACTGGCTCCAGTCATTTGCCAACTAGTGATACTCAGAGAGCAGGTGACACGTCAGTGGTCTCTCTCTCCCCTCCAAATTCCTATAAAACTTTTGACTCCACTTTCAAGGCCTCAGTACATCCTCTGGGCTCCTCAGTTCCCTGAATGTGTCCTGTCTCTAGACACAGACTTCCCCTCTGTCCTCGGACTGCACAGCCAGGGCTCGCCACCCTCCAGGCTCGTGAGCGTGGAGCCTCAAGCCCTCCAGCCCGGGACGTGTGCCATGGCCAGTGGCTGACTGGCCGAGAGAGTCTGGGTGAGACACCCGTGAGAGGCCTCATGGGAGGACAATGCCTTCAAAGGTGTCCCCTGCCAAGAGGAGTGCTGAGGGCAGTGTAGACTCACCCATGGCCCCGGGGAGGCTGGTGCTCAGCAGGGCTGCCAGCAGCAGCCTGGTCCACGGGCTGGGATGTGGCCCTGCCATCCTCTTCCTCCTGTAGAACAGCAACAATTGACACGTGACGCCACTATGGCCCTGGTTGGAGCCATCAGCTCACTGATCCCCATCAGAGCTCCGCAGGAGAGGCAATGCCATTCCCACTGCGCAGCACTGGACACAGGCTCTGGGAGCTCCAGGAAAGTTACCAAGGGCACCCAGCTGTGAGAGGCAGGGCCCAGGGTCCCTGACCCCTGTCCTTCCCACTGCCCCCCTTCCTTGCCATCCCTGCAGTGGGATGGACAGAAGGCCTGTTCCCTGCCCAGGGAGGCTCCCTCTTGCCTTCGAGGGCTCTGGCTTCTGAGCTTGTCTCAGTGCCAGGTCTCTGGGAGCTGGCGTGTCTGAGGGCAGGGCAGGGCAGGGCAGGGCTTATTCTGCCCTCGCCTTTCAGCCCCCAGTGGGGCTGGGTCAGACTTGGCAGGGATAGGGTCCCCCAATAAGGGGGCACCCTAGAGGGGCCCTGGCTCCACCTCCTGCCCCCTCTGTCCTGGCCCACTTGCCCTTTGGTGAGGGTGGCACAGTCAGGAGGAGGGGGCCCCTCCCAATATCTGGGGCCTGGTGGTGGGGTGCGGTGGCTGGCAGCCTGCTGCCGCCCTGGGCTGGGCTCCGCCCGGCTCATCAGGGTGGGGTCTGGGTCTCCTGCCCTCCCCTCCCCATCTGCCTGCCCCAGGATTGAGTTTCTGGGGCCCTGAGCAGTTCACCCTTTCCCAAGGTAGCCCAGAGTGACACGACGAGCCCCTCCTGCGGCACACACTGTGGCGCCACTCCCGGAGCCCCGGTTCACTATTAAACCCTCACCATTCAATTCCTCAGCGACCTCCGGGGCAGACCCCAGCATCCCTGAGGCCTTGGGAAGAAAAGGGGCAGGACGCGGAGCCACCCAGCCCGCGGAGCTGAGGGCAAAGGTGAGGGACCGCGCCTCCTTCTCCGGGGCCAGATCCCCTAGTGGCCCAAGGCCTGGCCGTGCCCGCTGGCCCTCAGCCCAGCTTGGGGGCAGGGGCAGCCCCAGGGGCTGGGGCTGAGGTCCCGTGGTGCTGGAGAGGCCCTTCTCAGTCCAGGGCAGGAAAGCATCGTCTCCCTCCCTCCGAGGTGCGTGGCCTGGAGCTGACCACGGCAGTGCCAACAGCCCGGCCACTGGCAGCAGCCCTGTGCCAGCGGGGAAAGGGTGGGGGGCGGGTTCCTAGGGGGAAATGACTTTCCTGCAGCCTCCAGGCGTAGGCACCACACCCACATGTCACACAATACGGGCTGCAACTCCGGCCTCCCCAGGGCACCATTACACAGGCAGGTGCGGGCACTGGAGGGCCGAGCCCAGCGCTTCCTCACCCTCCCTGCGCCCACAGCGGGGTATGCAGCGCTGACATCCACCGCCACGACAGCGACATGCGCCCAGCAACTCACAGATGTGACTGCTACGGGAACCGCACAGGAGGCCGGTGCGGACATGCCTGCGTTACGCCCATTTCCCAGATGACTCGGGCGCAGAAGGCCGTGGGGCTTCCCCAGCCACAGCCAGCATGGGGACAGCCTGGGCCAGACCCCCATTTAACCTCCACAGCATACTCAGAGGCTAGAAACGGCAGTCAGGGGTCTGGGTAGGCACCCAAGGATGTTTTGTTTGACTGAATTTGTGTTTAAAAAGTGTTTTGTTTTGTTTTGTTTTTTGAGATAGGGTCTCGCTCTGTTGCCCAGGCTGGAGTGCAGTAGTGTCATAGCTCACTGCAACCTCAGACTCCTGGGCTCAAGCCATCTTCCTGCCTCAGCCTCCCGAGTAGCTGAGACTACAGGGGTGCCACCTCACCCAGCTAAGTATTTTTTATTTTTTGTAGAGACAGGATTTCGCTATTGCTTGGGCTTAAAATGTTTTAAAAGAAGTTGCCAATGTTAGAAACAATGAGATTTCACATAAAGTAAGGATTGTGCGTTTATCATAAGATGTGTCCTGGGCTGAGCACTCAGAACACCCACACTCCAGGACACCCACTCTCCAGCTCGCCCAGGCCCCACCAGGCTGCCCCGACTTGTATGTACCAGCCTGGTCCCTGGAGTATGTAACAGCCACCCTGAATGCTGTCACACTGTGGCATATGTAGCCACATGCATGGATATACACTGTGACCCTACCCACACACAGGCTCAGAGCTCCCCCACTCGCCCCACGGGACCCCTGTGGGCACATCGGCACCTGCCCACCCCAGCTCTCGCCCTTCCACTCTCCCGCCTTCCCGTCCTGCATGGCCCAGGCCTCGCCCTCAGGTCAGCCGCTTTGAGAAGCCTGGAGGGCCCCTGGCCCCTCAGCTGATTCCTCACCCACAAGAGATCAGGGCCACGGAGACAGATACCCCTTCCCTGCTGTCCCTCCTGCTGTCCTCTTTCCCTGGGCCCCCAGGGTGGAGACTCTCAGCTTTCACTTCTGAAGTGTAGTGTTGGGGCCACCAACAACCATGGCACTGGTGCCCAGGGTGTGGCAAGGTCGTGGGGGAGGAGGAGAAGGAGCCTTGTCCTGTCCTTGGGAGCCATCCGGAGCCCCAGAGCCAGAGTCACAGCCAGCAGCCACCCCAGGGCCCGAGCAGGTGGGAAAAGGGGCAGGCACTGCAGGGGGTTGCAGTGGTGGGCACAGCCGCAGGGCTGGTGGGTGAGGTCAGGAGAGCTTCCTGGAGGAAGATGTCTGGAGCCGGCTTTGGGAGGAGAGCAGGCCTGTGCTTGGCCAAGAGAAGAGGAGAATTAGGGGCTTCCCGGAGCCCAGGTGGGCTGTGGCACCACACAGGGCGGAACACGGAGGGTGTTGCCTTTTGGGGAGGCTGCTCCTCAACCGTCTTCGCAAACTCCAGAGGGGCCCAGCCCAGTAGGCCTGCCAGTGCCAGCTTCTGCCACCTCTCCTGTGCACCCACCCAGCAGCCTCCTCCAGCCCGGAGGTATGACCGCCACGAACGCTGTCCTCTCTGCTCCCAGCTGTCCCTGGGCACACTGGGCAGGCTCAGCACCTGCCCCGGGCAGCATGGGCAGAGGCAACCAGGGCCTGCCAGCCTTCGGGCAGGGGAAGGGGAAACAAAAGCCACCGGCCCTGCCCAGCCAGCTCCCCTGCGCGGCTGCTCAGGCTGGGTGGGCACTCGCTTTCTCCCGGGGCGCCCGGTTGCCCTCCGGCCCGCGCCCGTGCCCCGGCGCCCGCCCCGGCCGGCGCGGGACCTACCTCTGCGCGGACGGGCGCCCCCGCGCCTGGGCTCGCGGCTCGCGGTCGGTCGGGCTGCGGGCGCGCGGGCCGGCGGGACAGTCCGAGGGCGGCGGCGGGGAGGCCGGCGGCGAGGGGAGGCGGGACGGCAGCGCTTTATGGGCGGGCGGGCAGGTAGGAAGGAGGCGCTGGTGAGTCAGGCGGCCGCATTCCTGCGCGCTGCGCGCACCTGTCGGGGCAGGAGCCCGGGCGCCACCGCCGCCACCGCCGCCGGGCCCGCCCCCCGGAAAGGGCTGCGGCTCCCGCGGCGCCGGCCCCGCGCCCCGACCCGACCCGCCGCGGCGGGGGCCGGAGGAGGAGCCGCCCCGTCTCCCTCCAGGCCAGCCCGGGCGCGCGGCGTCCCCACCTCTCCGGGCTCTGGGCTCCTCCGGACCGGGGCGCCCTCCCTCCCCCCGGACCTGGGCGGAGAGCCACCGCCGGACTGTGCGGCCGCTGCCCCGATGGCCATCAGTTGCGCGCTCCACCCTCCCTGCTCCCTGTGCCGACGTGAGGAATGGGCGCAGGGAGCGCCCCCAGCCCAGTCGGGAGGCCTGGCTCCCCGTCCCAGCTCCGCTCTGCTATTCACGGGGTCCTCTCAGTCTCCCGCCCCCACCCCGCACGTTGTGTCCAGAGGGAGATCCGAGCAAAGGTTGGGTCCCCTGTGCAAGCTACTGAAACCTCCTTAAAATGTGAGCAACGATTCCCACCAAGAGGCCAACCCCGACCTGCCACGGAGCAGGCGCTCCATGAGTTGTCACAGGTGTTCTCGACAGGCTGATCCGCAAATCCGTCCCTTCCAGGCAGTCCTTTGCGAGCAGTCCCTCAAGTGCCACCGGTTACCTTGGGTGTCAAGTCTGAGCCTCTCAAGGAGTTCCCTGACCCCAAATGGCTCTATTTTTTCCTAGCATTACCTGCCTGCAATGCCAGACAATAGCCGACTGCTGGCAGCCCCCGGCCCAAAACACGCAGCCTGCTTTTGCACCGGGCCAGCCCTCTGCTAGGAACGCCCCTCCCCCGCGCTGAGCCTGATCTTTCCTCCTTCCTGAGAGTCGTCTTGACTCCCCACACTCCAGGATGTGTTATGTGCTCCCAGTGCCCCTGAGGCATGGCTTTTCATAGCATTTGCCACACTGGTTTGAAATGATCTATTTAGGGGTCTCTCCACCCCCTTGGACTGTGACCCCAAGAGCTGCTGATCTCTGGCAAATCTTCTTATCCCCCAGCACTTAGCACAGTGCCTGGTGCATTGCAGGTGCTCAGTTAAAAGGTAGTTGAACTGAGTCGGATTGTCATGTGGCCTCACCGAGCCTCCATGTTCTCATCTGTAAACAGATTTGTGCCCTGCAGGCGCTCAGAGTGATTGTGGGAGTGCTCCTTGCAAGAGTTGCCATAGTTGCCACTCAGCTGCCTCACCCAGTCACCTGAGAGCCGTTCTGCACAGGCCAGGTGCTCAGAGAGGCCTGCTCCTAGATTAGGGAACACTGTGGAAGGAGCTCCACTTTGGTCAAAGCACTCAGGTCTGCGTGTGCCAGGCCAGCACAAGTGTGCTGTGGACCTGAACCACTCCAGCAGGTGCCCAGTGCACGCTAGAAAATAGGAGAATGGAGCAGGAGCCTGTCCCAGGGGCCTTTGTCTGCTAGCAGCATCCCTTAGAGGGCTGGGGTGGGCCATCTACACCCCACTGTCAGTAGGGGGCTGAGGCACCTTCCTAGAGAAGAAGACCCAGCCCCAGAGGTGGCAATGCCCCAGAGTCCACTGGACCCAGCAGCCCCTTCCTCTCCTCATTGCAAATCCTTCTGAAAATGGCTAGGGGCATTGGAGCCCTGCAGCAGCCGAGAGGCGAGATGTCCACCCCTACGGACATCTCTGCAGGCGATGCAAGAGAGGGGAGGCTCCCGAAACAGCATGGGGCCCATGAACCCTGGACTGCTGCTCCTAACTCCTCTGCACTCATCATGTGGCCTCCAATAGGCCAGACTTGTTCATTCATTTGTTCAATCACTTATTCATTTTACAAGCATTTGATGAGCTCCTAAGCCAAATGCTCGGGAAACCAAGATGAATGAAACATACCACCTGCTTGCTTCATGGAGCTCACAGCTGAAACCATGGGTCTCCAAAGTGGGTTGCATATTCTCCAGGGATGTGCCAGCTAAGCCACTATTAATATACGGCACTTATTGGTAGAGAGGTACATGTTTTTATAAACAAACACATTATTAACAAATAATAAATAGACAGGGGACATGTGATCAAAAAAGTCTAGTGACCAGTCTGGAGAGGCAGCGTTTAAGCACATGCTCCAACTGAACTGAGGGCAGAGGCTTGTCAGCTGGAGAATCTCTGGGTCTGTTCTCTCCCCCCCCCCCGGAGCCAGGGGATTATGCAATAGGACCCTTTTGAATTATAAGTTTTTCTAATTTTTTATTTTGAATATTTTCAAACATACAAAAAAGCTGAAAGAAAAGTATAAAAATCATTTGTATTTTTGCCAGCTTGGCTCAATAGCAATATTTTGCCGTATTTATTTATATATTTGTTATATATTCACATTTTTATTTTTTTTAAATTATTTATTTTCTGAATGAGGTGTGCCGTAATTGTTATTTTTTTTTTGTTTTTGGAGACAGAGTCTTGCTCTGTTGCCCGGGCTAGAGTGCCGTGGTGTAAGCCTAGCTCACAGCAACCTCAAACTCCCAGGCTCAAGCGATCCTCCCACCTCGGCCTCCCAGAGTGCTAGGATTATAGGCGTGAGCCACCCCACCGGGCCCACATTGACCATTTAAGGAGCCCAGCCAGTTGTCCTGCAGAACGCCCCACTTTCTGGACTTGTCTGGTTGCTTCATTGGACTTGCTTTTTTAGCCCCCTGTAAACTAGGGGCTAGGTCTAAAGGTCTGATTAAACATTTTGGCAAGGATGGTCAGAAACACAGATATCTACTTGATGCCAGATGCCTATTAGTTTGGCATCTGGTTAAGGAGGTGACTGCCATCTCTTCAATGTGAAAGTTCCATTTTTCACTTTGTGATGAAGAAGTAATCTAGAGGAAGGTGATGATGTTTTGTTGGCCTGCCCACTGCTCCACAAGCTTTCGCTGAATGGTTTTAGCACCCACTGGTGACCCTGGCCTGAATCCATTACAGATGGTCCCTTACTTACAATTTGTTTGACTTATGATTTCAACTTTATGATGGGTTTATGGGGATGTAACCTCATCTTAAGTTAAGGAGCATTTGGACTTACGATGGTTTAACTTACGATTTTTTGACTTTACTGTGGGTTTATCAGGGTAGTAAATGCATTTTCCACTTATATTTTTGACTTATAATGGATTTATCAGGATGTAACCCTATAGTAAGTCAAGGAGAAAATGGTGATTTTCTGTTTCTACCTTTCTTTCTACATTTAATAGAAGGTGTCTGGCTGATTTTTTTAAAAAATAGAGGTTCCCTTAATTGACTAGAGATGAATTCTGTTCTACTAAAAATGCAGGGTATATGCTTTTCTTTAATACTTTTTTGAGTTGTAGAAACTTTTATTACTATTATTATAAAGCAACCCATAAGATCTTTCAAAAAAATTATGGTATAAACATAAAATTTACCATCTTAATCTTTTTTTTAAAAAAAAACAAGACAGGGTCTGGCTCTGTTGCCTGGGCTAGAGTGAAGCGGTGTCATCACAGCTCACTGCAGCCTCAAACTGCTGGGCTCCATCTCCTTCCACATCAGTCTCCCAAAGTGCCGGGACCACAGGCATAAGCCATCATGCCTGGCCTATTTTTTTTGTTTGTTTTACAAGCCAATGAGGTGCCTTAAGCCTGGCCTATTTTTAACCTTTGGAGGACCACCACACCATTTTTCCATAGCAGCTGCACCATTTCACAATCCCATGAACAATGCACAATGCCTCATTCTTTTAATTATCAATTTCACAGTAAAGAGTTGATATATTCAACTCTAATGGTGGCAAGTATATATCTTTTTTTTTTCCAAGTATTACTTATGGATGAATGGGTTTTAATTTACTCAACATTTTACTATCCATTGCAGTCATTCTTTCTTTCTTTTTTTTGGAGATGAGTCTCACTCTGTTGCCCGGGCTAGAGTGAGTGCCATGGCGTCAGCCTAGCTCACAGCAACCTCAAACTCCTGGGCTTAAGCGATCCTACTGCCTCAGCCTCCCGAGTAGCTGGGACTACAGGCATGTGCCACCATGCCTGGCTAATTTTCTCCATATATTTTTAGTTGTCCTAATTTTTTTCCATTTTTAGTAGAGACGGGGTCTCGCTCTTGCTCAGGCTGATCTCGAACTCCTGAGCTCAAACGATCCACCTGCCTCGGCCTCCCAGAGTGCTAGGATTACAGGCGTGAGCCACCATGCCCGGCCGAGCCTTGGCTTTTTAATGGTGCTTTTCAGTGGGGAATGGTATTAGAGCTCTAGCTCTGGGCACTACGTGCACTCATTGCTACTGGGGTGGCATTGCTTCTAGATCCTTTCAGTGGACAGACGTAGGAAATGTATTTTTTCCTTAAATAATGAGTTCATATTGGTATTTCCTATTCAGATTTAACAGGAATATTTAATTTCTTTGATTTTATTCTTATATCTTGTCTATTTTGTATTTCCTCCCTTTCTTACACAAAAGGGAGCATATCATATGCACTGTTCTGTACCTTTTCATTTAATCTCTCCTGAGGATCACTCCAAATCTGTCCATGGAAACTTTTCTTATTCTTTTTTATGGCTCAATAGCCCTTTACGAATCTATTATTACAGTTTTCCAAACACAGACAACATTAGAGAGAATAATGAACCCTCCTGTACCCATCACTGAGCCTCAAGGATTGCCACCACACGGCCAAGCCACAACAGCACTTTGGAATCTAGCCACACAAGGTTTGAGGGGTGCAGTGAGCACGGGGCACAGAGGGGTGGAAACTTTCAGTCCAGTGACCGCAGAGGTAGGAATCACACCTTGGGAAGCCAAGCAAACTCACCTGTCCTTCATGCCTGCATCCACCCAAACAGCCGAGTGTTTATCTCATGCCAGGCACTGGGGGCACAGCTTTCACTGCTTTGTCTTTGCTCACAAGAACTAAGAGACACCAGTGGTCTCAGCCCACAAATATGTGGGCAGAGGTAACAGACCCTGAAGCTCTATCCTAGAGGCAAGAGAGTGTTGAGAGCAGAGAAAGGAGCAACTAACCACCCAGAGGTGTCCGGAAGGCATTCCGAAAACCTGAGCTGCATCGTCAGGGTACTGCATGCACAAAGGTGGGAGCTGGATGAATCCTAACGTCATCACCCAAGATTAGAACTGAGCTCTCCTGGTGAGCAGAGACACACTAGTCAGAAACAAGTTTGGTCCCCAGTGCCTGGGACATCCAGTCTCCACACCTGTGGGCCATCCTCAGTGGGGTTCAGGTGTGCAGGCACCATTTTACAGAGGAGTAAATGAAAGTGGCCAGGCGAGGTGACTCACGCCTGTAATCCCAACACTCTGGGAGGCCAATGGGAAGATCGCTTGAGGCCAGGAGTTCCATGAGACCAGCCTGGGCAAAATAGTGAGACCCTGTCTCTACCAAAAAAAAAAAAAAAAAAAAAAAAACCCAACCAAGAAAACCCAAAAACAAAATGTGTGTAAATGAAAGTAAAGACCCTGACCCAACTCACAAGGCTTCTAAGTAGAACGGCAGCACTTGCAGCCTGGGCTGCCCGACTCTAAGCCTGTGCTAATTCCGAGACCCCCACTGCTGGGGCCCTGCAGGGCACGCGGTCATCACTGTTCCAACTGCACAGCTCAATGGCAGGGCTCGGGTAGGGAAGGGCCCAGAGGACAGCAAAGGGCAGTGGGGGAAGGACCTGCCCGCAACCCTCCTTGAAAGAGCCCCAGAGGGGGAGAAGACCTCGAGTTTGCTTCTCTCCTTGCTCTAAAATAAGAACACTGGCCAACAAATACCTGTAGAGTTCTTTACAGTTTATGAAGCTTTTGTATAGGTCATCTCACTCATTCCTCACAACCAACTTAGGAAGCTTTATTTCTGTGACACGACAGAGAAGGAAACAGGCTTACAGAGGTTAAGGGCCCAAGACCACACAACTCGCTGTAGCCTGGGCCTCCAGACTATGGGTACCGACTACACATTCACGGTTCTTTCGCTGCCTCCCACAGAGCCCTCACGGTGCCCGGCTCATGAGAGCGCCCTGCCAGAGGCTGCGGGGCAGGAAGCCTTTTCAGAGACGTCTTGGGGACGGGCAGGCTGGGGATGAGTGGGCGGCAGCACCTCTCCCCAGGGTTGCGAAGTCCCTCAAAGGAGGGAGGGTGGCAAGTAGCTCAATTTTTACTTTGGGGACCTCACGGGCAGAGTTCGTTATTGTCCTCAGGTCACACAACAGTACCAGGCAATTTCAGGACCATCTTTCTAAACCTCCGCCCGTTCCAAGGAAGCAACACAGCTCTTCACAGCCCGGCTTCCCTCTCTGACACTCAGCACTTCCGGGGGAGCGGAAGGGAGGGAGAGCTGCCAGAGATCAATAAAGGTAAAAGGTCCCCTCTGGACTTTCGGGCTAGTGGTGGCTGGGAAACCTGTTTTGGCCCTAGGAGAAGCCCAGTGGCCACTGGCGCTGCCTGGGGGCTGCTGTGGGGCAGAGATAACACACACAGGAAGGGCGGGGTGGCAGGAGCCCTCCCAGGAGCAGGGCTTTCCCGTAAACAATGAGCTGCCCCCGGCCAGAGGAGGAGGTGATTCATCCCCTCACTGCTCCGCTCCTGCTGGCTCTGCTCACCAGGCACCGAGGACTGGCGTAGCCTTGGCCAGGCGCCGACGCCTCCCCTCCCCGCGCGCCTCCCCTCCCCGCGCGGTCCGGGATCTCACTCCAGCCCTTCTGGTAACTGGCTTGACTTCAAAAGCCTGGGTGTGTCCAAGAAGCGGTCTGGTCTGGGGCGTGCTCAAGTGCACCCAAGGGAGCAGAGGCCTCTGCTTTTGCTGCGAACTGGCTGGGTTTGGGGATCAGGGCAGCAGATGGGGGGAATATAGGGTCTCACCCATCCCTGGGGTCCCACCTGCCCATGGCAAGAGGCACACACTGAGAATGACATGGTGACTTCATGGGCCACCCCTCTGAGCAGCACCCTGCTGTCACTGTCATCCCCATGGCAGTAATTCCAACCAAGAAGACAGAGGGACACTTGAGCTTTTGAATTTGCCTGAAAACAGACTGTAGGAGAGGCCAATGCACCTGAGATGCCAGAATGTCAGCTCTTTTAATAGGGCGACAGACCCCAAGTGGTGCATAGACACTGTTTGCAGTGCTCCACTCCTGTGCTGCAATGTCCTTTTTCTGGCTGGAATGTCACACAGAAGCTCTTCTCAGGTGGCGTCTGGGGAGCAGATCCCAGTCCTGAAATATACAAAGTGGCACTTCCCTAATGGGCAGTGGTCACTGGGCTACACAGTCCTTTCAAGTCTCAAGGCAGCTCCTCAGGTCACTGCTTGGCCTTCTTCACAATGGTGCCCACGGCAGAGATGACAGTGGTCTTGGAGCCACTGGCGCTGGTGGTGACTGTGACGACAGCTGGCAGGGTGGCTGTGGTGGTGAGGATGGTGGGCTGGGCTATTGTCGTCACTGGGATGGCTGAGTCCCACTTGCTCTTTCTCTTTTGGGCATCTGGAGACAAAGCAAGAGAGAAGTCAGGGTCATGACCAACCGAAGAGCAGCGCCCTTCCCCTGCAGGCCAGCGGTGGGGCCCCGGCCTAGAAGGCCCGACGGGCAGCCAGTGAACCAGGTCCCACCCCGGAGGCTCCAAAGCTGGTTCTTAAAGTCTTAGCCCAGAAAAGAGCAAGACCGGGCGTAGACCCAGAACCACATGGTATCTCGTCTCCCTAAGAGCCAGGGCAACCCCTCATTCCATCTGTAGTGTGGCTGGGGAAGCAGAGCCGCACCCAAGCTGGGACAAGCTGCCTTCTACCTGCAACAGCAGTGCTGGCGGTGGTGGTGGTGGTGGCCGTGGCGTTGGTCGTGGTGCCTTTCTTGGTGCCTGTCACAAACTCAATCTGGAGGGGGAGAGGGAAGAGAGTAAAACCTGTGCAAAGCTGTGCATCCAACTCCTTTTGCCATCCATCTGCTCCCAGGGGACAGGAGTTTGGCACTACACAAAGGAGGCATTGCAAATCAATTCTGCTGTGACCATCTTGGGGGAGGGAGAAATGTCTAAAAACAGCCTGAAGGGGCTTTTAACCACTCAAAGAAAAGTTTTCCAAACAGCATCGGGTCCCTCCCGGCATCACCTGGTCTCTGCACATGCCCGGGCACCCCACTGCCCGCCGCCCACCTCACATGCCCAGAACCGTTTGGCCAGGCCCCTCCTCCTCACACCCAGGAGGAAGCAGTGCCCGCCCGCACAGGGGAAGGACAGCTCCGGTCCCCAGGCACTGCAGACACGTCCCTGCAACAAGCCTGGGGTTTGGAAGGGAGAGGGAAAGAGAGAGAAGTGAGATTCAATCAAGGGCTAAGAATGAGAAACCCCGATTATCCCTCGCACCAGCTTCCATATTCCTGGCCCTCTGAGCAGGCCGCCAGCACGCTCAGGCCCCGCAGCCCCTCTGCCTGGGGTGAGGGGAATGGTCTGGAGGCTGCAGCTGCTCAAGGAGGGTCAGGCCCAACCAGAGGTGGAGGAGCCAGTGTCCTGATGCCCAGTGCTCCCTTTCTCGGAGACTCTGGTCACAAAGGTCACAGTGCCCAGAGATGTTTTAGTCTCACAGCCAAACTGATATTACCTGAAGGACCCACACCATGCTGCTCAGGAAGATGTGGCCCTCAGGGTCCTAAAATGAGGAGTCACTTGGCCTTCAGACATGGGACCTACAGGGTAGCACCCAGGCAGGTTGCTGAGATCAGCTCTAGAGGCCAAGAAACTCACAGATTGGAGCAAGCTGGGGCCCAGCATTCTCAGAAGGAAACATCTCCCTCCATTCAGGCCAGGGAGGGCACCGATGACCCAGAAGAGACAAAGCCACCAGGGCTCTGCAGTGAGGAAGGGAGCGGAGGGGAGGGGAGGGCATAACGCAGCAAACCACAGGACTCCAGGAATGAAGCAAAGGCAAGAGGCCGCCGGCCCAGCAGCCTGCTCAGTGCAGGAGGCCCAGCGGAGGCTGCACAGGCATCGCCGGGCCGTGAAGTTGGGTCAGGGTAGGGTCAGCAGGCAGGACCCGCGCACTCCACGCATCTGCCTTTTTTAGCCAGGAGGTCTGTCATCACTTACTTTGGTTCGCTCTTTTTTGGCCTTTTCCAATTTGTCCATTTCAATCTTCTGGGCCTTGGCTACAAAGACAAGATAAGCTGTTACGCAAGCCCAGGAGCAGCTCTGGGCCAAGGGAGCCCAGTGCATTCACGGGCTTGTCCCTTTGCACAAGGCGAAATGAAGCACCAGTCCCTGGTCAGCATGGAGCAGGGGCCTGGGGCCGGGGGCTGCTCGTGCTCTGCCTGGAAGAATCAGCTACCCCGAGCTCCAGCTCTGCTGCCTCGCGGGAACACAGACCCAGTGTGGACTACCTTCTCACTGACCAAGAGGAGCTGGAATTATGGATTTTATGTACAATGTTGGCAACTAACACAAATTAAAACAAGACAAAACTTGTATGGGCCAAACAAAACACTTCTACAGACCTAGTCTTGTGGCTAAGGGGCTGGACCCTTGGACATTCCTCCCAGTTCTCCCTAACAGGCCCCTTAGGCACAGGCTGTGCTCTCACTGGCCTCAGAACACACGGCCCCTCTGCCTGGGGCATTCTGCCCACACCTGCTCGGCCCCACGCCTCTTCAAACCTCAGCTTGAGTGCGGCTTCCCCAGCAAGGCCTTCCCACCCCTTTGGCCGAGTTAGGAGACCCTGCTTGCTGGAGGGTCCCCCCGTACCCGGCAACTCCCATTGCCAATAATCTCATGAATGTCAGAATTATTGGTTCAACCCTCTGAACCCTGTCTCCTTTGCTATGTCATAAGTAAGTCAGGGATGGCATCTGTCTCGTTCAAGACTATACCCAGCCCCTCGGAAACGGCCTGATGTAGAGGACACCCTGAAATACGTGTTGCCTGGAAGACTGACTAGATGGGTGCATGAACAGTGGGCGGGTGGAAGGCTACCTAATGCCTCGTAGTAGGAGTCCTCAGACCAGCCATGGGGGTCAAACATATCCTGAAAAAGAAAGGGTTAAAGCTGTAGTCAGTAGGAACAATCAGATGACAAATGACTTTGAAACGCAAGTCCCTTACCCAAGTCTTCCCCTAGACCTTCCTGGCCTGGGATCCAATCACCCCTGACAGCACAGGGGCTCAGCTGTCATCCCTGGTCTCTAGCCAAGGGGTGGCCAGAAAACTCTTAAGAGGATGAGAGCAATGACGCACTTGTCCAGCAACGCCACAGGCTGGTCTGCAGGAGCAGGGAGGCTATATCTGGGCCCTAACCAGTCAGGGGCCAGGGACCAGGTCTGTCACTGGAATCTCTTTACTGGACTATTTCAGAATAGCAAGAATAACAGAAGAGATGCGGACTGTGCTTTTCAACCAGCAGTGCTGCTACGTGGGCCTTTCTGTGGCTTCAGGGTCAAACCTTGTGGAGCAAGCAGAGCACCCTGAGGACCCCATCAACCTCCAGCCCCTGTGGACAGGACGCACCTTTGGGTAGTTGGTGCCAAGCTCATCAATGGCACAGAACTGAATCAGCTTCTCGTAGATGCTAAAAGCAGAACAGCCCAGGCATTACTCCCATGTCCCTGCATGGCACCAGGACCACACAGCTCCTGGGGCTGAGACAAAACCTTTAAAACCAGCTCAATTTTTCTAGGCAAACTTCCTGATGGGAGGCCTGACTGCCCCACTTCTGACCCTCCACCCTCCACCCTCCCAGGTAGATCGAACTGCTGGCTGCAGGCCAGGAAGAGTATGGGGTCAAGGTAACAGCTGCTTTCTGTGTCTCACCTGGATGCCTCTGACCTTTAGTCTGCATGGCTGAGTGTGGTGGGTTAGGCCAGGGTAGGTCCCTGCTGTCACATGTCACCCTCTTAATTTTTAAGTGTCACCAGCTTAAGCATTAGATGGAGTAAGACTCACATATAGCTCTGGTTCTAAACATCTTGCCTGTATGCAAAATTCAACAGTTTGGAGTTGGAAAAAGAACCTACAGTGATTGCGTATTCTGATTCCCCCATTGTACAGATGAGGAAACTGAGACCTTGAGAGGTCATGTGCTTTAGGTGCAAAGCAAGGCCAGGCGCCCCACCCCCCCAATCCAGTCCAGGTCTACTCTACATATTGGTTTATATGTTTAGTCTGGATCTTAAAAAGCAAACCTCTGGCCGGGTTAACACATTCTGCTGTGTCTAATAGGCACTTAGTGTGCTGACAGGTCTAGGTGATGGCTCCCTTGGGCTCAGGTGGGATCTGAGTTGGTCCTCTCCTCACTGCCTCCCTGGAGGCACCCAGTCCCCGGTCCAGCACAAATAACTCCACTGACTCTGCAGGCTCATGGGAAACCCACCTGGGGTTCCGAAATTCTTTCTTCCTTTGGATAATGTAGTTCATATCCATTCCCTCCTTTATCTTTCGCTCATAAAGCTTCTGGATCTTGTCCTATGGAAGAGGAACAGATTATGTGTGTGACAGACCCCACCTGACCACCGTTCCAGCCTGTGGTCATGAGAACTGTGTGGAGGTGAATGTGAGGCCCCCAGAGGTGTATGAAGCCCACCTCCAGCCATCTTCTCTCTCTCTACCTGCCTCTGTTTAGCGCTGTGCACAGTGAGATACAGCTTAAGGCACACAGTGGATGTGCATGGTCTGAATGCTGGTTTTCTATTAACACAGGCTAAGTCCTCAGTAGAACTGTGAGTCACTAGAGACCTGGGAAGGGCTACGTCCTTTCGGAGGAAAGCAGGAGTTGAGTTTTTTTTGATTTGGTGTCACAGATTTCCTAGAATGTCTTTTGTGGGGAGTTTATCAAGGGTCACCATCAAGAGCCAAGAGCTTGTCTCTCACTAAAAAACCCCACAGATTGCTGCCCCGGCTTTCAGTGGGAAACTGGAGAATCACTTGGCAGGCATCCAGGCTCACTGATGGTGGCCAGGGCCACAGGTGTCCTCAAGAAGGGGGTCCTGCATGCCCACGGAGATGATGCCCAAAGTAGACGGCATCAGCATTGCCCAGTGCCAATGAAGATGCTCGAGATACCCGAGTCTCAGGGCAAAGCCACCTCTGAGAAGAGCAGTCTTACCCAGGACGGTGGGCACCCGCCAGTGTAGGATCCATCTGCCACCTTCCCCCCAGTGGCAGTTAAATATACAGATTTTCCAGAAAGGAAACATTTAAGACACCTCACCTGCGAGAGGAGGTGGGCAGGACTGGAGGTCCCACGTGACCCCCTTTAGGAAATATCAGGAGAGGTGATCCACTTCCCTTGTTAGAAGCCACATCTTCCTACCGAGACTGGCTGGAGGAAGCACTGACTTGCAGAGAGGGGTTTGTGATACAATTACCAGGCAAGAGAGAAGCCAAGAGTGACAAACCTCTTTCCTCAACACTATCTCTTCAAAGGTAATGTACGAGGGAGGCCTTATACAGGCAGGTTGGCAACTTGTGGCAAACCTGTATCTTATAGATAACCTGGCTGTGTATCCTAGGCCATCAGATTGGTTCTACCCCTCAGATGAACTAAAATGTTTGCTCAAATGTCATGGTTTCCACCATTATTAAGATCTAAAAAGCAGAAGAAATATTCTGAACTCGAAGGCTGAGTGGCTGGTTGTCTCTGCCTGGCAAAGTGCTGGAGCCGTTCTTACAGGCTGGAGCTTGTCGTCTTGCATGGTGGGTGATGCGGTCCTGGAGGGTGGTGGTGGGCAGACAACTCAGCCAAGGGAGGAGACTTCCGGGAAAGGAAGGGAATCTGCACTGTGCCGCCAGTCCTGACTGTGGCCCTCCCCAGCCTGCTGCATTCCTCAGCCCCAGGTCCCATTAGTCATCCATCCATTAGGGTGGTGCCATGGGCTTGCTGTGTAGCCAGAGGTGCCCAATGGGAGCTACGGGATCAAAAGCAAAGCAGGCAGACTGGGTGTCATGACCATGCATTCTTGGGTGTCTGCCCCATTGTTAGCTACAAGGTCCCACTCACAGGGGAATGCACAGAGGGACATGGAGAAGCAACTCCAGAAGCTGAAATCCCAGCTGTCCCCCAAGGTCCCACTCCCAAGGGAGTAACTGCACTAAAAGCTCCAAATCCTTGGGATTTCAAAACCGCAGACCAGGTCTGTATGAGGTTTTGTCAGGCAAGATGCTACTGAATTGGCATTTTAGGGATATTAGGATCGGAATCTTATGCATATAAATGCTTGTGCTTTTGCATTTCTTTCTTTCTTTTTTTTTTTTTGAGACAGAGTCTCACTCTGTTGCCCAGCCTAGAGTGCCGTGGCGTCAGCCTAGCTCACAGCAACCTCAAACTCCTAGGCTCAAGCAATCCTACTGCCTCAGCCTGCCGAGTAGCTGGGACTACAGGCATGCGCCACTATGTCCAGCTAATTTTTTCTATATATTTTTAGTTGTCCAGATAATTTCTTTCTATTTTAGTAGAGACAGGGTCTCGCTCTTGCTCAGGCTGGTCTTGAACTCCTGAGCTCAAATGATCCACCCACCTCGGCCTCCCAGAGTGCTAGGATTACAGGCGTGAGCCACCAAGTCCGGCCAGCTTTTGCATTTCTGTAATTTGTTTATTTTACATTCAGATGGTCAGTTTCTTAGCGAAGTGCTTACTGAAAAGTTCCCATTGGCTCAGCAGGGGCCAATGTTATTTTCTCTGCTTAGGGTCGGGACCTCACTGAGGATGAGCTGGGGCCCTGCTGGAGAGCACTGCAGATGTGTGCGTATGGCAGTGCGCAGACGAGCCAACTCCTGAGATCAGGCTGCTCCCCACCTGGCAGTTCCTTTACAGTTCCTCGGGCCCCCTTTCCCTGCCATGGCCTCTTAAGGGTAAGACCAAAGCAAACACCTAACCGAGGCTACCTAATCTGCACAGGCCTCAGAAGCCGAGCCCTGTGCTTACTTGTAAGTGATTTGAACATCTGCCAGGGGGTTCCGGAGGGATCTTGATTTCATCAGGCGACATGTTCCGGACTCTTTCAGAAAAGGAGGCTGTTAAGAGAACAGAGGGAAAAATTCTGTAGGTGGGGGGTTGGGACGAGACAGACATGGACAATAAACAAGCACACAGAATGTTTTCAGGAGGGATAAATGCTATGAAAACAGTAAAACAGGGTGTTCAGGTATGGCCTCTCTGAGAGGTGTCATCTGAGTTGAGAGCAAATGACCAGGAGTCAGCCATGTGCCAACTTGGGGGAAGAAAAGTTCAAGGCAGAAGGTAAAGGCAGAACGTAAAGAATGCATGCTACCAAGTCACAGTGTTAACTTTTAAGGACAGAGTCTGTCCTCAGTGTGCTGGTAAATGTTTAATAACAAGGTGGAGGCGTGAGTTGGGGGGAGAGAAGAGGAGGAACCATGATCTGTAGCATTTGCCAATTCCCGGGGTATAAATTCTCCTGCCGTGGCCAATTTCAAGCAACCAACGTGAAGTCACTGAACTCAAGGCCAGGAAGATATGTGCACAATTAGCTCACAATGTGAGCCAGCTCTAGGACTCCAGAAACTCAGAGGTGCTTGGTGTCGCCCTTCTTGTCTCAGGCTGACCTGCCTAGGCTGTAGGAGAAAGAGTTCAGGGTTCCCTAGGTTTTGGATCCCAAAGTGTCCAAAATAGCCTCGTGCATAAGTAACACTTTAAAAAAATGACCTGTTATCAGCTTAGGGTCTTTTAAGAAATAAACCAATCAACCCTCTCTTGGCCCACCTCATTCTTGGGAACAAAAGGCCTGATTCTGATGTGAAGGGACAACTCCCTCAGAGATTTGCCACTGCCCACCCAAGTCTTGCTCTCTCCACTCCTCCTCCAAAGCTCTGGCCACCCTGGCACGGCAGAGTCCTGTTTTGGATCACTCAGACAATGCGCTGTTTGTTGTAGATTCTGCCTGTGCTCTTTAAAACATTCTCTCATGAAAAGGACCATACAATGAGCAAACAGCAGGCAGAGCAGGGCGGGGCAGGATGAAGGGAAAGAATGAACAAGCCACCACCACCAACATTCAGTAAGTACTTACTGGGTACCTACTGTGTGCCAGGCCTGGGGCTAACCCAGTGCTGACAATGGCTCCCCTGGGACCTGAGTGGCTGCCTGGGCCTTTCCCTTCTCCCCAGGGTGGGTTAATGTTTGCTCAGCAGATAAGGTACTTTGGTCTCACTGGAGTTCCACTGTTACTGTAAAGAACATAGTGCTGAGGAGGGCTGGGGACAGGCCCCCAGACTTTACCAGTTCAGCTGCTGCGGTACAAGCCTGTGCATACTGCAGATACACTCTAAGGCCAGGGGTTGAGCCCCGGGCAGTCTTAAAACATGATTACATGTGCTGATTTTCACCGGTGTCAGTGGATTCTCACTGGACATGCCCAGACCTGCCACTTTGGGTGAGGGCAAGAGGACAGAGACTGAGTGACATATAGATTCTGAGTTCCTCCTTCCTCCCAGCCCAGAGACAGTAAAAGTTCTCAGCCTCAGGGTCAAGAGGGTTGCAGAGGCCCATGGAGGGTGGAATCGGCTGGGGAAAGCTGGTCCTCATATAAGCACCACCAACAGAAGCAAGGTGGGCCTTGTAGGCGCTGGGCAATAAACATGTGGTAGTGGGGTAAGTTCTTCCCTAGGCTGATGAGATTGTGCATGTGTGTGACAGAAACACAAAGAGTACTCTTTGGTACTTGCCAGGAAAGCCTTTTGGAAAAACAGGGTGTGACCGTGTTGCCACAGCAACCCAACCACACTCTGGGGCTCAAATGGTATACAGTATGACAGCAGGAAGGGAGCCCAAGGCTAGAAACAAGAGAATTCCTAGGAAGTAACTGGCATTCAGGAAAGCAAGATCAGAGTGTACTGCACAGATTTCAGGAGGAATCTTTCAGTGATTCTCTCCTTCCTAAGCCTGAGAATGAATCAAATGTAGAAGACATCAGCCCCACAGAGCCTCAAACCATTTTCTCAGGAAATACATCTAGCAATGTGTCCACAGTTTGGAAGCAGTGTTTCCGCCTATGGTTCCTGCCTGGGTCTGCTGGGGGCATTCTAGAAGGGCAGCCACCTTTAGGACTCAAGCCTGCTGTCAGCGAAGTTACCTGCATGTGTGCCCAAGTCAGAGAACACTCACAGTGTCCACAGCCGCCAGTAGGAGTCTGAGCAGCAGCAGTGAGTGAGACAGGTTTATGAGAGGGCACAGCGAGTGTGGTGAGCAGGCTGGGGGGGACTCCAGGAGGCAGTGGAGTGTCCCCAGCTCAAGAGCAACATGGGGACCCCAACTGGACTGCCATTCCAGCACCACTGTTCTAGGCATAGCTGTGGGCATGGGTGGGGCCCCAGGAGGGCAGGGACAGGGTGTGCACACCAGCTCTGTCAAGGAGCTCCCGTGCTGGAGACGTCTATGAGGTAGATTCTCTGCTCTCTTGCTCACTCTGCTAAAGCTGGGCCTGTCTACACAGATGCCAAGTGCTTCCCGTACCAGTGGAGCAACCTGAGTTCCGATACCCAGAGGAGCTAACAAAGGAGCCGAATTCAGGCAGAGGGGCAGGCGGGCACAGCATCGTGAATGGAAACCCTCTGCACTCAACTAATTCCGTCCTTGAGAGGAGCTAAATAGTTACTATTCAATGAGAAATGGTAACAGTATTCAAAACTATGCAGCTTTAAGATCCATTTGTGTCCTCCATTGGTCAATGTATAAACAAACTGTGGTATATCCCTACAATGAAATATTACTTGGCAAGAAAAAGAAAGTAACATAGATGAATCTTTTTTTTTTTTTTTTTGAGACAGAGTCTCACTCCGTTGCCCGGGCTAGAGTGAGTGCCGTGGCGTCAGCCTAGCTCACAGCAACCTCAAACTCCTGGGCTTAAGCGATCCTCCTGCCTCAGCCTCTCGAGTAGCTGGGACTACAGGCATGCACCACCATGCCCGGCTAATTTTTCTATATATATTTTTAGCTGTCCATATAATTTCTTTCTATTTTCAGTAGAGACGGGGTCTCGCTCTTGCTCAGGCTGGTCTCGAACTCCTGAGCTCAAACAATCCGCCCGCCTCGGCCTCCCAGAGTGCTAGGATTACAGGTGTGAGCCACCGCGCCCGGCCGCATAGATGAATCTTAAAAGCATTTTGCTAAGCAGAAGATGCCATGAAAAACACTACGATCCCATCTGTATCTCATCTGGGGGTGATTCTGTCCCCCCCAAGGGGACATTTGGTAATGTCTGGAGACATTTTTCATTGTCACATCTGGGGGAGGGAGAGAGAGAACCTCTGGCATTTAGTGGGTAGAGACTAAGGATGCTGTTAAACATCCTATAATATAATCCACAGGACAGGAAAGAACTATACAGCCCAGAGTGTCAACAGTACCACGGCTGAGATCCTGATTTATATGAAATCCTAAAATAGGCAAAACTATAGTGAGGAAAGTAGATTGCTGCTTGCCTGAGGCCGAAGCGGAAACTGTCTGCAAAGGGGTGGATGGGCAGAAGGGAATGCTCTGGGGTGATGGAAGTGATCTGTAGCGTGACTGTGGTGGGGGCTAAAACAACTATATACGTACGTCGAAATTCATCAACGGCACATTAAAATTGGCAAAACTTACTCTATGTAAATTACACCTCAATAAAGTTATTTTTAAAAAGTGGCATAGAGGCCGGGCGCGGTGGCTCACGCCTGTAATCCCAGCACTCTGGGAGGCCGAGGCGGGTGGATCGCTCAAGGTCAGGAGTTCGAGACCAGCCTGAGCAAAAGCGAGACCCTGTCTCTACTAAAAATAAAAAGACATTATCTGGCCAACTAAAATATATATAGAAAAAATTAGCCGGGCATGGTGGCGCATGCCTGTAGTCCCAGCTACTCGGGAGGCTGAGGCAGTAGGATCGCTTAAGCCCAGGAGTTTGAGGTTGCTGTGAGCTAGGCTGACGCCACGGCACTCACTGTAGCCTGGGCAACAAAGTGAGACTCTGTCTCAAAAAAAAAAAAAAAAAAAAAAAAAAAGGAAAAAGTGGCACAGAGAGAGAAAGTGACAAGTTGGTTGTGGAAGAGGTTGGGGGCTGAGACAGCTGATGCCCACATACATTCCACCGCTTGCCCAACACCACTAGCAAGAGCCAGCGTACACGGACAGGCTGCCTTGTCTGCTCTGACCCTGCAGGAGTGAACAGCAGGGCCGGCTAGAGTAACGGAGGGGAGCAGAGGCCCAGGCTCCTGTCCACACCTGGCTCTGTGGACAGGCTGCTGGCTTCCCGGCAGACGTGTGCCCCATTTCCTCTGCCCTCAAAGCCAATTGTTGTGCCCTGATAGTGCCATTTTCTAAAGAGCAAACTCTAGGTTTTAGGAATATCCTAGCTTTTATAGAATTTGAAATATTCAAATTCTACTGATCAGAGAACCCAGGGATCATGGCAGAGTCCTGCTGAGAGCCTGGGCTGCTCAGAGTCATCAGGTTCCTGTCCAGTCGTTCCTCAGAAGAGAAAGACAATGAACTATTAATATATTTCCAGCTCTTTTAGTTAGTGAAAGATAGAACGGGCTCTCTACCTTCCACCCCCAGCAAAAGGGTGTGAATCAGAGAAAGGACAGGTGAGAGGGGCTGACTGCTGGAATAGCACTTTCAGGCTGAGCCTCTGGGCTCTGAGCCCCCAGGGTGGGAGCGAGGGAGCATGAATGCAGGCACACAGGGGCGGGCTCGCAGGACGGCACAGCCACGGGGAGCAGGAACCCTCCTTGTGAGGGTTAGAGCAGGCAGGGAGAGCTGGTAATGGCCACCACAGGGAGGGAGGGTCAACCCCACTGTGAGGTCTGGATTTGGACACCAGGAACTTCCCCTGGGTCAGGCCTTGGGAACCGTTACAAAGTCCATGGCCAAACTAAAGGAGCTGAGGGGCTTTCTAAAAAGATTAGCAGAGGACTTCGATGATGTGTGCTGTTTTCCAGAAACATAATGTTCTCGCTCCTCTCAAGTAACAAAAGGCCCCAGACTCCAGGGTTGTGAGGCATGTTCCCACCTGGGGACAGAGCAAAGTGCCAGCAGAGGCCACATGCTGACTCCCTGAGCAACATGAACACGCCAGTGCAGAGGGGAGGAGGGGCACAAACACAGAGGCAGGCCTGGGGCACAGACCAAGACACACTCCCAACTGAAGGGGCCCCAAATTCCCTCTCAACATTGGCAGCTGACCAAAGACCAATAAAACACACCATGAATACGATTTTCAAAGAAGAATTGTTCCCCAGGCATCTCACCCAGGCATCCTAGGAAATGCCAAAGGCCCTGAGAGGGAACACAAGGGATGAGGACTCTCAGCCGAGAGGAGCCCTGTGGAGTGGCAGGCCTGGACGGGCACGGTGCCCCCGAGTACTTACCAACTAATTCCTGGGGGTCTCGCTTTTCTATTTCCGTGTTATCCTGCAAAAGAGAAACAGAAATGCAAGGAGGTAAGGCCAGGGCTCCTGAGCCACAGTTATTCTGTCATTGAGACCACTCAGGGTTTTCAAAGGAGAAGAGGTAAAAGTACCGCCAGGAACACTAAAGGGGAGCCAATGCTTTGGGGGCCTTCTGGCACCCCAGAGCCTCTGACGCCCCTTCTCTCCTCACAGCAACTGGATGCTCCAGAGCCCTGGTTGGTCTCTCTTCCCTGGTCACTCCCTCCAGCAGTGCTGACCACCACCAATGCGGAGGAGAGCAAATGTCACCTGGATGACCTGTACCCTGCCCGCTGCTCTCCCCGGGTCGGAGGAAGCTTGAACAGAGCACAGAGCACCACCGCCTCTGCTGCCGGAACTGAGGAAGCAAGAGGTGACTGCTTTGTCACATCAGACTCCCAAGACAAAAACACAAATTAGCTGCTCCCAAGAGATTTTCTTATCTTTTAGTTTGAACAAAAAAATGGAGATTTTTATCACAAGGATAAACGGATCACTTATAAAACTCCAAAGCAAGCATGCAATGCGCCTTTGACAAGTGACTGACTAGGCTCAGAAAGCCCCAGGCTCGGGGACGCCTCCGTCTGCCTCTCTTTACACTGGCTTTATGTTCTCTCCAAAGAAAAGCTTTCTCCAATCCTTAATAAAATCACTGCCCCACGACAGCCACGTCCACACGTCCTGCAGAAACCTAAGAGCCAAGGCTTCTTATCAGACACCTTCTGGATTTCATTGCTTCAGAGTGAAAGCTTCATCTAAACCTAATCAACACTGAGAAGGCAAGGGTCCAAGCTCCACATCACAAGCCTTCCCTTGCCTCTGTTGTTTCAAGTATAAAATGGTGAGAACTTATCTGTTTTCCCCATTTCCGGTCCCTCAAGCCCAGTTAGGTCAGTGATCTCAAGTGCCACAACATGCTAGGGATCAAAATGGCAAAAGCTGAGTTCACAGAAAGTTGTTGGATCTCATTTCCTTTCCCTCTGGTTAGCAAGGGAGGAGCTAAGACGGTAACAACTCTGCAAAAAGACCTTCACTGAACAGCCACAGAGCTCCACGGGCTCCATTTACACAAAGAAATGCCACCCTAAGCCACGTCTCAGAAAAGAAGGTTCAAGGCAGGCTACTCAATTCCCTCCCAAGCTATGGCTCCATGCCGAGACCAGACCAGTAGTTCTTACCCCCTTCCCCAAAAAGTCCCTCCTGATTCGGGGACAGGCCAAAATCCCCATTCTTCTGAACACTGCAGCTATTCATTCAACCTGGAAGGGCACAACATCCAGGCCAGGCTGCTTAGCAACCCATCTCTTCTAGCCACCACCCCCTGCCAATCAGGTGGGTGGAGAGGAGGCTGGGAGCGGGTGGGCAGGGGGCCTGGAGGACTGCCACGCCAAGTTCAGGTTGGAGTCATAAATCAGCAGCTCTATAGAGAGCACTAGTCTCTCAGGGGACCAACAACAACCCTTTTGTAGCAGTGACTCTGAAGATACCCATGTTACAGAGTGTGTCAGTAACAAAATGTGGGACTGTAAAATGTCCTTAAATTTTCCCTCTAGGGGACAGCTTTCTGGGTGCTAACTGTGGGAACACATCAGCTGGATGTATCTTCCCTCCCCCCAGCCAGCTGGCTGGTCAGACGGGGACTGACCCATTAACTCCTCTGAAGGCCCCCACTTGTCCCTTCTCATGGCCTGAACTGCAGAGCTCCGGAGGACGCTGGATCCACACATTGGAATCCCAACGCGTCCAGCCCAGAGTCACAGGAAGTTAGTCACCAAGCGTGCAATGTCTCTTCAAAGGAAAAAACACCTGTTACTTCAGGGGCTCCTTAGGTAAATAAAGAGGCCAGAAGCCTCCCTGTGCCTTCTTGCAGCGTTGCGACCTTGGGGCGGAAAGGGCGTGTCAGGGCGTGTGCAAGTGTGGGAACCCTGCATTTCACAAGCACCTCGCCAGGCTTAGCTGAGGTGCTTTAGTCACGTCTCGGGAAGAAAGGAGCTGATGGGACAAATCGCAGACAGGAAGTGTGTCCTCTCCTTCTTTTAGTCTTTCCCTTTGGCTCTCTTTACATTGGCCTTATGTTCTCTTCCATTCCCCCCAAATTAATCTTTCTACACTTAAAAAAAAAAAAAAAAGGATAAACTGGGTATAGCTGGTTTCAATTTGCCAGCTAGTCTACTCTTTGCTTTTCTACCCTCGTGGCACAAAAAAAGGGTGAGGTGTGCCCAGAACACACCCTGAACCCACAGGGCTGTGACTCTCACTCAATCCTGGACCCAACACCCAGCTTCCCACAGCAGAACCCAGCCCCACACGCCTGGTACTTTCAGTGCCTCCGAGCAAAGTGCTAATCAACAGCCTGTGGGCACAACTCCAAGTTTAAGAAGATTCTCCTACCTTGAGAGAATCCTATAAGCCAAATGTATAAACAAGCCTGCCCAGCGCTGAAGCTGTCCAAGTCAGTGTGCTTCAGGAAGCGGCCAGAATCCTGGCACTGAGGCCTCCTCTTTAGACTCCGGAGTCTGTGTTGGTTCAGATTCCCACTGGTGTCAAGGCACCCTTGGGACCAGGAAGGCTGTAAGAATCAAATAGTGGGAACCTGCCTCCTGCTGGCCACACCTTGTCATGTTTTAGAATGTAATTCTGCCCTGAGACCAACAAGCTGATGGTGAGCCTGCTGGGCCCCTGGGTGTCTGTGTCACTGTACAGAGCTGCTCCTGAAGAAAGACAACAACCCAAATTCTCTGGATCCCAAAGTGTCCACTCTGCCCAAACAGCTTAATCCCACCCCACAATGAAGGGCCTGGAGCCATTGCAACACCTGGTCTTCAAATGGAGATGGGTCCAGGACATTAACACCACTGAGGAAAGCTCAGTGAGAACGTGAGGATGGTGATGAACACCCCAAAGATGCTTTTTAGAACCATTTATTTACACCTAACTCTCCACTGAAGCAAGTGGGGGGATGGGTGAAGGGGGGACGGGAGAAGGGAGGAAGGGGGAAGGCAGAGTTACAAGGATGCAAGAAAAAGCAACAAGAAATCACTGTTCCTCTTTCCTTCCCCCAAAGCAGTGTTTTGAAACGCACAAAAGACACCTGTCTTGACTTGTATGAGTCACCCCTCTGGCCTCCAGGTGGAGATTCTCAGTTAGTCAAAGTAATGAACTTAGCCTGGAGGTCTATATTCCAGACATTTGTCTGTATCAGCCAGAAGGCATGGAACCCACAGCCCAGAGACACGCAGGCCCCTCGGAACAGACCCAGTTCATAAGGAAGATGAAAACAAAGCGTCTCACCTAGGAAAGAAAAGCAGCACCTAGGAGAAGAGATTAGGTAAACCTCTTCAGCTTCCTATTCAAGTCCAACTAAGACACAGGAAGAACAAAAAACAAAACCCACAGCTTTCCAACAAAAGCGAAGTTAAAAACAGGGGAGGGAGGAAAGAGCAAGAAGGGCTCAAATGCTGAGCTGGTCAAGGAAACAGGCTCTGAGGCCAGGACTGCTCTTCTGTCAGCACCCCTCCAGCCTCCCCAGCTTTACCTGAGACTAAAGTCCCAACAACCAGAGCATGACGTGGCTGCGGCGGCTAGCACTGCTGCTGGAGAAGAGTGATCTGCACCTGCCCATTTGGTTTCTTAATCAATGTGACTGAGACTTGTAAGATGTAATAGCCACGGCTGTAGGTTGGTGGCAGGGGCCACGATGTTCTCAGGAATTACACAACCTGTAATGTGGTTCCCCCCTGCAGAGAAAACAAAAGCCCAACTACCGATGAAGCTCACCAGAGCAGAAGGAGGAGGTAAAAACAATACAGATCCATGAAGCTGGACAACCTGCCATGTGCGCTGGGCAAACCAAGTCCTGACTGAGAGAACGGGGGTTTATTTACAGCCAGCCATGCCTCATTAATCCTTCCTGGAACCAGCCCCACAAGCACACACCATGCTCCAGCCTCACACCTGAGACACAGTGACGGCTGCCTCCAGTATCCAGATCCTGCCAAAACTAAGTGCCACATTTTCTTCCCAGCTTTGGAAGTATTAGGCACAGAGAGTGCACTCTGAACAGGGGCATAGGGCAGCCTCTCCCCAAGGCCGGGGCAAGAATGCTACAGACTGAGTGTTTTCTGTTGGACAATGTAATCCTGCATCTTACGTACAAGTAGGTGGCAGCTAGGGAGGCAGATTAGTAAAATAATGCCTTCCAAACCTTATGATCCCACAGAGTTGGGACAGCCCATGTCCTGATAAGGTCTCACTTAATGAACAGAGTATCTATTTAAAAAAAAAAAAAATCAGAGACAGGGTCTTGCTGTCACCCAGGTTGGAGTGCAGTGGTGTGATCATAGCTCACTGCAGCCTCAAACTCCTGGGCTCAAGTGATCCTCCAACCTCCAGAGTAGCTGCAACTACAGGTGCCACACCCAGCTAATCTTTTTTTCATCTTTTTAGAGATGGGGTCTCGCTATGTTGCCCAGGCTGGTCTCAAACTCCTGGCCTCAAGTGATCCTCCTGCCTTGGCCTCCCAAAGTGCTGGGATTACAGGTGTGAACCAGTGCGCCTGGCCACTATATACCTTAAAAATGAATCCTCACCGTGGCCCACAAGCCCTGAGGATTCCCTACAGGCCATTTCAGCTTCCACCTCTCTCTTCACCGGCCCAGGACCTTTGCAATACCTGCTCCCTGAAACAGCCCCCTCCCCACCCTTGCCTAGCAAGCTCTAGGCAGACCTCAGACCCAGCCTTCCTCTACCCTCATGCCCATCTGGCCAATGAAGATATACTGCCCTACACTGAGCACTCACAAACTGTCTTACCCACCACCAGGAACAGTCAGTGCCTGGCCCATGTAGGTGCTCAAACACTGATCTCCCTCTCTTCTCTCACTCACTCATACACACACACAGACGTGCTCTTTTCTAATCAGCCATCGTTGGTTTTTCTTCAGTCCAGTTTAGGTTCCACAGTCCACACCTACCTTCAGCTGTAGTATTTTAACCCTGACTCAAAACCTGTTCAAATCCAGTCAGTTTAATGTGCAGATTCACTGAAAACATCAGAAAAAGAGGCAGCAGTGAGCTGACAAAGGGGCTCACCTTGTAATAAAAGGCTGGCACACGACAGGGAGAAGGTGGGGAGGAGACACCAATACTGAATTAAAACAAACTTTTAGATCTTTGCCTTTTTCCTGCATCCTCTAACTATTGTGCCTAATGCTCCTAAATCCTAAGACAAAAAGTCAGAAACACTATATAGTTAATTCATTTATTTATTTCACAAATAATTTATTGAGCATTTATTGTGTCATGCCTCATACATAAACAGAGTGGCAATGGCCAGCACTGAGGATAAATTACACTCGGTCGAGGGGCATGATTCTAGGTGTTAACGCTGAGCTCTTTGGTTACTGATTTCATTTAATTTTCACAACAGCTCCATGAAACTGCTCTTAGCCAGCAGACAATACTGCTCGCTCCTTCAGTAGGACTGGTATGCTCTCCCCAGGAAGCCCTCCTGGGGGACATCAAACTGACAGTCAAAACAAGGTTTTCTGAGACAGATATGAGTCACTTCAGGTTGCCAAGAAAGCAACAATTCTGGATTACTTTAAAAAAATACCTCAAAGCTCCAGGATAAAATGACACTGGTCTGATAGAGACAAAGACAGGGCAGGGAGTAAGAGCCGGTAGCAACCCCGAGCCCAGCACAGCTTCTCAACCCGAGCTGCGTGGGAACATCCACCCCATGGTCCAGATGCCGCGGCCCCCACGCACAGGGGAGCCTGGAGAAAGCCCGTCACCAGCACGTTTCCTTCAGTTGTATCCTGTTGGCCAGGACTGGGCCCTGCCATGGGCACACTGCCTGCCTGGGGATGGAAACACTCAATTTATCAGGAAAATGGGCGGAAGCTGGTGGGGCCCCTTTGGACGCGGTGGAATTGCCTGTGCTCCCAGCTTACTGACGGGAAGCCTCCGCTCCACCGACCACAGGAGGTTTCTAGGCGAGGGTTAAACAGGAGTCTGCCAAGACTTATCAAGCCAGCTCTGGAACTGGCTGTGCAGACTGAAGAAAAGGCAGGGAGGGGGGAAGGAAACAGTTTCTTTCTCTACTTGAAAAATCTGGCTAAAACAAAGCTGATGTGGCTCAGCATGGCTGGTGACATTCTGTCACATGGAACGAAACGTGCTGCAACCAATCAGACTTCAACATAAATGCAGGAAGCCATTTATTTCCCAAGGGGAGACTTTTGTTGTCTGACTATTCCAAGTGTAACCTACACTTGATTCATAACACCTGAGGACTCTAAGTTTCTTGAAAGTCATAGAAGATGGTCAGAAAAGGCCATTCCCCTCCTCTCTCATCTCCAGTGTCAGGGGTGGGTGTCTCTGGGTACAGAGGTTTTCTCCCACCCAGGATTTGAGTCAAGCCCTCAGGGGCGGGGCCAGGCCAGGCTTTTGTTCTTCAAGGCTTCCCACAAGAACAGCATTTCTATGCTTTAAGTTGGTATTTTTGAGGAGTGGGGGAGAGCTTGAAGCCAGACAAGGACAAAGGAGACAGCTTTGTGAGGCTCAGAATGGCAAAGTGAAAGCTGTGAGACACACGACTCTACATGGCCACCCAATTACAAATGCTTTATTCCATCAGAGAGGTCAGCCGCCAAGCTGGCAAGTTAGATTACCGTCCGGGGCAATAGCCTGAGATACCGGAAAGGCAGGAGGGTGGAACTGCAAACTTGTCACCATCTCCTTACCAGTAGGAAGGGGAATGCATTATCCACAGGGCCAGAAGGAATGCCAATGTCTTTAAGGCACAGCTCAAGAAAAGTCTACCTAACTCCAAAGTTAGGAATACAAACAAGCAAAATCCTACCGAACCCAGAAATCACACAGCAGCATTTCATGGGGCACAGCACAGAACAGAACAAAGGTCAGAACTGCTGGATCCCTAAGGACAGGCAGTTTTCTGCATCGTATAATTTCAAAAAGACGAGTCCCAGCTGGGGAAGGAGGCGCCCTGGCCACACCTCGGTTAGCAATTCGTGGCATCTAGCCCGAAGGGAAGGAGGTATGTTGGGGCTTGCATGGCTGACAGGAGGCTGATAGGAGAGCCGACAGGCACGGAGTGGCTCATTCTCTGCTGCAGGGGCACGGGGAGTGGGGTGGGGCTTCTGGGAGTCTCAGCTTCAGTTTACTCAGAGCAAGTGTGGTGAAGGCGGCCCCTTTGGCAGTGCAGTGGAGCCAAGAGGAGGGTCGGAAAGAGAACAATGGTCATTCTTCACCCTTTGCATGGTATCACAACTTCCAGCAATGACCAGTGTTTCTACCAGCAGCATTGAGCCTAAGATGGAGTGAGGCCTTCTTTGGAAAGTGGCAGGACAAGGCACCTGGCTTAGGTTTCTTTCACTCTGGACAACTGAAGAGTGACTTCCATGGCCCGCCTCTGTCTGCTGATCAGATCAGATCACCACTCAGGCAGACACCTAGACCCCAGCCTGGGGTGGGTTCTCCCCAGCATGGACACTCTAGGAGAGTCCAGAAATTCCATGTCTCCCACTTCTGCAAGGCGACCCTAGCATTGTTGAGAACAAGCCTAAAGAAGGCCAGTCATTGTGCTGAGAACAGGGAAGTACCAAACGCTACGTAGGTTTGGACATTCTGAACAGTTCAAGGACCATGTTACAATCTCCAGAGAGAGGATTGGATGGTTCACAAACCAGCCATGGCCAAGGGCCACTTCCTTCTCTGGTCCCAGGTGAGTCATACTGTAATTCTTTCCCCCTTCTAATCAGCACTCAAAGGATCATGGGGTATGGGAAACAGAACACAGGGCAGAAGGGATAATAAAACCAGGATGCAGGGAGCGAGCATATACTCTCCCTTTCACGTAACTGTCCCCAACACAGAACTCACTATAAGCTAACATACATTACTCAAGTCTCATGATAACCCTATGAAGCAGACATTATTATTTCCATTTTGCAGACGAGGAAACAGAGGTAAAGCACAATGAAGCAGCTTGCCCAATAAATGGCAATGTTGAAATTCAAACCCAAGTCTGTCTGACTCCACAGCCCAGTTATAAGGCCTCCCACCTTCTCACCTTCTCCCATTAAGAGGCTGCAAACAGTAATGGTTTCTATGAAGCCATTGGTTAAACCACTGGGTAAGTCAACAACAAAGACTAATGAAGAAACACACCTCTCCAGGAATGACTCCCTAGCAGGCCACAGAGAAAAGTGGGTGTTAAGCCCTCGACTTAAGGGGAAGACAGCCAGATTTATTACCTTTCAGCTATGAAGATCAGAGGAAACAGCTCCAGGGTCCATGGTGCCCCAGTGAGTAATGTCTGAGTTGACTGGATCGGAAGGGCTGGTCCTGCAGACTTAATCATATCAACAGAGGGTGCTGCCACCCTGTCCTTAGCCTAGAGACTTCCTAGGGACTCACAGAAGAAATGCTTCCAAACCCTGAACTCTACTAAGCTCTTCCCCTTTCCTGGGTGAACAACTGTGTGGACTTCCAATGAGAACACAAGCTTTAAAGGGTGAGTTATTTCTTCTGACCTGAGTAAAGAACACGGCAGGCTTCCTGTCCA
Organism: Varecia variegata; assembly: GCA_028533085.1. Taxonomy (NCBI): domain Eukaryota; kingdom Metazoa; phylum Chordata; class Mammalia; order Primates; family Lemuridae; genus Varecia; species Varecia variegata. Next base: position 143,009,986 of record CM052441.1, on the reverse strand, counting down.
TCAGAGAATCTCACTGGAGACAAACTACACACAGCATTTTATTCAATAACAACTATAAAAATACATTCAGATTTCACTACTATAATGTAGTAATTCTGGATTTAATCTATATAGCTGAAGTAAATATGAGAATGCAGGAATTGATGTGAAAAAGTAAGGTGCTAAAGACTGGTGTCACTAGTAGAACAAAAGTAGATCTCAGTGGGGTTTTTTGTCTGTTTATCATTCCCTATTTGAAATATTTAGAAATCTAAAAAATTTTCCTACAGTTTTATTGAGATATAACTCATATACCATACAATTCTTAATTTTGCATTTGTGTCATGCTATTATAATTATACAGACTAGCAATATTGAAGATGTTTATCACATAGATGGCAACAAAACTGGATAAAAATATATATACTATCATAGGCAAACAAAAGATGGAAGAACAAAAATGGCTGTACTGTTAGTATCACAGGATCAAAAGATTTTTTTTTCCTTTTATAAAACATTCAATCTTGCTATAATAATTTGAAAACAATAAAAGTAAACACAATATAAAAACAAAACCCTGGGCTGGCAAGGTGGCTCAAGCCTGTAATCCCAGTGCTTTGGGAGGCCGAGGCAGGAGGATTACTTGGGGCTAGGAGTTTGAGACCAGCCTGGGCAACATAGGGGAACCGTCTCTACAAAAAATAAAAAACAAAAAATTAGTCCTAGCTACTTGGGAGGCTGAGGCTGGAAGATCGCTCAAGTCCAGGAGTTTGAGGTTATAGTGAGTGATGGAGCCACTGCACTCCAGCCCGGGTGTAGAGTGAGACCAGAGATAGATAACCTTTGCTCTCCCATCCTACAAGCAACTCTCAATTCTCAGACTTCTCCAGAAGTGTACCAACAAAGGCACATAAATAACCTGTTTCCAATGTTACAAAAGGACTCACAGTTCCTATCCCACATCACTTGCCCTCCTAAATATCTTGTAATAGCATCTTCCTTTTAGACTTCAGAGGCCTGGAGGTACAGCAAACACACCCAGACCCAAAATAGGAAAACCTTCTGCTCTGCAGAGATCCTGCAGAAGCTGTACATGTTCTGGAGTCTCTTTATTTAAGTGTTCAATAAAGACAATATATGTTTTCAACCTGTAGTGTTGCCCACATGCAACTGCTGGTAAGTTCCTGAATGTTCTTCCTAAAACGAGTGTCAATGGGAAATACGCTCCTTAGGCATCTTTCAGTTTCCAGATTTGATTCTGGTACTTCAAAAGGTCATTCAATCTGGTGAGTTTGACCGTGTATAAAACCAAAAAATAAAAAAAATAATAAAAAATAAAAAAAAAAGGTCATTCAAATGCCAGGACAGTGGGAAAGAGTTGGAGAGGAGACAGAGTGAGGAAATTACTTAATCAGTCCTGCCCAATATAAACTCTTCATCTAGACTCCGAGTCAATTAACAGAGATAATGCAAGGCAACTGAGAAGCTGACCTTCTTCAGAGTGGGTCTGGACAGCCACTGGAGGCAGGGAACCAATTGCTCTGGTGGGCCTGGCCTCCAGGAACAGTAAGTGAGTTCATAGCAAGTTCCCCCACTTTGGAGCTCTAAGACAATCTAGCACTGCAGTTTCCAAATTGTGTATTAAGGGACCCTGGGGTATGGCAGCAAATTCACAAAGGTGCCACAGGATATTTAAAATTTTCACAGGAAACACAGCATTACTCAATATCTGTCAGATACCACACAATTTTATGTGTATTATTTTTTCAAATGGCTACTAAATTGTCAGAGCAGTAATGATTATTGTTTGAAGCTAATCTCTTAAGAAACAGAACTATTAGGTATTTCTTTTGGCCTAGAAGCTCTGTGAAAAACTACTGAGACACCAAGGGCAGTGAGCTGAGAAAATGTGGCAACTTCTGACCTATAGGATAGGGGTGTATAATCAGGCGCAGTTATGCTGGAAAGGCCGAGTACTGCCACCAGTGAAAAGCACTTTCATGTAGTCCTGACCACCCTGTAAGGCGGGTCTCACAGCCCTGATTTCACAGAGGGAGCCAAGCGAGGCTGAAGTTAAGTGCCTGTGGTCCCACAGCTGGAGGGAAGCCAAGCCAGGGCGCAAGCCAGGTCTTCTGACCTCGAGTCCGCTAGATTGGCCATACGCTGTGAACTCCACCTTTTAGCACTACTTTCGGGATCTAAGAATTTAAAAAATGTTTTCTTTTACTTTAACTGGGGTTACACACACCTTTTAAAAAAATGTCAGAGCAATTTCCCCCCCAACTTGATGCCACCTCCATGACCCAGAGATACTATTTTGTTTTTACAGATGTTTGCTCCTTGGGCCAGGAGGATTCTTTTCCTACATCAGAGCCTGGACCACAAGAGCTCAGGGAGGCCAAGATCCCAGTTCCTCCCAGCTAGCTGGCAACAGGCCGCTCCATCTTTCTTGCTGTAGAGGTCACCAAACCCCGACTTTGTTTCCAAAGGAAGGGTGTGTCAGAGACAGTAAGTGAGTGGAAATACCTTCATCCACAGGAACTGTAGGAGTGGAGAAAAAATAAACAAGGGAAAACGTTCCAGGGCAACTGAGGTAAAACATGGACAAAGGGGAGCGGAGGAAGGAAGCTCAGGTGCCAAGGGCAGACAGAGGGAGGAAGCACTTCAGCGACCAGGCACCCTTCCCTGTAGTGAGAAGCTGGCACGAGGACTGCCACTTCTAGTCTGGCTTTTTCTAGGACAGCAGTGCCACCTTCTGTTAATTAATCAGAACACATAAGTATTAGGCTGCTTACTGAAGATGAGAAACTTGAACTTAAAGCAAAACAAATACTGAAACAGAAGTGCCCACACATTCAGTCTCCTGTGGAGTGCTCAGCCTCCTCCTCCGACCTCCTCTTCTCTAGTTTAGGGCAAACTCAGCCCCTGCAGAGCCCGGTCCCTGCCACGCTGGGCTGATGGACAGGACCAAAGGTTCTCTGCACAGGTGGGTCCTGAGTTGTCATCTCTTATTCAAACTCCCAAATATGGGACTTTGCACTTACAGTAACCCCACACATCAGAGTGGTAAAAATTAGGGCACTTTCCATTGTCTTTGTACTTCTTAAAGTCAGCAGATAAAAATGTTAGAGAATACTCAACTTTTCTTATCCCTAATGCCCAAGTCCTTTCACAGGAGGTTCCCAGGGAAATCCTTGGAGGATTAGTACAACCCCAACCCACAAATTTCTTATAGGACATTCATGACAAATGGTTTCTTAAAATTGGTCTGAAAAACCTCCAGAAACAACTCAATCCACTTTTGGCTAGAGATGACAAACAGTCCTTCATTACGTGAAGTCAAACCTAAAAATTCTACATGTTGCTCTAAGTTCTGCATCTAGCCGCCACTGCCTTCCACTCACCAGACCTTCAAATGTCAGAACGTAACTACCCGCTCTCCAAGTCTTCTCTCTTCTGACTCCTTTCCCTTCCCCCATGTGCCGTGGTTCTGAGCACCTCCATCTGACTGTTCTTCTCTGAGTGCACTCCAGTCCAAAAACACAGAACTTGGCTGAGTGATGGGCATCTCTTGGGACAACTGGCACAAGCACCGCCAAGACTGGGGGCAAGAGAAGCCCTTCCACAAGAAGGAGAAGTATGACTGGCGTGCCCAGCTGCCAACACTAAGACTGGCATTCACACAGTCCGCGTGCAGGGAGGTAACAAGAAATACCACGCCCTAAGGCTGGGTGAGGGGAACTTCCCTGGGGTTCCAAGTGTTGTACTCACAAAGCAAGGTTCACTGATGTTGTCTATGATGCACCCAATAACGAGCTGGCCTGCAACAAGACCCTGGTGAAGAACTGCATTGTGCTCGTTGACAGCACGGGTACCAACAGTGGTAGAGATCCACTATGCACTGCCCCTGGGCTGCAAGAAGGCGGCTAAGCTGAATCCCAGGAGGAAGAGATGTTAAAAAACAATCCAAAAAAAATTCAGAAGAAACGAGATGAAAGGAAAAAGAATGCTAAAATCAGTTTTCTGGAGGAGCAGTTTCAGCAGGGCAAGCTTCTTGCATGCATTGCAGCAAGACTGTGCCAGAGTGGCCAAGCAGCCAGCTGTTCGCTAGAGGGCAAGGAGCTGGACTTCCATCTGAGGAAAACCAAGGCCCAGAAAAGGAAATAAATCCTCCTCTCTCCTGTCTTAGCTCATGTAAGAAAAGTGTTCATTGTTCTATAAAAAACAAAACACAAAACCCACAGAATTTATTCCAAAACAGGCCAACGACATGCTGTGACCAGCCTGGAAAGTGAGCACAGGAGGTACTGGTAGCAGTGGTCATTGCAACTAACGCTGTGGAACACAGACACACCAGACACTATTGAGCCACGTACAGTCAGCCCTCTGCATTCATGGATTCAACCAATCTCAGATCAAAATTATTAAAAAAAAAAAAACCACAGAATTGCACCTGTACCGAACATGTACAAACTTTTATGCTTGTCATTATTTTCTAAACAATATAGAACAACTATTTACATTGCATTTGTACCACATTAGGTATTATAAGCAACCTAGAGATGATTTAAAGTATACAGGAGGATGTACACAGGTTATATGCAAATACTATGCCATTTTACATCAGGCACTGAAGCATCAGCAGATTTTGGTATCTGCAGGAGGTCATGGAACCAATCCCCATGGATACTGAGGGACGACTGAACTTTACTTTGACTTAGTTAATCTTCATAAAATGAACGAGGCAGATTTTATTATGATGCCTATTTTCCAGGTGAAAAAACTGAGGTTAATGGACTTCCCCAAGCAGAGCTAGAATTCAAACTGAGTTCTGATTCCAGAGCTTTAACTTCTCCCCACCACACTGGGCTGAACCATCTTACTCTGGATATTATACCTTCCCCAATGCAGCTCAGGACCCAATAAGGCTAACAACTGAAGGGACATTTGAGTGCAATAAAAACAGCTCTCCAACAACTGTTTAATATCACCGACCCACAATTTCTGTTTTAGAAGAATAGTGGTTCTCAAAGCTGGTCTGTGGACCCCTGGGTGTCTGTAAGGGCAAAACTGTTTTCTTAACAGTAAGTCATTATTTGCCTTTTTCATTGTGTAGACATTTGCACAAACAATGGTGAGTAAACTGCCGGCCTTTAGAACAAATCAAGGTAGCAGCACCTAACTGTGGAAGTAGTCATTATATATTCAATTAAAAAAAAAGCCAATTTCACTTAAAACGTTCAGACAAAGCAGCAAAAAATGATTAGTTTTATTAGATCCCAATGTTTAAAGAGATTACTCAAATCTCTTATCTCTTTAACATTTTGTGCGAGGCCAGGCATGGTGGCTCAGGCTTGTAATCCTAGCACTCTGGGAGGTCAAGGCAGGAGGATCCCTTGAGGTCAGGAGTTTGAGACCTGCCTGAGCAAGAGAGAAACCCCATCTGTGCTAAAAAAAAAAAAAAAAAAGAAAGAAAGAAAGAAAAGAAAAGAATAAAGAAAAAATTACCTGGGTGTGGTGGCATGCACCTGTAGTCCCAGTTACATGGGAGGCTGAGGCAGGAGAATTGCTTTGAGCCCAGGAGTTTGAGGTTGCTGTGAGCTAGGCTGACACCATGGCACTCTAGCCTGGGCGACAGAGTGAGACTCTGTCTCAAAAAAAAAAAATTTGTGCAATGACATCAGAGGTACGCATAAACACTTCTGCTGCATACCAAAGTTAAATGGTTCTTTCAAGGAAAAGCATGCACAATAGTTCCCCCTTATCCATGGAGGATATATTCTAAGACTCCGAGTGGTTGCCTGAAATCTTGGATAGTACTGAACTATATATATGCTATGTTTTCTCCTATACATACACACCTATGATAAAGTTTAATTTATAAACTAGGCACAGACAGGTGCAGTGGCTCATGCCTATAATTCCAGCACTTTGTGAGGCTGAGGTGGGAGGATTGCTTGAGACCAGCCTGAGCAACATAGTGAGACCCCATCTCTATAAAAAGATTAGCTAGGTGTGGTGGCACGCAGTCCCAGCTACTTGGGAGGCTAAGGCAGGAGGATCACTTGAGTCCAGGCCTTCGAGGTTATAGTGAGCTATGATTGCATAACTACACTCCAACCTGGGTGACAGTGCAAGACCTTATCACAGGGGGGGAAAAAAAACCTCAAAAAACTAGGCACAGTAAGAGATTAGTAATAAAATAGCATGATTATAAGAATATACTATAATAAAAGTAATGTAAACATGGTCCCTCTCAAACTATCTTATTGCATGCAACATTTTTGGATTGAAGTTGACCACAGGTAAGCCAAACCAAGGCTAAAGGTAGACTATTGTATGTGATTCCAGTTACAAGTTGAACTAGCCATTTTCTTCATGGAACATCATTTTTACCTGAAACAATGACAGGCAAACTGGTTATCTGGACTTGGGTATCTGGCAGACATTTTTTCAAAAATGAAGTCTGTTACCTACCTCAAGGAAAACTCTCGATAGTACTTATTGGCAATGATAAAATTTAAGCTTTTAAGCAAAAATTATTAGATTCCTGGAAAATGTGTACTCCCTACTGCGAGCCTGACAGCTTTCCGATACTTAACGGCTTTTTGAGACAGGGTCTCACTCTGTTGCCTGGGCTGGAGTGCAGCAGTGTGATCACAGTTCACTGCAACCTTGATTGAACTCCTGGCCCCCAGTGATCCTCCTGCCTTGGCTTCCAAAAGTGCTGGGATTACAGGTGTAAGCCACTGTGCCTAACCCTTTAACAGCTTGTCTGATGAGATCAGTAATGTCATTAATAAATGGGATTTTTGGGGTATTATAGAACAAAATGTGTCAACATTTTTTTTTTTTTTTTTTTTTTGAGACAGAGTCTCGCTCTGTTGCCCGGGCTAGAGTGCCATGGCGTCAGCCTAGCTCACATCAACCTCAAACTCCTGGGCTCAAGTGATCCTGCCTAAGCCTCCCGAGTAGCTGGGACTATAGGCATGCACCACCATGCCCAGCTAATTTTTGTATATATATTTTTAGTTGTCCAGCTAATTTCTTTCTATTTTTAGTAGAGACAGGGTCTTGCTCTTGCTCAGGCTGGTCTCGAACTCCTGACCTTGAGCGATCCTCCCGCCTTGGCCTCCCAGAGTGCTAGGATTATAGGCGTGAGCCACTGTGCCCTGCCAAAATGTGTCAACATTTAAGAGATTTGTATAACTCAATAAACCAACAATTTTCAAATCATTGGTGCCTTATGATGTACAATCGTATGTGGGTAAAAGATCCATTCAAAGTACAAGACAGACCAGCAGATTTTATAGAAACAATACAAAAAGTCCACTGATAAGGTTTCACATTCCATGTTGCAACTACCCTTTTTTAGGAAACTATTGCTTGTTGAGTTTTGATGAAGTATCAAAGAATATCTACAATAACCTGAAAGGGCTATTAAAATACTTCTCCCTTTCCAACTACCTGTGTAAGACCAGGTTTTCTTCAAATACTTCCATCTGTTGCAAAATATGTTGCAACACAACATATTGCAACAGATTGAATGCAGAAAGTTATGAAATCCAGCTGTCTTCTATTAAGCCAGACATTAAAGAAACTTGTCAAACAATGCCACTCTGTACTTTTTTCCCTCAGAAATACTTATTTTTCCTAAAAATGTTATTTAATATGTAATAGGTTTATTTTAAAATAAATAATTTAAAATTTTCTCAGTTTTAACTTGTAAAACAGTAAACATCAATGGATAAAACCAAAATGAAGAAAATCTCTTTGGGATCCTCAATTTTTAATTGTGTAAAGGATCTAAAATGTTTTGAGAATAGCTATAGATTAAAAGCAGATCTCAAAAAGCCAAAGTAAAAGGGAGAATGCCATCTAGTGGAAAAGACAATTATGACTGCAATCCACATGCTAACAAAATAAATGACACCTTTAAGAAAGATCCACCAGAAACACATCCTATTGTTAGAAACTTCATATGCTTAAGGCAGAAATATTCAAAATTAAGGGTTTAGAATTTGAAAAATACTGTTAAATATCAATTAAAATAAAACTTAAATGTGCCAGAAAAGTTCCAGATTTGAGGTACAGGCTGCTACCTGGAAGACAGTCTGATGCAAAGTCAGGCAGGAGGCAGCCAGGGACAAGCCTGCCCAAGACAAAGGCATCACAGAAGACTCAGACTGGGGATAGTTTCTAGTCCTTGGAGATGCCCTGAGGACTCTCCACGGTTGGCCTCTGGCAGCCACTGGGGACTGGAGGACGTCTAAGCTAGCAAGTTCTGTCCAAACCCTCCACAATCACCCACCAAAAGAACTAAATCAAGTTACTTTGAGGGCTAGATTTTATGGTCTTGTTCCTGAAGTCTCTCCAACAGGAATGGAAATTGTTCCTGAAACTTTTCATTCCACAATAAGACTTAATAAGACTTGAATAAGAAATTCAAGTGACTGAATGAGGTACAGTGAAGCACATTAGTCAAGGCACAAGTAGACAGGTCTTCCCAATCTTGACGTGCGCCTGAGAAGGCGAGGCTGAGCACAAAACACACACTCACACTCTTCCCAACTTTGCCTTTTTGGGTTTTGCCCTGTTCTTTAGCAACTGCTCTCAGACAGTAGTGAAGTCTGTTTTGTTTTTCATGACCCTCCCACCACCCAACTCACAAAGGCATGTCATTCCCCAAGGATTTGCTGTCTGGATCACAGCACTCTAGGAGTGACAGTTAAGTGAATATACACTGTTCTCCAGCCAACTTCACCAGGAGGCCTTCCAGCCTTAAGCAAAGGCTGCAACTGTATACGTATAGGCTCCGGGGCCAACAAATCCTCCTTGGCCTCCACAATGAATCCCAACATCTGACATCTCCCCTGGGTTGGTTTTACATACAGGCTCTAAGTCCCATATACCCCAAATACTATGACAGAGAAAGAATACTAATACTACTGATTGTTTTCTTTCTGCTAGCCTGAGCAGAGTTGTGACTATCTTTGATCTATGGGGCCACAGGCCTGCCTCATATCCTCTTGCCAGTAATGCTTGGATGTGTTCTTAGCCCTTGGTTCTTCACTCAGCACAGAAAGTAGCTTGCATTTACAGATTCTAGGGTTCATTTTTTCCTTCTCCTGCATACTGGTGCCAAAACTTACTTTCTTGGTAAAACACGTTCTTCTATCATTCACAACCTTTCATGATTTATTTTAATGGCTGCACACAGTTCCATCCAATCACAGATTCAGTTTAAATATGGAACAGCTCATACTATACTTTCAAGTATACTACTGTTTTCGATTATAATCAGACATAATTTTCTTAAATTCCACTAGGTTGCCTTGAAGGCTACAGCTGGTTTCAAAGCAGCTTCTAACTGCAAAACTTGGTCACCATTCCCCAGGCCTAAAGTGATGGGATTAGTCTTTCTCTTTGAGAAAAAAAATTGTCTCATAAAGAATGATTCTTCAACAGGTACATTTCTAATGCCCAGTGCACAGCACAGCAGCTTAACCAACACAAGAGGGTCTTAACCTTTACCATGATAGGATCCTTAAGGAATGTGACAGGAATTGCTATAAATTACTCTCAGCTGCTACTAGGATGGGACTATAAGAATGGCCATGTCATTTCAAAAAATACCATTCTGCATGGCTTGCCCAAGAGTGGAAGGGCACATCCCGGGGAAAATGAGAATTAGGCTCAGCATCCCTAACAGTTGCAGAGCGGCCTCACTTTGGTCCGAGTCTTAAAGCCTCTTATTCATGACTAGATGACTAGAGAACTCAGAGCATGCAAGGCGGCTCCCCTTATGCCTTCCTGAGTCTAGAAACAGTCCCATACCTAACCCACCTGAAGGGTCAGTGACCCACGATGCAAAGTGGAAGTGGGTTGTCGGACTCAGACAGAACTTTTGTTTTTCTAGTCTAGAGATATAGCACAATCTGCAGAAATCCACTCTGCCTTAGGACTTTTTCATTCCTGGAGGGTCTCTAGGTTCTTTCTTTATAAAGCAGGTTTTATCCTAGAAAATATCCACGTGGTCACACAGTGTGTTAGTGGGACAGATCTTGACCAGAGATATGAACTGAACCATAATGTTGAAACACCTTGTTTGCATCCAGCCACCCCGCCACAGCCAACACCAAATACCTTTGGGTCATCAGCCTCAGGTTTTTCAGTCTCTGAATCGTCATCTTCCTACAAGACAAAGAATTTAGAGGATTAAGCTTAAAGGAGTGGGCCTGAGGGGGTCTCACATGCATAACTAGGGGCTGAAGCAAACAGCCCATTTACCCAGCTGGGGTCATCCCACTAAGAATCCCTCCCCTACCACATGACTCAGAACTAGAGAAAGAGAAGGGGGAAAAACCAAAAAACACCAGCAGCTCAAAGTCAATAGTTATTCTAGTGGTGCCACAGTCCACGTGAATGAAAATGCCCAAGTTAAAAATCACATACAAAAAAATGGAGAAAGGTTGCAATATGCTTCAGAAAAGAGCAAGACCAGGCCACAGGATAAAAGAGGAAATAGTGTTCCCACTGAAATATGAATTATTTAAACTAGGATTAAGAACCTTTTTTTCTCTCCTTTGCCTCTCACATACACATATACATCAGACTCAGACCTACCAAAACATTAACATCAAAGTGACATGACTCACACATAGCTATACCCTAGCACCTCAACCCAGTAGCATCTGCACTAACATGAACACAGGAAGGTAGGCACCATACGACCAGAGCAAGTGACTCAGGAAAGTCAGGATCAAAGAGCAATGCCCAGGCTTCCCTGGATCCCACTGAGTGAGCTCTGCCTCCATCTGAGTGCTCACAGATTGACCCATTCTACCAAGCCTTGTTCTTTATCCAAATAAGCCCTGCCTGACACAAAGCATCATGTGGGTAAGGCATTTTCCAAAGCAAGCCCACCATTCCACTTAACACTAATGCTATGAAGGTCAAAGATTGCGAGCAGATGCTGGATGAGGTACCTTATTAGCTAGCTAAATCCACATCACTTCCACTACCCAGAACACTCCCAATGCACAGAAGTGTTTGACTAAATGCCTAGAAAAACTGGTTTCATTTCAAACCATAATTTTCAACAAAGCTACACTTTAACCCAAACATTGCAGAGCACTCCAGATATTAAAATAAACACCACCTAAGAGACTTAATGGACTATACTGATGGTTTTGAGACTTAACTATCCTATAAGGTACCAGTGAGTCAAAGGTTTTAAATGCAATCTCCATAACCTCAACTGAAATCAGTAATCAGAGATGGAGCTCAGCTGAATACAATTACATTTCAGAACGTCTATATTGGGATTTGACAAGAGGATTTTACTAAAATATGAAATAAACCTTAAACATGCTGAAAATTCTGACCAAAGCCAATATGGAACACCTCAAATACATGTTATGCAAATTTAAGAAAGAAAAGAATTATGGACATTAAGCCAGTATGTAGGTACTTGAGAAAAGTCAGGAAAACAACTTGCAAATTTTTCTAAACAATTTCAGTCAACTCTGAATTATCAGCATTAATGGGCGGGGCTCAAGGCATGAAAATATCTCCTAAGAGCATAAAACACAAAATACATTTCTGTTCAATGTGGAAAGCATTGAAATGCTAACATTTATATACCAACATGTAACAAAATTTTTATACAATAGGCTGGGCATGGTGGCTCACACCTGTAATCACAGCTATTCGGGAGGCTGAGGCAGAAGGATCGCATGAGCCCAGGAGTTTGAGGTTGCAGTGAGCTATGATGATGCCACTGCACTCTAGCCCAGGCAACAGAGACTTCTGTCTCAAAAAATAAAAATAAGTAAATAAATAAATAAAAAATAAAGTACATCAAGAGTGTTTAAAACTGTAGCTAGATCTGATATCCAGATTCAACTTTGTATGTCTTTGTGCTAAGCACCAGCCTGAAATTCATTGCTTTTTCTCCAAACTTTAAAATGCTGGCTCATGCTGCTCAGGTGATTGTGATACTAAAGTCTTTCTTGTTAATAAAGGCACAAGTTCTCCTTTGTTAGCCAGCACCTACCAAACTTCTGGCAAGATTTATGATCAAGAACCAAGGCACCCTGATAAAAAATGCCAAGTAAAATGTCAAGAAAGAAGTTAAGGAGGATCAAAGCAGGTAAAAACTAAATAATTTTCGTTCCTTACCTTGTTAATAAACTGAAAGATTTGAATGAGCCCCAACCAAGATTAAGAACAATGCAGAGTTGATTGCAGATATAAATGATACATCAATTAGGGTGAATGCTACAAATGGAATAAATTATTTAAACTGGGAAAAGCAACATAAAATACTCACTGATATCTGGGTTAAATAAAATAGTCCACTATCTTTTCCCCAAAATTTCATTTCAAAGATTAACACAAAATGATCCAGGTGAAAATAAATTTAATTTTCAAACAGGACTAATGATATCCAACCCAGTTTCTTTAATACCAAACGAAAGGGTGGGGGAGTATGAGGTTAGCCATGAAATGGAACACTGTTGGCATAGTTCAGAAAGTTTCTGACAAACAAAATGGTGCTTTGAGCAAGTCTTGATTTAGGAGATTTACCTACCGACTGTTTGCTGTTCTCGTCCTCCTCTTCTTCATAACCATCTTCGTCACCCCCTAGGCGAGAAAAGTCGTCCTCTCCATAGGCATCAGATACCAACCCACCTTTCTCTTCTGAAACAGTTAAAAAAAAAAAAAAAAGTGTGGGGGGATGTAAGAAAATTTTCCAGTGACTTGAGTGGATAGGACTATCTCTGAAAATAAAAGGGAAACCTAAATCTCATGTAAGTGACCACAGGCCCAAATGCTGCCCTCAGGAAAGCCAAAATTTAGTGGATAAAATCATTAAAAGAATAGGGAAGAAAACCAATAGATTCAGCCCATCTATTATGTCAGTTGAATCCTTCCCTTCTCTGAATAATAGCACATTGTTTGAACACCTCTTTTAACATGCACATCTCACATCTCAACCTTGTATCATAGGCACCTGTGAACTAGTCTTCTTGTACAAAACAGGGACTGTCTTCCTCATTTTTGTATGCTCTGCCCTAGGAACAGGACCAGGGGCACTCCAATGAGTTCTCAATTATACCTATTTGAAAAAACCTTTTTCTTAATTTAAAGCAAAACAAACAAAAAACAAATAAAAACATTACATAGTACTAGGAAACCACCAGGGAGACTTCTGACTGGAAGAGACCAACAAAACAACAAAATATGAGAGTAGCTAATCTAATCCAACACCCCTCACTTTCCAGAAGAAACCAAGGTCCAGATATAAAATACTAGGTAACTTGTACTCTCTCCATTCTCCCCAAGAAATCTATTCCCCTTCTTTAATTTTGTGATTCTCAACCTGAGGAGGACAACAAAATCACCAATAGGCTTTACAAACTCACTAAGTAACAGAATCACTTAGGAACCTTAAAGAGTTGACAAATGCCCATATCTCACTCTGGATGTACCGAAATACATCTCACTTTGGAGACCGGATATATTCACTTTTAAAAGCTCCAAGATGTGTTTAGGGCCCATTTCTAATTAAAAACTTATAAACTTAACAAAACGTTTATCACCCTCCACGTATACTTTACTCATTGCTCTCTCCCATCTGAACAACGAGCCCAGAGGGAATAGTTCAGCAGCCTTGAATACCTCTCCCTCATCCACCTCTCTGCCACCACGATGCCCGGCACGGAGAAAACTTTCAGTAAGTTTTGGCAGAATAATGGAAACAACAGGAAGGAGACGGTTCATTCTTACTACAGTCTCTAATGCTCTATCCTACCCGGGACCCCTACCGCGCTTCGGGGCCCACTACTGGGGTCACAATAACCATCTCTTTCCCTCCTGCCCCGCTAGGCGGGCAGCGTTCCGGGCAGACACCTGATTTCCCCTTCCACTTTCCCACTCGGGCCTCACCAGCTGCGCTGCCCACCGCTTCGACTCCAGCCTCGCCGTCAGATTCGGGCTCTGAATCTTCCGCGTAAACTGCCAGAGACGACAGAACATTCTTCTTCCCCGCCATCTTATTCCCACAGAGTCGGCGTGGCTCACTCTAATGACTCAAAGCAGCCGACTTCCATGCAGAAAGACAACTTCTTCCGGATCCCAGGAGACCGCGCGCCAGACTGGAAGCCAATCAAAACGGCCTCTTCTGAGCCTTGCCCTGCTCCTCTTGACAGCGCTCGCGTAACGTCATCACTACGCGACGGATATAAAGTTGTGTGCGTTCTGCCTAACGCTGAATTCCCAGCGGTTTCTGGCTTCTCAGAGTTGGTGTTGGTGTACCGGGTCTTCGAGTAGTTCTGGAGCCAGCAGGGACCCAGCAAGAGTCCTTCATTCCTGGACAGTCCACGGCCGGCTTCGGATATCTTGGGTTGAGGAGAGGGAGGTGTCGGTTGGCCAAGCGAGAAAATTGCGAATCTGGGTCTCAGAGGAAGAGAGAAGGGGCGGGGTTTTCTAGGGGGAGCGCGGCGGCGGTCGGGGAGAAGAATGGTCGTCATGGCTGCGCTTATAGAAGGAGCGGAAGGTGGATCTTAGAAAGACGATTCCACGTTCTCCCAACTATTCCGAAGACATTTGTGTTTCTTCTCGTGATCTGATTTCTAGCTCTGTGCTATACCGTGGCCTGGGACACTTCAATATTTTTATTTTCACTGAGCGTAAAAATGAAGATGTTACTCAGGAATGTATTGCTTGAGGCAGTTCACCTGCAGCTTTATTACTTGAAAATTATATATTAAGTAAATGTAATGTAGCAAATTTCTACTCACAGAGAAAAATAAGCTGTATTTTTTAAGCAGAACAAAGGGTTCTCGTGGCAACCTTTCACCACCTTTGCCTTAACATTTGGCCACTGTTTTTCGCTAAGATGAGCATCCGCCCTTCCTCTTTTCCTTTTGACCCTGAGCGGCGAGTCCAGAGCACGTTGAAGAAGGTCTTTGGGTTTGACTCTTTTAAGACGCCTTTACAGAAGAGTGCCACCATGGCTGTAGTAAAAGGTAATATCACCAAGCTACCTGTCTTTAGATTTGTGCTGACTGTACTGTAACACTGCAGCTGAACACCCTTCTGACCCTTTTTTGCCTCCCTACCCTTGGTCCATAATTAGTTTTGGAAATCTTTTAGACTTGTCACCCAAAGCTTGCAATTTTAATGGCAGAGCCACTCAACTTCTGGTTCTTATATTTCATAGCCAGAGCTGCAAATTGTCTTTGAATACGGTTCATAAATTCCCATTATTGTTCATTTGTGTGTAGGCAGCGGTGAGGATGGCTTGAATTGCCTAACCACTGACCTACTAGGTCATCCCCTTGTTGAAGATTGAGTGGCCTGGGTCCCAGCAAAAGAAGGAGTAGTAATATTATAAACCTGAGATATGGTGACAAATGGAGGTGATCAAGAGGGGGGCAGTCATATAACATTAATGATACATTTATAAGCGAAACACCTCTAATGTCCTGCCATGTCTACACAGATATCCCCACTTATCTAGCAGTATTCTGCTTGCATGGCTGTTCCATTCAATCGTCTATATTTCAGCAGACTCAGACTGCTCTACCTTTGTTTTTTGGGGTTTTATTTTTGTTTTGAGACAGAGTCTCACTCTGTCATGCTGGGTAGAGTGCAGTGGCATCATCGAAGCTCACTGCACCCTCAAACTCCTGGACTCAAGCCATCCTCTTGCCTCAGTCTCCCGAATAGCTGGGAGTACAGGTGTGCACCATGACGCCTGGCTAAATTTTCTATTTTTAGAAGAGATGGGGTCGCACTCTTGGTCAGGCTGGTCTGGAATTCCTGAGCTCAAGCAGTCCTCCCGTCTTGGCCTTCCAGAGTGCTAGGATTATAGGCATGAGCCACTGTGCCTGGCCCCTACCATTGTTTTTATTACCTTCACTGGAACTGGGCGTCGGGGGCGGGGGCTGGGGATTTCCAAGTCTCCCAGGATCCCTGCCCTTTTCGTAGAAAGGATGGGAAGGAAATTAATGTTATATTGAGACCCTCCCATGTGCCAGACACTCTGCTAGGTGCTTTTCCTACATTCTTATTTAATTTTCAAGAACCTGGATGAAAAGGCTGGAAGCATTGAGATATTGTCTTCTTATGTTTTTGCAGGGGACAAGGATGTCTTTGTGTGCATGCCCACAGGGGCAGGAAAATCCCTGTGCTATCAGCTCCCTGCACTGTTGGCCAACGGCATCACCCTTGTAGTCTCACCTCTCATTGCTTTGATTCAGGTGAGACTTAGAAGATTGAAGATGGTAGCCCAAAAATATTAAGGGAAGGTTTTTTATAGCTGGAAATTTCACTTCTCCTTTATTTGGTCTTTTGCCTCTTATTTTCTCTGATTTGCCTGTTTCACTCTCTTTATTGGGTTTCTGAATTGCCCAAATGAAGGGTTCTCCACTAGTGCATATCACTCTGGTGGGTCATGAATGAGTCTTCTGTGTTTTGGTGACTTGAGATCCCTCACCCTTGTTTGTTATATTTTGTCCAGAAGAGTATGGAACTGTAGCTGTACACACATACTCAGTCTCACGTGTACACACCTATGCACTCATGGTGTTAGGATAGAAGATGCAGATGGATAGATAGCTAAATTGACATGAGGAATCCCTGGTGACCTGTTTTATTTTGGTAAGAGCATAGTATGTGAGACAGAAAAAAATAAGAGAAACTGGTTGAGACCTTGTTAACATCTGCTCTGCAGATGACTATATTTAAGGCCTGCACATGAGCTGATAGAATCAGAATTGGGGAAGCAT
This sequence comes from Varecia variegata, assembly GCA_028533085.1. NCBI lineage: Eukaryota > Metazoa > Chordata > Mammalia > Primates > Lemuridae > Varecia > Varecia variegata. The sequence continues at coordinate 142,993,208 of CM052441.1, read as the reverse complement.
GGCCACGTGGTTAAGATCCAGCCACCATAAAGAAAGGTAGAGAGGGAACAACGGTAATACTTGGTGAATGTTCACTAGGTCTCAGGCTTTGTGCCAAGTGAATTATACACATTAATTTCATCATTGAAGTATAAAATTTCATTTAATTCATATAACTGTCCTAATAGATAGTTACTATTTTCATAGGAAAGGGGGGGAGAAAGAGAAAGGAAGAAAACTGAATCTCAGAGGTTAAGAAACAGCCAGAGCGCATGTGGTAATTAAGTGAGCCAGGATTAAATCCAGGTCTATCTGACTCCAGAGCCTGTACTGAAACACTTTGACTTCTGTACAGGTTGAGCGTCCCTAGTCTGAACATCTGAAATCTGAAACTTTTTGAGTGCTAACATGACACCATAGTGGGAAATTCTATACCTGACCTCATGTGAGGTGAGTCCAGTCAAAACAGAGACAAAACTTTTTTCATGCACAAAATTATTAAAAAGATTATATAAAATTAAACTTTCAGGACATTACCTTCAGGCTATGTGTATAAGGTGTATGTGAAACATAAATGAATTTCATGTTTAGACTTGGGTCTCATCCCCAGGATTCCTCATTATGTGTATGTAAATATTCCAGAACCCAAAAATATCTGAAATCCAAAACACTTCTGACCCCAAGCATTTTGGATAAGGGCTACTCAGCCTGTATTTCTGTGCAAAGAGAAGACATACCAGAGGGTAGAAGGAGGACATTTTATGATGGAAAATCCCCCAGGGAATTGCAATGACATTTACCTGAGTCCCGAGGGCCAGTTATACTCCTCTCTGTGGCTTTATCCTTTCTGCCCTCAGGACCAAGTGGACCACTTGCTGGCCCTGAAGGTACGAGTGAGTTCCCTGAACTCGAAGCTCTCGGCACAGGAGAGGAAGGAGCTGCTTTCTGACCTGGAGCAAGAAAAGCCCCAGACCAGGCTTCTGTACATTACCCCGGAGATGGCTGCATCAGCCTCCTTCCAGCCCATCCTGAACTCCCTGGTATCCCGCCACCTGCTCTCTTATTTGGTGGTGGATGAGGCTCATTGTGTTTCCCAGTGGGGACATGACTTCCGTCCTGACTACTTGCGTCTGGGTGCCCTGCGCTCCCGCCTGAGACATATCCCATGTGTGGCTTTGACTGCCACAGCCACCCCGCAGGTCCAAGAGGACGTGTTTGCTGCCCTGCACCTGAAGCAACCAGTTGCCACGTTCAAGACTCCCTGCTTCCGGGCCAACCTCTTCTATGATGTGCAGTTCAAGGAACTGATTACTGACCTCTACGGGAACCTGAGGGACTTCTGCCTTAAGGCTCTTGGAGAGAAGACTGATAAAGGGGTGAGGCACTGGGGTGGGAGCCAAGCAGCACCTAGAGCTGTGGGGTGCTGTCTGCAGTATAGAGATGGCGCTTGGTTTTCTAAGACCTTTGCTTTTTCTATTCTGTAGCCCAGCTTCGTAAAACTCGTGAACAAAGAGAGTTACCTCCTTGACTTCTTGGCATTGTCCCCCTTAATGGGGTTCCCTTGTCCTGGATCCTTCTGTGGAAGGCAGGCAGCCAGCCCCTCTGGATGAGGCCTTTGCAGACCCACACAAGGTTTGCAGGAAGGAGGCAGAGGAGTTAACCAGGTTGGGTTTTGAGCGGCCTTGGTCCTGCTTTTTATAAAGTGGCAGAGCCCTGCTGGGTGTCCTCCCTCAGAGGAGACTGTGAAGCTGATGAGGGAAAGAGCAGAGAGTTACTTTTGAAACAGGTCACACTACAGCAGACTGATTGTTCTTCCCATGCTTATTTTCTTCCTGCATCTCCCCATTCAGCTGTTGTCCGGCTGCGGCATTATCTACTGCAGGACTAGAGAGGCTTGTGAACAGCTGGCCATAGAGCTCAGTTGCAGGGGTGTGAACGCCAAGGCTTACCACGCAGGTAAGGGGCGCCCAGGCCATGTGGGCCTCTTCACCCTCACAGGCTTCTTAACTGGCCTCTTGTTCCTTATAGATCCTGACTATCAGGTGGTCCACTATCTTTTTTGCAGGTAATCAGGCACAGCTAAAGTGATTCACTTAAATCCCTTAGAAAGAATCTAGACGTGAATGAGGTCTAAAATGAGAATTGTGATTCCTGAATTCTTTTTCTCGCTCACTCTTTGCCCACCCAGCAGCGGGTGATGAGTTTTTATAAGCCCAGGTGTTGGTGTTACTGAAAGAGCACAGGTTTTGGAGGCCAAGAGACTTGGGTTTGAATCATGGCCTAACGTTTATTGAATGCTCTGTGCCCCTCGTGGGCTAGGGTCTTTATGTCTATCAGCTGAGGCTCAGTAAGGTTAAGTGCCTGGCCCAAGGTCATGCAGCTGGGAAGTGATGGATTCAGGGTGAAGTGCCCAGCATAGTGTCAATCCCAAAATAGACCCCAAGATAAACCCAAGGGAAATGCGAGTTCCCTTCCCCATCTTCCCCTACTCTACAGGGCTGAAGGCTTCTGAAAGAACACTGGTGCAGAATGAGTGGATGGAGGAGAAGGTCCCTGTAATTGTTGCAACCATCAGTTTTGGGATGGGAGTGGATAAAGCCAACGTCAGGTGAGCTTTGGTTCTTGCCTTACCTTCCTGATCTGGGCCTGCCTCAGGATGGGCTTTCCAGTGCTCCGCTCAAAGGACCAGGTTTCTGTGCTCCTGGGGCCAGAGGGGAAGGAGGCTCCAGGAGAGAGTCCTTAGCACATAGCCTGAACGCTGACAGTTTTGTGTAGCCTGCTCCTAGGTGACTGTGCAGCACGATTCTGCCATCCCCCAGGAAAGGGGACAGCATACAATTCATCGGGCTTGTCCACTAACGCTGCCGCTTCACTCACATCTTAGTAGGTGAATCCTGTGAGGGGGCTAGAATAAAGAAACTATAGTCATGCTCCACATGTTGATGTTTCAGTCAACAACTGAATGATGCGTACAACAGGGGTCCCATAAGATTATAAAGGAGCTGAGAAATTTCTAACACCTACTGATTTGTGGTACAGTTGCTTACAGTGTTCAGTACAGAAACATGCTGTACAAGTTTGTAACCTGGGAGCAATAGGCTATACCATATAGCCTAGGTGTGTAGTAGGCTATGCTATCTAGGTTTGTGTAAGCACACTCTATGATGTTTGCCCAATGATGAAATCATCTAATGGCAAATTTCTCAAAATGTACTCTGTCATTAAGTGAGACATGACTGTATTTTAAGCTGCTCTCTGTGGGATATCAAAGGCAAAGCTCTTATTACTGTCACTTTTTATTACCGCTTGCTACCAGTCTAAAAGAGTTGGGGTGCATCCTAGCCTCCTAGCCCCATACTAGCAACTACCGGGGAGTCTTTTACCTCTAGCCATGGCCTGACCTTCAAGAGGCATTTTGGGCTACAGCCTGAAGCCCTTTACTCTGATTAACACTAAACAATAATGCCTTGTATGATTTATGGAGCACTTTTATATACGTGGTCTTGTTGAGCCTCACACAGTGACTCTGAGTTAGTCAGGGTAGGAATTAGGGTATTACGTTTGAGGAACACAGACTTTGGAATTAAGAGTTTGAACCCTAGGTCTGCAGTGTCTTGTTAGCAGCCAGCTTTAAAGTGAGACACCCTTAGGCTCAAATCCTAGCTCTACTGTCCCCTCACTCTGTGACCTTGCACAAATTTACCTCTTTGAGTCTCAAGTCCATCTTCTGTAGAATGGGCTACCTCAAATGATGATGGATGTAACAATTGAGACAAATACATAAAGTGACTCATAGTAGGTATTTAATAAATATTATCCCTTTCCCTCTTCAAAGAAGTTATAAAGGACTTATTCAAGGTTGCATAGCTCCTAAGTGGCAGAGTCTAATCTTGTTTCTTTAGGTCCAGTATTTTTTCCACTGGGCCCTGGCTGATTTTTTTTTTTTTTTTGGCTCCCTATATATGCTGCAGTTGCCCCTTAACTCCAGCTGTGGCCTCTAAGCTAGGCTGCTCCTGTCAGGAAAACCTGCTGATGGGCCACAGGTGTCTTGGCTATGCTTACTCTGGGCTCTTCCCTGTGCCTTCCTAGCTGGTGGCCTCCCCACTCCTAGTCACTGTGCAGACAGCTCTGCTCTCCTAACTCAGGATCACTCCTGCGAGGGGCACTTAGGGACGTCTCATGCTGCTTGTCCCTTCTGACCCTACAGGTTTGTCGCCCACTGGAATATTGCCAAGTCCATGGCTGGATACTACCAGGAGTCTGGCCGGGCCGGCAGGGATGGAAAGCCTTCCTGGTGCCGTCTCTATTACTCTAGGAATGACCGGGACCAAGTCAGCTTCCTGATCAGGAAGGAAGTATCGAAACTCCAGGTAAGTCCTGGGAAATAGGAGCCTTTTCTGTCTGAACCCACCACTCTTCAATTTCATGTAGCTTATTTCAGAGCCCACACGGAGCTTCTATAAACTAGTGCTCCCAGCCTAGAAGTATAGTAAGGGGGAAATGCTGTGTTGGGTCGGTAGGCAGCTTGCAACAAACTAGGTTAGACTTTTTCCTTTATAAATGTGTAAATGATCTTAATGCTGTCTTTTATGTACATGTTATTTTATAAAGTCAAGATCAATCCTTTTTTTGAAAAGAAATAATAATGAGGAAAATATTGATTTAATAAGAAATTGTTGGCCCGTTTGATGGTAGTGGATTAATATTAGGGCTTGGGGTTAGAGAAAGTATGTGTGTTTGCAGGGGTGGGGGGATGAGTTACCTTCCAAAAGCAGAAAGTCAATAGATAATGTCTCATATATCAGTGTCTGTTTTCTTTAGTTTTAAAAAATTCACAATTTTTTTTTTTTTTGAGACAGAGTCTCGCTTTGTTGCCCGGGCTAGAGTGAGTGCCGTGGCATCAGCCTACCTCACAGCAACCTCAAACTCCTGGGCTTAAGCAATCCTACTGCCTCAGCCTCCCGGGTAGCTGGGACTACAGGCATGCGCCACCATGCCCGGCTAATTTTTTCTATATATATTTTAGTTGGCCAGATAATTTCTTTCTATTTTTAGTAGAGACGGGGGTCTCGCTCTTGCTCAGGCTGGTCTCGAACTCCTGACCTTGAGCGATCCACCCTCCTCGGCCTCCCAGAGTGCTAGGATTACAGGAGTGAGCCACT
>CM052441.1:142948354-142987567 GCA_028533085.1 Varecia variegata | reverse complement strand
GCTGGGACTACAGGCATGCGCCACCATGCCCGGCTAACTTTATATATATATATATTTTTAGCTGTCCATATAATTTCTTTCTATTTTTAGTAGAGATGGGGTCTCACTCTTGCTCGGGCTGGTCTCGAACTCCTGAGCGCAAACGATCCGCCTGCCTCGGCCTCCCAGAGTGCTAGGATTACAAGCGTGAGCCACCGTGCCTGGCCTATAATTTTTTTTTTAGACAGAGTCTCACTCTGTTGCCCAGGCTAAAGTGCCGTGGCGTCAGCCTAGTTCACAGCAACCTCAAACTCCTGGGCTCAAGCGATCCTCCTGCCTCAGCCTCCTGAGTGGCTGGGACTACAGGCATGCACCAGCATGCCCGGCTAATTTTTTCTATGTGTATTTTTAGTTGTCCATATAATTTCTATTTTTTTAGTAGAGACGGGGTCTCGCTTTTGCTCAGGGTGGTCTCCTGAGCTCGAATGATCCACCCGCCTCGGCCTCCTAGAGTGCTAGGATTACAGGTGTGAGCCACCGCGCCTGGCCAAAAAATTCACAATTTTTAAAAAGGAAATTTTAGTAAATAGACATGTACAAAAATGGCCAATGATGCATAATCACATCATTTAGAAAGAATCACTAGTCAGCGACTAGTCCATAGCACAGCCTTAAAACTGTGTGAAGCCAGGAATTGTCTGTGAGCAGAGCAGGAACAGAGCTTCAGTCAGTAAGAGGGGAACTACCTTCAGGAGTGGGCATGGAAGGAAGTTAGCAGCTGTCTTTATAGTTCCACTGCCCTGACCAAGTGTCCACATTCTAAATGTATAGTGTCCATCCCTCCTGTAGTGGCTTCAGCCCAAGGTGAGCCTGTCCTTTCAATTGGAGAAGGGTGCAGAGTTAGTCCCTGTGGGAATGCCAGGAGTGCTGATGGCTCAGCCATTGGAACCACCTGTTCCTGCCCCACCACCTCCATTGGGAGCCACAGGGGGCCTAGCTAATGGGTGCCCTCGATCGACAATGTGGCAGAGACTCATGCTGCCACCTCCCTCCCGCCAAAGATGGGGCTGTGCCCACTTTGTGCCTGTCCCCACTCTGCAGCAGCCATTCCCTGGCATCCCAGATTTAAAAAAGGAAGAAAGTGGCTGGGGTGCGGTGGCTCACACCTGTAAATCCTAGTACTCGGGAAGGCCAAAGCAGGAGGATTGCTTGAGCCCAGGAATTTGAGGTTGCAGTGAGCTACAATGCCGCTGCACCCTACCTAGGGTAAGAGAGTGAGACTCTGTCTCAACAAAAAAAAAAAAAAAAAAGGAAGAAAGAAAGTAATGAAAACAGGAAACTGTATTGTGTTAGGGGGAGGTGGGAGGGGAGATGTGAAAATGGTTTGGATTTTGTGTAAGGTTTTTCTGGGTTTTTTTTTTTCCCCTTAGTTGTAACTTTCCTTAAGTGCTTTTTTTCTTTTTTCCTTTTTTTAAAGTAAGTTGTAGGCTTTGGCTTGGAAAACCCTGGGGGATAGGGGGAAGAAACCTGAGGCTGCTGTCCCTTTATCTACCTTCATAGTACTATCCCCTTCCCCTAGCTCCTCCCTGACCCCATGAGCCAGGCTTCAGATCTTCCAGCTAACCGATTCCCATGAGCCACTACTCTGACATCAGCCTATAGTCAAGGGATCTGAGATCCAGGCCTGGTGACCAACCCCTCTCAGCATACTCAGTCAGGATGCTCCCCACCTGCAGGCAGGTGACACCCTATCTGTACCATCAGCCCCTTCCAAAGCCCCCTGCCCTGCCCCATCTGGGGTGCTCTGCTCAGGGTGGGTCAGCAGGGCTGTTGTCAGCTTCCTGGGTAAGCAGAGACTCAAGAAACCTCTGGGGTCCTGTTCTGTGGTCTTGTCATCCCAGGGGTTCACTTGGGCCCCTAGGTGTCTGAACAGAAGGGCATGGGAGGGAAGGTTGCACCCCTATAGTATTATTCCACTGGTGTAGTGGGCAGCTGCCCACTTCTACCCTACCCTGTACCACAGGCTTGTGAGTCTGCATTTTTTAAATTGAATTTTAAATACATGTTTTAAATTTGTCACACAAAAAAATTCACTGTTAACATTTTAGTATATATCCTCCAATTCATACATAAGTATATATGTTTATACATATGTAAGTACACAACACTCATGTATATTTACTATTAAATTAGATCACATTATATAGTGTTTCCCAGATGCTAGTCCATGGGCCTTTTGAATGGGAATCACCTGAGAAGCTTTTTGGAAGTGGAAGTTCTCAAAAGTTCCAGTCCCAGATTGAATGGTTTGGGGGTTCTGATGGGACACTGTGGCTACAGGGTAGTCCAATTCTGTAAGTCTAGCTAAGTGGTCGGTTTTTGTCCCTAGGAAAAGAGAGGGAACAAAGCATCTGATAAAGCCACTCTCTTGGCCTTCGATGCCCTGGTGACTTTCTGCGAAGAATTGGGGTAAGTGACTTATTTTGTATGTGGAGCAAAGTGTCAGTGAGGTCATTTCTTCCCCTAGCACACACTAGTTAACCAGCTACCATAAGACAGCTTTTGGGCCACCAAGGGACACCTGCCTGCGAAGGCCATTGTGTCAGGCAGCATGAAAATCAGGACCTTCTTTTTCTCTTTGGGAGGCCCCAGAAACTGTGGCAGTGTGAAGATTTGTTCAGCATTTTGGGTAGTCACCTATCCCCCCATCCTACACCACTTCTCAGATGGCTGGCCTCACAAACAACTCAGTCCTGAGTAACAGGACCCAGTTCTGAGCCCTTGGCATTGTGGTCATCACGTGTCACTGAGCTGGGACTTCTGGCTTCACTTGAGTAGTACTCACTTTTGTCCAGGACCCAGACAGAGGCATGTGACCCCCCTTATCTCATGTGCTTTGAACCTGCTATCTATTTTATCTGCATCTGCAGGTGACGGCAGGGGCTGTGGAAGGAGCCTGATGGCCCCTCAATGATAGGTTGTGGCTGGGCATGTGAAGCTATGAGTGCCCAGATACGGGACACCTGGGAGGATTTTCTACACTTGTGTCTAAAAAGCTCTTGGACTTACCTGATCTCAAGGAATGATCCTGTGAGGAGATGAGGCAGAAGTGATTGCTTCAGACTTAGAGATGAATAAATTGAGGTCCAGAGAGGTCATGGTCACAAAGCTCACAATAGACAGAAGCCACTAAACCCAGGTCTCCTGATTTGCAGTGCTCATTTTCATACACATGTGCCGTCTTGGTTTTTGCAAGACTAGAGTCTTGAAGCACAGTGCTGAGTGAGTACATAGTACTGGTGTCTAGCAGGTGTTTTAGGCTATCCTCTGGAAACCAGAGAGGCTTTTATTTGGGCTGTGTTTTTTTGTTTGCTTTGAGACAGGGTCTCGGTCTGTGGGCCAGGCTACAGCGCAGTAGCACCATCACAGCTCATGCAACCTCAAACTCCTGGGCTCAAGAGATCCTCCTGCCCTAGTTCCGAATGGCTGGGACTACATGTGTTTGCCACCATACCTGGCTAATTTTTAATTTTTTATAGAGACGGTGTCTCACTATTGCCTAGGCTGGTCTCGAATTCCTGGCCTCAAGCTGTCTTCCCACCTTGGCCTCCCAAAGTGCTAGGATTACAGGCACAAGCCACTGAGCCTGGCCTGGGCCCTGTGTTTTGGTTCCTACCTCCCTCCTGTTCACTAATGAGTCAGTGGCTCCCGGACTGAAGCTGTTTCCTTCTTCAAACAGCCATCTCTAGTTTGGCCTCTGTGGCCAGACCAGACCCAGCAGAAGTGGTAGGCTGCAGTGCCAGGACTACCCTTTCCTATAGCCATTGCAGCCAAAGTCCTTTTCATTACCATTGTGCTATAATTGCAAATAATGAAAATAAAAAAAATTAAAAAAAAACACAAAAAAACAAAGTCCTTTTCAGGCACTAATACAGGGAGTTGCTAAATTTGGCTTTCTTAGGCTCCTTGAGCAGAGCTCTCATTTCTGGTGAGGAATGAAAGGTTATTGCCAACTGTCAGAGTCTCCTCTGCTGGACAACACCCTGGGGCTGAGTCTGAGGCTCTGGAGGGTTAGCTCTGCCACATCCCCAGAGGCTGCCCAGCCTATCAGGCAAGGGGACAGGTCCTACCAAAAGCCTCTGCCTGTATTTCTCCTGTCTCATTCCAGGGAGATGGGACTTCTTAGTGCATCAGTGGACTGGTTGTGGGGGTGGGGTCTAGACATCTGTGGGCCCAAGCAGTCGAGGTGACCAACTCCCACCACCCCGTGTGCAGCTCATATTGCTGTCTCATTTGCCACATGTGCAGGTTCTGGATTCTAGGCCCCAGATTGGAATAAACACTGTGGGTGTGTCTGTAGTGGCCATAGCTCTTTGAATGAAAGGAGATGTCTGTTTGATGCATAAATGGTTTATAGCATTCCCTTCTCTGCAAGATAGTTACTCCTTTTCTAAGAATAGTTCCAGTTGGAGGTTAAGGTTGAAGCAGCTATTCCCACCAGCGATCCCTCTGGGTGGACACCTGGCAGCAAGGGACAGAGCCAGTGGGGTGGGTTCAGCAGAGGTGGGTACACTTCTACAAAGAAAGCTGTTGTGGAATCTGGCTGCACGGGGGTGGGGCAGCAGAAATGATGCTCACGTCCGTTATGCCTGAGGCCGGGCTGGACAGCCAGCAGTTTTCCCTCTTCTCTGCATATGGCTACTTTCTCTAGGCTGCAGCCTTGAAAAAGCTGTATTTATTTATTCATGACAGTGCTTTTTATCTTTTAGTGTCGCAGGGAACAGTTACTAGTTTTGAAGCGTCCTCTGGCCTAGAGGTCCTTCCTTTGAGAAGGAAGACCAGCTTTGTGCATAGGCCCGGAGTGAATTGGGCTCTGGTCTCCTGGGATCTCTGGGCTGGGGGAGCCCACCAGCCCTGCATCCTCCTGCTCATTCATTCATTTAATTTAGCCAACAAGTGCTGACGGCCTCAAGCTGTGAGGAAATACAATGCTTAGCAGAAAGAGACCCCTCCTGCTTTTATGGTGCTTGATCCAGCAGGGAAGACAGGCACTTATCAGATAATAACATTAAAAACATGTAAGTTCTGTTAAATGGGGTTTGAAGAAAAGGTACATGGTGATTGAGTGTATGTAACAGATGGCCCTACCCGAATCCCAGAGGGTCAGAAAGATTTACCTGAGAAAGTCAGGTTTGGCTTGAGGTCTGAAGGATGAGGAAGCACTAACTATGGCAAGGAGTGAGGTGTGGTGTGAAGGAGAGCATCCCAGTCAAAGGGAGTAACATGTGCAAAGGCCCTGTGGTAGGAGAGAACACACCATATTCAAGAACTGAAACACATGTCAAGAACCCAGGAGCAGGACGGCTGGAGAGACAGGCAGGGCCAGACCATGCAGGGACTTGAAGGCTTTGCTAGGGAAGCTTGCTCTTGGTCTAGGTAGAAAATGAGCTCTCACAAGTTAGCAGATTTGAAAAGGAATTTTTACTTCATGTGGTTGTTTGTGTCTTTCTCTGTCAAGGATTTGTGAAGTTACTGGCTGAGCCTGTGATCCTGTTAGAGGACCTTGGTAGCCTTGCTCATCTCACCTGAGGCAGTGAAGAGGCCCTCTCCTTGTGATTTCAGAGTCCTAGTGGGCAGCAGAGAAGGAGGCTGGCCAGAATTGGTCTCAGACCAGCCTCCCCATCTTGCTAGTCAGATCCAGTATTTGACTAGATACTTTCCTGGCAGGAATAGAAGATGCCAGGGCTTGGGCCCCAAGCCAGAGGGGACCCTGCGGGGGCCCACTGCCAGTATAGCGGGGAGCAGGTCAGCTCACCTCCCCTGCTGCTGTCTCAGCCCCTAGGCAGTGAGATCAGTCCTCTTCACACGGTCGTCTTCTGTCGGTTGGAACAAACCAAACACAATAGCAAACAGGATGAGAAGCAGGACTGTAGTGATGAATAAGCCGATCACTGCCAGGCCCCCCTTCTCCCAGGGGTTCTGCCAGAACTCATCCTTCCAGACTGACTTCTGCACTATGAGTTGGTCCATGTGAACCTAGAAAAGAGGGACAGAGGTCCTGAGTGCAGGGGACTCTCCAAGGCCCTGTCCTAGGCACTACGCTCCACTTCTCGACTTCAGCCCCTATAACAGTCTCGGTGAACAGCTGGCTCTCCTCTGCAGTCAGTGGACGCAGAGGGATGGTGAGTCTTTGGGCTCAGTGCCTCCAGCAAGCAACAAATGGAGTTTCCCCGTCTATAGAAATAGAAGCAGGAAGTGGTGCAGAGGGAGGGGCCCTGGATTCTCCAGTCGTTTTTTCCTGAATAGCCCCAATGTGAGCAAGGACTTTCTCTCTTATCCCTGAGACCTCAGCTAGAATTAGAAAAGTACCGCTATAGATCCTATTTTTCCTGCTCCAATTGCCAAACACTTGGGAGGCATTTTGAGAGATCCGTTTAGGAGCCAAGGCGTGGACTGACTTTGGCCGAGGCTGTGGTAAACTTCCCTGGAGGCAGCTGAGAACGGAAGGACTAACTCACTTTCTTGAAATGGAGCTAATATCAACAGGCTGTGAGCCTGTAGCCAGTTGAAGGAAGGACAGGTGACGAGGGAAGGAGGCATTACCTGATTTTGCTGTTGACAGTCCTGTGTCCCACAAGGGCAAATCAGGGTAGTCCTTCGGGCCCGGCACGTTAGGGGAGCAGCCTGAGCTGAAGGCCCACCAAGTGACCAGAGCTGCACTGACTCAAAGAAGCAACTGCTGAGAGGAAAAGGTATTGGCCTTGCCAAGTGGCCCTGACCAGACCCCTGCTGACACCAAAGCAAACAAAGGTGGGCTAGGGCTGGTTGCCTGGCAACCATGGTTCCCATTTTGCCTTTCGCACTCCCCCCAGCTACATTCTGCCCTTTTGTGATGTCATTTTGGGGGGTACTCAGGACACATGTGTTAATGAGTCCTTCCTGACAGAAGCCAGAATGGGGTGGGAGGGGGAATAGACTGTATCCAGGGCCTTTGCCCTGGGCCACCTGTCCCCCTTACCTGTGTCTGGGCCTTGGCTCTCCTCTGTCTAGATGACCTGTCGACTGAGAGGACCTGCCCGGAGCTTGGGAAGTGCTGGGGCTGGGACTGCCACATAGGCGTTGCTTCCTGTGGTGCAGGGTGAATGATTAACTGCAGCCCCAGCTGGCACCTCCTGGAACTAGTCTCTGGGTGGAAGTGTTTATCACCGTTGGGACCTAGCTTCTCCCTTGTGCCTTCGTCTGCCTCTTAGGCATGGCCTCAGCTGCTCTGTGTGGTTGGTTCCTACCCACCGATGCCATAGGGAAGCTAAGAAGAGGGAATAGAGGCTGTGCCCTAGTGCTTGAAACCCGGTGGCCACCATTTACTCCTTTAAAAGCTGGGATGTGAGGGCCTGCCGTGGCGGGAGCTGCACTAGGCACTTGGGAGACAAGAGGTAGGCCCCACCCTCAGAGACCTTCCCCTCTGGCCCCAGGGTCCTCAGGCCTGCTTGTTAGAATCTGGGAGTTTGTAGAAATGCCCAGGCCCCACCTCATACCACGTTCGTCAGTCTCTGGGGATGCCAGGGCATCGTGTTGTTTTAGACCCCCCCCCCCAGGTGATTCTCCCCAGGTGTAGGCAGGGCTGGATGACAGATGGTGAGCAAGCTCAGGAAAGTCATCCTTAACTGTCATGCGCTGAATTGGCCCTGGCTTACCCGCTGCTTTCCGTGCCCTTGTGTGAAACTTCCTCACTAATGCCCCTGGCATTTGATGCACTCAGCCGGCAGGTTGGTCTCTGGTGCACCTTGTCCTGCTCTGTCAGTTAAGTCAGATGTTTATCAAGAGTGAGTTGTTTGTTCCCAAACCTGCTTACAGTAGTTGTAATTGTATAATCGAATTTGACATCACATAAACAAATGAAGGAATAGTAATAGCCGAAACCCCAATTTTACAGATGGGGAATAGGCACAGAGAGGTTAAATAACTTACCCAAGGTCACTCAGCTAGTAAGTAACTCAATTGGGGTTTGAACCCAGCTGGACACAGAGGATGGGGTCTGAAGCACTATGCCGTACCTCAGAGTGAATGAAGAAAGTTGTTGTTTCTATAAATACATATTTGACCACTTAGGGATGACTTTGGAATCATTCAAGTAATGTTCCTGTCAGAAAAAATGCAGACGTGGTAACTAAATATTGTTGACATTTTGTGAAAATCCAGAATGATTTCACACTCAGATTCCTTTGCAAATGCCTTTAAGTTCTCGGGCACATGTGTGTAAAGTTCTACTTTAAAGGAACCAAAACTACAAAATAGACGATACAGGAACTTTGGTTAGCAAGCCATACTCAGAGAAAAGACCCTGGCCCTACACCAGAAAGACTGGCCAAGGAAGGTGCACATATATGTTTCAACTTAAAATGAGATGTGTTGCCAGGGGCCATGGCTCACACCTGTAATCCCAGCACTTCGGGAGGCTGAGGTGGAAGGATTGCTTGAGGCCAGGAGTTCGAGACCAGCCTTGCAACATTAGCAAGACCCCCTCTCTACAAAAAATAAACAGATTAGCTAGAGGTAGTGGCGTGCGTCTGTAATCCCAGTGACTCAAGAGGCTGAGGCGGGAGGATCACCTGAGCCCAGGAGTTCAAGACTGCAGTGAGCTGTGATTGCGCCACTGGATTCCAGCCTGGGTGATAGAGCAGGACCCTGTTTCTAAAAAGTAAAGTAAAAGGAGATGTGAAAAAAATTAAAATTGAATGAGATATATAGAAAACTAAGGTGTCATGTACATAAAAGTTGCTTTAACTGGCTTTTTCAATTAACTGCTGGCCCCAGTTCAGATCATTCTACTGCAGTGATACTGTGAAGAGACCGACGTGGCAGGAGAGATGGACGCTGTTGGTACAGCTGGTAAACCTGATCTGGGGGCTGAGGTGCTCCCTGTGTAAGGACGGGATTTTCAAGTTGAGACATGAAGACTGTGTATGAGTAAGAATTAGGGGACATTGTAGTATGGTAGGGAACAGGTCCCAGGGACAGCAAAGAAACTTTTTTTTTAAAAGACAAAATTAATTTGTCCTCAATTTTTTATGATCTGGAATTTGTGCTACCCAGGAACAAATATGTTGTTATGAAAATTTTTATTATAGATTGCTTTAAAGTATTAATAATGTTTGAGGAAACAGATTTGGGAGAAAATGCCTCTGCCAAGTTTTGCTAACGAGATTCTTGCATTGGTGGCTTAAATTGTAGTTTTTCATAAGGCATAACGTAGAGACAGTAAACACAGTCTTCAGTGCAGAGTGAGGCCCTCCTGAGGAACAGAGCAGACTGCTGTGTGGCCACGGTCGGGGTGGGTGTGAAGAGGCTGGTGAGATGATTGTGGAGACGGCTTAGGATGCTGCCACAGTGACCCCAGGCATGCATCGGTGGTGGCTTAGTCCAGGATGGCTCAGTGGCGGGAACAGAGACGTGGTGGCCAGAGTCAGTCAGACGTTCTCTAGGCCTAAAACAGCCTGATGGCCACCCCTTCCACGGCCCCCGGCTGTCTTCAGGCAGTGCAGGTTTGCACATCTTTCTCTTTATTCTCTCCTGCTGGGGCGTGGGGGGATTGCTGCTCCTCTCCATGCCTGTCTTCCCCAGAGAAGACCCACACGAGAGCTGTCTGTTCCAGGAGTGGGCCAGGCTGCTGTTGGGCCAGAGCAGATCTGGTTTGTTGGTCCAAGTGGGACTGAGAGCCGTGTGGGACTTAGGGCCCAGTGTGTGCCAGTTTGCTGTCAATGGGAGGAGTAAGTCTTCTGAGGGCAGGGACCGCATCCTGTGTGGACTGCCTGGTGTGGAACAGGAAGGTGCAAAGGAGCCAGCCGGTCTGCCTGTCTGTGCCCAGGGCTGTCCGTGGTCCCCACCTGTCAGCAACTGGACTGGGGAATCAGAATCATTTCTAGCAGAGCCTCATCTGCTGCCACCCTGAAGGATAGCCATTCTTGATGCCTAAGGAAAAGTCACACAGGAATTGGGCTGCTTCACTGTTGGAGCGTGTCTGAACAGAGGGCTTCCAGGGACCCTCTAGCCATTGGTGCTGGGAGTGAAAAAATGCAAGGCTTCCTGTCCCTCCCCCTCTCCTATGTTTTTCTTCTGGGAGGGACGCCTTGTTGGGCCCCACCCCAGCTCTTACCTGTCGGGTCCCACCCTCTCCCATGGAGGTTATTTTGAGACAGAGTTTGGGGTGTGGGTGTTTGGGATGGGGTTGGTTGATGGAGGATAATGGATCAGAGCCTTATCTGTCTTTCGACCTGGTGGCCAAGTTCCAGGCCTCGGAGCTTGGGTGGGGTGAGCCGGGGCTGTGGAGCCAGACAGGCTGGACTCAGAGGCTGGCTGTGCCACTTTTCAGCTGGTTGAACTTAGACAAATCACCTAGTGTCACTAATGCTTAATTTCCTTGTCTCTAAAATGGGGACAATGTATCTACAGCATTGAGGTATTGTAATGATTGAATGAATTTGTCTGCATGAAAATGCTGAAGACAATGCCTGAGCATGTACAAGCCCTCAGTGAATTTTAGCCATCATTGTCGTCGTCATCGTCATTCTGAGCCCCATTGTTTGGAGGAAGCTAAGAACAAGCAGTTTCTTGAATTTCTTTTCTCTTTTTTCCTACGGGACACTTCTTCTCTGGGTCTTCAACCCAAACCTGTCAGACAAGTCCATGGACACCAGGAAATGAAACCAGCCAGTGAGAGCTTCTCCTGCCCTGCCTGCCCCCTGCCAGTGTGTCAGGGGCTGGCATTGCCACTCCATGACCTGTTTTCTGGGTAGACAGGGCTCTGCTCCCAGGAAGCCAGAGCATGGGCCACGTGGGCAAGGTGATGGAAGCCTGTGAAAGACACAGACTTCTTTATGGCTCTGGGGCACCCGTGGGGAGGGACCGCGCTCCATCCCGGCCCTTTTGGCATTTATGGAGCCTCGTGCCTCCTCTACCCTCATTCCTGGTCTGTAACTCTAGCTGGAAAGTTCTCTGGAAGAGAAAGTAAACTGAAGGGAGGGAGGATGGAAGGGTGTCGCATCTCAGCAAGACCATTCTTTAAAATGGGTCCATGTTGCTCTGGGTTGGTCCCTTGTTTAGAGGAGAAAATAATGAAAATAAAGTTCATATTTATGGAGCTGTTAGGATATGCCCAGCACCGTGCTGTGCTATACCTAGGTCTAAGATGTTTATCCTCACAGTGCAGCCCAGGAAGCAGTACCAGGATTAGCCCCATTTCACCAGGGAGGAGACGTGGCTTGGGGAAGTTGAGTCACACTGCTAAGTGGCAGGGTGAGGTGTGAGCCCAGTCAGCACATGATGGGGAAAGGGCCCAGGGTTAGGGTGCAGGTTACGGATGATACTAGGAGCCTAACCTGCTCTTACTCCAGAAGTCTGGGAAGACCCACTGGCCTGAGCCTGCTAGTGTGGGGTGTGCAGCCAAAGTTACTGCTAGTGGAAAAGGTTAAGTGGTGTTCCTGAGCCTAGCACCTAGCCTCTGTCACTCTGCAGCTTGTTAACAACTAATGCTTGGCCACAGCTTGTTAACAGCTAATGCTTGGCAGGAATTTCACTGCACCCCTCCCCCATGTCTGTGGCATTACTGCCTGCATGGTTTTCCAGTTTTTGTGGGCACGGAGAGCAGAGGCCTGGAAAAGATAGGCGCTGGCCACGCCCCTGGAGTTCTGGCACACCATCCGACCTCAGAGAGCCTGGTGCCACAGAAACACATAAGCAAAGAGCTTTTACTTGGAAGTAAACAGGCTGATACCAGACTAGAATACTGACAGGTCCCGGGAGCTCGTGATGCAGTAGCTCTTGCACAGTGTCCCCCTGATGGACTTGCTCCTTCTCAGTGTGGCTAGCTCACCACAGGAGTGGGCCATTCTCCACTGAGGTATGGGGACCCCTGCTTCCTTAAAAAGTGCAGGTCGACAAAGAATCCCAGGTGGTTTACTCAGTCTTTGGAACTGTTGACACCTCCTCGGCACCCAGCGTCCACTGGTGGATAGTTCTGTGCCTGTACCAGCCCTTGTTTCCTTGATGAGGCTCCAGGGGTCAGTGTCTAGGTGCCTGGGCAGGGCCAGAGCTAGGGCCAGGGGATCCTTGTCTTGAGGGGCGAGGGCTGCAGGGCCAGGCGGATCGCGTGTGTCATGGCTTTGGCAGGCTCCTCTCCAGCTTCTCCTCGGCCATCGCCCCGGCCCTCATGCTGGGGTCATGGGCTGCACTTGGACCTTCCGGCCCCTCCGCTCTGGGTAGCAGCAGTGAGTGCAGCAGCAGCTGCAGGCTATCAGCATCAGCAGCAGAACAGTGGCTGGAGGGCGGAGAGAGCGCAGGGCACTCAGGGGTGGCAGAGGGAAAGAATGCCCCCTGGAGGTGTGCTAGGGCTTTTCCTCCAAGCTCTAGGTTAGTGTTTAGAAAGAACTCAGAGGCTGGCGAGAGGTATTGATAGTCCCCCTGCCCGCTGCCAGGGCCGACCTCCGACCTCCCTGTTGTGTCTCCTCCTCCACTGCCCAAGCCTGGCTCCCTTCATCCCTGGGTTGGGATCTGGGAGGCTGCTGGGCCCAGGTCCCAGCACTGCCCATGACCCGAGCAGCATGTCAGAGGATGTGGAGAAATCCCTTGGCTTCTCCCAACGGACAGCTGCTTTTCTTCCTTGAGCTGGGGGACACCTGCCACCTCTGCCTGCCTGCCCTCCGGCTAGCACCATGGTGTTAGCTCTCCCGGATGCCAGGAGGAGCCATGGGGCACTGAGAAGAATCTGAGTGACCCAACTGACCTGTGAAAAGGAGGATGACCGAGAAGGCCACGATCTCCACGGGGTCGGCCTGGGGCAGCCTCTGTAGCTTGAGCAGCAGCCTCTCGCCCACAGAGCGCATCTCCTGCACGAAGTTGGTGGCTGCCATGCTGCACTGGCTTCCTGCTGGGGCAGAGAGAACACCGGGAGTCTCCGTGGCTGGCTCTACATAGCTCCAGAGATTCCACCCTCTCACCCACCTGTGACCCGAAGAACAAGTTTGGCAGGTCTCATGCATCATCACACCCCTGGTGACTTCCGCTCAGTGGTGGCCCTCAGCCCCCATCTAGCTGATACTGCCCAGGATGAGGGAAGCTGGACATGAGAGTGAGACTGGGAGCCTGCTTCGGGGGTATGCTTGGCAGAGCTGAACCCTGTAGGGCTCTGCCAGCCAAGGCTGAGGTTGGTGATGGTTTCTGACCACAAGGTGGAGTGACTTTGCTGTTACATTCTTTTGTGTCTAGACACTACTCCTAGGTTTTGCCAGAGTGCCTTGGACTGGCACAGCTCCCCTGGGTCATTCAGGACTTGGGTGCCTCCCCCGACCCCCTTGGGGTGGGGAGACAGGCTTCAGGATTCCAACCTGCTGCTCTTGCCTTTTGTCATGTGTGTGGGCGGGGGGATCAGGTTCTTCCCAAGAGCAGGTTCCTGGGGGTTTCTGGCCAGGGTCAGCTGTAGGTGAGAACTGTCCCCTAGGGCACCCCACCTGTCCCACTAGCCTAGTTTCTTTACTCATGTTTTGTTCTCCTGTGAGGAGGAGGAGACCATACTGTGTCTCTCTGGTTTTTGCCAGGGGCTCTGTGTGTCAGGAGGGATCGGGAGTCTGGGACTGGATTAGCTAGCTTTCCCCTGCTTATCTGGCCTGACCTGGGGTCCTCTGTGCTCCCACCCCTGCCCCAAGGAAGCCTCTTCCTGTCTAGGGGTGCCCAGCAGGCCTGAGGTGCAGCTCTAGCAGAGTCTGGGAGTTGGGGCCTGTTGCACATCAGAGCTTCTTTCCCCTGCCGCCTCTCTGATAGGCATGAGGGAGCCAGTGCCTCTTCAGAGAGGAACAGGGACAGCCTTGTGCTAACCCAGCCTGAACTAGTTCACCAAGGCTCTAATCTGGGGAGGCGGTGGAGTAGGGGGACAGGTGGCCAGGGGCTCATGCCAGGCCTTTGGTTGTAATTATTGCTGCCTCATTCCTGGTCTCAACTGGTTCTCCCCCAGATGGCTGCGGTCAGCAAGGCTGGTCCCTTCTGGTGCTGCTGCCTCGGCATAGCTGATTTAGAACCACCTCGAAGGTCATGGGCCCTGCACTTGGCTTGCTGCCCTCCTATGGCCATTCAGCCCTTGCTTGCCCCACCTGCTAGGGCAGCCCACCCCATTGCAGAGGTCAGACCCCTGCTGACCTCCAGTTAGCCCCACTTGTCACTGAGGACCTTGCCACCCTTCTGCCTGGCATGAATTTCCTTTTCTATAAGGTAACTTCTCTAGTTTTCTAGAACATTGTTCTGATCCTCCTGGACTTGAGTGCTGCCTCCCCTTCCTCCTTTGTCACATGGACGAGTTGCTTCCTCTCTCTGACGTGGAGTGAGATGCCCATCTTTCCCAGCCATTGGGAGGACTGACCATCTAGCAGCATGTGGTAAAGCCACAGGGGGGTGCCCAGCACGTGTGAGTGCCCCTCTGGGTGGGGTCTGGCCAGTGCCACTATAGTCGAGGCAGCCTTGGGTCTCCCTGGCTTTAGGAGCTGTCTCCCCTGCCCCTGAACACCTTTTAGGCGTTTTATCTGTCCTTCATTTCTAGGGTGTTCACGGCATGTGTACTGAAGGAAGGTGGGTGAACTGGAGATCGGGAGGTATTTTTTTAAGGGACAATGGAGGTGGCAGGCAGATGATGACTCCATGGAAGATTAGATGATTTCCTGCAAAAGTGGGAGGTTCCCTGAGTTAGTTCCCTCTCAGCCTCACCTCCAGGTTAGCACATTTCTGCAGAAGGATCCCATGTACTAAGAAGCATAGAATCCTGGAATATGGCAAGTCATCCACTCCTGCCTCTTTCCTTTTACATAGGGGGAAACTGAGACCTGAGAGAGTGAGTGACTTCTCTGAGGTCACACAGCAGGACGGGGGCCAGTCAGCACAGAGAGTGACCTACACTCTCTCTCCACAGAGGCCTGTCTCGGGCTCTGGCAGCAAGATAAGTCAGCCGAGGAGCAGCCCAGAGGGCGCCGCCCATGCATGGGCTTGGCACAGGAGCCAGGGCCCCAGAGCCCTCTGGAAGCAGTTGGCTGTGCTCGGCCAGCCCCACCTCACCTCGTGGGTCTGGAGCTGCTTTTATCAGCACGTCACTGCCAGGCCAGGGCCACACCAGGCTTTTTGAGAACTACCTGTAGTACTTGTCACCAACGGGACAGATCTTGTGTGCCCTGCTAATCAATCCGAGCATTGGACTGCCACCTCTGGTCAGATTGAATGGGACCCTCCCTCTGGCCAGGTGAAGCAGGCTTGCAGAAGGATGATGGTCCCCTTGCTTGTGCCAGAAGCTCTGCCATCCCTACTCCCCAGGTTTCCAGGCGGTCTCATTCTTAGAGGAGGAAGAGAAGATGCTGACTAATGCCTGGGGGCAGTTTGCACGGGTTCGGAAGCTGGGCTGCTTCTCTCCCCACCATCTTCATCTGTACTTGGTCTGGCTTTTTCAGCCTAATTGGTGCTGTGCCCACATCGCCTAATGTAACCCAGCAAACACTCCTTAAAAGAGGAACCGGGCAGGAGGTGGGAGGGCAGGGAGAGCTCTTTCACTGTGCGCCACACCCAAAGACCAGGAGAGATTGTAGCGGGTTCCCTCCTTGTGAGCGAGAAGCAGTGGTGGGAAGACCCAGGGCGGTCTGAGAGTCATGGATCTCCAGAGCAGGGAGCTGCGCGGCTGGGTTGAGGCTGTTTACTGTGCAGGAAAAGCGGAGTTCGTTGATCAGAAGCTTTGGCTATAAAGCCATCCTCCTCCAGGGTTTGTGAAGTCGGAAGGCTGCAGACTCGTGCCTGGGCCACTCTGGGAAGAGTGTCATTCTATACCAGCACAGGCCAAGGTGTGGACAGCATCATAGCTTTGCACCCAAGGCTTCCCTAGGGGGCCAACTGGGAGCTGAATTTGCCAACCAGGCTTGGCCAGGATCACCCAGCCCTGGGGTCTGACCCAGGGCTGCTCGTGGGATCCTGTCTCACTGTGATCAGGAGCGAGGCCGTTGGACATGGCTGTTGCATCCCCAAAGAGCTGAAGAGGAACCCTCTTTGCTTTGCAGTTGATATTTTGTCATTTTGAGCTTCAGCCTGTGACTGAGCAGAAAGAGCCTTAATGGGGAATGTGGAGGCACTGAGGGGTCTTGTTCTCTGAGGAGGAGGCGCATTCCAACAAGTTCCCAGGCTGTCTTCCCAGTGGGCTATTTAAAGCAAGGCCAAGGGAGTGCCTGATGCCTCGTGCCTAATATAACCAGCAGCCGTCAGGTGACCTTGTGGCATGTGCCCCAGCTGTTGCTCCAAAGGGACCCCTAAGTGTTCCCAGCTGTGGGAGCTCTCAAGCTGCCACCTCTTGTCCCTGTTACCTTCCCAGGTTGGAAGGAGGAAGGCAGGGAAGCCTGGTGGGGCTACTGATAATTCGGTGTTTGTTTAGTCTTTCTATCTCAGACTTCTTCCAAAACTGCACTTCCTGCCAGTGAACCAGGGAAACCAGAGTTCCTCCCAGCCTCAAGCTCTGTAGTGCCTTGTTTGGGGCTTCTCAGGGTCTTCAGAGGTTCCTGGGTGGCAGCCAGAGCAAGTAGTGGCTTCCCCTGGCCCCAGAAGGGAGAGTAGCCCAGCTGCCACGGGGCCTCCTGCCGCCAGGGCCTCCTGGGCAGCTCTACTCAGCGCCTTCAAAGAGTGCACCCTGGCCAGAGTGGCAGCCAGCAGAAGGGAGACACAGGGCAGAGAAGGCTGGCAGCGCTGGAGGGATGGGAAACATTCCTTTGTGTGGTGTGTCCTGGCACAGAGAGCCTTGCAGTGGAGAGGCAGGCATCCTGCAGGCACAGCACCGCCGGGACCAGGGCTTCCCTCTCTCCCCCTCGCAGAACTGATACTCCAACTCTGGGCTCCCCATGTGCTGGCGTGTTTGAGACTGATAAGCACTGATGGCCAGGGCCCCACAGGGCTTCTTGCTTTACCCCTGCTGTTTTGTCATGGTGGGTGTCAGCCCCCCTTGCCCTGAGGGATGTTATCTTGTTTGGGGACCAGCTAGAAGGAGGCATAACCCACAGTTGTGGGAGATCTGTGCCCAACCAGCAGGGCGGAGATGCCTTCTGTGCACTGCGCTGAGCCTTTGGATGACTCCCTTTTCTGCCCTGGCTCTTACTTGAAGGAGAAGGTGGTGCTTGAACCCTGAGCAGTCCCTGCTCCCTAAGCCCTGCAGCCTCCCAGGACAGGAGAAGGCACTTTCAGCTGCTGGTGATTGTTAGAAACAGGGGTAGCTCCTTTCCTACAGTCGCAGAAGTTGGGTGTTCCCTTCTATCCTGCTCAGGGACTACATTGGAGGGACCCTGTCCACCTGTGTCCTGTGGATGCAGGGAAATGGGATCTCTGCCTGCCTGCCTGGGGTGTCTTTCCGGTAAGAGGCAGTAGGGTAGGAAGGCTCACCACTGTGCCTCTCCTTCACCTGGCCTGACCCGCTGCCTCAGGTCCCTTCCCTGTGCCATGTGCTTCTCAATGCACAGGAGTTGGTCCCCTAGCCACCAATCTAGGCCAGACCCTACAGCCTCTGCTGAGCCAAGAATGCTTGGACCGATCCTTGGTTTCCACTTTTCTGCAGATCATTATTTTTCTTTCTTACTGGACACCAGCTTGTGTGCTTTGGGGAAAACATCTGGAGGGGTGGCAGGAGCTTTAACTTTGGCTTGAGGACAGAGAGGTAGGAGGAGTAGGCAGGTTCCACAGGCTGCTCTTGGTGCTCCCCAAAGAACTGTCCTGGGGTCAGCTTCACAGTGGCGCGGCAGAGGGCCAAATACCGGGGTGGGGGTGGGGGGTCCCTGCCTCATTTCTGTTGTTACCTTCTCTCTACCCGACCCTGGGTTGAGAGTTAGGCATCCATGTTGCTGGTTCAGTGTTCAATGCTCATTGCCAGAGGGAGATCTGGGGGGCTCACGGGAGGTAAGCGGGCCCAGAGAGGAGTACTTGGGCTGAGCCTGGAGCTGAGGACATCTGGCAGAGAGTGGGCCAAGTCCCTCAAAAGAGATGGCAGCTGCTGCTTGTCCAGGACACAGATGGGCAGAGCTGCCACGAGTCCTGCCGCATCCTGGAGGGTGTCAAGCTGGCTGGACAGACCCTCCCCTGACCTCTTCAACTGGAGAGAAAGCAGGGACAGGGAGGGCTCTGCCCTAATCCTGGGAAAAAGGGAGGCTCAGCTGGCCCGCAGCAGTTCTCTCCCAAGCCAGGACAGCCAAATCCCTCTTTTAAGCCCCCTGAATAGAAAAAGCTTAAACTGACTTGCAGAGTAAGCAGGCCCTCTCAGCCCCTCTGCACAGCATGCAGAGGGGCGGCACAAGGTCCTCCCCACCCCGCCTCCCCGAGCGCTGGTCAGATGTGGCAGAAGGGAAAGCGCAGGTGTGCGCAGGAGGCTGCCTGACTGCCCTGTGGGGAAGTGACCAAGGTGTCCCGCAAGACCCTCCTGTCTGTGTCCACGGTAGATTATGGCCCTTCACCCCTTGGGCAGGAGACCCTTGCTGCTCCCTCCCTTTCTGTCCCCCCTTCCTCTGTGACGAGCGACAGTCTCACCTGGGAGCTCAGGCGTCGGGGGTGCTGAGCTGGGGCACCCAGCGTGGAGCTTCCACAGATGTCTCTTCCTCGCTGCTCAGTGCTGAGCTCCGGGCTGCTGACAGCCAGCTGCCTCAGCTGCCGCAGCTTTCTTGTTGTTGGTCGTCCTGGAGATCCAAGTGTCAAATTACTGTCGAGAGGGAGCGCCAGAAGGAGCCCTGGCTGGGAACTTGCCCTACAACTTCATGCCCTGGTACCTGACGCCTTGCCCCTGTCCCCCCTTGCCCCTGTCCCCCGAGGGCTGCCTGGGGACACGGAGAGCTCCCTCTCTCCTCCCTCCTCTTCCTCTCTCCTCCCTGTGGGCTGAGCCTGGGCTGGGCGCTGATGAAAGAGGAGGCTGGCCCTGCTTCCCCGGTAGAGGGGACGGCTCTACCCGAGCCTGCGGAGGGGAGGGAGTAAGCGGCACCCCCAACTCCCAGGCTCCTCACCATCTCCCTAAGGAGGGCCTTTTGGCTTGTGTACCCCGACCACCAGACCACCCCACGCTGGCCCTCAGGCCACTCCCTGGCTGGTCCTTCCCTCTGGCCTCTCCCAGCAAAGACAGTAAACAGTAGGGGTCTGCCGGCCCACCCAAGCTGAGCAGGCAGGCTTTGCAGCCAGCCCCCAGGGGAGGCCCTTCTGCCACTAAGAAGGGCCTAAGGCGTCTTGGGAAAGACGCATCCTAAGGCGTCTTGGGAAAGAACCTGGGGTCCCTAGTGACCTGGGAGTGGCTTGCTTGCCTGGTGAGGTGCCTCATGTTCATTGTGAGAGGACGGACATTTGCTGGGGCTATCTCCACGCTCCTGGCCCGGCTGTCAGGGAAAGGTTCCAGGGTCCAATGGCTGGGCCCTTTGACATTTGGCTGGTTGTGCCACCCAGCAGACCAGGCTGTAGGGAGAGAAACCGACCCCAGCCTCGCTATCAATGGGGCTCTTTGAATCTGAGCACAAAACCCCAGTGAGTCAGGGCTTGGGGAGGGCAGGGGGGAGGAAGCCAACCGTGTGGCCACACCACTCAGATGCCAGAGCCTCCCAGAGACTGGACAGGCGGCCACTGTGCAGACGCACAGACTGGCGGGTGGAACATTTGTCACATTTATTTAGTGCGAGCAGGAGCAGCGGGAAGCACACCCCCTGGTGGCCGCTTCTGCTGCCTCAGGTTGTTCAGGTCGGGCTTCAGAGCTGCCTTCTCCATGCAGCAGAAGGGGAGTGAGCCCGACCTGCTTCTTTAGGGGCAGTGTCACAGTTAGCCTTCATTCCTTCAAGCCTGCACCTTGGGGTCACAGCCCCAGCAGTGCACACATCGAGAAAAGTTCTAGTTAGAGCAGTTGACGCCAGCTATTCTTGTCCCTGGGATGTGGCATCCCCAGACAGCCTTGCCTCTGCTCTGGCCTCTCCACTCTGGCTGCGCAACCCACCCCCCCAGACCACCACCACATTCCTGCCGCCAGGCATGGCTACTGTAAGGACCCTCATAGGGCTGTGTCCTCTCCTGGGGCCTGCACCTGCCCTGACAGTTGACAGGCCACCCCCAGCCTAGGGATTGGAGAAGAGACAGCCTTACAGCCAGCTGGAGGCCGCTCCCTGCTCCCAGCTTGGGCGGAGGCTGGTCGCCTCAAGAGGGCTGGGACAGGGTGGAGGCAGTGGAAGGTGAGGAAGACTGGACAAGGCCGCATCTCCCTGGCTGCATGCCCTCTCCAGTGACTCCGTCTGGTGCCAGCTCTCAGAGCTGCTTGCTCTCTCGGGGGTGTCTATAGTATGCAGCCCCCAGCCTCAGGCTGGGTGCTCTGGGCCCGGACAGGGGCTTATTGGGACTCCCAAGGAGGAGACCACCAAGGGAAAGAAGTGGAGCAGAGTGCTGAGGCCACGGTCGGGCCCTCTCCTGCTGTCCCCTCACCCTCCTACCCCAGAAAAGGGTGAATAATAAGAATGTTATATTATTATTACACAGTCATGTGTTGCTTAATGGGGTATGTGCTGAGAAATGCATTGTTTAGGCAATTTCATCTTTGCATGGACATCAGAGTGTACTTACACAGACCTTGGTAGAGTGGTAGAGCCCACTCCACACCCAGGCCACGTGCCTTAGCCTCTTGCTCCCAGGCTACACACCTGTGTACATGTTACTGTGCCGAATACTGTAGGCAGTTGTAACACAGTGGTGACTATTTGTGTATCTAAATATATTAAAATTAAAAAGGTACAATAAAAATACAGTATTATGATCTTGCTGGACGGTTGTGTATAAAGGGTTATAAAGTGTATGACTGTATCAAACTGCCCTTCAGACAGAGCCTCATGTCTTCACACGGCCTATGAGGCCAGTGCCCTCCTGCACCATTTTACCGATGAGAGTACGTAGTCTTTAAGAGGTGAGATGTTTAACCCAACGACACAGGCTCAGTGGCACAGCCAGCATCTGCACCCTAGGCCTGAACTCTTCCCGAGGCACCTCAGTGCCAGAGGACAGAGGGCAGCAGTGGAGGAGTAACTGGACAGGATGGGGTCTACATCCTGGCTGCCGGGATACCCTGTGTGTTATGTGACCTTGGGCGGCTCCTTCACCTTGCTGTCCTTACCTGTGTGATGGGCATGAACCAAACGGTGCCTTATAAGGCTCAGATGAGACAAGGTGTGTACCACCCTAGCCTGGCGCCGGACACATGGCAACACTCAGCCAGCATTTAGGGATTGGGTGAATGGACGCTGGCCTGCCTGGGCTCTGCAGCCCTCACCTCTGCCATGCTGCCTGCTCTAGATGCCGGCACGCTGCCATTGCCAAGTACTTTGGGGACGCACCACCTGCCTGCACCAAAGGCTGCGACCATTGCCAGAACCCGATGGCTGTGCGGAAGCAGCTGGATGCCTTGGAGCGCAGCAGCAGCTGGAGCAAGACCTGTATCGGGCCCTCCCAGGGGAAAAGCTTTGACCCTGAGCTGTACGAGGGAGGCCGCAGGGGCTACGGTGGCTTTAGCAGGTAAGGGGCCGTGTAGCCAAGGACTCCCAGCCCAATGGAAATAGCCAGTCATTTCCTTAGTGCTAAGGCCAGACCAGAGGTGACACAATGCTGTAGTCCACCCTCCTCCCCTGAGGGCCATGCTGGAGCCTGGACCTTGGTATTGCCCTGAGCTGCCAACGGAAATCAGGGACATCACTGCTCCACCAGTGGCATGAGTGGGGAGGGCAAGGCCTGGGGCCACTCACGCCTAGCCTGTCTCCTAGGTACGACGAGGGCTCTGGAGGCAGCGGGGACGAGGGCAGAGATGAGGCCCACAAGCGGGAGTGGAATCTCTTCTATCAGAGGCAGATGAGGCTGCGCAAGGTGAAGGGGGAGGCTTGGCAGGGCTCAGTGGCCTATGCAGGGTCCCTTGTGGTCCCCTGCTCCGCCCTCTTATCCCTTTCCCTGTCACTGGATGGAAGCTGTCCTGCAGCATGGCACAATACCTCATGGGCCCTTCATGTTGTCTTCCAGGGCAAAGACCCCAAGATAGAAGAATTCGTACCCCCAGGTCAGTACAGAAGTGTTGCTGGGGGTTTGTGGGCTCTTCCCACAGCATGGTTGGAGGATTCTTGTCAGGGGGTTGGGGGACTCTGGAGAGCAGAAGGTTGAGTGGAACGACCCACCTCTCCTCCCCCCAGATGAGGACTGTCCCCTGAAAGAGGCTTCCAGCAGGAAGGTCCCCAGGCTCACTGTGAAGGTAAGAGCTGGCAGCTCCTCCCCCACCACAAGGCCCCTCCCCTGCCCTGAGGCTGTGTGACCTACCTCCCTCTCCCTGCTAGGCCCGAGAGCACTGCCTGCGGCTTCTGGAGGAGGCTCTGAGCAGCAACCATCAGGCCACACATACCACTGAGGGGTGAGTATCCCAAGGTCACCGGTGCTGGGGGGCGAGGTCAGCTGCCTGGGCCAAGGAGGGCCCTCCAAGCTCTTGCTCCTTTGGAGACTGCAGGAACACCCACACCCCCTGGCTTGTTTGGGCAGGCACTTCCCAGATTGTGACCCGTCCTACTCCAGGGGCTAGTCCCCCCAGCCCCACCAGGGGCAGGTGTGGCCACAACTTAGGTGCTACTGGTGGCTGCTAAAGGACAGTAGGAAGTCACAAGGTGCCTGGAGAGTTCTAGTCAGAATCCCTGGGCCCCAAACCATCCCCACCAGGCCCTGAAGCCATCCCTAGGGTCCCTGGAGAGAGTCCACAGGAGCTTAACGGGAGAGGGCTCAGGCCTGCCTGATACCTCGTGCCCATTCCTACCCACAGAGCTGACCTCCAGGCCAAGGCCGTGGAACTGGAATATGAGACGTTCCGAAATGCCAAGGTGGCCAACCTGTACAAGGCCAGCGTGCTGAAGAAGGTGTGCCCAGTGCAGGGTGGGCAGCGGGGGCAGGCATGCTCACAGGCTTAGAGGAAGAAAGGACAGCCCCTCCATGCTCTGAGGCTGTCTGCCGGCCCTTGGGCCCCAGGTGGCCCAGAATCCACCCTCTCCCTGCCCCCACCCCAGGAGGCCATTTATGGGGGTAGACCGGCTGGAGGTGTTTCTAGCCAACCCCATGAGGAGGGGTTGTCCAGTGTCCAGTTGCCTGCAGCTACTGGCCACAGAAACCTACTTCTTGTGCCTAGAAGAAAAAGAAGGCCTGGGTTGGGGGCTGTCAGGAGGAGCTCGTGGGTGCCATGGCCTCCCCACTCATCCCTGCCCAGGTGGCTGAGATACACAAAGCCTCCAAGGATGGGCAGCCCTACGACATGGGAGGCGGTGCTAACAGCTACAGCGCCCAGGTGGAGCCCTCAGAGCCCAACGAGTATGACATCCCACCGGCTTCCCATGTGTATTCGGTGAGTGGCATCGTGGTGGCCACCCAAACCTAGGTCCAGAAAGGGTACCATTTCCCCTTTGCCTTCAAGCAGGGCACAGCCTCTTGGCTTCTGGTATCATGGTGCTGGACCGAGGGTGCCCCAGAGAAGGCCCTGGAGCTTCTCTGCTCTGCCACGTGTACTTCGGCAGCCCACGGCCTCTTTCTCCCATCACCCTAACTCCCAAGGGACTCTTCCCTCCCACATTCCTGAGAGCCCTGACCCAACATGCCGTAATTGGACCAGCCCGTGAGTGCCCCCAAGGGGGCCTGGTGGTCTGAACCTTCTCTCCTCCTCACAGCTCAAACCCAAGCGGGTGGGAGCTGGCTTCCCCAAAGGCTCCTGCCCATTCCAGACGGCCACGGAGCTGATGGAGGTGACTCGGATCCAGGAGCAAGCGCCCCAGTCCATGCGGGGAAGTGAGCAGGAGCCCCCTAGCCAGCCCTGTGGCCTCCAGGATGAGGACAGGAGTGCGCCCCTCCCCAGGCCCAGAGGAGAGGCCCCTGGAGGTAGTGCTCATTGTGCGGGGCCCTCCCCAGAGAAGAAGGCGAAAGGCTTTTCTGGCGGCAGTCCCATTGCCAAGGCCCGGGCTAACAAGAAGCAGCAGCTCTTAGCTGCAGCAGCCCACAAGGATTCTCAGAACATCACCCGCTTCTTCTACCAAAGGGCAGAAAGCCCACCTCTGCTTGCTTCAGCCCCAAGGGCAGAAGGTGCCAGCCCCTCCTGCAAGGGGATTGAGGGACCCCCTATGGCTCCAGAGAAGGAAGATGGAGCCTGGGGACATTCGAATGCCCCTCCCCAGACTGCGGAGTGCCCCAGAGAAGGACCAAGGTAAGGGCATAGGTAGTCATGGGATCTTCTGGAATCTGCATGGCAGCATCCCCTTTGCTAACTGGGCCTCCGAAGCTCAGAGCTCATCCCTGAGATGGGTTCTGCTGGACCACCTGGGACAAGGAAGCAGCTGGCACCTAGAGCTCTGATGCCTACTCTTCTGTCTGGCCAGCACCTGCCCACTCGGAGACCAGGGCCCCCCTGAAGCCCAGCCCACCCCTGCAAAGGAGATGCAGATGGGCAAGCGGCCCAGATCCCAGCAGGTACTGTCAGAGAGGAGGACGCGGGGGAAGGGAGGAGGCCTGTGGATGGGCCGGGAGCTGCTCTGTTCTGGTCACGGGTGCAGGGAAAATCCTCGCTGCTTCCCACACCCGGCAGCAGGTGGGACGGGCTGGAGGGAGCCGGCTGGTACTGGGGCCCAGTTTTCCAGGAGGAGGGGACGAGGCCAGTGAAAGGGAGCCCGAGAGTGACCCTCTACCGTGGCCCTGCCCAGGAGAACCCAGACAGCCAGGCTCAGAAGAGGCCTTGCCCCTCAGCCAAGCCTTCCATCTCAGCGGAGGTCAGGGGCAGCATGTTGTCAGCCAGTGATCAGGGCACCTTGAACCCTACGGCCCAAGACTCCTGCCAGCTCTCAGCTTCTGGCATCCCTTTGAAGGAGGCTGCAAATGTTGTGGTCAAGTGCCTGACCCCCTTCTACAAGGAGGGCAAGTTTGCATCCAAGGTAGGGTGAATGGGTGGGCTCTGCCCTCCCCCAGGCCTGGGATACTTGGGTACAGTAGGGGTGAGAGGACAAGGGAGTGTGAACCCCGGAACAAAGTAGGGCAGAAGCAGGCTAGGCCCGAGGCCAAGACCGACCAGCTCCTGCCCTCCCTGGGGCCTGCCTTGCCCTTGGGTGGTGGCTGTGGGTCGCCCCAGGGGTCATCAGGGCAGGGGTCCTGCGCTCTGCTTCTCCTCTCCCTCTGCCTTTCAGGAATTGTTTAAAGGCTTCGCCCGCCACCTGTCACACTTGCTGGCTCAGAAGACCTCTCCTGGAAGGAGCGGTGAGCGCCTGCATTGCCAGGGCCAGGAGGCACTTGAGGGGGTGGTTGCAGGGAGGAGACTGATCCTCACGTCCCCTCACCCTGAATCTGCAGTGAAAGAAGAGGCCCAGAACCTCATCAAGCACTTTTTCCACGGCCGGGCCCGGTGTGAGAGTGAAGCTGACTGGCACAGCCTGTGTGGCCCACAGAGATGACCACCTGCTGGCTGGGCAGGGTCCACGTCCAGACTCCACTGTGGCCAGCTGGGGACTCCCTTGCAGATGCAGGGCCGTCAGCTCTTGTCAGGGTCCTTCCACCTTCCAAGCATACCTTGCTTTGGGTATGGCCCCAGACCCCTCCCTAATCAAGGTCAGAGGTCAGCCCACCTTTGCTTCTGCTTGCAAAGTCTGGTCCTTTCTTAGAGCTTCCCTGGGTTTTCTGGGCCAGATGCCCAGGATAGAAGGTGGTAGGTAGTGTGGCCCCTTCACGTCTCATACTTAAGTTTTAAGCCAGGGACATGGCCCATCTCTTCACGGTATTGGGGCCTACTCGGGATTGCCCACTCCCTCCATCCCTTGAGACGCCAGCCTTGCCCCAGGTGCAGAGCTTGTGGCAGAGGGCAGCAGCCAGGCTGCGCGCCCTGCTCAGCTCCTGGTTGGAAAGGCCAGGCCCATTGAGATGTTTACGAGGGGAATAAAGTCCTGTCTGTTCTGGCACATGCATGTGCACACACACAGCCCTTTTTTCTTGGGAGTTTTATTTTCTCGGCAGCTCCTCCCAGGCCTGGGCTCGTGCTACCGTGGAGCCTGGGCAGGTGGGCATCTCCCTCAGACTGGGCACCATCAGATGCCCAGGCTGAGCTCCTGTAGCCCTCACCCTGGGCCCAGGCCCCTCCCCACTCAGCGCCTGGCTGTTTCCTTACTCCGTTGGAGACACTGTTGCAGCCCCTGCCTCCACTTGAGCCAGCTGGGCTGTGCTGTGCTGTCTCAGGTTCCAGAACAGGGCCAAGCGGTGAATCCAAACCAGAATGACCTGACAGCATCCAAGGCCTCCTCCTCGTCTCCACCTCTCCCCCATTGTCAGTTGAGGCCAGGCCACTCAAGGGAACAGGTGCTGTCCAGCAGGAAGATGATGGTGTACAGCAGCTCCTGGGCCTGCCCGGGGAAAGGCATGCTGGGACGGGCTCCTCCAGCCAGCCCCCCCACCCACAACCCTTCCTCACAGTGGGCAGCTACACACCAGGGCTGGGGCGAGGCACCTGCATCCACCTTCCCAGGGCGGTCAGAGGCCTGGCCACTTACCTGCGGCAGCTCAAACCAGGTGGTCTGGGGGCTGTCGGCCGAGCCATAGTTGATCTCCAGGCCAGGGGACCCCCCTTCCTCCTGTGGGCTCAGCAGGCAGAGCCGCTGCAGGTTCTTCAGGCCAATGGAGCAGCGTGGTTTCTAGGGGCAGCAGAGACAGCAGAGCTTGGCTCCTCTCCAGGGAAGGGGTCAGTGTAGGTGGTAGAGGAATGGCCCGAGGGTCCCCAGGCTGGTGCTGTGGCAGGATCCTTGCCCACCTGGGAGCTGGGGTCCATGAGGAGGAGGTGCTGGTGGTTGAGGCCCAGGAGGGTGGGTCCAGGCAGGGGCAGCTTGCTCACCCGCAGCACCACGTAGATGGCGTAGCCGAAGAGGGGCAGCTGGCTCATGGCCTCTGGGGGTGGAGAGGGCCAGGGCAGGGGTTCTTACTGCTGGGGCTCGAGAACCTGCCCTGCTTGCCCCCAGGTCAGGCAAGAGGGCCAGGGCAGGTAAAGAAGCCTCTCCACTCTCAACCTTCCCTCCTGGGCCTCCAGCCTCCACCCCAGCAACTCCAACCTTCCCTCTCAGCCCCAGACCCACCAATGAAGCTGATCTGTGCGTCCTGGGGGCTGTGTCCTTGCAGCTTTCTCAGCTCCTGGCCCGTCAGATCCTTTATGGTGGTCATACTTGTCTCCCATTGCAGCAGCTTTGGAATGTAAGCTAGCAGGTCTTGCCTAGGACACACAGCCTGGGTCAGTGTGGCCTGTGACCACTGACCACCTGGTGCAGGGCTGGGCAGACAGCAGGTGTTAAATAACTGAACGAGCACCTATTGTGGACAAGGCTGGGGATCTATCTGTACAGGTGAGCGAGGCAAAGGCCCTGCGCTGGAGGAGCTTGGGTGGGGCGGAGAGAACAGGCATCCACAGCCCCTGCTGTTCCAGGCCAGCCTGATCAGGGCCAGTAAGGGTACCAGTCGAGTGGCCTTGACTGTGGAGGAGGCAGTGGAGGTGGTGGGCTGGAGCTGGGACCAGAGGAGTGATGGGGTTGTGGGGGGGTGAGTGCCCACTCACTCTGAGGGGGGGGTCTTTTTGTCCCTGCCGAGGTGCTGTAGGGCAGCCAGCCGGGCAATCTGAGCATCTGCCTGGGCACTGACCCTCAGCTTCCCCTGAAGGTAGTCCTGCCGCACCTGGGGAGAGGGCCGTGAGGAGGGCCGCTGAGCCCCAGAACCCCCAGCAGTTGGCTCCTGGGGCACAAACCCATTCCTGCCCCCATCCCATTCCAGCTGCCACAGACCCACAGTCTTGTGGGGAGGGTGGCTTGGAGGTCGCCCAGGCAGGAACTTGTGTCCTCAAGCTGCTGCAGCAGCTCCCCCACCAGCTGGGCAGGTGGCTGACCTGGCTGTAGTGGGTGCTGACGTAGGTGGGGTTATTGAAGTGCAGCGGGGTCTCCCAGCTCAGCCGCCGGCCGTGCAGGCTCACGTCCCGCTCCATCACCACGTTGTTGAGGTACTCGCCAGGCCGCAGAGGCCGTACCAGCTTGCCTGCACAGGGAACCAGGTCCACAGCCGGCCCTGCCGCCCGCGCCAGCGCCACCACAGCCCTGCCCTGCCGCCCCAGCGGGTGAGGCTTCCTCCCAAGCTCACCCTCTGCTTTGTGGAGGAAGAGGGCAAATTCCTGCACTTCCTGGGGCTCCGTGATGCCCATCTGTCTGCACATCTCCTCCAGCACTTCTGCTGCCACCTGGGCATATGGACAGGGCCACGGTGAGCGGGGAGGGAGGGAGGTGGGGGACCCAGAGCTGAGGCCCATGGCTTCCCATGGTGGCCCCTGTGCTTACCGTGAAAGTCCGGATATTTGTCTTGTAATCTGTACCCCCGGGCAGGTGAATTAGAAGCAAGTGGACTGTTTGACCTTTCTGCCAAGGCAGGTTTGCAGGGTTAGTCTACTAGTGGGCAGAGGCCCCAACTCTCCTGTGGACACTGCCCCCTAGCCCCGGGAGTCCCAGAATGCCCAACTACCCAGCCCTAGTACCAGGAAAGCTTGCATTTCACCCGGCAGGGGCAGCCGGCGGCGGCCCCCATATTTGACTGTGCGCTGGAGGTGCTCCTGGCTGCTCCGGGCCAGCTCTGCAGAGATGCCAGGCCGGGGTCATGAGTGTGTTGGAGCCCCTCCCCAGCCAGCCAAGTTCCCAATCCTAGAACCACCCCCAGCCCCAGGCACCTTGGCTGGGGCCTGAATCCTGCAGGAACTTGGTCAGGTAGGGCATCAGCGTGGTCGATGGCGGGAAGAAGCCCGTGAGGAGGCTGAGGAAGCTCCAGCCTCGAGCACAGTGGTCCCTGCAGGGCAGAGAGCCTGGGCTTCAGGCTAGCCCAACCCCAGCACCGTAGGGCCCCCGGCAGCTACCCTGCCCATCCCCACTCACTGCCGGGGGTGTCCTGTGACCTGCTTGATGACCTGGCAGTAAATCTCATCCCTGAGCCTCTCCTCCTGGCACAGCTGTGGGGACAAGAAGGGCAGGTGGGCAGGGCAGTGGAGTCTGAAGCCCTAGAGAGATCCTGCTGACATCTGTAGGCTGGAGCTGAGTCAAGGTGACATCCCAGCAGTCCTCTTTGTCTGAGCGTAGCAGCATCTGTGAGATCACTTTCTTCCTGCTTCTCTGATCTCTATCTTAAGTCATCTTTGCTGGGTCCACTTTCTCTCTGACCTCTGAGCGTTGCAGTGCCCTTGAACCTCTCTGGGTCTGATGGTCTCAGCTGCTCCCATCTGATGACGCTCTTGAACCCCAGAACCCTCCACTTGGAAGTCTGGGATTTCAGACCTCATGTGTCCAACACAGATTCCTCCACCAGCCCAGACATGCTCCTTGCAGATGACAGTCATTGCCCTGGCCTTGTCACCTCCACATGCAATTGGTCAGCAAACACTGCTGGCTCCAAATCTTCCCACTTCTCCCCTTGCTGCTGCCCCTGGACCAGACCAGCACCATCTCACCTGGGACCTTTTGCCCTTAAACCCTCAGAATCTCAAACAACAGCCAGAGCGAACCTGGGAAATGTAAGCCAAGTCTCTCCTCAAAACGCTCCAGCGGCTTCCCATCTCTCTGGGACAAAGGCCTACAATGGCTGCGAGGCCAGCCGTGACCGGGGCCCTCTGCCCTCCCGGTCCTTATCCTCCACGCTGCCCCTCACTCGCTCGGCTCCAGCCACGCTAGCCTTGCTGGTGTGTGACAGTGGTGAGCTCACCCTCTCTGTCCCCCAGGGCACATGGCTCCCTCCTTCACTCCCTGCAGGTCTGTCATGAAGAAGCAGCCCCCTCCCCGCTCCCTTACTCTCCATGGCACCTCTCACTCAAGGCACGTCACATCCTCATTGACTGTCTCACCGTAAGCTGTGTGGGGACTGAGCCCGGCACTCGGGCGCACGACCTGACTTACCTTCAGCAGCTCGTAGAGCAGATCCAGCTCGTCCTTGCCCCGGGGCCTGGACTGGTCACCCATAAACTGCATCAGGGCTGCAGGCAGGATAAGAAGCATGGCAGGCTGGCCAGGGCTGGCCCTGGCTTATGCTGCTGCTACACAGGGCCTTCACCTGCCACCTGGGGCCTCACAAAGTGCGTGGGAGCCAGATGGGACAGAGGGTCCAGCTCCACCCATGGGGAAACTAAGGCTCAGAGAGAGTCCACAGGTGCCCAAGGCTCCACACGGTGCGCACAGCATCGGCTGGACCCATCCACTGCCTTCCAGCCCCAGACTCCACACAACCCACACCCCCGGGTGGAGTAGGAGCGGGTGAGGGCCATGGGGCGCAGGAACCACCAGTGAGCTTCCCTGAGTTGACAGACTGGGGCAGAGCCAGACAGTGCTCAAGGAGGGAAGGAGACAAGGCACCTAGGTCCATGGCACTACAGACATGGGGACCAGGGTGCCCGTGGCCACTCACCCTGGAAGCCGGCTACCGCCTGCCTGCTCATGTCCTCATCACTGATGCTGAGGAGCGATTCCTGGATGCGAGCCTGCAGCCCAAGAGGCAGCACTGTGAGTCTGGGGTGCACGGGGGTTGAAGGGTGGGTCTGCTGGCCAGACTCCTCCCACCTCTGCCCTCACCTTGCTGAACTGCAGCAGGCTGACCATGGCCTTCCCCTCAGCTCCTCCATCTGTTGGGTCCAGCCTGTGGGGGCAGACGGGGGAACAGCCCTGCTTGCTCAGCCCCCTACCCTCATCCCAGTTGCATAGGGAGGGTAGTGAGAGCACTGGCCTGGCGGCTCCGAGCAAGGAGCTCACTTTGGAAAGATGAGGACAGGCACAGGGATTGGCCCAGGGCACTCACAAGGTCCGAGGCTTCCGGAAGTAGCGCAGGGCAAATTCCAGCATGGTGTAGTTACGGGAGTCAGTGGACAGAGAGGCGTAGGCCGTGGAGGAGGGCAGGCTGGTGGCCTCTGAGTCATCACTGTTTGCCTGGTTCCGGGGGCGGGTGGGGCGCTGGGAGCACAGGAAATGTGGTGCCACCAGAGTGCCCACTAGCCTTCCCAGGGGCCCTGCCCCAGCCCTGTCCACACCCAGCCAGACCAAGAGGAGCAACACCAGCAGCCAGGAAAGTCAAGGGCTGTTTATTGAGCGTCTTGTATGGCATCACCAAACTAAGCAGCACGTGGGACACGAGGGACGTACAGCCCAGCCCCTGCCTGCAGGGAGCTCACAGTCTTGCTGGGAAGATGAGGGAAGCAGGAGAGGACAGCATCAGAGAAACACTGCACACCAGGCCGCGGGAGGCAGGCAGCAGGTGGTCCAGGCTCCCAGCAGCCTCTGGGGCAATCACACCCTTTCCTTCCTCCACTCCTGGGGAGGCCTCACCTCTGCCTCTCCCCTCTTCCTCACCTCCAAGGCCCTGTCCCACTGAGTCAGCCCTGGCTCCCTGAGCTGTGAGTGATGCTTGCGCTGGCTGCTCTTCTGCTCCAGCGAGAAGGAAAAGTCGGGAGCAGCAGCTGGCTGCACTATGTCGGCAGGAAAAAGTCCGGAACGGCCCCCGGCAGAGCCAAACTGCCAACCTAGAAGGCATCCCAAGGGTGGCGGCTCACCCACCTGGCTCCTCCGCCCCTTGCAGGCTCCCCCAATCGGATGCCCTCCCTGTGCCAGCACCCCTCGCTGGTCCCCAGCCATACCTGGCTCCAGAGTGGCCACTGGCAACAGCTTGATGAGGTCCCCACGGTGGAAGCTGAGGAGGCTGCAGTCATCGGTGATGTAGCTGCGCAGGGCGATGACATAGCCAGAGTCCTGCGGGCAGTGGGTGAGCAGCCAGCGAGGAGCGAGCCTACCTGTGCTTCCCGGTCCTGCCCACCCCTCCTGCTTCCCCGCCGGCCTTCCAGGGACCCAGCCTAAACTCCCACCCCACCCCAGGTAAACCAGACAGGGGAGATAGAGCCTGGGTGGAGGCTGCCCACCTGGCCCCACCTGGCCCCCCACCAGCCTGCGCTTGCCTTCTTGAGCTCACTCAGGAACAGCTCAACCATGGCCTTGATGGTTCTCGCCCTGGCCGTGTGCAGCACCAGCTGCTCATTCTTCAGCGATAGCTCCAGGGTGGAGTCCAAGGGGCACTCCACGCCCAGCACCTCCGAAAAGCTGTGCACGAGTGGCGCATGAGCTGGGTCCCTCTTGCCACCCCCCATCCCAGGCTCTGGGCCAGGTCACCTGTATGAGCAGAGTATCTTCAACTGGTTGGGACGGAAGCTGGGGCCTTGGGTCACTTTGAGCAGTCTCAGCCCTCGGTGGGACACACCTAGCAGCTGCACATCACTGCCACTCTCGCCCTGCCAGGAAGGTGGTGGTCACAGGCAGGCTCCTGGGTCCCGCTGCTGCCCAAGAGGCCCGGGAGCTGCTCAGGGACAGTGGCTGTGCTTTGTTCGATCCAGACTGGGGGCCTGGCCTCCCTGCTCCCCACCCCTGTCCCCAGTACCACTGACCGAAACAGGAAAGATGCGGGAGAAATAAATGGCCCAGTTGTCCCGAGCAGCCACCACGATGCGCTTCTTGACGCTGTCTTCAGCGGTGGCGAGGGAGTCCAGGCCCACCTCCAAGTCTCCTGTGGGCAGGAAGGGCCCAGGCTGTCCTCAGGCGCCACCCTCTGCTCACACAGGAAGGCCCCGGAGTTTGCTCCCTCAGGGCAGGCCTGGCCCCCAGCACTCAAGCTCCCTGCCCCAAGGTCCCTGGACACGTACCCAGCAGGTCTTTCATTTTGCGCCGCTCATCTTGGGAGATCCGGATGCAGGACTCGCCGAAGGTGTCTCGTAGGATCTGGGGGCAGAGCCAGGTGGTCACCACCAGGACAAGAGGTCAGAGCGCCCCACCCCCCCACCCCCGGAGCAGCCATCGACACACATGGGGGACGAGCCGGAGAGCCTAGCGGGAGCCCCTCAGCCCCATGGGGAGCAGCTCCCTGGGGCTTGTCTGTCTCAGCAGGGCCCACCGGGGGCCTAGGTGGAGCAGGGAGGGTGAGTGCCCAGACCCAGGGCCACGTCCACCCACACCGCCTGTCCCCTGCCACCTTCACTGCCGGGAGACCCCACGATGACTGTATTGGGTCAGCCGAGAGACGCTTCCCCGAAGGTTCGGGTGGGGGTGGGGGAAGGGAGGCTCACTCCTGGGAGCATCCAGAAGTAGCAAAGTAACAACCACCACTTATTAAGTACCTACTGTGTGCCAAAACCCGCATTGTGTGCTGTCTACTCTACTTTTAAGCCTCATCTCTAAAACTAGGTTAATAACGGTGCCCACTTCTCAGAGATGTAAAGATTTTAGTGAACGAAGGCAGGACTGGGCACACAGGAAGTGCTGCCATTATGCCCCATACAGGTGTTAACCTGGCCCAGGCATTAGGTGAAGGGCACCTACAGATGCCGCAGGTGGGCCAGGCTCTCACCTGCTCACAGAGGAGCCGGAGGCAGTAGGGATGGCTGAAATTCTCCCGCGGGTAGAACACCTGGAGGAAGGCATGGAAGAGCCAAGATTAGGGGGTCTGGTGCCCCTGACCAGCCCACCTCTGCCCTCCCAGGGTTGGAAAACCAGCCCAAAGGTGGGCTATGGAGAAGGGATCCTGGGGTCCCAGGCTGGGATCTCCATAGCCAGCCACCTCCCTGCCAGCCCAAAGAGGCTAGGTCAAGGCCCCACCCTCATACCCACCTCCTTGCGAAGGAACAACTTCCAGGGTGCGCTGGTGTAGGAGAAGCACACGCTGCCGGAGGGCACGAGCAGCTGGGTGGAGGTGCCCTGGTCCCCCATGGGCTCCATCAGGCCTGGCGTGGTGGTGGTGGTGGGGGGGGGGCGAAGAGCCTTAAGCGGCGGCTGCCAGAGCCAGTACGACGGGGGCCCATGGAAGGGAAACCCTTATCCCTGGGGACCTTGAGGGCCCTGCTCCCCCAACCTCCAGCTGCCTCACTCCTGCCCATGGTACCACCTCCTGCCTCCATTCCCGGTCCTAAATTTTCCCTGGTGGCCCTGAGGCTCGTGGACCCTCTATGACCGCATCAGCTGGGGCCACTAAACTCTCCACAGAGCTGTCAGGTCTGCATTGAGGACAACACCCTGTGTGTGACAGTCCTTCAGTGCCAGACCCTGCCCTGGGCGGGAATGTGGAAGCTGGGGCTCCAAAGTCCGGGAGCCTGAGCAGCTGTCCTCAGCCGTGCGGAAACGCCTCCAGCCACGGCAGCAAGGGGCTGCTGGGAATCCTGCCCCAACCCCAGCGAAGCCCGCCACGCAGGGGGCATGGGGTTCCTTACCATGAGGCTCGGCTGAAGGGGCCCCTGGGTCCTCGGGCAGAGGCAGTGGGGGCGCCGGCGGAGGTCGGGGTGCCTGGGCAGTGGGCGGGTTCTGGCCAAACAGGTCTCGAAGGGGTTCCTGCTTTTCCTTGATGGAGCTGGAGGGCCCAAGCTGTGGCAGGGCCTTGGGTCGAGGAGCCACAGCTGGTGGAGGGCCCTTAGGGGACAGCACCTGATGGGGCGCAGAGAAGGCACAAGGGACTGAGTCTAGGGCTGAGGGCAAGTTTGCCCCAGAGAGCCTCTGCCTCCCAAGTAGAGCATCCCATGCCCTGGAGGGGACAGGATGGGGAACTCACCGCAGGGGACGAGTCGGCACCTTGGATCCCCAGCTTGGCCAGAGCCTCATCCTTAGGGTCATTTTTCTTCAGGAAAGTTTTGAAAGGCCTTTTGGGAGAAGGAAGAGGTCACTAGGTCCACAGGGCGATTCCCTGAGGAACAGAGCAGCC
Organism: Varecia variegata; assembly: GCA_028533085.1. Taxonomy (NCBI): domain Eukaryota; kingdom Metazoa; phylum Chordata; class Mammalia; order Primates; family Lemuridae; genus Varecia; species Varecia variegata. The sequence continues at coordinate 142,952,776 of CM052441.1, read as the reverse complement.
CCAGCCACCTCCCCTGGGGGCCACCTCTCCCAGAGGCCCACCTGGATGGCTGCACAGGCACAGGCACGGGGCCCGGGCGGCTCTGGTACATGCGGATGATGTTTCGAATTTCCCTGCTGGGTTCCTGCCGCCGAGTCGTGGGGTCCGAGCTGCGCACCACGGGCCCCCTGCCCCTGGCCGGCCCTGGATCACGGCCAGGCCCGGCCTCCTTGGCTGGCTCAGCCTCAGCCTCTGTCACAGCTTTGGCGCCGCCCTGTTTCAATGGCTTCTTCACTATGGGGGCAGGAGGAGGGGACAGCACTGACCAGGAAGAGGAGAGACATTAAACACTGCAGAACACAGCAGCCCCAAGCCCTGGCTCCCACCCCGGCCCCGCACCTGCTCTTGGTTCCTCCTCCGGCTCCTCCTGCTGCTCCGGCTCCTCCCGCTGGGGGATCTGGACCTTGGCAGGAGGCCTCACCATCTTCACCTTGATCTGCTGCTGCCCTGTAAGTGCCCACATGGCCCACATGGGCTGCCATGGTGACCAAGGTCGGCCCACTAGCCTGTCCACCCGGGCTCCTGGACAAGCCCCAGGCCCCAACCCACACTGGGGGCACTGGCTAAGTTTCCATGTGGGAACCCCCAGCACCCTCACCCATCTTCTGGAAATATTCTCGTTTCTGCTGGAAATTCTTGGGCTGCCAGGGCCTGTCTTCAGCCTCCTCTGAGGTCCCCTCCTGGCAGGAGGCAGACGGAAAGAGCCACTGTAGCCAGCCATGTCACCACATTCACGATGATCCCTGGGGTCCCAGGGCCTGGGCCAAGCAGCTTCTTCTCCGCATCTGCCTGCTCACCCCACCCATACCTCTCACCCCTACAGCCCCGCCCCCATCACCCTGTTTGAGGGTGTAGCTCCTCACCCTCAGGCAGGCACCCACCAATTCCAGCTCAGGCTCTGGCTCCTCCCGGGGGGCAGGAAGCTTCTTGGGCTTGGGGGTGATGGCCGAGTGTGGGGCCTTGGAAGCAGCCTCCAAGGCCTGAGCCTGGCGCTGGCGCTGCTGGGTCTGCTGCTCCAGGGACAGGGTCATGGCCTGGGTGGTCATCTGCTGGGCCTGAAAGGGAAGGAGTGACAGGCCAGTTTAGACCCCTCCCCCCAGACGTCCCCCCTACAGCCCTGGGGGCCCTGCCCCTCACCAGGATCAGCGCCTGCTGGTTGATGAAGTTCTGCTGCTGCACTGCCAGCTGCCTTGCGTCCAGGCTGGGAAGCAGGGGCTGGGGCTGCGACTGCGGCTGCGGCTGTGGCGGTACCACCATGGCTGCGCAGACAGCAGGCGGCCAGGGCGGGTGAGCACCACGGCCAAGCTCAAGGCCCTCCGCCCGCTGTGCACTCTGGGCTTCTAGGGGACCCTCCCCCCTCCAGTCCCAGAGCTGACAACTGGTCTCCTGAGAAGGGACCTCAGTGCCCTGGCCCAGCCTTACTTGGCATGGCAGGGACTGCGCCCATGGCTGGCATCATGGGTACTGGTGGAGGGACCATAGCTGGCTGGTATCCGGGCATCTGCATCATTCCTGGATACACTAAGGGAATGGGGTGCCCCAAGTCAGTTCCTACCTGGGCCCACATACCACCTCTCTCCAGCCCTAGACAAAGACAAGAACATCAGCCCCCAGGCTGCTGGCCGGAGGCCGATCCCAGCTGCCTGAGGGGGCCCAGGCCATGCCTGCCCCCGCTGCTGGGCCGGGGAGGCCCTCCACGGGAAATCCCACACTCACCCATGGGGTAGCCCTGCTGCATGGGCCCCATGGCGCCCCCTCCCTTCATGCGGCCACTCAGAGCCCAGCCTTGTTCCAGATCCTAAAGGGACAATGGTCACAAGATCAGAGCTAGAGGCTGGGAAAAGGCAAAGGGGCAGCAGAGGCCCCCGAGGGGCAGGGGCAGAGGTCGGTGGGGTGTGCAGGACACTCACGCTGAAGCCCGGGGAGAAGACTGGATCGAAAATGTGCTCCAGGAAGCCATCCAGGCTCCCCAAGGTGCCGGATTCCCCTGCAGGGCAGGGAGAGGGTTGGCGCCGTCCACTAGGGTGGGGGGCTTCCCACACTCTGCCCACCTCGGTATGCCCACCCCAGCCTTACCTGTGTATCCTCTCCTGGGCAGTGCTGGGGCTGGACCTGGAGGTTGTCCTGGGGGCAGCGAGGGGGCCTGGACACCAGGGGCGGGGGGGATGGCCTCGGCTCTGTGGGAAATAGGAGGTCTCGCTAAGGGGGTGCCAAGGCTGGGGGCGCCCAGGCTGAGGCAAGAGGTAGAAGCTGCTGTGGGGGTCGCCCCACAGGGTGGGAGGACAGGGCTTACAGCTGCTCCTGTGAGCCCCTGGGTGTGACAGGGTGGCCATGGGAGTCACCAGCAGGGGCAGGTCAGGGACAGGTGTGATGGGGCAGCACCTACGAGCCAGGGGGGCTGATGGGGTAGCTGTGGGGACTGGCTGGGTCCCCCAGGTCTTCCGTCTGTCCGATCAGGTCCAGCACAAAGTCGCAGCCCGCCAAGTCCTGCCAAGCGTCTCCAGAGTGCAGCGACACGGACCAGCCACGGGGGGTCGCCTCCAGGCCTCTGGGTGGGACCGGCAAGGAGTGGGGGATGGTCATGGAGGCAGTGGCCATCCTGAAGGGGCCAGGACCAGAGGGTGGGGCCTGGGGAGGGGAGGGTGGCCGTGGGACCGCCTTGCTCAGCAGCTGGGACAGCTCTCCTTGTGACTGGACGTCATCACCAACGCTCACATCTGTTTATCGGCCCACTGGCTGAGCAACCAGGTGCGCTCATGGCACTCCTCGTCATCTCTTCTCTTTGCTCCCCCATCTCGAGTCTACAGTCTGGACCCCGCCCACTGACCCTCACACTTGGGGGCACCCCCTCCCCGCGCCTTGGGAGGAAGAGTGGGCTGGGGGGAGGCAGGAGGACAGGGACGACGGTCAGCGTTGGCCGTACTGTCCCCCACAGGCCCCATACTTGCTCTGCAGGATCCACCCGGCCAGTTGCTCCCCCGTGGTCCAGGACTCCACCTCGGCCGAGTAGCACTCCTCTGCAGGGGCGGCGTGGGGACGGGAGTGAGGGGCGGCAGGGCCACCCTGATGGGAAGGGGCTGCTGTCCCACTGGGTCCCAAAACAAGATGGGGGCAGATCAGGGTCACCCAGCAAGCGGGGGCAGCAGGAAGGCTGAGGGAGGAGGGGTCTGTGGAGGGCGAGGGGGCAGGCTGGGGAGGCCTCGGCAGGAGGCGGCCATCACCGTTGAAGGTGAAGACGTCCAGAGTCATGCGGCCCTGCCGCCACCCGGCCATCCACTCGAGCTGGGTGGCTGGGTGGGCCCGAGCGGTCCCGGGCGCCAGCTGCGACTGCTGCAGGGCCCCCAGCAGCTTGTGCTGGCACAGCGCCGCCATGCCCCTGGGGGCCTGGTCAGACACGAATCTGCGAGGACAGCACAGGGCTGCTGTGGCGGCGGGGTGGTCTGCGGGCCCCACCTGCCAGGTCCCCACCCCCAAGACCCTTACTTGAGCAGGGGCTTCTGCAGGGCTGGCATCGGGAGAAAGGCACTGAGCAGGATGGCCATGAGGGCCCAGCCACGCTGGCTCTGCTGCTCGTCCGGGTTCTGCCAGAGCTGGGCTACGAGCTGGCTGAAGAGCTCGTCCCGCAGCCCCGGCCGGCACAGCCCCTGCCGCACCAGGTAGGTCCCCAGGGTCTGCCTCTGCCAGGTCTGCAGGGATCCGTCCCCCAGGAGCCGCAGTATCTGCCGGCGCAGCGTGGTGAGGGCAGCACGTGCAGGGCAGCCATGTGCCCATCCTGTCCCCGCGAGGGCCCACCTGTCCCCTTCTGATGAGCTACTCACCACCTTGTTGATGTCCAGGGCACGCTGAGGGTTCTCGCCATCCAGCCGGGTCAGGGGCTTGGCCAGCGGCTGCCCTGGCCTGGGCAGGGACGGCTCCTGCAAGGAAGGAGGATGACAGGGCAGGGGCTGGCTGGAGGACAGCCCTGGGGGAGCCCCACGGGAGCACCCGCCTGGGAGAGGGAGGGGACTGCACAGAAAGCCATTGCAGAAATGCACCTTAATGCTCTTTGATTAGAAAATTGGTGCCCACACATGCAGAAAACTCAGGAAACATGGAAAAGGATAAAGAAGAAAATTAAAACCCTTGTTTTTTTTTTTTTTTTTTTTTTTTTGAGACAAAGTCTCGCTTTGTTGCCCGGGCTAGAGTGAGTGCCGTGGCGTCCGCCTAGCTCACAGCAACCTCAAACTCCTGGGCTTAAGTGATCCTACTGCCTCAGCCTCCCATGTAGCTGGGACTACAGGCATGCGCCACCATGCCCGGCTAATTTTTTCTATATATGTTTTTAGTTGGCCAGATAATTTCTTTCTATTTTTAGTAGAGACGAGGTCTCACTCTTGCTCAGGC